>JAVJGI010000001.1:38345994-38357819 GCA_035590275.1 Ibycter americanus
TGGCAGCTCCGGGCCGGAGCTCGGCCGGATCCGTGGCCGTGCGGTGCCGTCGTGTCCGTGGCACCCGGCTGGCCTTGGCACCCGGCTGGGGAGAGCGGCCGCCCTCTCGGCTCTGCCTGCCCCTGCCTAACCCTGCCTGTTCCCTGCCCAGCGCCGGCGCTCAGGAGCGGCGGCAGCCCCGCAGGATGGCCGCCTGCCCATGCCTTTGAAGTTTCGCGCAAGGACGACCGCTGCGGGGACATATGGCTACGGCTAGCAAGGGTGAGTCCCTGGCATCCCCCCCTCACCCGCCTGCCCCTCGCCCCCTCCCGGGATCCCTGCCTTGGCGTGGGGCTGGTGTCCAAGTTGGATGCTCCTTCCTGGCGAAGCCCCTCTGCCCGCAGCCCTGCCGGAGGGGTCCCTCTGCCCGCAGCCGGGGATGCCAGAGCTGCCTGGAGCTGCACCCCCGCGCCCGGGGAGCAGCCGAGCAGGGCAGAGGCTGTGGGGACCCGGGGGGATGTTCCCCCTGTTTTCCCACTGTGAGTTGTGAGTGAGCACACACTGAGGGGGCTTGTGGCAGAGGGGGGCTCCAGGAGGTGCTGCTGGCATCGCTCAGCCACAGACCCCCTCTCCGGTAATCGGCACGAGCTCCCCACCCCGGGCAAGGTTGCTGTGGGAGGCGGTGGGTGCCGGGGGTTCCTGGATGCTCCCGGGTTTCCTGGACCCTGGCTGCCTCCCCAAAAGGCTCTGGCTGGGCTCGGGGAGCCGGCTGCTTTGTCCGTGCTGGGAGGGGACCCCGAAAGGCTGCTGGTGCGAGGTGCCCTGCGGCAGCAGCGCCCGGCTCTGCTGTGCCGAGACAAAGACCGAAGAAGCTCTTTGTGCTGCTGCTGGGCGTGATTTCATCTGCCTTTGTGTGCCCGGTCGCAGCTCCGGCCTCTGCGGCTCTTTCCCCGCTGCTGGCAAGTGGGGCTGTGGGACGGCTCCATCCCGGGGGCTTTCCTGCTGCTGGCGGTGAAGCTCGCTCCGGCTTCCCGGCAGGATGAGGGCCGGGTGAGCAGTCTGTTGGGGGCGATGCCAAGGGACAGGCAGGTTGCCTGTTCTGGGCTGCCTTGTTCCTGGCAGCGTGGGGGAGAGGGGCTGAGGGTCCTGGCGGCAGGAGCAGTGTGCTGGGAGAGCCCTGAGCCCCCCCCGTGCTTCCCTGCTCCCAGCCCTGCCTCCCCAGGGATACTGTGGGAGGGTACATGGTGACTCTGAGGGTGGCATCTGCTTCCAGGGCTTGCGACTCGCTGTTGACACGTGCGAGGCAGGCATCCCCCGCTCTGTGGCAGGTGGGGGTCGGACCCCCAGACCTGCCCCCACGGGTGCTTGGGGAGCGTGGCACCAGCCTGGCTGCCAGCACGCTGACCGTGTGGGGTCCAGCAGGTTCTGGTGACCCTCCTGCCATGACTGCAGTGGGACCTGAGATAAAACACACCAGGTCTGGGTGATTTTCTGCCCAGTCTCTGCCTGCACCCCTGCCCGTGCCTCCCCTCGCCGCCGGGTGTGTGCAGGGTGCACAATTGCATTTCATCCCTAATAAGATTTCCATCCTGGCTGACTCAGGACACGTCCTGCGTGGGTGGGTGCTCCCACCCCACGCGCCCTGGGCTTCAGAGGTGCCACTGTCACCTGTCCAGCCCCTGCTCAGGGCCCCTGGGGCTGTCCCCTCCTGCCAGGGTGAGGACAGTCCCTGTCGTTCCCTCCTGAGTCGGGACGGGGGCACAGCGTGGTGCAGCCTCTCAAGGTCACCGGCATGTGTGCCGGCAGGTGACCCTGTTCCTGGGACAGCTGGTTCCCGGGACAGCTGCCCACCGTGCCTGGCTGCCACCTTTGCCTTCCTCTGACCTCCCTCTCTCCAGAGGGTCTTCAGGCACGCCGTGCCGGGGGGCTAGCCGAGCACCACCGGTGGCTGGGTTCCCTCTGGAGACACTTGCCTGGCTTCCCAGGCTCTGTGCTGGGCATCGGCTGTGCTGCCCCCAAGCACCATGTGACAAAGACACATATTTGGGATTTTCCCTGCCGCTCTCCTGGCAGACATCGGGGCTTGGCTCCTCTGAGCTCGGTGCTGGCATTGGAATTCCTGATGGCAGCTGCGGGCTGGGACCTCGCCTGTCACCGCAGCTTCTGGCCAGTGTGTGGGATCCGAGCAGGTCCCTGGGCTCATGTTGCCCTGTGGCACCCGTAAGGGCTCTGCGGGGCACAGGGTGGCCGTGCCCTGTCACAGGGGGCCGTGTGCCACCTGTGTGTCAGCGGGGAGGGTCCCATCTGCGTCCCCTTCCCCACCGCAGCCACGTGCAGCTGCGTCGCTCTGCGAGCGGTCGAGTCTCTTGTTTTTCCTCTGCATGCGGGGAAGGGATTTCTGCCGAGCTGTTCCGGCTGAACAGTGCTGAGTTATTAAATCTCTGGCGTTTCCAGCCTGCTGAGGCACAAAGAGCCTTTTCTTTAAGGAGGTGGCAATCTGCTCCCAGCCGCTGCCAGATGGATGCAATCGGCGGCCGGACTGGGGGGGTTACTTAGTGTGTACCGGGGAGGAAGAGGAGAGGCTGGTTTTTCTTGGAAGCTCCCAAAAAGCCTGTTGCAAAGGTGCAAGTGGAAAGGTCCGTGGCGTTTGTGCCTCTGTGCAGGCTCCCTCTGGCCCTGGGGACCTCAGTGTCCCCAGGCAGATGCCTGTCCTTGCAGGGCCGTTGCATTTTTCGGTTTTCCTGGAGCACTGTGGGGTTTGCTCAGCACCATGCTGGCCAGTTTTGCAGCTCTGGAGAGCCCTGCCCAGCACCCTGGGATTGTAGGAGCCCTTGCCTGGGGAAGCTGTCCTTGTCCCACCCATGTCCTCTTCCCTGCACGGCCCGTGTCTCTGCTCATCCCATTCCTCTGCACAGAGGATATCATGGGAGTGAGGATATGCTGCTGAGCCCAGGGGACAGGCAGGACCCTCACAGCCTCTGGACATCGGCTGGTGACAGGTCCATGCCCCCTCCCCTGCTTGCAGGGCGAGCTCTGTGTGGTCACTGGTCACCGGTGTCCAGGTGCCCTCTCTCCAGCCTGTGGCATGGGGCGTTTCTGAAATGAGGGGGGAGGAGGGAGCTGGGGAAGCCCCTCTGTGTCTGATGATGCTCCAGCCTCGGTCCATCCGTGAGGGGGGCATGGAGCTGGGGACAGGGGGGGTGCTTCCCAGGCAGGCAGGGAGTGACACCCAGGCTCTGTCCTCTTCTCCCCATGCAGGCAGCAAGGCGAAGGGGGGGGGCGTACGCTTCACCCCCAGCCAGCCCACTGAGGGGGCCCACGGCCACGTGCACTTTGATGAGAAGCTCCACGATTCGGCAGTGATGGTGACACAGGAGAAGGATGGCAGCTTCCTCGTCAAGGTGGGAGCCGGGACCTGTGGGACAAGGGGGGTACCAGTGCCACCCTGGCCTGTCCCCACACCTGGCAGCATCCTGGGGACCCTGTGGGGCAGGTGGACCCCCTGGTGCTGCCTGTTGTAGCCCCCTGAGCTGTGGGGCTTCTGCTGCCTGCAGCTCCACCTGCTCCGGGGAGGTTTCCATTGCTGCCCCTCCGGACATCGCTCCATCTCTGTTACTGTTCTCATATCTGGGGGTGTTTCTGGCCCCCCTAACCTCCTGATGTACATAGGAGGGCCTGGGAGCAGCTGTGATGCTCCTGAGGGCGCAGGTATGAGTGTGGGTGCTTTGCTCTGGGTTCAGCCATTTAGCACCTGATTCCTGCGGCTGCATCCAGCCTCTGCCAGTGATGGGGGCTGGCTGGGGGGGGCTGGCCCGTGTTGCCACTGCAGTCATCTGGGCAGTGTCTGTGGGGCTGTCAGGGCAGATCTAACGGGCTGGGGTGGGACGTGGGTCCCTTCTGGAAATCGGAGTCTGGTGGGATCATGAGCAGCAGAGCCCGTTCCTGGCAGGGCAGGGTGGGGAACCTGCTGGCCCTGCTGTGCCCTGGGGTGGGGGGGATGTGGCACTGTCCCCTCTGCCCCTGTTTTGGGGGGACAGGGCTGAGCTGGGTCTCGGCTTCTGCTCGCTCCCCTCCAGCCACGTGCCTGTGGCCGTGGGAGGGCATTAGCGTGGGTTCAGGTTTGACGGTGGCTCCCAACCTGCGCTGGGTGACGGTGATGGCAGTGGGGACAGCGAGTCATCTTTAATGGCACCTTGTATTTCATCCCGGCAGGTTTGCAAACCCGAGCATGCGCTGCCTGCCCCGTCCCACAGCTCCTCACCCCACGCAGCAAGGCTGAGTGCCAGGAGCGGAGGCTTTGGTGCCGGCGTGCTGTGGGCTTTGGTGGCAGTGGGGTCTGGCAGTGAGATGAGCACCCTGGCAGTAATTCAGAGGCGCAGGTCGCTGGTCCTCCACCTGGAGCAGCTTTACTGTGGCTGCTCCACCCGGCGCGCAGCTGGGCCCCCCCCATCCCAGCCTCTCCTTTGGAGACCCTTTTCTCCCAACAAATAACCCCCTTGGAGAGCATCAGGGTTGCTCCGGTGCTGTGTGCAGCAGAGCAATCTGAAACTCCCATTCAGCTCTGAGTCAGTTATTTGTATCAGGTGGATGATGGGTTATCGCCCTAAAAATGGCAGCGAATTGCTTAGCAATTGCCGATCTGTGGGTGGTTGTTATTATTTTTCCCACCCGTGCCGTGCAGCGTGCCGCAGGCGCCCCGGCACTGCACATGCCTCCGTGGGGAAGGGGGGCTGCCCTCGGCGCTGACGGCAGAGCGGGACCATCCTGGGGCTGGCAGCCACCCGCACCGAGCCCAGCACGCCGGGGCTGGTGGGTCTGTGGGTTTAACCATGCAGTTCTTCCTTCTGGACAGGTTCGGGGTGCACCCTGCACCCCACAGCACTGCCTGTACGCCTGCCCCTGTCTCAGAGCCAGGAGGAGACCCTCATCCTCTCCCCTGGGGAGAAAAGGCTCTTTAGGGCTGGTCACCAAACATCTTCCCATGGCCTTAAAATCCCCAGAGCTGCGCGTTGTCATTTCCGTTGGTTTCCACGTTGCAGTGATGCCTCAGAGCTGCTTGTGATCAGGAATGTGCCAGCATATGGCATGCATTTTTGTTATATGTGTGTGTATAGCTAGATAGGTGTTTGTGCATGTTATACATGAATTTACGTGGCGATGGAGGTGCACCTTGGGGCAGGCTGCCATGTGCGGGGTTGTGCCGGCGGCAGGGCTTGCCTGTTGCTGCCAGCGGGGTTTGTGGCAGTCGGTGGGTCTCCCAGCCGGGATGGATCCTGGCTGTGCCATGGGATCTGTCCCAAGGAGGGTTTGCAGGCATGCCCAGAGCGTGGCAGCGTTCTCTGCTCTCTTCCCAAAATGGCTTTCTTTGAGCGTGACGGAGATGAACCTCTGCCTGGAGGTGGCTGGCTCTGAAAGGGCTCTGGCTTTCATCGTGGCAGTGGATAAATGACATTTGAAGGCGCGCTCTTGGAGACGCCTTGGCTTTTAGAGACCAGAAACGGCAGCTGAACACGTTCGGTTTACACTGGGAAAATTGGTCTCTGCTCCCATGACACCGATGGGTGGTTGTTCCCGGAGCTTCGCCTGGAACTAGTTGTTTTTGCTTCTTGCTTTGTGCAGCCCAAATAGAAGTGTTTGTTACGTTTTTGGCAATTATTTACAGCCCCCCCCCTTCCCGTGGGCTCTGGGTGCTTGGTGCCTAATGGGTCCCTGTTCCTGGAGTGGGATGTGGTGGGGGACGGGATGAGCTGCAGCGATGGCAGCGTGGGACCACCTCTCATGTGGCTCAGTGCTCACCTGAGGCATGGCCTGATGCTCCTGTGTCCCCCGCTTGCAGGTGGGATTCCTGAAGATCCTCCACAAGTACGAGATCACATTTCTCCTGCCCCCGACGCAGAGGCTGGGGAAGGACATCTGTGCCATTCCCCTCCCCAACCTCAACCTCCGAGTCATCGGCATCACCCCTCTGCCAGAAGGTAAGGTCCTCTCTGTCCCCCCCTCTGCCCCCCCAGCGGCTGCTGGGCCGGTCCCGGATCCTGCCCTTGCTTTGCCACGGCTGGTGAGGGGGGCACTGTCTGGGCTGGGGGGGCTGCCGGACCCAGACGTACCCCTGCGTGCCCGTGGGGGTGGCAGGGGTGCCTGGCCCACGCCGGAGCCCTGCGGGGAGCATGGACCAAGTGCTCCCGTGGGGTGGGAGGCAGTGGCAGCCCCCACGTGCACCCATGGCCATCGGGGCTGAGCCTTTGCCAGGTGAGGGGATGGTTCCTCTCCCTCGGGGAGCCGGGAGCCCCCTGGGAGCCCCTGGGGACGGATTTTTTTGCCAGGGTGTTTCGTGCCTCGTGGGAACTCAGTGGGTGAGTGTCCTCCAAAGCACTTCCCAAACCCTGAGCCTTGTCCGGGGGCTGAGCACGGGGAGGGGTGACAGGCCGATTGGGCTGTCCCTGACCCACGGGGCTTTGGGGACAAGTCCTGCTGCAGCTGCTAGTGATGAGGGTGGCATTTGGTGCTGGCGCTGCCCAGGATGGCTGTACCTCTGCTGGGGCTGTATCCCGGTGCCCGTTCCGGCAGCGCTGTTAGAGCTTTACTCCATGGAGAAGGAATCTGTGTTTCCACTGCACCTCCCAGGAGACGCCCGACCTCGACCCGCGTGCTTGAAGAGCGGCTTTTGTGGCATTTTAATCCAGGAACCTGCTGAACAGAGTCCAGACGTGCTGGTATTTTTAGCACTTGCTCTGTCTGCTCTTTGCCTGCGCTGAGGGTCTGCCTAAAGAAGAGGCTGGAGCTGAGGGGGGGTCACCTCTCTGCCTGCCTCCAGGCTTCTTGCTAATTCTGTTGTTGTAGAGGAAAGGAGAGTAATGCCCTGAGATGCAAGCACGTCCTGTGGCTCTGCAGAGGCGATCCTGGGCTTTGGTTTGTGCCGTGTCTGTGGCAGCTCAGCCCCATCTGAGCCTGTGCTGGGGGCCGGGTATGTGGCAGCCCCCCAGGATCACGGCTGTGGGGCTGGGGTCCTGCTGGCTGCTCCTCCTCCTCCTTTCTCCCCTTCCTGGTTCCTCCAGCCCTCGGTCCTGCTTGGATCATCCCATCCCCACTGGCAGTGCCAGTTTGGTCACAGCTGGCCCCCGGCCCCGTGGCTGCTGCTCTGTCCCTGGCAGACTCCGTATCACCATAACTTACCATCTGCAACTGGGAGGTTAAATGCTCTTTTATCCCCAATATGCATCAATCAGCTGCTGTTTCTTGTGGGTTCAGATCAATCTGGGAGGCAGGAGGTGAAGAGCAGCCATGGGTTTGTGGAGCAGAGCCCACAGCCCGGTCGGGACGGGGACAAGGACAGGGTTTGCTCCAAGAGGCGCCAGGCTCACGCACCAGCCCGGCGCTGCTCGGGGGTCAGTTTGCCACCGGCACGTCTGTGGGAGAAGGGAGCAGGGCTGTGCCGGTGGCCCTGGCGCGGCAGCTGGGACAGCCAAGCATCACCCTGGGCTCGGTGGCAGTCACCTCGGGGACATGGGATCTGTTCTGAGGACACAGTGGGCTGCAAAGCGCCTTGGGCCACCCCAGCCGGCCCCGTGCCAGCAGCTCCAGTTGACAAGCAGCTGGTGGATGCTCCTTCCCGCATCCCTGTCCCCTCTGGCTCCTGGGGCTGCAGCTCACCACCTCTCCCCGTGCTGCCTCCCGGCAGCCTGGGGTCTGGGAGCTGGCAGGGATGGGCTGTGGCTCTTCCCGTGCTGCTGCTGGCCCCGGCCCAGCAAAGCACTTAAGCTTTGTTTGCTTGAAGCTTCTCACCTTGGGCTGGCGTGCCTGGCGCGGGCTCAGGGCCAGGGCTCCCCAGGCTTTGGGGAAAGGAGCCCTTTGGGGAGCTGGAGCTGCTCCAGTGGGATGCGGAGGAGCCCAGTGCCTCGCAGTAAATCTGGCAGAGACAAAGCAGCCTCGGGTGAGCATGGGCTGGAGATAAGCCGGCTCCCAGCGCTTGGAAGGTTTTGTCACCATTTCTCCCTCCTGCTGCCTGATCTGAGCAGAGAAAGTGCTTCCCTGCCCCGAGCTGCCCGTGGGCTCCTGGCTCTGCTCCCCCCAGCCCCTCTTCGCCGGGCGCCGGAGCCCTGTGCCGGGCTGGGGACTTGCAGGAGCAGATGGGGAACATTTGTCGTGCCCGTAGGTGGTTTGCTCTGCCCCGTCCCACCGCGCTCCCCGCGCGCGGCTGGTGTTTGAGCCGCAGGCTGAGCTCATGGAGCAGACCGTTGCATGTGCTTGGGAGCCTGGATGATGCTCAGCGCATTTTTATTTCTTTTTTTTGGTGCTGTTGCAGCATCCCACCGTGGCAGCTGTGTTGGGGTGCTCCCTGCGAGCTGTGTGGGGCTGCCCGGCCGTGTGCTCACAGCTTGTTCGTGCCCCCCATGCCAGGGTTTGGCTAACACCTTTCTGCAGCTGGATTGATTTTCTACCTCTCCTTTATTTTTTACGTTGTGCTTTTTCTTTCCTCTGGATCAAAAGCAACTGCCTCCTTTGGCCTCACCAGCTGTCCCTGCGCTGGGGTGGTGCGGGGCCAGGGCCAGCCGTCACCCCATCCGAGCTGGGGCTGCAAGGGCTGTCTCTGTGTTCCCCCTGCTCTGCAAGGGGGGAGATGTGGCAATTTTGGCATGGGAAATCACGGTGTTTGCCTGGCTAGGGCACTGCAGGTAGGGCAGGGTGCAGGCAGCACAGTTTGCTGTGTCCGGGGGGCCTGGTGTGCTGGAGCTGGAGGATCCCAGCTGGGTGGGATGTGGGACACCCCCGGCTGTGACTGGGTGTGCAGAGCAGCTGTGTGCCAGTGCCCTGCTCTGCTGCTCTTTCCCAGTGGGGCTGTGCAAAGCCCCCGTGGCCTGGGGCAGGGTGACAGACACAGACAGGTCTCAGAGGTGCCATCAGCTCAGGGTGCTGGGGATGCTCAGCACCCTTATGGTAGTCCCCTCAGCCCAGCCCTGGGAGGAGCAGTGTCCCCTGACACCTTGCCTGCATCTCTGAGGAGCTTTTTGCACTTGACCACAGCTCAGCATCCTTGTCTCTGCCTCCCGGGTGGGGAAACTGAGGCACGGGGTGGGGAGGGAGTCCAGCAGGGCTTGTGCCGTGTTGCTCAGCACCTCGGTGGTGGGCATGGGACTAAATCTGCCGTGCCCCAGGCTCTGCTGCCTTTGGGTGCCTGCGGCGAGGAGAGACTCCTGGAGTGGGGCAGGAAAGGTGCGGGCAGGTGGATCCCAGCTCCCAGCGTGTCTCCATCCCCAGGCTACAGCGTGAAGTGCGAGTACACGGCACACAAGGAAGGGGTCTTGAAGGAGGAGATGGTCCTGGCCAGCGAGGCCGGCGAAGGTGCCTGCGTCAAGGTCGTGGTCCAAGCCCGCGTGATGGGTAAGGCTCTGCCAGCAGCGGTGCGGGGGTCTGGCGCGGTTCCTTGGGTTTTGGAGCAGCAATTCCTCCCCGGCACAGCCGGTGACAGAGACCTGCTGCTTTCTGCTGTGCCTGGGGAGCCAGGGATGCTCCCTGCATCCCCCAGACCCTGCTCCATCCCCTCTCCTTCCCCAACCCATCTCCCTCCGGTTCTCCCAGTTCAGCTGTTGCAGACGTTCCCCACCTGGTGGGCACTCCTGAGAAATTGTCTAAACTGGACAATTTTCATCCCGAAAATCCCCAGACGAGGGGATGAGGCCGTGGGGCCTCCCTGGTGAAGGGGTGCACGGAGTGGGGCTGCAGTGGGTGGGTTGGGGGCACCCCTTGCACCCCCCATCCTCACCCCAAGCCCTGACTCCAGCCGTGGCTGCTTGGCAGGCAGCACAGTAGTCTAATTTTAAATTATTTTTTTCCCTCCCTCAGCTTGCTGCTTAATTGGGGTTAGTTAATTAGAGCAGCATTTTGTAGCTCAGCGACTGCTTTCACTGGCATCATCCACACTCCCTGAGCCCGGCAGG
This sequence comes from Ibycter americanus, assembly GCA_035590275.1. Taxonomy (NCBI): domain Eukaryota; kingdom Metazoa; phylum Chordata; class Aves; order Falconiformes; family Falconidae; genus Ibycter; species Ibycter americanus. Next base: position 38,355,909 of record JAVJGI010000001.1, read on the forward strand.
GCTGGTGGTTCGCTCCCTGCCCCTCCCCGTCCCCCGCCCCCCCCGCTATCTCACTGTATCCCACCCCCTGTCCCAGCCCCAGTGCACGGGGGGCTGAGCACCATCCCCGTGCAGCACCCTGAGGGCAGTGAGCACAGCAGCGACCTGGGGACAGGGTGCAGCATCCCTGCATCTCCCATCCCCATGGGTGCCGGCATCCCCTGTGCAGGGACTGCGGGAGGGAGGACAGGCACCTGTGAGCCTGAAAACTCCCCAAAAGTGCTCTCAAAAAGGTGAAGCAAGCCCTCCGGGCCAGCCTGAGGCCATATGTGGCTGTCCCCCGGCTCTGTCCCTATCCCCACCGTGTTCTCCTGTCCCACAGATCGGCACCACGGCACACCGATGCTCCTGGATGGGGTGCGCTGCATCGGCGCGGAGCTGGAGTACGACTCGGAGCAGAGCGACTGGCACGGCTTTGACTAGCCCCCCTGGCCCCCTGCTGCCTGCGTGGCTCCTAAGGACGAAAGTCAAATTTTAAAAAAACAACAAAAATACCCACCAACCAACCCAAACCCCCCATGTCGGCGGGTCATGGGGGCTGTGGCTCCGTGGACACCGTGGGGCTGGGGACAAGCTGCTGCCTCCCCAGCTGTGGCCGCCCACCCTCCCTGCTGCAGGTCCAGGGGGTCCCCGAAGCGCGGGAGGGGCTCCCCAAATGCTGGAGCATCTCTTGCTGAAGCTTTGGTGAGGGATCCTGCTTGCTGCCTCCAGCTGCTCTTGCTGCTTTCCCCTCGCTTTTCCCCCACCCTCCCCAGGAGAGGGGGCGTTTGGGGGCAGCGGAGCCCCAGCTGAGCCCCCTGGGGTGAAATTTTGCCTCCTGGGGTGCGGAGCTGAGCCGGGCCAGGGCAGGAGCTGGCAATGGGGGGGAGGCTGGGGAGCCAGGTCGCCGGCGGCTCCGGGGCTGGTGTCCCTGCGGCAGAGCCCGTCCATGTCCTCATGTTGCAGCCATTGACTTGGTCTCCTTCCATTTTGCCTTTTTTGTTTTTTTTTTCCCCTTTCCTCTTTTTCTCTTTGGTTGTTTTTTTTCCCCAGTAAGACCCATGGTACAAGGACCAGAAGTGGCTCAGTTTCAAAAGCAACAGGAGGCTTTATGTGCCTATATATATATAAAAATATATATAGATATATATATATACACATCTGTGTGTATGTGTGGGGTTTTTTAAGTACAACACTCTATAGAGGTAAGTAATAAACTTCAGCAGAGAAGGGGCTGGAGCTCTGTTTGCCTCCATTAAATCCCCCAGGAGCACTGGAGCTGGTGGCTGCAACCGGATTAAAACCTGCAGAGGAGAGTGGGGGGGACAGGGGACACCCCCAGGGCTGGCATGGGGGGCAGGTGGTCACATATGTTTGTTTGTGCAACCCAGACTGCGAGGGGCTGCATGAGCCCAGCCCTGCGCCAGCGGGTGGACATGGATCACCCCCAGTGGTGCTGAAAAGGGCGAGGGGCTTCGTGCTGCAAATGGCCCAAGCCTGTGGTTAAGGGGGGCTGGGAGGGGGTGAGTGAGTCGTTCCCCCCCGCCCCGTGCCACTGTCCCAGTCCTCACTGGGCTGCTCTGGCCACATCAAGCTCTGTGGCTTGTGGGATAGCAGCTGCGAGGGTGATGTGCAATATATATATACACATATATAAAAAAATAGAAATGTGGGATTGTGGAAAGTGTGTGCGTGGGTATTCTCAGGAGCTGGGGGGGCTGCGGTGGCCCTGAACCGTACTTGGGGGGCAGCCTGACCCCCCAGCCCTGGCTTGGCCAGGCACCGCAGCCCCTGCCCTGCTTGACCGTGCCGGGGGTGCAGTCACCCTTTCTGGCAGCGGGACCCCCCCATTTCCATGGGGGCGCAGGCCCAGTACAGCATCTCTGGGGTGTC
>JAVJGI010000001.1:38364138-38383097 GCA_035590275.1 Ibycter americanus
GACATGCCAGAGACCCCTCATCACGCAGGCAGCACCCACAGGGGGAGGAGGGAAGCTTGGAAAGCACAGCCTCCTGCAAGGGTCACCGTGTGGAACAGCTCCCCTGGGGTCCCCTCACCTTGTAGGCAGCCTCCCGCATGAACTGCTTGGCCGGCTGCTTCCAGATGGCAGGCACAGTGATCACCCAGCGGATGGCATCTCTCTCGGGCAGGGACGGGCACTGGTCCTTCAGCTCCTGCCAGGCAAGAAGCAGCAGGTGACCCTCCCCGACTGGAGCATCGGGGCTTCGGTGAAGGGTGAGGAAGGCACGCGTGGAGAGGACGACACACATGCCTTGTCCTTGGTTTGGAGAGGGAGAGGGGGGCTGTGCTCGTTGTGATGCCGCAGGGAGACCCCGGGTGCCCTACCTGCACAGCGTGCTGCTTGAAGAAGCGGAGCGCGTGGGCAAACACCTCCAGTGCTTGCATCTTCTTCCCGTTGACAGCTTCTAGTTCGGTTTTCATAGTGAGGTCCTCCCGGGAAGAACAGTTAACAACAAACATATCACACAGGGTGCTGGGACGTGGCCAGCATCCCACCCCGGCTCCAGCAGTGAGCCTCAGGCAGGGTGCTCATCCCCTCCGTGCCAAATGGGTGCTCAAAGCACAGCTCTGCAGCCACATCCACCTGCCCCAAAGCAGCTCAGATACAGGGAACCAAAAATTCATCCCCCTGCAAAGGGCTGTGATGCTGCTACGTGCAAAGCATGTACAAAGCAAACAGGGAGGTGGACGCGCTTGGCTGGGATGTAGGCAGTCAGAGGTTCTACTTACAGCCCCTCTTCAGCCCTCACAAATTTCTGCTCCCCCCGGTGAACCCCTCTCTTTGCTTTCTGCAATGTGGGATAAACCCCCAGGGCCAGCTCAGCTCCATCCTGCCCGCCCAGGGTCTCCCCTGGGGAGATCGGGACGGGAGCAGAGACTTACGCTGGTGCTGTGAATCTTCATCTTAAACTTCTCAAAGTAGAGCCAGTCGCGGGCTTCCTCGGGGTCCAGGTCGTGGTAGTAGTCCCTGGCAGTGTAGCCGAAGCTGTGGAAGATGCCCTCCGGAGTCAGCAGGAGACTGGTGGGGGTCTTCTGGTTGGCCACCCCTGGGTCCCCTCCTTCCCATTTCCTGCAAACAGGAGCCGGCAGCAGCACGTGAACCTCAAGGCCAGAGAACAGGACCTGCCCAGTGCCATTTATTTATATAGGCACAACCTCAAGCACCTTGAAGAGGCACAAAGAAGGGAGCGAAGCCCCTGGGAGGACCATGCGGGAAGGTGGCTTTGCTCCCTTTGCGACCTCTGCACCCACGCAGCTCATTATAACGGAGCGCTAACGAAGAGGTGCTCCCACTCCATCCTCCCACTCGGTGCAAGACCCATCTCCCGGGCTCCTCCCGCCCGCCGCCGCCCCAGCAGCATCCCTGACCCGCGCGGTGCGGGTGTCCGTCATCCAGCCCGGCTCCATCCCTGCTGCCCAGCGAGCCAGCGCCCAGCCGCCTTGGGGAGAAATTCCTGTCACGGCCCCGGGGCCTCTGGCTGCTCCTCACCTCATCATGTGGATGGCCTCGGGGTCGCTGGAGAAGCTGAAGGCATAGCCGCTGGACGTGGTGCCGAAGTCAATGGCCACCACCACGGCGAAGGAGGCGGTTTTCTGGGAGCGAGCCTCGCTCCTCTGAAATGCAAGGGCAGCCATTAGGGACGGGCTTGGTCCTGGGGGCGAGCATCCAGAAAAGGGGTAAAAAAAGCCCCATGGAGGGGTTAATTTTTCCCAGATCAGGCCCACAGGCTCTGTGATCTCTGTATGCAGTGATGCCATGGTTGCTGCTGCTACAATGCCGACAACATGAGGCAATTCCTGCTTTTACACAGCTCCAAAACACTGGGAAAAGGGGCTGCCCGTGCCGGGAGTTCCCCAAGGCAGGCTCCATGGGACGAGGGATACGGGCAGCCCCAGAGAGGGGTGGATGCCTGCAGCCTCTGCCCACAAGGGCTGCCTGGGATGGCAGGGGGGTCCCTGTGACTTCCCAGCTTGGGGTGGCGCTGAGCCCTCCACACTCAAACCCTGGCAAATTTTAGCTGAGATTCCCCCAAAACCTTCCCTGCTCCCCATCTCGGTCCAAGGGATCTTGTCGCAGGTGTCCACATGGGTCACTCAACCGAAAATCTTCCTGACCCAGGTGCCTCAGGGGGATCCCACTGCTACAGCTGGTGCTTTCTGGTCCTGGCTTTGCACCCCCATCCCTTGCCCCTGGCCGGTCCCTGTGACAGCAGGCGGAGGTGGCAGGGAGCAGCGGTGCCGAAGGAGCCGCGACGATGCGGTGAGCCCTGTACCCGTGTCACCGCCGTCCCCTGCTGCAGCCTCCCAGATGCATGGGGCAGGCAAGGAAAGCTAAAAGCCCTCATTAACTTTTAACATATCCAGATTTGTTAAGTGCAGGCATTAAACAGCGGTGGAAAAAGCCGGTGATTAGCCTGGCAGAAGTGGCTGTCTCAGAAATGTGCGTGTTCAGGGAGCTGCAAGGGCGAGTGCCGGAGGAACCAGCTCCGCACACTCCCTGCCTGCCGCCTCCCACGCCCGGCGGCCCCCGGGTGTCCGGGTGGGAGCGAGCTGAGGCCAGCAGCTTTGTGAAGAGTTAAACTTATTTATTTTTTTTTTCCCCTCTGGCTCCACTCCTACTAACCTCCTGCACTGGAAAAAAAACCCTCATTCCATAAATCCCACAGATAAAGGGGGGAATTTGTGCCCCAGCAATAGACTGACCCACCCTTCAGCTGGTATTGGGATGCGCGGTGGGGATGAGAACCTGACTGGGAGGGGAGGTGCTGGGGGGTGACCACCAGCCAGGGAAGGATCGGGGGGCAACACCAGGGAGACAGACCCCAGCAGCCCCAGGGGACCCCAAAACTGTCTTACCGGTGACTGGGAGGGTGTCAGCGGGGCGATGCTGCAGCTGTCATGGGGTGTCCCTGGGGAGCCCGGGGGGGATGGCGTGGGGCACTGCTCACCATTGGCACCTGGGGACACAGCAGGGTGAGGCTGGGATGTGAATGAGCCCTGGCTGCTCCCGAAGACCATTCCTCAAGGTGAGGGCAACACACAACACCCCAACGAAGATGCAGCCAGTGTGGATGCAGGCTTGGGAACAGAGGGGTCAGAGCTGCTGCTGGTGGGTTCTGCACAAAGCAATTCTGTGCTTGGAGGGCTTCCCACAATTTTTAAACCGTGTGCAAGAAGGTGTCTAATCAGCACTGATTGAATTAGCAAAGGAGGAGCCTTTGAAGGTGTCACAGGGAGGTGCAGGAACTGGTTGCACCTGGTGTTAGCACGGGTGAGCTCACGGGCACCCCTCCCTCGGGGTATGGGGCTCACCCCGCCTCCCAGTGGGGACAGTGGCCGGAGAAGAGCCGCAGGACTGAGGGACCTTCTCCTGCAGAGCTGGGGGCCGTCAGCTCTTGCTCAGCCAGGAGATGGGTCAGGTGAGCTGGTCGTGGTGTTTCAGGGAGGGTGAAGCTTGCTGGTGTGGGCAGGCTTTGGTGATGAGACGCAGGTTGCGTGTCTTCTCCATCACCAGAGAGGAACTGGTACGTGCAGGAAGAAGTGTTGTCTCCTGAAGCTGCTGTTTAAAATAAGTCAGGTGGACCTCCAAGCCCAGTTTCTCCCTGTTGACGCCAGAGACTCCCTGGTGGGGGGGCTGCAGATGGAGACACCTCCCCTGCAGATGAGCCAGCCCAGGTGGGATGGATCCTGCCTTGCATGGGCCAGAGAAGTGGAAGTGCAGTGGTCTTTGACCAGCAAAGGAGCAGACGGGTCTAATTCCTTGCAGCTGACGACAGAAGAGTCAGGACCGAAAGCCCATGACATGTTTGCAGCAGAAAGGGATGCGGTGGCTCTCCAGAGCTGCCTATTTTTAAATCAAGACAGCCATCATCATATAAATACACTCCAATTCGGCTTGGCAACAGCTGGCAGGGGTGACTGTGAAGGATGCCAGAGGCTGCTCTGGGCATGTATCCAGAGGAAATATGGGGAAAACTTGGGAAAGAGACGCTGGGGAGCTACCGAGGCAGAGCAAGTGTCTGCAGCATGAGGCCATGGAGACCCGGCTCCTCAGCCCTCGGCAAGGGGAGACGTGCCGGGCTCGGCCACGCTGCAGAGCGACTCGCTTTGGTGGAGACCGGTGTGAGCCGCGGTGGCTCCGAGCCGTGGAGCCTCAGCCTGCGCGGGGAGCTGGGAGAGGCTCGTGCTGCCTTGCGCCGCACAGACACGCGTGGGGAGCGGCGCCGTGGCGTGGTGGCTGCGCAGTGGCCCTCCTCTTCCTCCTCCTCAAGACCCCAGCCAGCCGTGTCTCCCCGGGTGACCCTCCAGCACCAGAAACCTTGTCCTGGGGATCCCCACTAATCCTGGCGTGTCAGCCCGGGCTGGGGCGGCGGCAGCAGCCCCGGTGGGATGCCTGGCCCCCAGCCCAGCCAGCGCCGGGACGCCCGCAGCGTGGGGCTGCGGCTGCCTGCGCTCCTCTCGCCACATGGCTCCAATTAGCAGAGGGGATTAATCATTCGCCCTGCGAAAGCACGAGCCGATGGACGGGCTCCAGCTGTCGGCGTGGGGCAGCCGGGAAGGGGCTGGTGCAGCTGATGGAGCGGGGCCGCCTTTCCCAAGGGGCTGGGCTGGCCCCGGCTCTGACCGGGGTACGGCTATGCTGGGAATGGGATGGGAATGGGGTCCAGGCAGTGACACTGGGGACATGGAGGGACCATCTGCCCCGCGGGCTCTGCGGAGACCCACGCTTTGGGCTTGCCTCCCTGGCCAGGCGGCTCCATGCCAGGAGTCTGCCAGGATCTGGACCACAGGCACAGGGACAAGCAGCACCCATTCCCAGGTGGATGCCGGAGAGGTCTGGGGCCAGAGGAGGCTCCTTAGTCTTTCCTTAAGCATAAAACTCTTAAAACTCCAGCTCTCTGTTGCCAGAGGATGCTGGCAGCTGGTCTGTGTCCAGGTGAATCCACCCCATCTCCCACTGCAACCAGGATGCCCAAGGGGCAGCTCCCTAAATCCCTCTGGCAGCTCAGGAGCCCCAGAGCCTGCAGTGGGGGGTGCTCTGGGACCCCCCAGCAGCAGCAGCCATGGGGCTGGGGCTGGGGCTGGGCTCAGCCACACAAGCACCCCTCATCCTGGGAGTAGGGGTCCTGGCTGACCTTGGCTGGCCAAGAGCGGCCAGCACATCACTCACCATGGACACGGTGCCATGGTGCCGCGGCGTCAGGGGCAGTGCTTTGCCACGTGCCCCCCAGGAGCTGTGCCGGGGGGCTCAGCTGCTCCCCGCCACGCCACGGCTCCAGTCCCTTCACACCTGCTCTGTAAGTGCCTTTCACTGTATCCCATGTCTGTGCCATGAATATTTGATCCCCAACAAAGAGGAAGGTCCCTCTGGACGTCTCCGCGTGCCGGCAGAGCTCCGCAGTGCGGGGAGGCTGGTGTCCCCCAGTTGTGGGGGGAAAGCATCGCCCAGGCGAGCCGGCAGCTCTGCCGGGCTTCGAGCCCGGGGCTCTGTGGTCCATGTGTGTGAAGCATCTTCCCTGCAGGTCCAGAGCCAGAGCTGGCACCTGCCAGCGTGTGGCAGTGGGCTCCCAGGGGTCTGGGGGTGCTGGGGGGACCCTGCAGGTGCTTAGTTCTTGCAGTCGCCTCTTTGGCTTGGGCTGCTCCCCGGCTTGTGTTCGCAGGGTCAGGTTTCCTGGCCACAGCTGGTTCTGGTTACCCCAGCGCAGGAGCAGCAGCGTGGGGGGCTCCTCCATGCAGACGGGAGGACAATTGCGGAGGGGACGGATGGGCGGGGGGAGTGGTGGGGGGACGCCCGGGTGTGGGGGGAGGCAAAGGGAGAGGGGCCCCGAGTGTCATGCTCACAGAGAGCTCGTCTCTGCTGGTGAGGGGGGTAGGGGTGGCAGGGACACCCCACCCTCTGCCGTCCTTGCAGGGCACCCTCCCTGGGGAGCAGCCTTACCCATCCGGAGACTCTGCATCCCGGGCTCCAGGAGCATCGCCATGGTGGCCTCGCCTTCCCGGCTGCAAGAGAAGGAGGAGGGATGATGGGACAAGTGTCCATGTGCCCAGAGGTGCTGGCTGTCCCCTCGGCAGCACAGTGCACAGCGTGCCATGGGCTGGGGTGTCCACAGGGTCCCCTCGCCTCCCTGAACATTACTGAGCGAGCCCCCAGACTCGTTCAAGCCCCCCCAGCAAGACCCAGCAGGGACAGGACTGGCTGTGACCCTGCATCTGCCAGGACCCCGCAGGGGCTGCAGGTGGGAGATCCCAAACCCCGGGGGTTCAGCTTGCGGGAGGGTGGGGGGCTGTGGCAGGGGGCTGTCCCGGTTCAGCACGCACCCGATCAGCACTGGGCAGGTGCTGGCCCAGCCAGATGTGCATGATACAGATGTGTGCAAAATGCCGTTCCACCAGTGTGAGGTCCATGCTCAGAGAAAGTGAGGCCAGGCGAACCTTTAAAGTTATTTTCTTATCGGAGCAGTCGCTGCCCAGGGCCAGGCTCCCTGAGCACGGTGGCTCCCTGGCAGGAGCAGGATCAGCCGACGGCATCCCAGCCTGTCCTAGGGGCTGTGACCCAGCGTTGACCAGCACCAAAACTGCTTCCCTGGCTAATAAACTGGCTCCTGGCTCTCTGCCTGATGTGAGAGCATCCCATCGCCTCGGAGACTGACTGCTCCGCACCGGCCGCTTTCATCCTGCGGAGCTGCGGGCTCAGGACAAGGCTCAGCTCACCGGGGAGAGGCTTCGCACTGGGCCAAACCCACCCACGCTGCGGCCCTGCGGCCAAATCCAGCTCTCAGCAGCCTCCTGAGGAAAAGCCTTGTGCTAAAAATGGCAGGTGGCGAGCCTTTCCCCAGAGCCGGGGGGGCTTCTGCTCCGACCACCCCGATGGAGGAGGCACCGAGGGGCTGGGATGGGGCTGCTGCGGGATGCAGGCTGCGGGTCAAACCGTAGTGGGGAATGTGGATGCTGGTGGTGCTGGGAGGGCACAGGGTGGGTATCTGGCAGGCTGAGGCTGTCAGAGTGGCTTCTCCACCAAAACTGGGCTTTCTGTGAGGTGGTGAGATGCCCTGCAAGGGTGTGCTCAGGGGATTGCCTCTCCAACGCTGGGAATTTGTGTTGCCTCAGCAGAAATTCTGCCCAGGGCTTAGCTCGCACTTCTGGTGTCCCCGGGCTGCAGGTTGGACACCCCTCGTGCTGCTGCAGGGCCAGGCGGGGGGTGACCCCAGGTGTGTCACCCCAGAGCCCAGCCCGATGGGTGCTGTGCAGGGATGTCCTCCATGTCCCCGTCCCTGGGGTCTGAGCTCCCAGGAAATGGTCCCCACATCCCCCTGATGCACGAAGCCGTCAGCCCGAGCAGGAGGGAGAAGCCAGACCTCGGGCTCTGGTGACACAACGGCTTCGTTCCCTGCCGTGGGGTGGTCTGGGCAGCCGGTCCGGAGCCTGCGCAGACCCTCAGGCTCCGGGTGGCTGGAATCCTCCATCTCAGCAAACCAAACTGACCGCAGGCCTCGCCGCGGGGGGGTTGGCTGACAGCCGCCTTTGTCCCCAGGCCACCAAGCCCCTGCCTGGGGTCCCGGCGGGGAAGGTGAGTGGGCTCAGCCCACCCTGGCAGCCGGTGGCAGCTCACCCAGGGGCCGAGGTGCCCTCCAGCCCCCCGAGGGGTTTCCTCCGGCTGTGCCTCTCCTGCAGCGCTGGAGACCCCCGTGCCGGCCGGGAGCTGGCCAGGCTTTGGGGCTCCCACCCCACCAGCGGGTGAACACGAGTGGATCCCCCTTCCCACGCACGTACATGTGAACGGGGCACACGCCTGTGTCGAGCGCAGCCGTGCAGAGCCCTTGTGTCCCCCAGCACCGTCCCCTCACAGACCCTGCTGCCAGCGCCCCCAGACCCTCCCAGGGACATGGGCTGAAGCCCCCTGGCCCTTGGGGGGGGCCCTGCCATGCTGCCAGGGTGAGGGTCCCGGCGGCTGCCGCTGCTCGCTCTGGCACCTTGTGCAGGAGCAGTGTTTTTTGAGGACTTTCCACCATTTCCGTCTCTGCAGGGGCTCACGGAAAAGGGGAAAGGAAACAAGTCCAGGGCAGCCGAGCCAGGCAGGGCACCGGCGCCTCGGCACGGGCTCGCCGAGCGTGGCACGGGGACGCTGGCTTTGCCAGGCACGGTGCCCCCATGGCCTGGGCTGGCCCAGCCGGGGGGGGCTCGGGACAGCTGTGGGGCTGGGCTCCAGATGTGCGGGGAGCAGGAGGAGGCGTGCGTCCCCCCAAGCCTCTTGTGATGGGATTGAGCTTGTCTGTGGGGCTGGGGAGCCCCCAAATCCTCCGGGCAAAGCTGCCGGCGATCCAGGGGTGTCCTCCCCTTTCTGCTGCCATTGCTTGGCTGTGGCTGGGACATGGGAGCTGGCAGGACGTCCCTGGCACGGCTGGGGACTTGCAGCCCCTGCTCGGCACTGACATGTTGTGACACTGTCCCTGGGGCTCGCGGTGGTATCCCAATGGCCACAGCAGTGTCCCCCCATGCTGGGCAGGGCCCACAAAAGCTCTGGAGGGGCTCCAGGCAGCAATCTCCACTGCCACCCGTGCCCATAGCACGCATCCTCACTGGGGAGAGGCCACTGGCATCCTGACACCCCTCACCAGTACCCCCAAACTAGGGGGAGACCCCCGATATCCTGGCTGGCGGGGGCGGTGACACCCTCGCCCTGGCTGAGCCGCAAACACCGGGTCCCCGCTGTCCCCAGGCAGTTCCTCTGCCGGTACCAGCTCCCACCAAGCCCCACGGCCGCTTACCTCGGGGGGGACGGCACAGGCTGGGGACCCCTCGGTCCAGCCACCCCCTTCTGGCTCCAGCTGTGCCAGCTGTGGCGCTGGCTCCTGGTGCTGGCGGCGATGCCCTCCTGCCTGCAGCTGCCGGCGATGCCCAGCGGCTCTGGTCCCCGCCTGCCCGTGCCGCCGGCTCCGCCACGCAGCCCCCCGCTCTCCGGCTTCCTCTGGCTTCCCCCAGCGCCTTCCTCCCACTCCCACTCCCGGCCGGCGCCCAGCCCAGCCAGCGCCTCAAATTGCAATTCCAGCTGCAGATGTGGGAGCGGGAGGAGGAGGCAGGGCCAGCGCCGCCGGGAATGAAAACTAAACTCACCGCAGCCTCCCCGAGCCAGCAGACCACAGGCTGCCAAGGGGGGATGGACCCCCGAGGGGGACGGGGCTCCCAAAACAGCCAGGGACAGGGATGCCAGGGGTAGAGGGGAGAGACACCGACAATCCTCCACCTCTGCCAGCGCTGTCGCCCCATTAATTTGTCTTTTCTCTGTCCCCACGCACATTTTACTCCCAGTTTTGGTCACTCTCTTCGTCCTGGCTGACACATCAGCCAGAGCCACCTGGCTCTCCGCCCCCATCTTTGCCCACCGCTGGCTCTCTGCCCACCCGTCCGTCCTGCCCCTTTGTCCATCTACCCAGACATCCAGCCACCTCCTGGCTTCAGAGCCCCGTTTCTCCCAGCCCTGCAGTGCCCTGAGCCCTGTGGCTCTCCAGACAGGGCTCCTGACGTGGGCTGTGCCGGGGAAGCAGAGCCGGGGTGTCCCCAGAGCAGAGGGCAGGCGAGGGCTCCATCCTGCAGCTCCCAAAGGTCCCTGCGCCAAGGAGAAACCATCCATGGAGGATTCAAAAGCACAGGCAGATCACTGAGATCACTGGGGTCATTGGGATCATTGACATCATTGGGATCATTTGGGTCATTGGGATCACAGAGATCATTGAGATTGTTGGGATCATTGGGATTGTTGAGGTCATGAAGATTATTCAGATCACTGGGATCATGCATCAAGCTCAAGAAGCCCCTGACCTGCAGACCACTGTAGGCTGGAGGGGTGGTCTTATTTAAAACCTGCAAAGGTGTATCAAATCAAGGTCTATAAAATCAACACAGTACATGTAAATTGGATCCCAAAGGGATTCTCTGCCAGGTCCTACTCCGTGGTGGGAATCGGAGGCTCCGTGCTGCTGGAGTGGCACCAGGGAAGCCTTGGTGCTGCTGCTGGGACAGCCCCCGGGGGCACGAAGCTGCAGGGGCCCAGCGGGGCGGCAGGGCTGTGGGCAGAGCTGGATGCGATGGAAGGACGGGCATGGAAAGCCCCGCGGCTGGGAGCGGGCATGGGCCAGGGATGTGGTGGCCTGGAGCAGGACGTGCCGGCTGGTCGGCGGCGGGAGCAGGGGGACCACCATGGCAGCACCGTCCTGTGCCAGCGCCGGCCCTGCCACGGGGCCACCCAAGCACCGAAGAGGGCAGGAGGGTGAAGGCTGAAGCGGCAGCGAGGAGCTGGGCTCTCCGCGCAGCGCCCGGGTCCCTGCCAGGGCTTGGGTCCCTGCAGTGGAAGCAAAGCTGCTGGGCCTTTGCTCCTCTCCCCGGGCTGGGCAGCCCAGACACCCCCGTCCCTCCGACGTCCCTGGGAGGGTGTCAGGGGGCTCCTATGGACCTGGAAGAGGGCTGGGGTGCCTGTGACACGCTAGTCACCTGTCCATCCCCCCCCGCGCACACACATCTATCCATCTCCCGACTGCCGAACCCGTGCATCCCTCCTGCCTGCACACACACACATGTATCTGCCCATTTTGCTGCCCTCCTCCTCTTGCTGTAGCAGTGCCTGAGTCACCAATCCCAGTTTGGGGACTGGGAAAAGCCAAGATGGTGCCTGGGTGCATGCTGGGCTGGGAGGAGGGTGAGCAGCTCCTGCAGGCAGGTGGGGCAGGAGCCCGGCAAAGGGCGGCAGTGGGGCTAGTGGCCATGGGCTCCCGAGCAGGCTGTGCGTGCGCACATACGTGCGTGGGCATGTAATGCATGCACACACACATGCACATGCATGCACAGGTGCGCACACATGTGCACATACCTGCATGCACGTGTTGCACCCTGCTTCCTGCGCCAGCTGGACAGACAAAGCCACTTTCCAGGGCATGCAGGGGAGCAGGTACCCAGCCATACTGGGACTGCACTGGGGCTGTGCTGGGGCTGTAATGGGGCTGCACTGGGACCGTACTGGGGCTGCACCAGGACTGCACGGGGACTGCATGGGGGCTGCGTGGGGGCTGCACTGGGGCTGTACTGGGGTCTAGGTGACGGGCTGGGTGGCAGGAGCAGGGAGGTGTCAGTGTCCCCCCAGAGCCGTGCCCTGCATGGCTGCCCCGGAGCAGGGGAAGCTTCTGGAGGGAGGGGAGGAGGAGGGGAAGAGAGGGGTGGAGGGGGCTACGCCTGTGTTTTCTTCCCTGGCGCCTCGTCAAGGGATGAGGTAGCGCTTTCCGGTAATTGAGGCAAGGCCCATGGAAATGCCTCGGTGAGGCAGGAAGCCCGGGAGGAGAGCGGAGAACCGGAGCTGGGAAGCGAGCACCGGAGCCCGGCCAGCACACCAAGCCTGGGCTCTGCCAGGGGGCAAAACAAACCCGGGGCAGCCTGTCCCCTCCTGCCCAGTTCACCCAGTTTGCTCCTCCAAAGGCAGGCAACATCTCCCGGGGCGAGCAAAGCAGGGAGCTGGTCCTTCCCGTGCCAGGACGGGCAATCTTCATCACTACCATCATCATCGTCACCTGCCATCGCCAGGCGTGCCGATGAGGGATGGAGAGGCAGGCGGCGCGGCCAGCGCAAACGGGGCCGAAGGAAGGTGCCACATCAGACCAAGGTCATCATGACCTTGATGCCAAGGGGTTCCCACGGGCAAGGGGGTGCTGGTGCCCGCAGCCCCCCTCTCTCACCGCGCCGGCACAGCGGGAGCAGGGAGGGAGCACGCCCAGCCTGGGAAGGGCCAGCTCGCTTCCTTCTCACAGCGCAGCCCCTGCCGCCGGCGGGAAGGGCTCTGGCCAAGGCCAAGGCCAGGGCAGCCGGCGGGGCCGTGGCGATGACAGCAGGCGGGGGGGCACCGGCCAGTCCATGAATGCCCCCATTGTCGGCCGTCCCACCCGTCCCTGCTGCTCCTTGCAGACCTGCCGCCCCCTTGGCATCTGCTGGGTCCCTCCCAGGGCCTGCCCTGGCCAGTGTCCCCCCGTGTCCCATCCCACCGTGCTCATCTGCTGTGCCGAGGTGGCCCAGTGCTGCACCGGGGGGGCTTTTTGGGTTGGTGGTCCCCGCTCAGGCTTCCCACAGAAGCCACGGGGCAATGGAAAGCACCGGACCACGGGGGCCATCTGCGGTTGTTTCGCATGTGGCTTGGGCCAGGCTGTCCACAAACAGCCCGTGCCTCAGTTTCCCCACAGTTCCCATGCTGCAGGTGTCGGGGGGGGCTGTGCTGGGCAGGGGGTGCTGAGCCCCACGAAGCTGCCTGTGCTGCCCCCCAAGCACACACACATACACACCCCGTGGGCTGTAGGGGTGCTGAGCGGGGCTCAGGGTGCTTGTGGGGACAAGCTGGCCCATGGGTCCAGCATTTTGCTGGGTGAGCAGCCAGCCTCATCCAGCTGGGACCCCACCGGCCGTGACCCCTCCGGCCATGATCCACCTGGTCTGGCTGTCACCTCCTGGCCATGACCCCCCCGGCCACGACCCCTCCTGGCCGTGATCCACCTGGTCCGGCCGTGACCCCCCAGCCATGATCCACCTGGTCTGGCCGTGACCCCCCAGCCATGATCCGCCTGCTCTGGCCATCACCCCCTGGCTGTGACTTCCCCCAGCCGTGATCCACCTGGCCCCCCAGCACAGGGCTGATGCTGGGAGAGGGGCAGCCCCACACACACATATGTGCTCTTGCACACACACACACATGCTCTTACATGCACACACATGCACACATGCTTTTACACACATACACGCTCTTGCACACACACGCAAACACACATGTGCTCTTGCACACATACTCTGGCACACACACACACGCTCCTGCACACACACACACACACACAGAGCGAACCACAGCCCTGCGCAGCCGCCCTTTCCTGCCAAACACGCCCTGCACATGCCCATGCGTGCACATACGCACACGCGTGTGCACACGCCCCGGCCCCTGACTTCCCCAGGAAACCGCAGCAGCGCTCAGCACCTTCGCGGTGCTCACCGGACCTTTCATCTCCCCGGGCCTGTGGCCATGCCAGCTTCCTTGCCGGCCGCTCCCCTGCCCCTGCCCAGCTCCGGCCGCCAGCACGGCAGAGGCCAAACGCTCGGTGGGGTCCCTCGTCCCAGCCCGGGGGTCCCTGCTGCCATGGAGGAGGAGGAGGAGGGGGATGCACAGGGCGGCAGCGCTGGGGCCAGCTGACGCGGGGTGCGGGTGTACGTGTGGTGGTGCGTTACACCCGCACGCTGCCTGTCCCGACCCCGACCCCTCGCTGGCCGGGCATCTGGAAAGCATTAGCCAGCCAGGATGGTGCGTTAGCCGCTAACAGGGGAGGACGTGAGTGCTGCTGTGGGCGCCGAGGCTCCCGCCGCCACTCAGCGAATATTTCCTGAACTGGGTCAGCTGGAGTTCTCCGGGAAAGGAAAATAAACCCGGCGAGAGGGCCCAAACAGGGGGCACGGGGATGGGGGGACATCGGCAGCATCTCAGCCAGGGGGGTCAGGACTCCTACGTCCCTCCCGGTGCCCAGCTGTGCCCTTGCCTCTGCCTCCATCACCCTCTAGTGACAGTGCCCATCAAAGTGGCCCTAATTTGCTGGTAAAGCCATCATGGATGGTATGTTCATGCTGCCCATCCGCTGGCCTCTGTGCTGGGTCCCCAGAGACCCCCACCTGAGACCCCCCTTCTTTCATGGCCGGTGGCCGCAGGCACATGGGGATGAAGGAGCCAGGATGGCTGCCAGAAAGGGGGGTTGCAGTTTCCCTGGGATTTTTGCCACCCCCTGAGGCTCTGGGGGCTTAAACCCAGAAAAATCCCATTACACAGTTGTGTGCATAGAGGAAACACTTCTCCCTCCTTGTGTCCAAGGCCTGCGCAGAGCTCTGCCACAGCATCACCCTGCCACAGCATCACCCTTCTACAGCATCACCACACCACAGCATCGCCCTGCCATGGCATCATCCCACTACAGCATCACCCTGCCACGGCATCACCCTGCCACAGCATCGTCCCACCACCGCTGCTCCGCCCAGCCCTGGCCTTTCCCTGGAGCACCCATGGGTGCTGCTGTGGGTGGTCGCCTGCCTCTCCCACCCTCTGCATGGGCACAGCCAGGGCAGCCCGAGGGCAGCGCGCACTCGGGGCTCCCTTTCGGCAGTGCTGCTGGGTGAGGCCGGAGGGATTTGGGCTGCTCTGAACTCCCTCAGGATCTCACACCCAGCTCCCGGCTGGCTGCCTGGGACCTGGGCAGGGGGGAGAAGCCCCTGCAGAGCTGCTTCCTGCCGGCATCCTCAGCCGCTGGCTGGCCCCAGCCACTCCCCAGGAAGGGAAATGAAGGATTTGAAAGGAAAATGGATCCTTCTACCCTCCCGCATCCCAGGGACCCCACGACCCTTCCCTGCTCAGTACAGAGCCAGCAGCATGGTGGGAAGGAGGGGGCTCCTGCGAGCCTCCAGCTACAGCTCCTGAGACTGATGTTTCAGATCCTGATAACCGTGAGCGATGAAAAAAGGATGAGCAAAATGCAAAACGATGTAGCAAAGTGGCTGCAGCCAGGAACAAGGGAGCTGAGCAGCGTAGGAAGGATCTTTAGCCTCCTCCCTGCAATCTCGGCCGCTGTTAGTAATGCGACGCAGGCGAGAGCCGTGTCAGGGACATCGTCTTGACAGCAGCCATCCCTCAGCGCTTTTAAACACGTCCTTCACTTTGGGCTCAGCATCCCACCCTGTGCGCAGTGGGAGGGATGGCCAGGAGCGGGTTGGAAGTGTCTGGTACCCCCACAGCAGCCGAGCTTGGCCCCGTCGGTTCTGCTTCAAGTGCTGGGGCTGGAGGGGGCTTGAGCGGGGGGAGGAGAAGGTGCCTGGATGAGGGGGTCCCTGTCCCCCAGGCAGTGATGGCCCTGGGGTGTCCTGGGTCAGCCCCGGCTTCCCTGGGGATGGGTGGCATCGGTATGAGGGCACCCTTCATGGGAAAACCATGTCGTGGGAGGATGCCTTAAAAATTTCCCGTGAAGCTGCTTTCTCTTAGCTCCCCCTTCACACGTTCGGATTTTCAAGCTGATGTTTTACTGCCCGAAGTTTTGGCAGAAACTGCTCCTTCCCTGCCAGAAAACTGAAGAGAAACCCCAAATCAGAGTATTTCCATCCAAAGCTGCTGCTGCTGCTGCTGTTCTTCACAAAGCCTCTCGTGAATGGGAAAGCCATTTCTCACCCCACGGTGCTCTCTGGGCAGGCACCGCTCCATCCCTCAGCTGCCAGCATCACCAGCAGCAGGATCTCTGGTGCCGAGGGGCTCACCCCACAAAGCTCAAGTGGCTCCTGGGGGTCCAGGTGGGCAGTGAGGGGACAGGAGGGAGGGACACTGCCGCAGCCTTGGGGAAGATGGGTCTGGCTTGCTCCCTGGACAACCGTGGGAGGGCTGGCTTGTTGTGGGATGGCTCCTGAAAGTGATGGCTAATGCTAAGACAAAGAGCCAAATGTATTTTTCTTCTTAAAAAGGGGTGTAATGGAGGATGAGGCATGCAGGGTCTTGTAGGGAAGGAGAGATTGCTCCCTGCTCCAGGAGAGGAGAGCAGGAGCAGGGCTGATGCTCCCTGCATCATTTCTCATCCTTCCTGGCCTCTGCCCACTCGCTGCCCCCTCCCCAGCCCCGTGTCCCCAGCACTCTCGGTCCCCCGCTGCGGTACAGCCCTTCAGGAGTGCAGCGGCTCCGGCACTGACAGCGAGCGGGGCTCCTCATCTGCTGTGGACCAGAAAGCTTTTAGCCTGGGACAGGGGGGCTGCAGGCACATTAGCATGGCCATGTCCCCCCTCCGTGCCGGGGTCAGGCGAGGCTTCAGCTCACAGCAGCGAACACCGCTGGCTCTGCCACCAGGAAAATGCTTTCAGCCCATCCCAGCATCGCCGCAGATGGGAGCAAGCGGGGCATTTTGTTTGTGCCAGGGGTGCCAGGCATCCCTGGGGTGTGAGAAGGCAGCCCCAGCCTGTGGGAATGGCTGCCTGCAGCTGGAGGAGTTGGGGACCAAGAGTTTGATCCCTTGTCCTCACAGCTGGCTCTGCCTGGTGCTGGTCTTGGTGTCTTTTGCGGAGCTGCCAGCAAAAAACATGGAGCCAGCCTGGCTCCGTGCCCACGAAGACAAAAGCAGCCTCAGGATCCTGGCTGGGGGTGGGGGTGAGGGTGGCTGGGCACCCCCGTGGCTTTGCACTGTCCTGGGGGATGCTCAAACATCCACCTGCTCTCACCTCACCTCGTCAGGCTCGAGCATCCCTCGGGGCCTGGGGGATGCCTGGGTGGTTGGGAAGAAGGAGGGGAGGCGGGAGCGGGACTGAACCTTGGCTGCCCACCATGGGAGGCTGCAGCAGCGTTGGCACAGTCTGCTGCCCTCCCTGGGGAGCTGACAGGCCCCCAGGAGCATCCCCAGGGGCTTGAAAGGCAGCTTTGCCTCCGCAGAGGAGCTCCACAGCCTGCCCTCAGCTGCCACAAAGGGGTGCTGGGGGGGGTCCTCTCTCCGTCCCCAGCCCCGTGTGCACATGCACGCACAGACCCTGCAGCGTGGGGAGGCTCTGGGCTAGCTGGGGGGACCCCGTCGTGCCAGAGCTGGGGAAGGGTGGATGCATTTCCTATGCACACAGCCAGCACCCCCAGGGTCCCATCCAGTCCCCCTGAGCTTGGAGGAGCCAGGTCCTGCCCATGGGTACACAGCAAGGCCACAGCTGACCCCAGATATCAGAGCATGAAGCTCCCAAGCCCCTTTGCCACGCAGCACGGGACCCCCTGGGGTATTTAGAAGCTCCTCGAATGCTGCTGTGCAGCCTGGGGCTGGCGGGACCCAGCGTGTCCCTGGGAGCGTGGCTGGGCCAGGATGCCCTCGGAGCAGCCCGGCTGCCTGCAGGACAGTGCCACCAAGCCGGTCTCTGCCCGTGCCACATGTGCTCTTGGCAAGGATGGAGCATCGCCCAGAGTCAGGATGGGGCTGTCATGGCTTCACGTCTGGGGTCTTCGGTCCCTCAGGGAGAGGGGGGCACAGAGGCGCTGCTTTCAGGAAAATCATTAGAATCATGGAACGGTTTGGGTTGGAAGGGACCTTAAAGCCCACCCAGTCCCACGCCCCTGCCACAGGCAGGGACCCCTTCCACCAGCCCAGGCTGCTCCCAGCCCCGTCCAGCCTGGCCTTGGGCACTGCCAGGGATGGTGCAAAGCAAACCCTCAGGTTTAGGCTGAGCCGGGCTTAGGGTGGGCTGCAGCAGCGCCTGGCGTGGGAGCGATGCCGCAGGTAACCTGCAGTCCCCAGGCTGTCCCTCACCTGGCCTCGGGGCTGCGGCCACCGGTGGCCCATCGCACTGGCACAGTGTGGGCTGGCAGCGGCGGGGACAAGTACGGCTGCGGGCGCAGCTCCCTGGGCAGCGCAGCACGAGCATTGCCACGTCATATCACATTACATTGTACTTTATTGCTCATTGTGTCACAGGAATAATTTAAGTCACTTTTCTCATCTGGGATTGCAGAAAACCCTGTCTCGCTCTTGAACTAATGAAGCGTCTGGGATCAGTGACTCGAAATGCTTAAAACACTTCAGTCCAGCATTTCCTAAATTTAAAAGTCAGATTTGTGCATTTGAAATTGATTTTTCACTTGAAAGCTTACTTTGCTTCTACATATGTGAATGTTAAAATCTCCTGGAGACGTTGAATCCGACCCAAAACATTTCCTTCGAGTCAAGCAACAGCTCAGCCTGAAACTTCTGCTCTCACAAGCACAGAAACCGGCAGCACCTCCGGGGCCATCCCAAGGCAGGGCTTTTTATTTCAGCTGGATGCTTGTGCACACCCGGCCTTAGCAGGGGCTGGCCGGCCGGGCGATGCTCTGCCCGCAGGCACGAGCAAAGGTTTGACCCTGTGGCACAGCCCTGGTCCGCAGCCCTGCAGCATCCCGACAGGTCCCTCCTGCCCGTCCTGTGCTGCCCCTCTGGCTGCTGCCCCCCCTAGTTGCTGCCCCCTGCCTCTGCCTGAGCCCCACGGCCCCAGCTCTGCACCCCACCAGCAGCCCCCATGCCACGCCATGCCGTGCCAACCCATTCCCACCCATCCCATCACCCTGTCCCACCTTGTCCCACCCCATCCCGGTCCATCCCAGCCCAAGGCCCCCTAAACCCCTGGGTGAGGGATCATCACCCCACTGTGTTCCCTCCTTTCTTCTGGCCCTCCTGGGGTGAGGAAAACCCCCAGATATTGGGGACACACACCAGTGGGGCTGGGGCAGCCCCCAGGACGGGCTGCCTCACCGGGGACCCCCTCACCAGCTCACAGCCCCTTCTGCCGCAGCCCCCTGCCCATCTCTCCGGCTCTGCAGAGCCCAGCCAGTCGCCAGAGCCCGGGGGGAGCCGGGGGGGCTGTGTGGGCTCACCAGGGGCCTCACACCTACCCCACTGCCAAGGAAAATATTTACCCAGCGCTGAAATGAGCTGGGCTGCGTTCCCAGGGCTGGGTGACCCTTGGCGGCCCCGCCAGTGCTGGGACTGGGGGCGGGGGGGGCACAGCGGGGTGCTGGCTCTCGCTCAAGCCTGAACCGGCTCCACGGGGCTGGAGGGGAAGAGTTAAATCCCTGCCAGCCCCCCCTTGGCATCCCCCAGTAAATTCTGGCTAGCGGGGATCCACATGTGCCTGGCGCTGGGGGTGCCTGGGTGCTGCTGGCTGCAATGTGGGGGGGCTTGGAGAGGTGCGGGGGGTACGCCCGGACCACCACACAGCAGGTCCCCAATATCCATCTGCCTCTGAGCAGTGGGGCCAGGGTCCTGGGGCTGCCCCATTGCCCCCAGGGCAGCCCCTCTCCCGCCCGCCGGGCGGCCCGCCGGGCCCCCCCGCCGGGGCCCCGCG
>JAVJGI010000001.1:38383197-38398251 GCA_035590275.1 Ibycter americanus
CCAGGGTCCTGGGGCGGCCCCATTGCCCCCCGGGCAGCCCCCCTCCCGCCAGCCTGGCGGCCAGCCGGGACCCCCGGCCGGGGCAGCGCTTCCCAGCCCCCCCCGCCCCCCCGAAGGGAAACAGTCGCTGTTGACTCAGGTGCCAGCGCCGGGGCTTGGCCGCGGTTCCACAGCCCGGCCCCAGCGGAGCGGCTATTTATTTTATTTGTCCTTTTCTTTCAGCCTTTCACCCCAGGAGGGTCGGGGTGAGGCTCGGGGGGGCCGCAGGGAGACCCGGCCCCATCCCCCCGCCCGGCCCCCTCTCCCAGCCCTGCTTCTCGCCGCTCCCGGGGACACCCCGTGCCGGGGAGCCAAACCGGGCACATCCCGCAGGGGGAGCCGGGGTTTGCCCCCCATTCCCGCTGCGGAGCTGGCTTCGGGGTGCCCCAGCCAGGGGGACTGCGGTGGGAGGGGGGGTCCCTGCGGTGCGATGGCTGATTTACGCTCAGTCGTCCCGTGGGTGTTATCCCTCCTGACAGCCCACACCTCAAATTCCTGGGATGCTCCCAGGCAGCCCCTTATCACTGGCTGCCGGCCAGCCCGCATTCCCCCGGGCAGGGAGCCGCTGCCTCCCCGCTCTGCTCCTGGCTCCTGGCTCCTGGCTCCTGGCTCCTGGCTCCTGGCCCTCCACCAGCGCAGCCGGACACTCGCGGGGCTCACGGCCACGCCGGTGGGCGTCAGGGGGGGGGCACCCCACGGGGCAAGGCCCACCCCCAAGGCAAGGAGAGCTTTGCCCCCAGGACGATGCCACCCCCGAGGTGGGGAGAGCTTTGCTCCCAGAACGATGCCCACCCCCAAGGTGGGGAGAGCTTTGCCCCCAGGATGATGCTGGCCCCCCAGCTGCAGCGGCGGCCACCCCTCCCTCCTCGGGATCAGGACATGAGTTTTGTTGGCACATTGCGCACTTTCACTGATTTCCCTGATTTTCTTCATTTGTTTCTGCTTCCCCAGAAGGTTCCCCTTTGCAGATGGCCGCCACCCCGGGGGAACATGTCTTGGGACCTGGAAAGAGGAACTGGATGGGGCTGTGCCCTGGATGCTGCCCACACGGAGTCTGGGGGCAGAGGGCTGTGGGGCAGGCAGCCTCTGCGTGCCTGGCACCCTGCGAGCGGCTGATCCAGCCGGGACAGCGAGCTCCGCTGCTGCCCGTCTCACCGCTTTGGGGAAGCTGGTGGGTCCCTGCGGCTTGGCTGGCCGGGGGCAGGCAGGGTGCAAGCTGCGGGCGGGTGGGGATGCTGAGCTGGCATGGGAGCCAACGCCTTGCTTCAGCCGTGTCTGCCGGGCTCCTGAGCTTCTGTAGGGCCTGGGGAGCTGGGGCAAGGTGGGCTGTTGGCCCTGAGGACATGTCCAGAGGGTGGGACGAGGCTTTGTGGCAGATCTGGAGATGGGTGCAGGTTTCCAATAGCTCTTTGAAAGGGACTCAACATAACCCATCGTCTTGGGCACCAGCAAGCCTGGGCTGGGTCTGTGCACCACACTGGAGGAGAGCTCCTGGCTTTGCTCGCAAGTCTGACCCGACTCCATCCTTCCCAAGACCCCTGAGGGAGAAACCCCCTCCATCCTGGCAGGAGCAGGCTCCGCTTCGGCAGGGCTTGCCGTGTTATGGAGCTGGGCTGGCTGCTCTAGCCTAGACCTTGCACCTTCTGGATCACGTTGCTGTCCACCATGGGGGTGTGTTTGCAGCAGGGATGCAGAGCAAAGGGTCACATCCGGGCCCAGCAGCACCCAAACCTCGAGTAGGGATGGCAGCACCCAGCACCATGCTGTGTGAGGGCATCTGCTCTGGCAAAAGCAATGCAAAGAGACTGAAAGGGAAGCAGAGGCTCAGGAAGCTGATGCAGAACAAGGGCTGGAGCTGGGTCGAGCTGCTTCAGGCTTTCCTGCCTCGGGGCCAGATGGCCACTCCGACTCTTTGCAGAAGCCCTGGCATCAGCCAGCCTAAGCCCAGATGCCATATGGCCACACTTGCCTAAGTCAGGGTTTCTTCGCTCAGTGCTGTGTCAGGAAACAGCTCGGTAGCTTCCCGAACTGAGCTGGCAACGCACGGTGCCCCCATCACACCGGCTGTGGGCTTGGCACAGCCTCCCTGTGCCAGCACCCAGCTCCCTGCCCACCAGTGGGGTCTGGGACCAGTTTTCCAGCAGTGCTGCTTGGCGGCGGTCGGCACAGCCCGAGGGGCTCCCTGAGGCTGGAGGGAGCTGCCCCTCCTGCCTGCTGGCTCAGCACCCAAGCCAGCTGAGTCAAGCCTGGCTCGGGCACGGCGCAGCTGCAGGGGGACGGTGGGGCACTGCACAGCAGCACGAGGTCCTGGAGGGCAGATTCCCACACTCCCAGTCCCCTTGCACAAGGTCGGGCATTGACCCTGAGCCACCACATCTGGGCACCAGCCTTACCCAGTGCTCAGACTGCTCGTGCTGCTGCGCCGGGGCCCTTCGGTGCAGGCACCTGCGGCAGAGGTTGGATCTGGGTCCTGCCCCAAACCAGCCAAGGCTCAGCCCAGCCCCTGCCTGGAGGTCATGCTGCAGCGCCGGGCTGGGGGCTGCCACTCTGCTGGGGTGATTTGCTCCTGCTTGCTGCTCATGCAAGTTCCCCTTGGCCCCTCGGCAGCCCTCTCCCGAAAACCCAAGGGGATGGTGCCCAAGCCCCAGTGCAAAGCCCCTGGGCTTGGTCCAGCGGCTGCAGCCTCTGCATCCCTCTGTGTCTTGGTGCAGCATCGATGCCGAGCTGGGATCCCTCTGGCAGAGTCCTTGCCTCGCTTTGGGCACGCTGCAGTGAAAACCCACAAATTAACAGCAAGAATCAAGTCTCTGGGTGACGTGTTGCTCCAGGGAGGACTTGCGCATGTGGCATGTTGGCTGCAGTCGCATCGCCGTCCCTGCAGCCATCTCCACCACCAGTGTGGGCTCTCCCTGCTGCAGGCAGGGCAGCCCCAGGCAGGGGGATCCCAGCAGGTCCCTAAACCTGGACAACCTCTGGGCTTGCTGGGTGGGTGCCCCTGAGGCTGGGGTATCACCCTGCTCTGGTTTTGGCACAACACAGGGCCAAGGATGCCCCGAGGGGCTCTGGGGTGCCAGGAGGGTGATGCTGCTTAGGCTGCAGTAGTGCAAAGAAATGCAGCCTCCCAGTGTCCCTCAGCCTGGGACATTGCAAAAACCTCCCACGGGGACCGCCACAGCCCCTGCCCCAAAACTAGCCCCAAATTAGTAAAAGGCAAGAAACAGCTGATGATGTCAGCCACTTCCCAAAAGCAGCGGCAGGGACAAACCCCTGAACGGGGAAGTGGTGCCGTTTTGGGCTCCTCACCCCCCGCACCAAATAAATAGCAGCCCCTGAGCGGCGAGGGGCAGGAGCCATCCCCCATGCCGCGGCTCAGGACCCTTCACCACCGGTAGCACCGGCACTGCCAGGTAACGCCACCACTCACCGGGGAGGTGCCAGGATGGGGACAGCCGGGGCAGAGGCTGGTGCTGGGGTTCACCCCGTGGGGCTGGGACAGGCGCCTGCGTGATGCTGTGCAAGGGTGGCATGGGCTGCTCCCGGGCACCTCGCCATGGGGCGGGGATGAAGGCAGCCAGTGGCAAGAGCATCTCTGTGGGGTTGAGCTTCATCTGTGTTCTGCTGGGGCCAGGGAAGTCGCCCAGATACCTCGAGGCCTTGGGTCCAGGCTTGGGGCTGGGTTTGGAGCCAGGGACGTACCCGACCTGCACCCCTCGGTGAGGGCTTGGTGCAAGCCCCTGGGCAGCAGAGGCTGGCAAAGCTGCAACGGCCAGCGCTGCCCTTGCTGGGTCCCGTGGGCAGAGGGACAGGACAGGCAGTGGGGAGGGGGCTCCCCGGGCCCCAGGAGCGGTGCAGTGGGTGGGGGCACTGTGGGGACAGGCACAGGGGGCTCACATCCACTCCTTGTCCCGGGGGCACGCTGCCTGACCATCCCGTGGTCCCCATCTCTGTTGCTGTCTCTGTGCTGGGGCATGGTGGAGGCTGAAGGGACCAACACCAGAAGTTTCCCCTCTTCAGGCTCAGCCCCACTTGCCACATTTTTGTGCCAACATGTGATTTTTACCAAAGCTTGAAGAAATTAGGGAGCTCCCTTGCACTTGCTGCCTCGCACAGGAGCCCTCGCAGGGATTTTGCTGGGTGTCCCGCAGCTGAACGTGGCTGTGGGTGCAGAGGAGACCATTACAAGGGCAATCGCCTCTTTCCCCCTGTTTTCCAGTGCCTGACATCTAAATATTCCTGCCTAGCTGGTGTTGGATGATAATGCACAACACGTTCTGCTCTGGTGCGTGCAATGTGGTTGCCCAGACCGCCACCACGTTCTGCACGTGCACACACACGCAGAGGCTATTACAAAAGTTTTTTGTCAAGAAATCTTCCCAAAAATTTTAATTTTATTGAGCCAACAAGCAGCAGTGCCCAGCACCGGCTGCTGTGTTCCCCAGCCGCATCCTGGGGTGGGGGGCGGCGGGGAGCCGGGGTCCCCATCCCACACCAAAGGTCCAGAAACTGAAACCGGGAGAAGTGCGGCAGAAGAAACGAAACTCGGCATCAGCACGAGCAGGGCACTGGGGAACAGACCCAGGCGCTGAGCCAGCGCTTCCTTCCTCCTTCGCCCCGAGCCCGGCGGCCCCCACCGATCCCATGGCCATTCCTGTGCCCCCACCCTGGGCAGCCGTCCAGCCCCGCGGTGCCGGGGGGGCCGGGGCGGTGGTAACCCCCACGTGCATGGTCACCCAGGGGCCATTTCATTTGCTGCTTGGTGCTTCGGTTTGGCCAGGAAAAATCCCAGGCAAAACTAAAGGTCTCATGAGTGCTTTGGAGTCTGAAATACCTCCCTAAACCAAATCAGCAGCAAGCAAATTCAAAGCATATGCTGGGGGAAAAGGTGTTAGCAAAGTCGCAAATCATTGAAGGAGGAAAAGGTTGGCTCAGGGAGTAAAGAGCTGCCTTGTTCAGTATGGAAAGATTGCTAAGTTGTTTGATAAAGATCTAAATTTAAATCAAATAATTCATTTCCCTAATAAGAAGAAAAATTCTGGTTTATCACAGGATAGTTTTTTTAAATGTAAGAACAATTTAATCATTTTTCTTCAGTCTAGAGCTGCAAAAAACTATATAATCCTATTAAAAACTGATAAATCCCCGTTAGAACTGTCCCACCTGAACGTACCACAGCAAAGCGGGGAGGGGAGGGCACGGGTTGTGCCGGGTGGGGGCCGTGGCCGCGCTCCCCCTCACCGCAGCTGGTCTTACCGAAACTAAACCTGCGGAGCCTAAAAACCCCGTGTCCCTCAGTCCCACCTGCAGGGCCGGCCTCTCAGCCCTCTGCAGCCGGTGGTCCGGTTGTTCCCATGGGGAACCCGCACCGTGGTCTCTCGGCAGCCGGGATGCTGTGTGTGCGGCGGAGCTGTGACATCGGGACAGCTTGAACACAAGCCCGCCTGTGTCCCTCTGTCCCCCGACCCCACGGCTGTGCCCCCTGCCCGATGCACAGACCCTCCAGAGCCTGGCTGGCAGTCGTGAGTCCATCACTGGGATTTCTGGCTTAATGGAGATTTGCCCAAGGGTGCTTCCTTGGAAGTTCCTCTCCTATTAATTCCAGGTGCTTTCCTTTGCCTTCATTTTTATTTTCAGCCCAGACTCCCGTACCTGGCATTTGCATGACCCCATCCCACGCCACACGCACATTTTCCGTGTCAATATTATTCTTCATTTGCTCCCCACCTCACATGGATGCAGCAAGCACAGGAATAAGCTCCGTAAACCTTGTCACCTCACTGCCAAACCCAGACTAGCTCCTTAACTCCCACGGGAGTCCAGGGGGGCTGAGGGGTCCCCCTCAACCCACACCTCCCTCTGTCCCGCTGGTCTCCGCTGCAGACCAGAGTGATGCCGGTGTTGCTGCAAGCAGGATTTATCAATAATGTGGATCAATAACATGTTGACACACAACGTGTTTCAAGACCTTTGGCCACCTCTTCTTGTTGTCAGGGTCCCCTCTGCCGAACGCCGACCTTGGACACCGACCACCGACCACCCTCACAGCGTGAGCCTGCCCTGTCTCTGCCCCCTGGGACCCCCAGCAGTGCCCAGGGGGCTGCCATGTGCCTGCCCCAGTGGCTCGTCCTCCTGGCCAGCATCATCCCACCAGGTATGGTGCCACCGAGAGATCCGCTGCCTCCTGCCCCGCCGGCACGGTCCGGTCCCCCCGCAGGCGCTGGTGGCTCAGCTCTGCACCAGGGTAGGGGGGAGCCGGAGCGCTGATGCCCTGGTCCTGCCTGCATCCCTGCCTGATGCCTGAGGGATGGGCAGGACAGGCTCTGGGCACCCCGAGGCTGGTCCTGGCTCTCCCATGGGCCATGGCACAGCAGATGCTCTGGGGACATTTGCCGGCATGTGCCGCATCGCGCCGTGCTCCCACGTGGCAGCTCTGCCTGTGCCCACTCCTGACGGGCAGGCACATGGTGCCCATGGACACCACGGATGGGGCTGGGCTCCAGGATGGGGTGGGCATGGGGTGGTGGGGGATAGCCACGGCATGAGAGGAAGGACAAGGAGCTGGGGTGTGTTTAAGAAAATAAGTTTTCAGAGGGCAATTTTTCCCTTTTTGCTAGTTGTTTTGGCCTTTGCTTGTCAAATCCGGCTGGTGCCTTGCACTGCCCAAAAGCATCATCCAGCTTTTCCCCATCTCCACCTCGAAATTTTCTCCTGGGGGGTTTTACCTCACGCCCCCATTCTCCTCTCCCACCTGCCCGCTCAGGCAGCCAGGCGATGTGACGTGGCCCCGGTGGGTCCCAGGAGGGGCACAGGGGGCTGCAGACTGCAGCAGCCCCCCACCCGGCTGGCACCCTGACCCTCCTTTTCCCTCTGCCTCCTTCCAACACAGCCCTCGGCTCGTGGGGGGTCACCTACCCCATGTCCCTGCAGGGCATCAGGGGGTCCTGCGTGGTGATCCCCTGCACCCTGAGCTACCCCGCCGACACGGCAGCCAACGACGGCATCGTGGCCATCTGGTACAAGGATTACGATAACCAAAAGACGGTGGTGTACCACTCGGCAGCCCAGGAGGTGGATGCTCACTTCAGGGACCGTGCCCAGCTCCTGGGGGACCCCGCTGCTCGCAACTGCACCCTGCTGCTGCAGAGACTGACGCTGGAGGACCGTGGGCCCTACAGATTCCGCTTTGAGATCATCAATGGTGACCGGTGGTCGGCAGAGCGGGATGTGATGCTGAGTGTTTCGGGTAGGTATAGTGGTGAGACACCCCACCTCCGCCAGGTCCCTGCCTGCCCATCCTCACACTGACATCCCACCCTCCGCTCTCCATCCCTCCGCTCTCCATCCCTCTGCTTTCCATCCCCAGATGACCTTGAGCACCCAAGCACTGCCGCCAGTGAGGAGCAAACCGAGGGGCAAACGTCCACCTTGCAGTGCTCCACACCCTACGTCTGCCCACTGAGCAATGTTGCCCTGCGCTGGGAGGGCTACGACCCCCAGGTCTCGGTGGTGTCCGGCCGGGTCCAGCTGGACACAAGTGGAGTCAGTCACCACCTGACCCTCACCACCTCCTTCTCCTGGAAGGACCACTCCAAAAAGCTGCTCTGCGAAGTTTCTTACGGTTCCAAGAAGGCAACTGGGGAGGTCGTCCTGCGGGTGAGACGTACGTGGGGCGGCTCTGCACGGGGGCTGGCTGAGCGCGGCATGGGGACAGGGGCACCTCTGCTGCAGCCACACCACCCAAGTCCTCCTTCTGCCACCCACTGTGCCTTCTCCCTTGCCTCCTTCCTGGGGGTCCTTGCAAAAGGCCAGAGGAGAGTTTCATCCTGCTTCTCCCTCCCTCTCCTGTTCCCCCATCGCTCTCCATGGCCGGAGCTGGTGATAGGTCCTGTAAGCGCTGCTGAAATGCCAGATTCCAGCTCCGTGGCACATCCTGGTGCCACAGCTGTGCCCACCCCACTTCACTGCTGGAGGGCAGCTCTGCCCCGCTTTCCAGCTCCCCTTTTCCCCACACCAGACCCTCACACATAAGCAGCAGGATGCGCTCCAGCAGCATCCTGTGGGTCCTGCCCAGCCTCACCGTGTCCATCTGTCCTCCCTGCAGACGCCCCTAAGGACACCCAGGTGTCGGTCAGCCCCTCCGCGCAGAACATCCGCGTGGGCGACACGGTGTCCCTCACCTGCGAGGTGAGCAGCAGCTACCCCCATGTCTCGGCGTACCACTGGTACAAGGACGGAGTGGCTGTGAGCAGCGAGCAGATCCTGACCCTCCGAGGGGTTCGCCGCGAGGACTACGGGCAGTACCGCTGCGAAGCCAAGAACGCCGTCGGGGCTGGCACGGCACCTGCCGTGATGCTCTACATCTTCTGTGAGTGCCAGGGAAGCTTGCCAGAGGCTGGGGCATTGCTGGAGCGGGAGGGGGGCTGTGGCACTGGGAGCGAGTTTACCCAGCCAGTCTGGACTGGTGTGGGCAGGGGCTGGTACCGGCTGGAGGTCCAGGAGCTGGGGATGGAGGGATATGGTGCCTCCATCATGCCATGCCTGCATTCTTCATCCCTCATGGCGCAGGGCTGTGGTGAGCCCCAAAAGCAGGTCAGGGAGGGATTCCCAACCAAGCCCAGGGAGCAGAGCCAGCTGCGAGGCTTCGCTGCTGCTGCTGGTCAGAGCTCGTGGGGATTCAGAATCAGGGTGGTCTTCGGGGAGGGGGGGGGGGGGCCGCCTCCTCCCTCAGATCCTGTGGTAGAGATGAGCCCCAGGAGCCTGCCCGTGTCAGAGTCCCACAGGGAGCATCTCCCTGCAGCCGGGCTGCTCCCCCCAGAGCCCACCCTGAGAGGCGAGCGATGCTGCAGCGCCCACCATGAGTTTTGTCCCTGGGGCTTTGCATTAAAGCTGGAATTGGAGCCCCAGCTGGCAAGGTGCTGGTGGCAGGGGACAAACCCACACACCTCCCGCCTCAGACCCCGCCGTCATCCCTGGGGGGCAGAGGGGCTCCCGCCCATCCCCAGACTCTGTCCTGTGCTCAGCGAGGTGGGGGGCTGCTCTCCTGCTGCTGAGGCCCCCCTGAACGCGCTCCCATCTCCATCAGCCGCAGAGATCTCGGTGAGCCCAGCAGCCGAGGTGCAGGAGGGGACACCCACCACCCTGTCCTGCGACGTCCCTGGCAGGGAGGGCCAGGACCTCAACTACACCTGGTACAAGAACAGCGCTTGGCTCAAGGAGGGCACGGCACACACCCTGCTCTTCCACCACGTGGCCGCCAGCGACGCCGGCTATTACTCCTGCAAGGTGACCAACGACCGGGGCAGCGACACGTCCCAGGCCGTCAGTCTGAGCGTGACATGTGAGTGCCCATGGACTGCTGGATGGGTCCCTGCCAGGCGAGGGTCCCTTTGTGCCAGGGGCTGTGCAAACCCCCCAAGTCTAAGCAAAGGCTCCACCCCAAATGCTGTGGGTCCTGCTGAAAGGGAGGTTTCAGCCCTCCTGGGTAGAAGTTGCTACAAATGCAACAATTTTTGGTCATGAGCCGCATTTGAAGGTACCATGAAGCGGTATTTGCTGCAGTAGGGACCCGTCTGCTCATCGCGCACCTCCCACGCCTCCACTAATCTGTTACACACCAGAAACTGCTGGGAGGTTACTAAGCGAGGAGCCAGCTATGATAATAACAGCTCAGAAGCTTTTGCAAGTCAGGGGAAAAATAAAATAGCCCTGGGTTTGGCTTTGACATTTCCGTGAGTAAATATAACCCGCTTATGTAAGGGGGAAAGCAGCTCGGAGGGGCGGCGGTGGGGTCGGGGCTGGACGTGCCCCATGCACAGGTAGCGGCCGCAGCACCGGCACCTCCCGAGCTGCAGCATCCTCTCCCCTCCCGCAGACCCCCCCCGGACCCCCACCATCACACTCTTCCAGGAGACCCAGGGTGGCAGGCTGGCCATCATCCGCTGCACCGTGGACAGCCACCCCCCGGCCACCATAGCCCTTTACCGCGATGGCACCTTGCTGGCAGCCAGTGGGTCACAGGCAGCCCCGCGCCAGCGGCTCGGTGTCACCGCATCCCGCAACGCCCTGCGGCTGGAGATCCGGGGTGCAGGGCCCCAGGACAGCGGGGAGTACCGCTGCGTGGCCAGCAACGCCTACGGCAACGCCAGCGCCACCAAGCTCTTCATCGCCCGTGGTGAGTCCCGGTGTGAGGGGGCTGCCGAGCTCCTGGCCCTGGGTCTTGGGTGTCCATGAACCCCCGGGGCTGCTGGGGATGTTTCTGCAGGGCTGGGGGGGGGGTCACGAAGCCGTGCGGGCTGGAGGGACCCCTGTGGCACACCTGTATCCTGGGGACGATGTGGTGGCGGTGGCCTCCCTGCAGCCCTTCACCACCTTGCGGCGTCAAAGCTGCTCGCGGAGCTGGAGGTGCTCCCTAGTTTTGTTTTTCAAAATGCTGCAAAATTAGTACCAAAGTTTGTCCAAACTTTCTTCCCTGTGCCTGCAAGCGCCCAGCGGTGTACGTCACCTGGACATGCAGCGGGGACCGGCTCCTCCTGCTTCGTCCCTGACACCTCCGCACCCTGTGGCTCCCCCAGCCTCCATGGATTGGGGTGACGGAGGCAGCAGGAGGAGCAAAAAGCCCCCCAAAACCCTGTCCAAGGGGAACCTCCCTTAGGATGTCAAAAGAAACCAAAATGGATCTCAGGGTCCAATTCCAGAGAAAATAATCCCAAGTTTGGGTGCCGCAGCGGTGTAGTTGGGGTCCATTTCAAGCCGGCCAGGATGCCTCCAGCCCAGCCTGTCACTGGCCAGTGGCAGAGGGGACCCAGCCTGTCCTGGGAGCAGTCACCCAGCTCCGAAGGGCCCCGTTTGTCTCTGCTGGTGGCAGAGTGCTGGGGGATCAGCTCGGGTGGAGACATCCCAGCTGATGTCCAGTGTCCCCAGAGAACGTCACCCACCAAAGACGCAGCCACCGATGCCACGGGGTCCTGTGAGGGAGGGGGCTGCTCAGGTCCTGCCTTGGAGGGAAGCGGAGCGCGGGGCTCTGGGGGATGGAGCCAGGGGAAGGGCGAAGGTTTGCAGCAGAGGTTTCCCCTCCTTCCTTGACATCCCTGTCCCACCCCTCCAGCTACAGAGGTCCTGATCCAGCCCTCGTCAGAGGTGCGGGAAGGGGCAGCCGTCACCCTGACCTGCCTGGGGGCTCAGGACACGGTGGGGGAGACCCTCTACACCTGGTACAGGAACAGCAAGTGGCTGCGGGAGAGCTCGGCCCCGGCACTGCGCTTCCCCTCCATCCGCGGCGAGGATGCGGGCGCTTTCCAGTGCAGCGTCCGCAGCGGCAACGGCAGCGACACGTCGGCGGCTGTCCCGCTCCGTGTGCTCTGTAAGTGCTGCCGGGGGGGCTCCTGCTGCGAACACCCAGGCTCTGAGGGGGGTCCTGGGGTCTGGGTTGGGTGGCCCTGCTGGGAAGCCCCTCTGCTCTTCCCACCACGAGGTTTCACCCATCACTGCCAAGCACGGCCAAGGACCTCTTGGGCAGGAATGTGGAGAGGGCAGAAAATTCCCTTTTGCAGGTAAATCTGTGAATTTGAGGGAGGAGATATTCGGAGAATCCTAAAATTCCCAGGAACCAGAGAACTTTAAAATGTCCCATGAAATTAGATTCAATTTCTCAGAATGATAAATGATCCCTGTGAAAAATATATTCCGGTTGGACTTTGCCTTCCAAATACTTTCTGTACTATAAAATAAAAATCTTCCCTGGTACCAAACCAGAAAAAATACAATTAGGAAGTTTCAGTCCTGACAAAATGGCGTTTTTTTGTAGCCATGGTAGGAAATGTGGATCACACGTGGTCCCCAGGTGCCCAAAACACTGGGGTCTCTGCAGATCTGTCTGAGGCTGGACAGTCAGACCCTGAGCTCAAGCCAGGTGACAACAGAGGTGCCATCAGAGGTGCCTGGGACATGCAGGTCCCTTGTGAGCTGGCAGATGTGGGGCCACCTGAGCAGCTCTTGGGCATCCCACGACCCTCCAGGTGCCAGACCCCAGGGTCCCACGTCTGCTACATGAACCCACATCTGCCACAAGAACCCACACTGGGTTCTTGGGGTTCTCCCAACCTCAGGGATCCATAATATTCTCACCAGAGGTTTTTGAACCCTGCAGTCCCACCGAGGCAACCAGTGATGAGCTCCTTCCTGGAGACCCAGGGCGGGTGCCTGGGCATCATCCAGTGCAGCGTTGAGAGTGACCCAGAGTCCAACCTGACCCTATGGAGAGGAGAAGAAGTGGTAGCCTGCACATGGGGCTGCCCCACAGCCCCCCACCCCAGGGTCCATGCCACCTGGTCCTACAACAGTCTGAAGGTGGAGATGCGGGAGGTGGTGCTGGAGGACGAGGGGACCTACGTGTGCTGGGCTGGGAACCCGCAAGGCAACGCCAGCGCGGCCATGGACTTCAGGGCTGAGAGTGAGTGCGGGGAAGGGGCGGTGGGCAGGGTACGGCTGGCTGCCACGTGCCCCTGCAGTGTCTGGGAAAAGCCTGGGAGAGGGGAGGGTGGGAAGCCAATGCCAGGGAAGGAGGCAAGCTCAGGAGATCAAGGGTGATAGACAGAATGAGCAGAAAAAGGCCACGTGCCCGTGAAATCCAGGGTATCAACCAGCTTCTGTCTCCATAGAGCTGCAGTGCACAAGTCATGTGGTGCTCGGGTGAGCGGGGTTAAAGTGGGGGCTGCTACAGGAGGGGGCTGCGCCAGCCCCTCCAGCCTCTCCTGGTGGGTTTGGTGGGCTCCTGGTGGGCCTGGTGCCCTCCTGGTGGGTCTGGTGGGCTCCCCCGTGGCTGTAGTGAGGGTTCCAGCTCCTGGCAGGGATTCCCTGCCTGTGTGTGGCCAGGGATGCTGAGCAAAATCCCTGCTGAGGGAGTTCCCACGGGCTCTCTCCCGCTGGTACATCACCCCTGGGCTGGTGAGGCCCTGGGTGGCTGGTGCCCAGCTCCCGCAGGGCGCTGATCCAGCTCAGAGGATGCTGCAGGGTTAGCCGGCATTTACCTTCTCCTGGAATAGCTGCACAGTCACTTGCCGGCTGGCCAGCCCCGGGGTGGGGGGGTGTTCACGC
Organism: Ibycter americanus; assembly: GCA_035590275.1. Taxonomy (NCBI): domain Eukaryota; kingdom Metazoa; phylum Chordata; class Aves; order Falconiformes; family Falconidae; genus Ibycter; species Ibycter americanus. The sequence continues at coordinate 38,396,326 of JAVJGI010000001.1, forward strand.
CGGCGCTGCCGAGGGGGTGCTGGCCACCCCGGCTGAGCTGATGCCTGTTTGCCTCCTGCCCCTGCCCGCAGCCGCCAGCATCGCGGTGGCTCCGTCCCGCCATGTGCTGGAGGGCCAGGCTGCCAACCTGAGCTGCCGGCTGAGCAGCGGCTCCCCGGCTCGGCCCAACGTCACCTGGTACCGGAACGAGCAGTGGCTCGCCGAGGGCCCGGCCACCTCCCTGGTGTTTCGGCAAGTGGCCAGCACGGATGCTGGTCTCTACCGCTGCAAAGCCACCACCGAGAGCGGCAGCCGGAGTTCCCCCACCGTCTCCCTGGACGTGCTATGTATGTACAGGCTGCTGGGGGACGCTCGGTTTATTATGATATCGGATTTGCAGCTCATCTCCGTGCAAGCGTGCCCAGCTCTGCTCACACACGTGGAGCCGCGCCCGGGCTCTGGGCAGAGCTGATGTAGGTGCAGGTGCGGATCTTTGAGCACATATATGTGTCCTGGGGCTTCCTCCTGTGGACACGCACACACCCCCCCGCCACCACCTGCAGTGTGTTACCTCCGTGTTGAGCAACCCTGCACTTAATGCGTGTGTAGGCTTGTGATCCTGCAGGTGTAATGTTTGCAGGGCCCTTCTTCCTTCCCCTTCCCCTTCTCCTTTCCCTTCCCCCCCCCCCTTTCCCTTTTCCCTCCTATTTCCCTTTCCCTTTCTCTTTGCCTTTCCCCTTCCCCTTCTCCTTCCCTTTTCCTTTTCTTTTCCCTTCCCCTTTCCCATTCCTTTCCCTTTCCCTTCCCCTTCCCCTTCCCTTTCCCATCCCTTTCCCTTTCCCTTCCCCTTTCCCTTTCCCTTCACCTTCCCCTTCTCCTTCCCCTTTCCCTTTCCTTGTCACAGTCCTTAGGCAGTAATGAACCTGGCAAAGTTTGGGTTGTTTGTTTGTTTGTTTTCCTATCAAGAAACCAACACCTTTGTTCACAGGCATCTTGGGCCCATGGAGTTGCCTCTGAAAAAAGTAATACATTTGCGTGATTGAGCCTGCAGCATCTGAGATCTGAAGGATCTCAGATCTCTTTGTTATCCCTAAACAAAATTTTGTCCAGTTCGAGATCTGCATTTCTTTAAGTGACTATGTGGCGAGTTGCTTATAGCTGCAGGGTCTCCAGTGCCAGCCCTGTGTCCTGACTCTTTTCATCCCGTGCCTACACTCCTCTACACTGCATCTGGAGTTACCATCGCTCAAGTCCTCTCCTGTCATATTGGATCTGTATTTCTCTATACTACCTCATTATGCTGGCAACAGATGGGGTTCATCTGTCTCAAAGAGGGAAAAGGATCCTAGGTCAGGAGTTAGCAAGGCGTATTGAGAGACCTTTAAACCAGATTCAAAGATGGAAGGGAATAAAACCAAGCTTGTTAGAGGTGAGCCTGGGGGAGGCATGCCAGGGTTGGAGGTGAGATCGATAGCACAGCTGAAGTACATCTATGCCAATGTCCAAAGAGTGGGCAACGGACAAGAGGAGCTGGAAGCCATCGTGCAGGAGGAAGACCATGACATAATCCATCATGGAAACATGGTGGGATAACTCACATGACTGGAGTACTGCAATGGATGGCTACAAACCCTTCAGAAGGGATAGGTAAGCAAGGAGAGGCGATGCCGGAGTAGCTCTGTATGTCAGGGAGTGTTTTGATTGCCTGGAGCTTGATGATAATGATAGTAGCTTTGAGTGTGTATGGGCAAGAATGAGGGGGAGGGCCAACAAGGCAGATATCCTGGTGGGAATCTGTTATAGACCACCCAACCAGGATGAAGAGACAGATGAAACATTCTACAAGCAGCTGGGAGAAGTCTCAAGATTACTAGCCTTTGTTCTCCTGGGGGACTTCAACCTAGAAGATGTCCACTGGAAATACAACACAGCAGAGAAGAAACAGTC
>JAVJGI010000001.1:38398351-38409093 GCA_035590275.1 Ibycter americanus
GGGGGGCCGGGGGCGCTGACACGAGATGTGACCTTTTCCGCCTGTTCCTGCTGACGGGGTGAGCGCACGCTCCCGAGCCGTCCCGCGGTGACAGCGGGGCAGGGAAATGTCACTGAGCATCGCAGGCTACGGACAGGCGCCCCGGAGCCAGCGAGCGGCGGTGGCAGGGTGTGATGCTGCCCCGGGGACGCAGCGGGGACATCGCTCTGCGCTACCCCACGTCAGGCAGGAGCCAGCGCAGGGCGCTGACCGGCACCCGCTGCTCGGTGGTGCAGTGTATCGAGCTGCCCCCCCAGCAGCTCGCCAGAGGGGGGATGGCGTGTCCCCGTCCCTGCTGGCGGGGGTCTCTGTGCAGGGGCTTGGGTGTGGTGAGCTGGGACCTGCTGGGCTGCCCCCAGGGGCTGCGGGTGGGCATCGGTGCCTAGCCGGCACTCAGGCCCTGGAGCGAGGCAGCACCCGCGTTATCTGTCAGGGGGGTAGCAGGAATCCTGAACGGAATTAATTTCTTGGGTTGGGATCTGGTTCTCAGACTGATTGATCCAAATGAGTCTCTGTGGAGGTGTCCACATGGGGGTCTGTGCTCCCAGGATCCCACCCAGGCTCCGGCTGCTGCTTCAGAGGTGCCAGCTCATCCCCCATCCCCCACACCAGGCACCTGTATTCAAGCACCTCAGCCCTGGGTACCACCGGTGATGGAGTTAGCGGGGGGGGTCAGCTAATGGGGATGGAGAGCAAAACATTTTCTTCAGCACAGATATCTAGCGCCAGGGCTGCACAGCTGCCCCGCTCAGAACAAGGACACCAAACCGTGCAGTGCCACGATGCGCGTTAGGGAAGCGAGGAGGGTTTTGCTTCGTCCCACGTTGTGTCACGGCCGCCCAGTGCCGAGCCCTGCTGCGGTGCCCCCTGAGCTGCTCTCGGTGTCTCTCCCTGCTCCAGCTGCCCGAGTCCTCATCTCGCCGTCAGCAGAGGTGCGGGAAGGAGACGACGTCTCCCTGACGTGCCAGGTAGTGGGAGAACCACCGGATGACACCATCTACACCTGGTACAAGAACAGCGGACGGCTCCAGGAAACCTCCGACAACTTCCTTGCGCTGTCCCACATCACCAGCACCGCTGCCGGCTCCTACCACTGCCGAGCCCGCAGCCCCTCGGGGACCAGCATCTCCCCGGCCGTCGCCCTGCGTGTCTCCTGTGAGTGGGACCCTCCTGGGGATCGAGACAGGGGGAGTGGGTCACTGAGGGTGGGATGGTGCTAGGATGGGCAGGATGGTGCCACGGATGGGATGGTGCCAGAATGGGATGGTGCTGGTGTGGGATGATGCCGGTGTGGGATGGTGCCAGGATGGGATGGTGCCAGGGTGAGATGGTGCTGGGGTGGGATGGTGCTGGGGTAGGACGGTGCTGGAGACAGGATGCTGAGCAAGGCTGCTCGGCCACACAGGGCTATGGCTGGCACGTAGCAGGTGCCTTGCACAGCCCTTGAGGCCATCCCTATTCCCAAATGCTGCGTGTCCCATGCCCAGAAAGTGTTAAAAGTGGAAAGTTTATGGGAGCGTATCTCCTCGACAAACCCCCGGTCTGAACTAAAACCAGTCGAGCGTGTCCCCTCTCAAGGCGAACTGTCCGATGAGGAGCGGTGTGGCTGCCCCACATCTCAGCCGCCCGCCGCCTCGCATCAACAGGGGAGAGATACGCAATAGCAAATATTTTGGTTCTGTTAAAAAAACATGTTTCAATCGACCTGAAATTGCCCAAATTTTAAAAGACTTCAGTTAGGAGAAATGTCATCTCTCTGGGATGGAGGGAAAAATCCTGGAAAGAGGAAGTGTGGCTTATGCTTTTGGTGCGAGTGCAGGCTGCTGCTGCCCCGGTGCCGGCCACGAGGTGCCAGGAGCCACGACAAACATCGTGGGGTATCCGAGGGGCTGGGGCAAGGTGGTGCCACCCAGGACCCAGGAGGGACAGGGGGGACCCCCGGCCTTGGGGGGCTCTGGGTGCAGACGCAGTGTTTGCTCACCATCCGTGTAACGTGTGGCCTGGGCAGATCCCCCACGGGTGCCGGTGCTGACCTCCTTCCTGGAGACCCCCGAGGGGCAGCGGGGCGTCCTGCAGTGCACGGTGGACAGCAGCCCGCGGGCAGAGCTGGCTCTCTTCAAGGACCAGGCGCTGGTGGCCTCCACGGCACTGCCCCAGCCCACCGCCCTGCCACGGCTCAGCGCCACCTCGGCCTTCAACACGCTGCGGGTCAGCATCAGCCCCGTGCTGCTGGAGGACGAGGGGGAATACGTGTGCTCCGCCAGCAACAGCTACGGCAACGCCAGCGCAACGGTGAACTTCACGGCAAGCAGTGAGTGCGGGGCTGGCACTGCCTCGGGGGCGGGCAGGGATGGAGGGGCACGAGCAGCGGCGGGCAGTGATGGAGGCAGGGGTATGGCAAAGAGGAGAAGGCGAGCTCTACTGCAGGATGCTCATGGGAAAGGGAGGGCAGAGAGAAGCTGGAATAGGATGGACAGCACAGGAGCAGGGAAGAAACGGAGGAAGATGTGTGTTTATGGGGAGAGAGGGCTGTGCCAGGGGTGTTCCTGGAGAGCTGCATGCAGAGCCACACACGCGAAGGAATTGCCGCCCCTCTCGGAGGTGATGCAAAGCTGATGCTGGCTTTGCTGTACCCACTGATGATGCTGATCACACAGCCGGTGTCACCCCAGGCTGTCCTGTGGCTGCTGCGGGGATGGGGGTTAGCAGGAATGGGGGCTACAGCATCTTCATCGCTTCTTGTCTGGAATAACGGGAAAAGAGCCCCAAGCAAAAGCCCAGGACAGGACCAGTTCTCCCACCACAGAGCCCACTGCCCTCCTGCCCTACCGCCCCTCCATCGCCTCCAGCCCACCCCGCTCAGCCCAAGCATCACCTGCTCCCCCTTCCACCGCAGCTGCCAGGCTCTGGATCTCCCCCTCCCCAGACGTGCGGGAAGGCAGCGCCGTCAACCTGACCTGTGCGGTTGCGAGCGGTGGCGAGGAAGTGCTGAGCTACGCCTGGTACAAGAACCAGGTCTGGTTCAGCAGCAGCTCGGCCCCAGCCTTCGCCTTCCCCAGCATCTCGGCCACCGACGCCGCCTCCTACCACTGCACAGTGCAGACCCCGGCGCGGACCCGCAGCTCTGCGCCCACTGCCCTCAACGTCCTCTGTGAGTCCCCATGGGCAGGGGGCTTCGTGCTGTGGGGAGAGGTCCCCAGCACCCACCCGGGGCAGGGACCCCACCATGCCGCAGGGAGGTCCCTCGGGGGGTCACCGGCTCCTTGGCCGGTCCCCGTGGCTGGGAGCCCTGCTGGGCTGTGGGTCGGGTGGGAGGTAGGAAGGCCTGGCTTAGTTTTGGGGGGGCTCAGTGAAAATTAGCCTTTGCCCCAGGTGATAACTCAGCCGAGCTTTACACCCCAGCCTGTGTTAGACCCCCGGTGAGCAGACCTAGCCAAGAGCCCCACATCGTCTGCAGAAGATTTTGGTGAAGCTTCTCCAAGCGCCCCAAGTTTGTCCTTGTGCTTTGTACCAAACCGAAACAGAAAAATCTTTGGCTTTCAGGAAACATTGCAGGATTTTTATTTTTTTTTCTCCCTGATTTGGAAAATGAAACCCAGACTTTGTTTAAAAAAAGACATGCAAAAAAAATGTAGTTGCAAGTCAGAATGTAAGATTTTCCCTCCCTTTTTATTAGAAAAAGACAGCTTTAACTTATAAAGCTGCTGTGAGGAGTGAGCGTGGAGGAGCACTCCTGGAAATGACTTCCAGAGAGCCTGAGACCCTGGCAACAAATTCATTGCTTCTCTCCCTCCCCCTGATTTTGGATGGGGAATGCCGGATGGACGCTGCTAAAAATATCTTGGCATTATGGGCCCGAGCTGCACCCACAGCTGCGCTGCCTTTGCACCAGCCTCGCTGCTGAGGTTTGCCAGGCACCGACGTGCACAAAATAGTTTTGCTTGAGGCCGGGGTGCAAGCGGAGCACCGAGCTGGGCCGGTCCACCTCTGTGCCATGCTCCTACACCCAGCCGGTGTGGCTGGAGCTGCAGGTTGGAACTGAGCTCAGCAAATGAGCCTGTGCCATGCTTCAAGTGTTGGTTTGGTTCAAGGGGACCATGATGCTGAGGAAAGAGGCAGTGCTGCCCGAGCAGGTCCCGCGTTGCCGGCGGCAGAGCATCACCACACCAGCTCACAGCCCAGCCAAGACCACGAAAGCAGCCAGCCCAACCTGAGCATCGCAGGCTGGGGATGCTCCGACTCGCTGAGATGCTGCTTTATCCTACTGTCCACCTCCCCCCCACCCCACTTCCCTTCCCGCAGACCCCCCCAGGAACCTGCAGATGAAGGCCTTCACGGAGAGTGGCAATGGGACAGCAGTCATCCTCCTCTGCGTGGTGGAGAGCAACCCCCTGTCCGAGATCACCCTGCTCAAGGAGGGGCGGCCGGTGGCCTCCAGTCCCCCTGTGGGAGGTGACCACCCTGGGCACAGCAGCCACATCTCCCTGTCTCCCAACACGCTGAGGCTGGAGCTCCGGGAGGCTTCCGAGGAGGATGAGGGAGAGTATGAATGCCAGGCACGCAGCCCCCTCGGCAGCACCCACGTGTCTCTGCCCCTCCGTGTGCAGGGTGAGTCCGGCTTCACCGTGGGGAGAGGGACGAGGGGCTGGGGACCCCCTGATCGGGTTGGTGTGGGCATCGAGGGGTACGACTGAAATAAGTGTTGTCATGGGGAGCGGTGCAGGGCTGGTGGAGGGGCAGGGAGGTGCTGCTGCCCGCTTGGGTGGTCACTCACCCCACGCATGCAACCCGCTGAGTGGGGTCAGTGGCTTCGGAGCTGGGAAGAGCTTTTTCCCAGCCACAGCCAGGGAAGGCAAACTCCTCGTGTCGGTAAAGGCCAGCTCCGCTCTCCTCTCCCCAGCAGTCAGGGTGGTGGTGCGACCCTCAGCCGAGGTGCCCGAGGGGACCGACGTGATGCTGACGTGCCGGGATGCGGGTACCCGCCCGGGCACCATCTACTCCTGGTACAAGAACGGGCGGTGGCTGGCGGAGGGGCTCGACGCCTCCCTCGCCCTCCACGCTGCCCGGCGCACGGATGCCGGTGCCTACGCCTGCCAAGTGGGGAGGGGGCTGCGTGGCCGCCGCGCCCCCCCCGCCGCCCTGAGGGTGCTGTGTGAGTGAGGGGGGGGCTGCATGAGGACACACACACGCATCCACGCTGGGGGGCTCTGCCAGCAAAGGGGGCCCAGGGCGGCTCGGGGGGGATGCTGCGCGGGGAGGATGGTCTATGTCGCCACCTGGTGACATCCCGCGACAGGCCGGCTGGGCAGCCCAGCCCCTGGCCCCCGGGCTGAGGGGGTCTAGATGCTTCCAATTTTTGCATCGCATCCCTTTCCCCGCGCCTCGCTTCAGCCAGCAGCAAAGCTGTCAGCCCCCAGCCCCCCCGGGCCGGTCCCCTGCCCGCAGAGCTGCCTGGGGAGGGGGGCAACGCTGTCCTTATCGTTGCAGATGCACCCCAGGAGCCATCCTTCATCTCCCTGGTGGACCCCCGGGGGGGGCGTCAGGCTGTCCTGCTCTGCACCGTCGACAGCTTCCCACCCTCCGACATCGCCCTGCACCGGGGTCCCGGCCGCGCACCCCTGGCTTCCACCCACGGCCCGGTCGACCCGCGCTTCACCGTCCAGGCAGCCCCCAACTCCCTGCGGGTGGGCATGGGGGGGCTGGGGCCGCAGGACACGGGGCTCTACGTCTGCTCGGCCAACAACAGCTACGGCACCGCATCCTCGTCCCTGCGCCTGGACGTGGGAGGTGAGGGCAGACCTGAGCCACAGCGAGACCCATGGGGGGTCCTGGGGTGCGCTCCCGTGGGAGCATGGCTCATGGGGGTGTCTGGGGATGGTGGTGTCCTGTGCAAACCCAGGCACCCCCTGATTCCTCCATCCTCCTCCTCAGGGGTCACAGTCACGGTTGAGCCCTCGCCAGAAGTCCCCGAAGGCACCACAGCCACCATGACCTGTTCAGCCACCCCCTGGGTAGGCGAAGAGGCCAACTACACCTGGTACAAGAACAGCCGGTGGCTGCGGGAGGGACCGGCCAGCTCCCTCATCCTCACCCGCGTCTCCAGCGCCGACACCGGCACCTACCACTGCCGGGCGAGCGGGATGCGGGGCAGTGCCACCTCGGCCCCGCTCAGCCTCCACGTGCTCTGTGAGTGTCCCCCAGCCCTGCGGGGACAGGCCACTGGGCAGGATTGGGGTGCAGAGCCCCCGACACGCTGGGTGCATCCAGCCCAGCATCACATGCGTCCTGTCTGCACGGTCCTGCTGTGACCAGGGGGCCTTCCTCCTCTTCTTCCTCCACTCCCTGCCCTGCTCCTCTCCCTTTGGACCTGGGGAAGAGGACGCTGGCGTTTTATCTAGCAGTGACTGCAGATCCCCCTCAAAGTCAGATTTGGAGCCAACATGCTCCGAGCTGTGGGGGACTCTCCAGCTTGGGGAGGGGGGTACCACCAGCTCCAGACTGGGGGAACTGGAGCTGCTCCAGACTGGAGCAGGGATGCATTAAGCAGCCCTTGGTGAGCGTCTGGGCCAGTGTGGGAGGGGAAGCCCACCATGGCCCACTGCCAGCCCCATCTCCCCCCACCAGACCCCCCCCGAGACGTGTCCATCAGCACCTTCCTGGAGAACCGCAGCGGGCGGGTGGGCATCGTGCTGTGCACAGCTGACAGCCACCCGGCTTCCAGCATCACCCTGTACCGCCGTGGCCACCTCCTGGCCTCCAGCCTGGCCCCCGCCACCGCACCAGGGGTCCGCAGCACCCCCTCCCACAACAGCCTCCGGGTGGAGCTGGGGGCTGTGGGGCTGCAGGACTCGGGGGTGTACACCTGCGTGGCCGGCCACCCCCTGGGCAACGCCACGGCCAGCGCCTACTTCGACGTGCACAGTGAGTGGGGCTGGCCCGTGTGGGGACTCTGCAGGGAACGGGGAATTTTGTGCCAGAAGGATGATTTTGGAGCGGTGGGGGAGCAGAAGTGGGTTGAATCGGCCCTGAGTCCTTAGGTGGAAGGGAAAACAGGGAGGGTTTTACTGCAAGAATTGGGTAATTCCTTTCAAGGAGCTTTGCTGCAGCATCCCAGGTTGGGGCTGAAGGCTGGTTTTCATGAAAGGGCTAAAAAAGCTCACAGAAGCAGAAAATTTAATTGAATGCTGCAGAATGATCAAAAATGTGGAGGAGGAACTGGCTTGGGTTCAACAAACAGCAAATCACACTGCTGATGCTTGTTGCTGTGCTGGGTGACTCCCCCTGCCCTGTCCATGCCCTGCCTGTCCCCAGACAGCACACCAGCCTGCCCGACCCCTCCGTGGAGGGGACAGTGATGTGGGCAGGGGCACCAAGTGTCCCAGTGTGGTGCTGTGCCACCCTGTGACCCCCCCACGCTATGTCCTCGACCCACCGACCGGCTGTCCCCAACCCCAGTGACCTGGCAGTGGTGCCAAGGGATGCCCAGCTGCCACAGCCACCTCCCCGGGGTCCCCTTCACCCCTCATGAGGCACCCTAAGGCTTTGGGGGGGTCCCACACACACTGCCCCCATACCAAGGCCACGGGAAGAAGGGCCGAGGAAGGTCACCCCCCACCCCGCAGGGGTCCCTGTGCCCACTGCGGTCTCGCTGAGTCGGCAGCCCCAGCACCGGCGGGGATCTGCCCTGGCTCCCCTCTGCCCACAGCTCTCACCCACCTCCTGGCCTTCACCGTCCTGGCCGGGCTGCTCATGGCCATGATCTGCGTGGCCGCCCTGGCCCTCCTGGCTGTCAAGCTATGGCCCAGGTAACATCCCTGGCTGGGACGGGGTGGGGGGACAGGGACCCCTGGCTGAGCTGCGCCATGGCGGGAGCAGGGCTGGCAGCTCCCTCTCCTCCCTTGCAGGATAAGGAAGTTTTGGGGCTGGTCCGGTGCCGAGGACACCTTCGAGCTGAGGAGCAAACAGGAGCAGGAGCAAGAGCAGGCGCAGGTAGCGACCTCCGTGGGGCCAGCTTTGAGGACCCCCCCACCCCGAGATCCCAGAGGATCCCAGCAACAGGGGGTCCATGGGGTGCACTGTGCTGGAGAGCATCTCGGTGCTGCTGTGGGATGCGGGTCTGGGCTCACACACCGGCCAGGATCTGGCCCAGCCAGGCTGCTACGTGCTGGTGCTGCAGCCTTGGCTGGCATTGCTGGAGCTGGGGAAAGGACAGGAGGGGCAGAGGGCCAGCATTACCCCCTGCAATCTCATCCCAGAGGGGCTTCATAGCACACGCAGGTGCTGACCCCTCTGGAGATGCTCTGGGGGCTCCCCTGGCCCCACGGGCTCCAGCATGGCCAGGGTTTCCCCAACCAGCCCCAACCTTTTCCAGGTAGATGGAGCTTCTTAAGCTGGTGGCTCTTTCCAACTGATGCTGGAAGCACACAGCACCGGCCTAGATGGATCCAGGCAGCCACCACGCTGGGGATAACCCATCTTCATCCCCTCTCAGTCCCCTCTGCCCCTCTCCTGTCCCACCATGCCCCTTGTCCCTTCCCACCATGGATGTTGTTCTCACACTGGGCACAGTTTGTGCTCACCACCGCGCATGGTGCACCACGTGTGCCAGGCACCAGCAAGCTGTGACAGCTCAGAGCTGCTCTCCAGCAGTGAAACCTTGGGAAAAAAAATAAATCTCCGGGTGATAATGCAAGTCTGGGGGCAGCCTCTCCATCACACCCACCCTCCTGTCCCTCCACCAAAGCTGCCACCCCAGGGTACTACGCACCATGGTGCTATGCGTGCCAGGGCATCCCTGTGTGCTATTCCTCTGTCGGGAAATAAAACCCAGAGCAATGTAGAGCCGGTGTCTGTTGGGATGAGCTGGGAAGGGTTTTATCGCCCTGCTTCAGGAAGGGTGGAGGGACCAGGTAGCCGCAAGGCTGGGCAGGGCTGGTTTGCCCAGGGACTCCCCCATGTCGGCCAGTGATTCCTTCCCTGCTCTCTGCTCCATGCCCCCTCCAGAGCCGGGCTGTGGAGCGATGGCTGCGGCTGCAGATGGGGCTGCAGGGCCAGTGGGAGATGGGGGACGTGATGCTTGGAGACAGCCCGCGATCACAGCATCCCATTTTCCTGGCATCTGTCTTGTCAGTCCCATCGGACAGGAGGGCAGAGGTGTCCTCGGGCCAAACGTGTCCCCTTGGTGCCTGGGAAGAGGTGGGGGTTGAGGAGGAGCCTGGTCCTGTCAGCTCCATGCTGCCAGAGGGGAACTGGGGCTGGGGGCCGTGAGAGGGCTTCGCTCACAGAAGTCATAGCCCCCAGCAAGGAAGGTGGCTGCTGGGCCGTGTCCCTTCCTGGCCCGCTGCCGTTAGATGTCACTCTGCGGCCACCTCGCCACCGGACATTGCCGGCCACCGCCGGACAGGGGCTTAGCCACAGATGTGCCGCAGCCAGGGCTTCGGGGCATGGGGCTGGAGGGGCTGCGGGGGCTGGGGGGCGATGCTCTGCTCACATGGGTGCTTAATCCCCCCTTATCCGCCTGTTCAGCTGCTCCTGTTTGTGCGGAGCAGCGTGCTGCTGTTCCCTTGGGCTGTAGGAGCGACAGCCAGTCCCTCCGCCACTCCATCTCCCTGCGCTCAAAGTTACGGAGCTACCGGCCATTTCTAGCTCACCTCCCTCTCGCTCAGCTCTCGGGATCGCACAGACCCTCACCCTCCTCGGGTGACCCTCCCTGCGCTGTGGCTCACAGTGCTGTGGCTGCGGTGGGTGCAGCCTCTTCCCCTGGACGAGCAGGATGGTCCCACGGGTGCGGGGCTGTGGGACAGCAGCACTCCAGGGAAGGGGCCTCACCAGCAGTCGTGCAACATCCCCCTGTGCCTGGGCCCAGAGTGAGAGCAGGGTCCCACTCAGCTCATGGGAGGGCTGTGTGTGGGGAGGCTGGCCCTGTCCCCATCCCCATCCCCATTCCTGTCCCTGTCCCCATCCCCATCCCTGTTCCTGTCCCTGTCTCTGTGCCCGTCCCCGTCCCCATTGTTATGACCTGGGCTGGTGACAGGACTCGGGGCACCATGCCGCAGCACTCTCCTGCACTGGGAAGCACCCAGATCCCCACGCCCAGGCAGCCAACCCCCCCCCAGAGCTGGGCTTGCAGTGAGGGGCAACACCGATGGTGTGGGGAACAGAACTGGGGGGCGGCTCAGACCTGGCTCCGGGCAGGAGTGACTCCGGCAGAGCTGCTCATGCTCGCAGCGCTGGGATGGGAGATCGGAGGGACTGGTGCTGTCTGGGGACTCTGTTGTGGCTGTGGCAGACAATGCTGGGGACTCACGCAGCGACCAGGTCCCCTGCATTTGGAGCAGCTGTTTGGAATAATTTGGCACCAGGCTTCCAAAAGCAATTCCTAGCAGCAGGTACCTGCAGGTGTGCAACACCAGTTTACACCAGCCAGGGGCTCATGCAGCCTGTTGTCTGCACTGGGAGATGGAGACACCAGCTGGGGGGGCAGGGGGGTGTAACCCTATACAGTGACCCCCAGGAGCTCTCCCCCAAGCACCCTGCAAAGCCCTGTGCTCTCTGAATGAGGGGCTGGCTTTGCTCCCACTGCCTCAGCTTGAGACTGTGTGTGCTCTGGGGACTGGGATGGGATGGGATGGGATGGGATGGAATGGGATGGGATGGGATGGGATGGGGTGGGGTGGGGTGGGATGGGATGGGGGGGGGTGGGA
>JAVJGI010000001.1:38420675-38445026 GCA_035590275.1 Ibycter americanus
GTACGGCTGGGGGTGCGGGTCGGTGCTTAGCGGGGATTAACGGGACGAGCCGGGCCACACCGGGGCTGGTCCCACTGGCAGCGTGGGGGCTGCAGCCCCGGGGGGCGGCTGGAAGGGGAGGGGGCAGATCCCGGGGTGCTCCCCCCGCCGTGCCTGGTCCTGTGGGGGCTGCCCCGGCGCTGTGCCCAGGGGATGCGGGTGGGTGCGGGGAGCTCTGGGGGGACCCTGGTGCTGTTTGGGGTGCACCGAGAAGGGCCGCGGGCTCCCGTGCTCCCCAGGCGCATCCTGAGGCGTGCGTGCCGCCAGCCCCGGCGTGGAGGGGACGCGTTTGGGGGTGTCGGGGTGGGCGTACGCCCCAGAAATGCCCTGGCAGCCGTGTGGGTGTGGAGACCCCATACAGGGGTCTCCCTGCGCAGGGCAGAGGTGTCCCTCGTGCAGACGCGTGTGCGCGTGGTCCGTGCCTGGGCCTGCCGGGCCATCTGCGTGTGCCTGGCTCCGCCGCGCGTGTTGGTGTGCAGGATGTGTCCCCCCAGCCTGCTGGGCTGGGCTGCAGCGTGCGCAGGCTGTGAAATCGCTGTTCACCAGCTCGGGGGTCCCCGAAGCTGCTGCCCGCTTGCCTTCCCTCCCGCTCCCCGGCCGCCTCTGCCTGCCCTGCCTCGTCGTATTTAGCCGCTGTGGCAGAGGAGAGGTTGGTACCCTCGGCCCCAGACCTTGTCTGGGGGGTGTCAGTCCTGGACCTGGTCCTGGACGTGCTGCCATCAGGTGCAGCCGGGTCCCCAAGAGCAGAACCTGTCGCCACAGCCTCGCCGGAGCGGCTGCTGGAAAACCCCGGACAGCCCCGGCAGGACCTGGTGGGTGCTGGGGGTCTGGGGTCCAGTGGCTGATGGGCTCTCAGGAGAGGGTTCTGCAGGCAAGGTGGTGTTGTGGCCTTCCTGGCATGGTGGGGGTGGCCGTGGGCCCCCCCAAAACCTGCCCAGCTGGGCAGCGGGGAGGATCGGCGGCGTGCAGTAGGGCTGCGACCTGCTTGTGCTGCGGGGGCTGCGGCGGGGGGCTTTGCCTCTCCCCTGCCGCGCTGGCACCGCGGGCTCTGCTTCCTTCCCTCCCGTCTGGTGCTGTGCCCAGCACGCTCCCCCCACCCCGTGCCCCAGCTGCCGGGGGGAAATAACAATAAATAATACCCGTAATAATGCCGGCAGCGCCGTACGGAGCGGCGAGGGTGGGGGGGCAGCTACTCGCAGCTGCGGCTGGGAAGCATGGGCGTCTCTGTTAGCCGCTCGTTGCTGGCAGCCCCGGTTGTTGTTGTGTTGGGGGGCCATGGCGTGGGCACGGGAGTGCGGACGTGGTCTGGGCATCATCTCTGCAAACGCGCCTTCCCTCGCAAAATGGTTCCCAGGCTGGTGTCCCGATCCCACCAGAGATTCCCTACCAGAGATACCTCCAATCCACTTCCAACCCCTTTCCTTTCCGACAGCCCCATGCTCACCCATGGAGTTTGGGGGTGCGGATTGGAGCCCACGCTCCTGGTCCCAGCGGACCCCCCCCCATCCCTCTGCGGCCCCGGTGCTCCCTGCAGTGCCGTGCTCCAGCCTGGAGCGGGCTGGCCCTGCCGGGATGGTGCCTCTGCCACGTACCACAACATCGTGGTGGGAAACCGGCTTCAGGATTGGGGTCCCTCTCCCCAGCCTGTGCTTGCCCCCTGCTCCCGCCATCCCCATGCCAGCTCTGCCGTCCCTGTGCCGGCTCCATCACCCCTTCCCAGGCTGCTCCTCCCTATTTTCCCCCCTTCTTGCCCCAGCAATTTTATAATTCTTTCACGCCCAAGTCAGCCAGAAAGAGATAAAGCAACTTACCTCCAGCCAGGGCGGCGGAGACCTCGGGTCCCCCCGGGCTTGGGAGCCAGGACCCCCGACAGTGGGGCCCAGCACCGGGCGCCCTTTAGCAGAGAGCTGCCCCAAAGCAGGAGCTGCTGCTCTTCAAGAAAATATCCCTTCAGTGAGAACAATTCTGGAAAGGAGGGAATTGTAACAGAGATAAAATTTTTCTGGAAGGACAGAAATAAAAATTAAAATATATTATTTTAATTAAAAAAATTTTTAATTTTAACTCTTTTTTGGTAGAGAACTCTTTTCTGCTTCTGGCTTTCAGAAACTATTATTTCTGTGACTGAGCGCTCTGTTTTCCTTAAAGACTTTTTAGTTTCTATTTATCTCTTTGGGGAAAAAAATAATAATTGTGAAGACTTGTTACTGTTCCCTGGAGGTTTATAAACTTGCAGCATTTGGGGCCAGAGGGGACAACCAAACTATGGGATGTCGCTTCTTTTAGCTACAGCTTGGGGGATTTTCACAGTTACTGCTTCAGCGAGCCCCCCAGGTGGGCAGCAGCCCCGACAGCGTTTAATTCAGCTTTTCCTCCCCCAGTAGCTGGCCTTTCGGGCCAGTTCCCCCTCTCCTTTTCCTCCCCAGCCCAGCTTTTTTCCTTCCTGAAGACTTTTTTCCTGACGGCCCTTCTCCCCGCTTCCCTCCCAGATGCCAAAGGGACGATCCGGGAGATCGTGCTTCCCAAGGGCTTGGACTTGGACCGGCCCAAGCGGACGCGGACATCCTTCACGGCGGAGCAGCTCTACCGCCTGGAGCTGGAGTTCCAGCGCTGCCAGTACGTGGTGGGCAGGGAGAGGACGGAGCTAGCGCGGCAGCTCAACCTCTCCGAGACCCAGGTAAGGGTCGTGGCGGCTCCTCCGTGGTGGGGACATCCTGGTGGCCCAGCAGCTGCTGGGTGTGCTGGCCACCGGCGTGCTGGGAGTGGTGGGGACAGGCAGAGCCGGCAGCAAGTGGGGCTGGGGTGGGTGAGAGCTGGGGCTGAGCTGAGCCCCCGGCCCCAAACCCGGGCGAGAGGCTCGGTGCTTGCTGGGGTGGAGGGGTGCTGGCCAGTGTGTTGGTCGGGAGCCGGGGCTGAGCGTGGCCAGGGGGAAGCGTGCGTGGTGCTATGGGCGATGGCTCTCCTCCAGCCCGTGCTCCTGAGCCAGAGGAGTGGTCAGTTTAGGGTTAGAAGGGATGAGGGGCAGCCCTGAGTGGGGTCTGCTGGGACCCCCGCCCAGCCATTGTGCTGCTCCCCCATGGGCAGCATCCCCAGGGAGGCTCCGGCAAAGCAGGGAAAGGATAAGAGCAGGAGGGCAACAACAAGGGACCCTTACGGCAGCACCCACAGCGCAGGGCGGGCGAGCAGGGTCGGATGGCGTTGTGGGTGCTGTTGGGATCGGGTGTTTGGCTGTGTACGAGCTGGATGGATCCCACAGGGATCCTGCACCCCGCCGCTCCCCCCTCTCTGTAGCCTCACTCTCCCATTCCCAGCGAGGTGGGATGCCACTGGGGACTGTCCCTGCGGACCAGCGGACCCCTGAGCTGTGGCGTGACTTGGGCATCTCTTCTCCATCACCCCCCACATGCCCGACTCTGTGCGGAGCTTCGCCAGTGGGGTGGGATTTTCCGGGTTCTTCTCTGCCGAGGTTTAACCGGTGCAGAGAGGGCTGGGCTGCTCGGAAAACCCTGAGCGAGCAGAGGTGGGAGAGGTTGCGTGTGTTCGAAAGTTGGTGTTGATGTCTGCTGAGCAAAAAGTGCATCTGCTGGGGTTGCGATGGTTTTGGCTTGAAAATTTATGCAGAAATAGTAATAATAATAAAATTAATGAAGACTGCAGTGCCAAAGAGCACAGCTGGGAACTATGGAAAAACCCTGTCAGCCCCTCCCCTGGCCAGTAAGGCATGTTTGGAGGCAGCTAAGTGGTTTCACCGATTCAGATAGGAAATAATTTCGATTTTTTCAAACCACTCATGGAACGGACCTGTCCCAGCTGTCAGCAGCCAAGCCCCCAGCTCCAGGCTCCCCCCGCGTGCCGATGGGCTTTGATTTTGGGGAGACCCTGTTGCTCCGTGGTGCTTTGGTATTCATTGTGCAGCCGCTGCACGATCCTGCGAGGGGGAGGAGAGGCCTTGGCGCACAAAAAATAAGTCGCTCTCGGCTCTTTTGGTGGCGGAGTGGGTTTGGTTTTCGGTAAGGAGCAGGTTTCTGGCAGCGGGATATGTGCACGGAGGTGCCGGTTAGGAGCAAAGCAGCCCAGTGAGCTGGACGCTGCACAGGGGTCCCTCTGCCCGGGGTCCCAGCTGAAGCTCCGGTCCCAGCATCACCTCCACGGAGCCGGGAGGGACATGGGTGGGCCTGGCCGTGCTGTGCCGGGGGAAGAGCTTCGTCTCCCCAACAGGCATGGGAAGGGACGGGCAGCCGGTACGTGGGGCAGAGGGCTGTGCCGAGCAGGGTGCCGGCTGCCACAGCCCGGGGCCGGGAGGGCGCAGCCTCTCCGTAGGGACGGATGTCTGCTTATTTACTGCTTGCTTGGTGCCTCATTGCTGCCTTCATCACTCAGTGAGAAAATTCACACCCTGTAGGCCACGGCTGTCTCTTCTCCTCTTCTCTTCTCCTTCTCGCATCCTCTTTTCCCCATCTCTCTCCTTCATCTCTGTCTTTTTAAATCCCTTTCTGTGCTTTTCACAGCATTTCTTTCCCTGCAGCAAACTCCCAGTTGTACCTTCCCGGCTCCCCGCTGCTGTCCGTCCCTCCCCAGCCACCACCGTGCCCGGGGATGGCAGTGCCAGGCTCGGTGCTTGGCTTCCTCCTCTCATTAGCGGGGTGCAGGTCCTCGTGGGTCCCGGTTTCAGGCTCTCTGCACACTCAGGCATCACTCCCCGCCCTGGTCCCTCGCTGTTCGTGGCTGGGAGGTTTCCTCGGTTGTTGTAAGAGCTGGGTGACAGCAGGGTTTTACAAGACCCCATTGATCTGGAGGGTATTGCGTGGCTCCATGCAGCACGCTGGTCTGGGCTGGATGTGGTTGGGACACTGGATAGTCCCCACCAACTGCTCCTGTCCCACCAGGCTCCTCTGTGTCCATCAGCTCAGACAGGGAGAAATCCAACATTTGCAACAATCAGAGTATTTTGGATACTTCTGGGGATTTTCCTCCCAGCGTTACCCAGCAGCAGCTCCCAGGGCTTAGGGCAGTTCATAGTATCGTTACTCCATCTAATGTTTTGTGGGTGGATTCCCAACCAGCAGCATCTTGTGGCTCTCTCTTGGTTGACATTTGCATTGTGCTGGTGGTTGGGACAGCGGGACGGATCCTTTACATCCCCTCACTGGATTATATCTCCGTTTCAAGGTTAGAAAACCAGCTGCTCCCGACTTTGCTCTCTGCCGGCACCCTGGGACACGATGGGAGCCCACTGTGTCCCACCACGGGAGGGGAGAGCAAAGCAGGGGGGCACGAAGGAAGGGGCCCCCGAGAAGGTTTTTTTTGTGCCTGCAAATGTTCAGGGGGAGAAGAATGATTCATCTCCACTCCTCTGTGAGAGGAGAGTGGTGCAAGCAGCGTGATGAGATAGGAAGAGACACGATGTCATCGCAGCTGGAGAGCTGCAGCCAAGCATTCCCGTAAGTGGGTCCACCGATCGGGCTGCACCCCTGAGAAATCCTGCTGGAGAAAAAAAAAAGGCCTCTTAGGCTCTTATTTTACTTTCCTGGCATCTGATCCTGCTTTTTGGCAGACACTGAGGCAGGAGGCTATCACTGCCCCTTGCAGGGAAGCCAGAATGGCCCACCTCCACGTTGGGGAGCAGGGGTCTTTTTGCTTTCTTGTCTCTGGGTCCTGCCCTAGGGAGGGGGGATCACCCAGGGCAGAGGGGGGATCACCCAGGCTAAGGCAGGGAGAAGCAGCACAGCCGCTCTGTGCTGGGGGGAGGCTCAGAGCCGCACCAGAGCAGCAGCAGCTGCAGAAGCTGGTGCCCGGATGAGCCTGCCCTGGCCCTGCACGGGGCCACCCGCTGTTGTCCCTCCGTGGCCACCTTGCCATCCCTCCAGAGCCAGCCCTGCACCTTGTCCCCATGCCTGCCTGCGGGGCTCAGCCAGGCCTGCCGCACCCAGGGGATGTGGGGGGAGTTTCGGAGCCACCCGTGCTCGGGTGAGGATGAGGAGGGTGCTCCCACCTGCCCTGGCTCTCTCCAGCCCAGGGAATTCGCCTCCTCCCTGCAGGGAGCCATCTACCTGTTCTGCCTCGCTGGGAGCTGCTCGGGCTCCAGCCCAATGCCATTTTGCTTTTTCTAATTAATCCATGGATATGGTTAGTGTTAAACGAGTTTAATTAGCCTGTAGAATATTTTCATTAACTTGTCAAGCAGTGGCCTGGAGATGCGGATGTGCCGGCTGCTGCATCCCAGGTGAGCTCTCAGCCCCGGTGCGGAGAGCGGCGGGGGGGCTGCCCCAGCCCACCCCGGCACAAGCCATCCAGGATCTGGCCCCGTGCACCCAGCAGAGAGCAGCCCGTATCCCTGCATCAGGCTTTCTCCAGGCAACACGTCCCAAGGCATTAGGGGAAAAGTGTCCCTTCTTAGTGTCATTAAGGGATAGAAAACGCAAGGCAGAGAGGAGGCTGAGGCAGAAGGACCTCGGGGGGACGGCGGAGGGAGGATAATTCCCACAAATCCCCCGGCAGGAGGAGAGGCGGGATGGGCTGGCGGAGGGGATTTGCCTGGGCCAGGAGGCTTTGCTCTGTGGGTCAGGAGTTCAATGCCAGGCTCAGGTTCAGGTGACCCGGTGTGTTTGCCGGCTCTTCCTGCCCTCCTTAGAGCAAGGACAGAGGAGTGACACCCACATTGAGCAAGGGCTCCTTCTGAGGGCTGGGCACCCGGGGCAGGACAGGGCTGGTTCTGATGTTCTCCACACAGCACCCAGCTCCGAGCTGCCAAGAGGCAGCTCACCCCTTCCCAAAGGCAGGAGCTCTGGGGGACAGGGATGTGCTCAGCTGAGGAGGACACGGCCAGGAGCGCTGCTGGCAGCTCTTGGACCCATGCACTGCCTGGAAGATACTGGTGAGCTTTTGGGCTCCTTGGCTCCTGTGCAGCATCTGAAGACCTTTTGTAGAGGGATGGTGGAGCACAGCGTGGAGAGAGGTCGTAGCATCACGCTTCTTGCTTGCCTGGCCACTGGAAAATTGATGGGACACCCACAGATCCCCTGGTGTTCCCCTCACTGCCGTGGGCTCCATCACAGCTGGGCTAGCAAGGCTTCCTAGGGACAAACCCTTGGGCTGCCCTTGGCAGGGGCTGGGCTCCTACAGCTCTGTCACTGCCGGTGGCCCAGCACCCTCCGAGCGGCGTGTGCGGCGTGGGGAGGGTACTCGCAGCACAGAGCTCTCAGGGCTGTGATCCCCCCAGCGTGGAGCAAAACATATGTGAGAAAGCAGCTGAGCCAGAGAAGGGGCAGGAAGGTCTATTTATAGCCCGGCAATTAAGGTGATGCAGTTAAAAATGAATCGCACCTCAACTCGTTAACAACTATCGGTCTCTGCAGTGAGAGAACAATGGAACAGTGGTTGGTGCCAGCACAAGTTGTCCTCTCACGAGGAGAACTGCAGGAGAGCTGCGGTTCAGAGGAGGTGAGGGTCACCCAGAGCTTGGTGGTGGGAGCTGAGGGCTGGGGCTTCCCCGGGGCACAAGAGGCAGGTAGGACCGTAGTGCCGGGCTGCCTGCTCAGAGCAGCGCACTCCTCATCCTCGGGGTCTCTGCGAGTCCTCAGGGTATGGGGAAGCTGAATTTTCAAAGTTTGTTGGGAAACCCTTTTCTAGACCATGTAGAAAATACCGGTGTTATAGCTGAGTATGTTCTTTTCTGAGGAGGCCTCCATCCTTCCACCCCTCCATCCCTCCATCCTTCACCCATCCCTCCTCCCATCCCTCCACCCATCCCTCATGCTCTGCTGTGCATAGAAAAATAGTCCCTGACATTTCTGTGGTTTGCGTTGCCTCCACCCCGCTGCTCTGGTGGCATCGCTGTTCCGTGCCGTGGGTGCTCACACTGACCGTTCTCCTGTGGGTCGTTGCCCCACGGGGAATGTTTTCTCCCCTCTGCCTGGGGAAGCTGCTGCCCTGCTGGCACTGTGGGGTGCCCCATCCTGATGTAGCCTGGTTTGAGGGGTGCTGCTCCCACCGCCAGTGCTGGTCCCAGCTGGGTGCTCGTGTCCATCCCCTTAGACCGCTTCTGGTGGAGCTTTTTCTGGATGGGCTGAATTAACCAACCCAACGGAAGGGTGCCCTGTTTTCCTGGAGGAGTTCTCTGCCAGACTGGGTCTGACCCAGCTTCTCGAGGGACCTGGGGTGCCTGGGACTGGCCCAGGGGATGTGGGGATGGTGGGAGGGGGAGGCAGGTAGCTGGGGGAAGCATCATGTCCAACCGTGGTAGCCTGCAGCCAGCTCCTGCTGCTAAAACCTGGGTACCGAGTCAGCTCTGAAGTGAGTGGGTGGCAATGGGGCACATCAGCCTGAGTGATCCCGTATTCAGTGACTCCCAGGTTGAATCCAGATGCTGGCTCTGGCATGGAAGAGAGGGGGGTCCTGGGTCCCGTTGCAGGGGGTGACCACTGGAGATACTCGGCTTCTTCCAGGGTGACTCTGAGCACCTCCAGTAGCTTCTGGGTGCCCGTCCCACATGCCAGCCCGTGTCAGAGCATGCTTGTGGAGTAAACCTGCTCACATGGACAAGCTAATCCCGTCCTCTCCCCGTGGCGGGGACATGTGGTGGGGTTTACCCTGCAGCCGCGGGGCCCTGGGCTGGTGGCAATAAGTCTGTGTCATAACCAGGTACCACGCAGCGGCAGGACCGGGCTGGCACAGCCTGGCCACCACCTCCGTCTGCCTGACCCCAGCCCCGCCGGTTCCTCCAAAATGCACCATTTTGGCATTTTGTTTCCCAAAGCACGTCAGGGAGCACCGTCTTCTTGGTGGGGGATTGGAAAACATTTTTAAGGAGAGGAAAGGAGCAGCTCTCCTCCGGGGGGAACGAGGGGACCCTCTGGAAATAGGGCTCTTATACAGGACAGCTGCCCCTGTGATGAATTAAATAACCCAAAATATCAGGGTACCTCTGCGGTTCTCAACTGGCACTAGGCAAAATGGCTGATGTAAGTAAATGCGAAATCATTGAGATTTTTGTCATTAAGCGTTTTCAATCGGAAATGCCTGCGCAGTAAAAAACAAAACAGTTGTGATGGAAAATTTCAATACTAGATGTTGTGAGAGGGCTGGGTGTTTCCAAAGCGATCTCCAAGGCTTTCTCAGCACACTCCAAGTGGATATAATTTAAGAAAAATTGTTTCCTAAAAATGACAGTTGCTGACGGAAGTTGGTTCGGGTGACAGTTTTGGAGCCGGCTCCGATGCTGGGGCAGGAACCTCAAATGTGATGGCCTGAACCCCGGCCACTGCCTGAGGTCCTACCACCCACCCGCACCCTCCGGCTGGGTGCTGGGTATCAGACCCCCGGGGCCGGGGCCGCGTGGAGAATGTCCCTGCAGGGGTGGGATGGCTGGTGTCTCCCATCCTTTCCAGACAACAGTTTTGGAAACCCCAATAAATGGGGGGAAACGAGCCGTCAGCCTCTGCCGATGCCTCCGAGGAGACCAGTGGTTTGTCTGTACCCAGTTTGGGTGTGTTGGAGGATGCTCCCCTGGCTCACCTCACTCTGGGGCCACCGGGCTGGGCGGTGAAGGACAGGTCACCCCTGGCAGACCTGCCTGAAGAGCCCAGCCCCCTCCCTGCTCCTTCATTTCCATTTGCAAAGGGCACAGGAGAGCACCCGGGAGGTTCTGTTGCGAAGCAGAAAATATCCTGAATTTTGGAGCAAAGGCTGAGGGCACGCTTCTGGCTGGGGTTCTGCGTCAGCGGTGGGGCGAGGTGGTGCTCTGGGGACGGGCTCCCGGCCGAGGGCACAGCAGCTCGGGGACGGGTCCCACCTGGGCTGCCCGGCGGTGGGCTGGAGGCATGGCCCCACGTGTGTCTGTCCGGGTGTGGCAGTGGGCTTGGGCGGGTGGGTGGTCTGGGACACAGAGGGGCTGCGGGAGAAGCGGAGGGATGAGCCCATCCCTGCTCCGGCTGCGGCCGGGGACAGGCAGATGGGTCACGCAGGCTCCGCACCGTTACGAAACCTCTGGCCAAGGCGGCGTCGGGCAGCGAGCCCACCGGCTTACAGGGAGGAGGAGGAGGAGGAGGAAGGGTGGCCGGCACGCCGTGGGGAGGTGCCGGTGGGGCTGGCTGGGTCTCGCCTTCCCCCGTGCCGCAGTGGGCATCAGCTGATGGCGGCGGGGAGCTAATCCGGTGAGGAAAATGGCCTCGGCCGGCAGCTATGAATAGTCCTGGGTGGCCGGCGTGCCAGGGGTGTGCGCGGTGTGGGATGCGTGATGGCACCGGGCTCAGCCCCGGCACAGGGCTGCCAAATAATAAACACCATGAAAAAGTGATAATGGATCCCCCAGCCCTACCCACATGGGTGCCGGGGCGATGCTCCTGCAGCTCCCAGGGGAGGATGAGGATCATTCCGTTGGGAGGCCGAGGGGCTCAGGTGTTTTGGGGGGCGGTGGGGGATGCTGGTGTGTGGGAGCGTGTGCGCTGGGGCGAGCAGGCTGCAGTGAGCAGGCGTGACGTGCCCGCCGCTTGGGACTGGGGTGGGCAGGGACCGGGGGCTTCGCGCTCCCACCGGCAAACTGTGATCGCTCTGGAGCCATGTCCCACCGCTGCTCAGCCACAAGCCGGCAAAACACATCAGTTAGGTGCCAGATGATATAAAAAATTAGCCAAAGAGAGGGGAGGGTGCTGCCCGGTCCCTGGCTGGCCAGCGTGGCCGCATCCTGCTCTGCAGGCTCTGGAGCGGGAGGGGAGCATGTCAGGCAGCGTGCGGGGGTGGATGAGCGGAGCAGGGGCAGTGGGAGGCAGCTACCGGGCTGAAACCCTCAGCAGATCCCTGCATCCCTGAGCACCATGGGGCGATGGGCTCCTGCCCTGTGCCTTTCCATCCCCGGAGCATGCGGGAAGCTTGGCTTGCTGGCAGGGGGTCTCTGTCGGGATTAACCGCTTGGAAATAATTTGTTTTGTAGCTGGGAGGTGTTGGAGGGCAGGGATCGGAGCGGCATCCCAGCTCCCAGCATCTGCAGGGTAGGCTCAGCTGCCAGAGAAGGGACTGGGGAAGGCTCAAGCGCTCCCCAAGTTCGTGGCGTGGGGCACCAGGGCCCAAACCACTCGTGTGCTCCATCCCGGTGCCACCGTGCCGCCGATAGCCGTGGAGAGCCATGTTCATGGCACACACTGCCCCATGGCTGCTCCGGACACTGCCGCAGCGGGGCTCAGCCGGGCTGCCGGGAGCAGGGCCAGGAGCTCCCGCTGTGCCATGGCACGGATGCTGCGTGCCACCGCGCCTGGCGCCGGGAGCCTGCTCGGAGCTGATGCCACGGGCTGCAGCGCCGCTCCAGCGAGCAGGGAGTTGCCACGTCCCCCCTGCCTGGGTCTGTCCCCTTCCCCAGAGCCCTGCCTGCGCCCTGCCCGTGCCTCAGCAGGGAACTGGGGTGCTCGGTGAGCCCCTCGAGCAACTGCAGGCAGATGTGACCCCCTGGCAGATGCTGCGATTTGGGGGGTCCACGTGTGCGCCTGGCCCCTGGGGTGCACACACGCGTGGCGGGGCGTGTGCGAGCACAAGTGTGGTGTGCGGGAGCGTGGCGGAGCGGGGTGCAAGCGTGCAGACAGCGCGCACCGTCTGCAGTGTGGGGGTCTGGAGCGGGGGCAGAGGGTGGCTCAGCCGCCCGCCTGTCCGTCCTGCTGCTGGGCAGGCGCAGATGGACAGATAGGTGCCGTGGCAGAGCACCCCCCCCCGCGCCGCCCTGAGAAGTTCAGATGCTCGGTGACATTTTGCATCGCTTTCCCTTTGCGAGGAGAGCAGGTGAACCGAAGCTCTCCCGCTTCCCTCCCAGGCGGGAGGTGCTCCCTGACACGTGGGGAGGGTCGCTGGGGGTTCCAGTGGGCTCCTGGAGCCTGTTCCTGTAGGGTGAATCCTTCCTCGGCGCGGGGGGATGGATCTGCAGAGAAAAGCCAGAGGATGGAGAGATCTGTGGGTACGTCTGTGACCCTCAGCAGCTCATTCAGTTGCATAGCAGGCACTGAGGGTGTGTAGAAAATAGAAGAATATAAAAGAAAATGTTAAAAATAAAAAGAATGGAATGGAATAGAATAGAATAGAAAAGTAAAATAGAATAAAATAGAACAGAAAAGAATAGAATAGAGTAAAATAGAATAAAATAGAATAGAGTAGAACAGAATAGAACAGAACAGAATAGAATAGAATTGAATTGAATGGAATAGAATAGAGTAGAATAATATAAACCAGAAAAGAATAAAATAGAATAGAATAATATAAACCAGAACAGAATAAAAGAAAACAAAATAAGCCCCTAGCTGCCCAGGTCAGAGAGGCCGGGGCCCCGGTGGCGGCACGGCTGGGGGTGATGCAGGACCCCCCGCCGGGCTCTCCGAGGGCTCCACGTCCCGCTCCCAGGCGGGCTGTCCGTGCCGGCGGTGGCCCTGTGGACACTCGCTGCAGCAGGAGCTGCGGGGGAGCAGGGGCAGTTGCGGTGTTGCTTTCCCGCGGCAGCCGCTGCCGTTTCTGCACTTGCCTTGCCCTTCTCTTTGGAGGGCTCACTCGGTGTTTGGGCAGCGTTCGCTCTGGTGAGGCTCTTGTGTGAGCAGGGGGGAACGGGCCAGGGGAGAGCTTTTTGGGGGAAGAAGGGAAAATACTAATATTTATATAATAATATATAAATATATAATATATATTATATATATGAAATATATACAAATACATTCAGCCTTTACATCCCTGCTCCAGAGCTGCTGCACGGCGCTGCCAGCTCCCCGGAGACCCTTCTCCCGGCAGTTTGGGATTTGGTTTTTGTGATTTCTTTTCCCCTTACTCTCTGTAAACGGGAGCGTGGTGGGAGTCACGTAGCCTGCAACGGCTGAACTTGCAACCCGAGGTCCTCGCGGGGCTGAGCCCCCTCCTGTGCCGCTGGGTGACAGCAGGACTCGCAAGGAGAAGGGGAGAGGGCGACAGGGTGGGAGGCTTCATGGTGCTCTGGGGAGGGCTGCTGCTGGTTTTCTCACCACGCACTGGGAAGCACCTCCTGAAATGATGAGGCAGCAGGTTTCAACCTTCCGAGCTGCTTTTCCACTCCATACACAGCTGAGGTCTCATACTCTTGGTCATTGCCAGTTGGACACCACGTCCAGCCTCTCCACCAGCAAGGGAAGGATTGACCTTGCTCTGAGCAATAGGTATCTCCAGCTTCTGGCGTGGTGGAAAAGGGGGTGGCAACAAAATCTTGCATGGGGGGCAGGAAAAGTGTATCTGGGACCTGCACCTGTGGGCAGGTCGGTGAGATGGTGGTGGTGTTTTATTGTGTGCTGAGGACTGTTGTAATGAGTCCTGAAAGCTTTGGGTGGGTTTGCCAGTCTGGGGCAGACTGAACAGACCTGTTACAGCACTGGGGTTGTCGCCTTCCCTTTCTGCTGGTGGGTGTTGCAGTTCATGCTCTGGTGGCACCCACAGGTCCTAGGGGAGCTGGGCGCCCACCATGCTCTGGTGGCACCCATAGGTCCTAGGGGAGCTGGGCGCCCACCATGCTCTGGTTGCACCCACAGGTCCTAGGGGAGGTGGATGCCCACCATGCACTGGTAGCGCCCACAGGTCCTAGGGGAGGTGGATGCCCACCATGCTCAGTACTCAGACACCAAAGCAGAAACGTCACTGTGCCTATGCAGAGGGACAGAGGAGCGAGAGGTGCCAGTGTCCCATGGGGTTGGTGTCAGAGGTGGGAACCGCATGCCAGTGTCCCAGCTAGATATCTTTGGTCCTTATCTTGTTCATATGCCATGGGACGCTTAGACCTGGCTAAGTCTTCTAGGAAGGAACATGCTTTATTAATGTTCTGGTTAGAGCCTCTGCTGTGGCAGCCACTTCTCCAGAATTAACCTTATTGCTGTGTTCAGCATCGAGCCGTCTCACGCTCTGGGCTCTCAGTACATCCGTGCGTACATACCAGAGGGGGGGATGCACGATGAGGTGACCACGTCTGTCACACGTGACCCACAACCTGCAGGTGAACGTGGACGGCTGCGGTGAGCTACAGCTCCCGTGTCCCTCCCTGGTGAATGCACACGTGGCTGGTGGCTACTCTGCTGCGGCGTGGGTAGGCTGAGAGCCTGAATTTTTTATGGAAACATCTAGCCCAGGACAGAGCGGCTTTTCCTGCTTGATGTTCCTGCTGCAGGACCTAGAAAAGTCACGTGCTTCCAAGCGCTAATGGACTCCAAAGGTGGATGGACCTTTCTGACCAGCTTGTAGGACTTTCCTCCTCACTCTAGTCAATCCAGGGCATCTCTCTTAGGAGAACCTGCTGTGCTAACCAGACAGCTTGGTGCGATGGTGAGCACACTCCTGCCCCAGGAACGGAGCTCCATGGAAAGTTATCCCCATGGTCCACCCATAGGGTCTCTGCCATTCGAGTCTGCCTTGCTTCAGCCCAGGGATCATGCC
Source organism: Ibycter americanus (assembly GCA_035590275.1). Taxonomy (NCBI): domain Eukaryota; kingdom Metazoa; phylum Chordata; class Aves; order Falconiformes; family Falconidae; genus Ibycter; species Ibycter americanus. The sequence goes on from JAVJGI010000001.1 coordinate 38,435,127, forward strand.
CTACCCCCGCCCACTCTGACAAGATGTCCCCTGCTCTTACCCGTCTCCTCTCCTGCTGCAGAGACCGAGGAAAGCAGACTTCCCAGATGCAGAAACACGAGGGGTTTCATCCCGAGATCCCTCCAGCCACTCACCCCATAGAAAGGTGGACACTAGATCTGGTCAGTGATGGATTGGATGCCCAGTGCCAGGACTCCTTCTCCAAACGCTCCTGTAGATTTATAAATCCGCAGATTATGCTTCGTACCTTCAGCATCATGCTCTCTCTTGCATGCCGTGTCTCCTAGGGCTTTCAGAGTCATCTCCTGTACACGGCTTGCCTCCTGCCCGTCCTCTGAGAGTCACCTTCCTTTTCTGGTGAACGCATGACCTCTCATGTCCTGCTCTTCAGTCGCATCCAAATGCATGTTGTTGTCTGTTTGTCTGCATCCAGGCTTGACCTGACATGATTGTCACGTGTGGTCCTGGATCCCACAGCCCCAGGCAGGGGATTTACAGCCTCCAGGAGCCGTGGGCTCTTCCTGGGGCTCCTCCGGAATGGGGGGAGGCTCCCCCCCGCATCCCCATGCCCTCTCCAGCCAGCTGTCCTGGCTGTCCCTCAGAGGGACACATCTGGGGATTGGCCTTTCTCTCTCCATTCCCAGGCAAAAGGTGTCCTTGCTCTCACTTTCTTCTTCACCCCCCAGTCTGGCAGGAGAGCTGGAGGCGGCTGGTTTCCTCCCACAGCCCTTCAGTTATTAATCATAGCTCACCGAGCTGGTAACTGAGAAACAAAATACTGCGCACAGGGCTATGTTCCCTCCTCCATAGATGCTGGAGATGTGGTGCCCACCAGGGGTGTGCCAGTGTGGTCCTCCCTGCCCTTCTTCCAGGCCAGACTGGGAAGGGTGTCATCGCCCCATCACAGCCATCCACCAGTTCACCCAGTAACTTGGACGAGGAAGACAGCTGCTTTTTTAGAGAAGGAAACGAAGCTGATCTCATCAAAGCAGATTTCAGCAAAACACTCGCTAAGGTGGCTGACGGGGAGCTACGAATGAAACCGGAGCAAAAGATGGGTAGAGAACTTGTGGTGTGGAGGAGAAACTGTAACTGAGGGGAGATGGTGGAGGGTATTGCTGAAAGATGAGGGATCAAGGCTGGAGGGAAATTACTCACGGACTTGTCAAGGACTGCGTCTGGCTGAGCTTATTTACATCTCCACTGATAGAACTCAGGGCTTGATCATAATGGAGGGTGAAAAGGACATGGATCTACTAATTAATGACAAGCTGTATATGAACTTTAGCCATGAAGGCAAATGTGATCCTGCTCATCTGATATGTCACTAGTGCAGAAGGGGAAGAGCTCACGTCAGTCTACGAGGCAGGAGGAAACCTTATTTAGCAGAGCACGTTCAGCCTGGGTCACGGTGTTCAAGGGTGATGGGCCGAGGATGGGAGAACCTCTTGCAGGAGGATCAGGTGTTGGGTGAAGGCAGGGAGGGCTGCAGAAAGTTTGTATCTATGCCTGTCAGTGGAGGTATCATCACCAGCGGTGTCAGCCAGCCCAGCTGAAAGAGGAGTGACAGCAGAGGATGTTCTGGCTGGGAAGATGCTCGGAGCTGGGACAGTCTCCCAGCAGCAGCACTGAAGAGAAGGAACCCAGTGGGTCCTCTTCTCCTAAGGACCATATTGCCACCCTTCCCCAGCTGAACCCCATGTCGGGCCATTGGAGACCGGCGTCACCTCCACCCTTTACTCCCTCTTGTCCTTCAGCGCTTCCCCTTGTGTCCCCAGTGGTGTGGAACTGGGTTTCAGCACCAGAAATTCATGCACGTCAATATCCACTTCAGTTTCTATTGATCTATTTATTGGACTTGCCCATCTGTATTGCTGTTAATTGTTGGTATTCGGCGTCATACCCAGAGAGATGACGGCTGCCCCGGCAAAGTTCCTCCCCAGCTGACCAAGAGCTCCCAGGAGAAGCGGCAGCACAAACCAAATCCCAAAACACCCAGGAAAAAGGAGCTGCCGTGGGGAGTCGGAGGAGGGGATGGAACAGAACAGACCTCTGGAGACCCTGGCAAGGGCCCTTCGCTTTTATTGAGCCATGTTTTACAGCCTGTAGAAGACAACCAGAACGTCAGAGCTGACCTTAGGGGACACGGGCTGAGGAGCTTCTCTCTGCTGGTGGTCAGTGGTGGAAGAGGAGAGAAAACAGTACGTGGGGTGTAAGGTGGTCCTGTCCTTGCCGTATCTTTCCGGCCACTGGCATCTTGGGGAGCACTCACCACGAGGAGGTACCCAGATCTTCACGTTAGATCTTGATGGATCTGTTCTCCCATGATTTTTCCAAGCCCCTTTTTCAACCCACTCACGTTCTGACTTCCAGGTGACCCTGTGGCAGGGACTAACACCATCTGTGCTACCCCAAGGGGCTCTGCCTCCCACCTTGCTGGGGTTTCCAGCTGCTACCTGGTGACAACACCTGATACCTCCTAGTCCTTGCTTCAGGAAAACCCCTGACTCCCTGTGGCCGTCCCCCCTGCCTGTGCCAGCTGCGATGCTGCAGGGCGGGAGCATGCTGCACCTGCCTCTTCCCCTGGGGCTCGGTCCTCCCTTCTGCAGGGTGCTCTGGTGTCTCGGCTTGCCCTTCTCTGACGCGTGGTGACGAGGCTGTGCCTGCGCTCAGGTCACTGGTTCCCAGGTCAGTAAGAGCGGTGACCTGTCAAGGGACACCCTGCCCTGGCTAGTGCTGCTCAGCGTGATGCCAGACTGGATATAAGGAAGAAATTGTTTATGATGAGGGTGGCGAGGCGCTGGCACAGGCTGCCCAGAGCAGCTGTGGATGCCCCATCCCTGAATGTGTCCAAGGCCAGGCTGGATGGGGCTTGGAGCAACCTGGGCTGGTAGACGGTGTCCCTGCCCATGGAAGGGGGTTGGACTGGATGAGCTTTAAGGTCCTTTCCAACCCAAACCGTTCCATGATTCTGTGATTCTGTGCCCTGTGGACTCCTCCTGCCGTGTTAGAAGCTGTGATTCAGTGTGCTTTGCAATGCAGAGAGCTTTGCAGGGGCTGTCCGTGCCTCAGTTTCCTTTTGCACTGAAACATGGTTTAGTGGTGGCCTTGGCAGTGCGGGGTTAGCGCTTGGACTCCATGATCTTAAAGCTCTTTTCCAACCTAAATGATTCTGTGAAGTCCCTGTGCAGCCTCAGAGGGTCTCTGAGACCCGTCAGCATCTCAGGGTACCTGGAGGCGATGCACTCAAACCGGGAAGGCGCAGGCACCAGGAAGAGAGGGAGGAAAGCTGGGGGTGGGCTCCCAGCCCCTGATCCTGGGCAGCGGGCTTAGACAGACGCCAGGCTGAAGGAAGCGGGGTTTGGGTCGGCGTGCGGCAGCAGAGCTCTGGAGCACCCTGGTTTGGGGCTGAGGGATGGAGATGGCCCTCAGCCGGGAGGGTGGGCTCCGTCCATCCATCTCTGTCCTCCCTGACACAGCAAGGCGAGGCCGGGACTGGGCTGCTGTGCCCAGGAGGGGCCAGGAGATGCTGAGCCTGATCCGTGGGTGGTGGTGTTGGGAGTGGGAAGGGTGGGTGCTGGTGCACCCTCCCCGCCGAGGAGACGAGGAGCCTGCTGCCACCTCCCGCTGTGCGCCCGGCTGGGCTGGGCAATTGCGGCTTGTGGGCAGCTCCTGAGCACTTCTTGCCCATCCTCAGGGACATAATCATGCTGTGGGGGGTTCTGTAGGCTCTCGCTCTTCCAGAGTTGGCTGGCTGGGGGGTGCTTTGAGCAAAGCGCGCTGGGGCTCTGCGTTTCTGTAGGGATTTACACCGAACCTTCATTAAGATGTCAGTAAAGATGCAGGATTGTGGGGCTGCATGAGTCCGGATCGGTGCCGCCTGTGCACTGGGGCTCTGCGCTCCCCAGAATGCGGCAGCTCTAGGGGGTCCCCACCAGAAAAGCTGGTGGGCTGCGAATTCTGCATCAGGTTGCTGTGCCCCAGGCTGTGGGACCATGGGAGCAGAGACCCCTGCCCAAACCTGGAGGGGGATGGTGGGGAGGGGATGTCAGCCCTGGGACCCAGCTGGGCTGTGACGTGGGCCCTGCGGTCCCAGTGGCAACGAGGGATTCAGGGTCCCTGTGTGGGGCCGAGCGAGCGGGCGTGCGTGGGCAGGGAACGTCCTTGGGAGCTTTCACGTGGGGCTCTGTGGGTACGGGGGGGTAGGACGTGGGCTGGCAGTGGCCCTTGGTGCCAGGAGGTTTCGGCTGTGGGGTATTAGCTCAGCCCCGTGGTCCCGGTGTCCCCCCATCGCCCAGGAGCACCTCCCGCCGCTCCTCCCCGAGCATCCCCAGCCTCCGGCCGGCTTCGCCCAGACGTCGGCTCCACTATTATGTCCCCTGAAAGGGGCCGGGGGGCTGAGACCTCCTCCACCCCCACGCTCCATTAGCTCAGTACTGTGGGTCTATTGTGCCGGGGGACGCGCGAGGGCTGTGTCAGTGAGTGACTGTCCTGCCCCGATGAGTTTCCGATGACTCGGATGAGTTCGAGACCTGCTGGCCCCGGAGCAGACGGGGACGGAGGCTGTGCCCATGTGCTGGGGTTTACTCCCGGGGTCCCGGCCAGCGTCCAACGCATCCACGCAGGTGCCGCCCCCCTGTCCACCACGCTCTAATCCGAGTGTCTTCCCATCCGTCTCCTTCCCTCACCTCCATCTCCGTCCGTCTGTCTGTCCCTCATGCCTCTCTCTGTCTCTCTCTCTGCCTGTCCTACCCCTCTGCTCTGCCAGGGAGGGACAGAAACGGGGGGCTGCCCTCCCAGGGGAGAGGTTAGGGGGTGTGGGGGCAGCCACAGGGGGATGGGAGTCACGGGCTGGGGACCAGCTGCGCGTCCCACCCGGGTGAGTCAGGTGCAGTTTTGGGGCCGGGGGGGCGTCCCATGGGGGCCTCAGTCCAGACTCGCTCCTTTGGCCAGAGGCAGGTTGGGGCGGGGATGTCCCCAGCTGGGGAGGGGCACAGGAGTGGGTCTGTGCCCAGAGATCCAGGGCCACCAGAAGCCATCCTGTCCCCTAACGTGTTTCCCTGCACCGTAGCAAAGCCAGGGACCCTCCGCCCTGCCCCGTCTCTTGGCCCGGCGAGGGAAGGGTTTGCAGGTGGGGACACACGCCTGGGTTTGGTGGCCACCACAGAGTCCAGCACGTCCCGTAGTGCAGCAGCCCCGGGAGAGCCAGCGCAGGGCAGAGCCGGGCAGCAGCGGAGGGGCTCAGCCCCGGGCATCTACCCTGGGGTCCTACCCCGGGCTCCCACCCCCGGGCTCCCGTCCCGCTCCCTCCTGGCACCTTCCAGAATTTGCCGTTTCCCTGGAAGCAGCAGGTGGGAGCGACTTACCCGCAGTCCCTGTGGTGGGGGATGGATCTCGCTTGGGCATTTATTTTAATACGTCTCTCTCTCTCGTATCTCTCACTCTCTCCTGGTTCTCGCCTCTCTTTCCCCGGCCCCCCTGCGCTCTCTTTCTGTCCGTGCCTTCCTGTCCCCCCGCCCCGGCCCCCCGCTCCCCCCCTCAGGTCAAGGTCTGGTTCCAGAACCGGCGCACCAAGCAGAAGAAGGACCAGAGCAGGGACTCTGAGAAACGCTCCACCGCCACCTCCGAGTCCTTTGCCACCTGCAACATCCTCCGGCTGTTGGAGCAAGGCCGGCTCCTCTCCGTCCCGGCCCCCCCCAGCCTCCTCTCTCCCACCTCCAACCCCATCGGCAGTCCTACGGGCAACGGATCCGGCTTGGCCACCCCTGGAACCACCTCTCCCGGGCTCAGCGGCGGGAGCAGCCCGCCGGGAACGGGAGCCTTCAGCCTGCAGGTTCCTTCTCTTGCCTCTTCCTCTTCCTCCTCCTCCTCGCCCAGGCTGCCGGCCGCCCCGCTGTGCTTTGCGGGGCCGCTCCTGGGCAGCCTGCACGACCTCCCGGGCGCTTACGGACTGGGCACTTCTGCTTTTGAGCCTTACACGCGGCTGGAAAGGAAAGACAATTCTATACCCAGCAAGAAGCCAAGCCCTTAAATCAAAATGAGTGTGTCAAAAGGTCTCCCCCCCTCCACCAGCCCCCGTGTCCCCGCGCACCCACACCGGGGTTTGGTTTGGCAAGTGGGATGTGGAAGACCGTTTGCCGCCTGTCCGGGGGGGGTGTGTGCCCGTGCTTGTGTGTGCACACGCGTGTGAGTGTGCACGCCTGGCCCCCCACCCCTGGCATGCCGATACAGCCGTGGATGACCCCCTGCATCTCCTCGCCGCAGGGCTGACGCTGAACCCGCTCACACCTCAGGGGGGGGTCCTGGGTGTCCCGTGTCACTGGCGATGTCCTGTCCCTCGCTGACACCGCTGGATCTGCCAGGGCCACGTCCCCTCCACCAGGTATCGCCCGCTCAGGGTCTGGAAGATGATGCTCTGCTCTGTGCTGCGTGGGCTGGGAGAGGAGCAGCTCTGGGGGTGGGATACTGGGGGGGTTGCTGATGCCCCGTGGTCCTTCGGTGCCCCTTACGGGTGGGACCGGAGAGCCCCGGTCCCTCTGGGCTGTCACCCTGGGACCTGTGGTGTTGGTGTCACTGCCAAAGCCCCGGGGAGCAGGACGGCACCCCAAAGGGAGAGCACAGGGCAGTGCTGGGCTCTGTCCCTGCCAGGCCATGGTGTCCTTGGGCAAGCGTCGGGCCTCAGTTTCCCCACCTGCAAAGGGCTGGGTGCTCTGGCTGAGGCTGTCTTGGAGCATCCCGGCGGTTGTGGGGTCCAGGTCCCCTCTGCCAGCAGGGAGCACCGCTCCCGTGGGATGCTTGTCCTCCAAGGGCAGGGGAAATGGGGAGGTCTGGGGGGGGACCGACAGTGCTGGTGATGTCTCTAGCCCCCCACACTGGTGGTCCCTGTGCTCTGGAGCAAGCGGCCACCCCAGCTCCTGAGACATCCCCAGGCTCCTCCGTGCCTGCTTGTGCAGAGCCAAACCACTGTCCTAGACCCTGTCCCACCCCGGCAAACCCCTGGAGGTGCTGAAGAGGCCTTGGATGCCCCTGGGCGGGCTGTGGTGGGTTGGGGTCAGGCCACCGTCCTGCTCCCCGCCAAGGAAACCCCACCGAGGAGGATGCAGGTGCATGGGCATTTGTGACGCTGGGATCTGCTCCTCTGTGTCAGGTCAGGTCACGGGTCTCTTTGCTATCAGTGGGAGCCCAAAGCACCCCCAGTGCCATCCTGGGGCGCTGAGTGCTCAGCGCTGGCACTGCAGTGAGCCCCACCCTGAGCACTGGCCTAGCAGCATCCCCCTGCCTTGCTCCCACCACCCGGCAGAACCAGGGTCCAGCCCTGAGAGGTGCTGAGCACCCACTGCCTGCGAAGGCAGGGCTCTGCCCCTTGGGCAGCCTCAGCTGCTCTTCCTGCCTCAGCACCCTGATCCCAGAGGGTGATGATGCAGGGCAGGATTTGGCCTCAGGTGTGTGGTGCTGGGGTCGTTCTCAGGCAGGGCATGGCTCGGGGATGTTGTGGGGGAATGAGCTCCATAGGGTTGATGGTGGGCTTGGAGCCCTGCCGGTGGCAAAAATGCGAGGGACGTTGCATGAGGTGGCCCTTGGGGAAAGGGGCAGCACAGCCCCCCTGGCATCTGCTGAGGGAGGTCTGCGCAGGGCAAAGTCTGGCCCTTCTGTGGTGTGAGCATTGCCTTGGCAGGGTACTCTGTGGTGGCATTGCCTCAGCGGGATGCTCTGCAGTGGCATCCCCTTGGCAGGGTACCCTGCAGTGGCATCACTGTGGCAGTATGCTGTGTGGTGGCATCACCTTAGCCAGGTACCCTGTGGTAGCATTGCCGTGGCAGGATGCTCTGTGGTGGCATCACCTTGGCCTGGTACCCTGCGGTGGCATTGCCATGGCAAGGTACCCTGCAGTGGCATCAGTGTGGCAGGATGCTCTGCGGCGGCATCACCTTGGCCTGGTACCCTGTGGTGGCATTGCCGCGGCAGGATGCTCTGCTGGCACAGCCCTGGCAGGACACCCTGCAGGGACATTGCTGTGACAGGAGTGGGGGGATACCCTGAGCCCCCTCCCTGTGCCCAGGAGCTGCCATGGGGCTCGTGCCCCCTGCACACCCCCAAACCGAGGGGCTCCCGTGTCCTCCCACTGCAGTTTCATGTAGAAGAATAATTACCACTGAGCAAGTCACCGGCCTGGCCCGGGGCCGAGCATCCCTGCGTGGGCTGCAGCCCCCCCACCCAGGCTGCTGCTCTGTAGGGACTGGTCCCTAAGGGGGACACAGCTGCTAGCCCACCTGTTCCCAGGATTTTGCAGGGAAGTATTTAAAATAAATGATTTTATGAAAAGGTTTCGGTGATTTTTATTTTTCCTTTAAATCAAGCGTTTCTATGAAATAGTATTTATTGATCACCTCAAGTCTGGAGCACTTTATGGGAGCGAGCCCTCAGGTCTCGCGCTGCTCTGCGGAGCTCAGGAGGGGTTGGCACCCCCCGGCTGCAGGTGGGGAAACTGAGGCAGGGTTTGCTCGGGGATGCAGGAAGCAGGGACAGCGTCTGGCTCACCGTGATGAGCTCCCCTCTCCCGGCCCAGCTCAGACCACAGCTCGCTGCCAACACCTCCGTACCTCTCCCTAAATGTATTTGCTGGATCTCCTGGTGCCCTGGGGTGGTCAAACCCCGACACCCCAATGATGTGTTTGACTGAGGTTTTGGATTTTGACAGGACAACGACCTTCTCCCTTCCCTTCATCACTTAATTTATATTTATATCGCCGTTCTTCATCCTTCCCCAGTCTGCAGATGTGCTATTCCAAGACAGAGAGCCGAGGCGGGCAGAGCAGGCAGCAGGGAAGCCATGCCCGCCTGGCTGCGCCGAGATGGGGGAAATTCTGCCTGCAAACCTCCCCGGGACTTGTTTTGCTTTGGTTTTCCCTCTTCCCCCCAGGAGCGGCTGAACCGCAGGAATTTCCAGAGGGTTTTGGACCCTGGTTCCTCCCACCCTGGGCTCACTGGGAGGAAACTTGGTCCAGTTTGATGGAGAAGTGACCCCCTCGCACCTTCATGGGTGGAGGAGGTTTGGGGGCGTTTCAGAGAAAGCAAAATCCAGTTTTATTTTCGAAGGAACTCCCAAAACCTGGGAGTTTTTTGGGGGGTGGTCCCCCTGGTGTGTTCGCCCAGCTCGGGGCATCCTCGTGGGTCTCCATCCTCCTCCTCCCACGCTCAGCGGCCAGGGGGAGAGGTGGGAGGTGAGGCAGGGAGGCCACGGGCTGCCCTGCGATGCGATGGCAAGCCCTTTCCGCCAATTTAAACCCAAATGCTGCTTTCACAAAGGCCCCAGACCTGATCCAAAGCTGCTGCTTCTCCAAAGTTTCTTCTCCCAAAGCAAACAGCCCCAGCGAAGCCGTCCCGGGGGGGTGGGAAGGTGCCGCGGGGAAGCCAGCTCGCCCCAGCCTGCCCCGCTCCGCTCGCCTCCGGCAGCTCCTTGTATGATTGGAAAAAACATAAAGGTTAAAAAAAAAAAAATTTAAAAAAAAAAAGTACTGGATGTAAAACTTTAACAAATAATGTGGTTTCTTATGGTTTCTAATGGTTAATAAAAGTTATGTCCTGCCTCCTGCCTGCCTCCTCCTCCTCCATCGCCTTCGGAGCCACCACGGCTCTCCGGGTAGGGCAGCAGCCCTTGGCGGGGGGCTTGGCAGGGAGGTGTCTCGAAGCCCATCGTTGCCTGCTCCCCCCATCCTCTGTGCATCGTCAGAGCCCCCCCGAGCACGCACACCCGGAGGTACCTCCGCCACAGCCCCCCCAGCAGCCCCCCCTCACGGCCCCCCCAGGCTCCCCCCTCCCCAGCAGGCACGGGGCTGCCCTGTGTAGGGCCCCGGCCCAGATGCAGCCTGACAACCCCCTCCCCCCTGGCACGAGCCCCCC
>JAVJGI010000001.1:38457912-38486725 GCA_035590275.1 Ibycter americanus
TGTCCCTTGTGCCCCAGCCCGAGCTCTGGCTCCTGTCCCCTGTGCCCCAGCCCGAGCTCTGGCTCCTGTCCCCTGTCCCCTGTGCCCCTGCCCGAGCTCTGGCTCCATCAGGGAGCCTGCTCTGAGCGAGACCACCGCACGAATCCAGGCTCAGCCCATGTCCCCAGCACCGGGTGGCACCTTGGTGGCACCCTGCCTTTCCCTGCTCCTGGGGCAGGGCCTGGGCTCACTTGGGTGGGCGTTGGGCATCTCAGCATCCCCGCGTGGCCTGGCCAGCTGGGACCCTCCGAGGGGCTTTGTTGGCTGGTGGCTCGTTTCTATGGCCCCTTCCACACCGAGCCCGGCAGGATGGAAATTAATAAGCTCAATTAAAGAGCCAGACCGTGGCGGGTGTTTCCTTCGCTTTGTTGTCCTTTATGCAAAGGTCTTTACAGAAGAATTAAAGTCCAAAGTTCACAGAGCTGGAGCCAGCCCCAGTGGCTGGGAGCAGGGAGGAGGAGGAGGAAGAGAGCGCAGAGCGTGCTGGGCAGGCACACTCGGGGAGCAAACCCCCTTGAACATTGTCCCCAGAGCAGGATGTATCCCTCAGCCAAGGGGCTGCTGAGAAGTCCCCTCCATCTGCCCTGGGGGTCCCAGCTGGGTGGGGGGGCTGGGGAGGTCGGTTGGTGTCCCTGAGGGGCTGCAGCCCTTGTCCCTGAGAGATGCCACCAACTCTGGGGGGTTTATCCAGGGCTGTGGAAGCACATTGACGGGCTCTCAGAGGTGCCACTTTACGCAGGTGATGGGTCTGCCCGCTTCTGGTAGGGAGAGGGGGTTTAATTTGCTAGCTGTCAGGCTCTGGGGGGGCCTGAGAGCACCCTTGGGGGGAGGGGGCTGTTGGCGAAACTGAGGCACAGAGCAGTGCCACAGCCTTGAGCATGCTCCACGATGGGGCAGGGGCAGGCAGCACCTTCCCCCTGATGCCTTCTCCTACCTGCAGTGGTGAGTGTTGCCTGTTGACATCAGCTGCTGAATGCCCCCCGCCGGTGCTGGGTGGCTGCAGGGAGCACGGACCCCCAAACCATGGGAGGGGAAACTGAGGCAGCACTGGCAGGCAGGGCTGCTGGGCAGGGGCTGCAAGGGGTGGCCTGGGGAGGGGGGAGAGGACCCCCCTGCACCCATCTCACCCCAACCCTGTCCCTACAGTTTGCCCAGTATGCCGAGATTGTGAACTTCATGCTGCCCAACGGCACCCACCGCAGCGGGCAGGTCCTGGAGGTGATGGGCTCCAAAGCCATCGTCCAGGTGAGCCCAGCGTGGTGGGGACGTGGCAGGAGGGGGGACACACCGGGATAGCATGACTCGGGGGTCTGCCTCCCTCCAGCTGTGGCTGCTGCAGCCAGCACAGCCCTGCTGGGCTCTGGTCCCAGCTCTGGTGTCCTGGGACAGGCAGTGTCCTGCCGTGTGGCTCCTGGCTGGAGCATGGGGAGCTGTGCCGGGGCTGGTCGTGTGGCACCGGCGGGGATGGAGCTGGTGCCTGCTCGGGGCAGGAGCATCTGGGTGCCAAAGGCAAAATGATGACATCTGTGCCACTTCAGCATGATGCCAGGGCCAGGTGTGGGCATGACCCTGTGCTGGGTCTCCATCCTGCTGTGCCCGTCCTCCCCTCGCCTGAGCTGCCCACCCAGCTCCCCTCCCCGTGCCCCTGCCGGGGAGAGCCTGCCTGGGTGATGCCACAGCCTCCTCGGGACCCCCCATCCCTCACCCCCACATCTTCCCCACTGACCTCCCTGGGCTGAACCCCCAACCCTCTTGCCATCACCCCACAGCCCCCAGCCCCCTGCGGGGCCAGGACCGGGATGGGCAGTGGGTTCCCGGGGTGCTGCCCCCCCAAACCAGGGAAGCCAAGCGGTGGGGTTTCACTGTGAGCGCTGGGGCTCTTTGGGGCTACCTTGCCCAATTAGCTGGGGTCCTCTCCCACCCAGGTCCCCCCCAGCCAGCCAGCCCAGGGCTCCGGGGTGGCTGCACAGCCGCAAGCCACCAAACCTCGCTGCTCTAATGCCGCCCGGACCTCTGCAGCGCCCTTTTAATCCTATTAGGGAGTCAGCCTCGGGAGGAAAAACAAGGGGAAAAAAGGAGCCTTTAGCAGGAGCAGCTTTGCGGGGGGGTTGACGTTCACGCACCTGCACACACCGGCTCCTGCGGCCATCACCTGCCCTCGTGCCTGCTGGCATCCCCGCCAGCCGGCTGCCCCCGGCTTTCCCAAGCCGGCCCTTGTCCCAGGGGCCACACGGCTCTAATTAAAGCAGCGATCTGGAGGTTAATTAATACAAATGGTGTCAAATATTATACCGATCAAAATGCCTTGGGCTTCCCTGCCCGAGGCCCTTCTTGCCATGCTCATTGCATTCACAAGAGTGTGGTCCCCCCTCCCCTGCTTCCCCCGTGCCAGAGCCCCTCAGAAGGGAGTTTTCTTAACCCTGGGGTCTCTCACCCTCTTTTATCACCTCTCCCTGATGAGTTTTTCGGGTGAGTGCGGATCACATCACCTCCCCACGGAGAGCCCTGCTGCCCCCGAGCCCCACAGCCCTCTGCGCCTGCTAATCCCGGCTAATTGCCACCCACCCGCCTCTTGCCCTGGGGTCTCCGCAGGTGTTTGAAGGAACATCTGGGATCGACGCCAAGAAGACCTCCTGCGAGTTTACTGGGGACATCCTCCGGACCCCCGTTTCTGAGGACATGCTGGGTAAGCGCAGCCAGCCGCTGAGCCCCGACACACCTCAGTGCCTGCATGGTGGGGTGATCCAAGCGCGGGCAGCCAGAGGGGTCAGGCGGTCTGGGGGTCTTGGGGTTTAGCTCTGCTGCTGCCCAGGGGCTGAGCACATCCCTGGGTGTGCTCTCTGGTCCTGGGAGAGTCACATTCAGTGTGGAGAGATGGTGACGGTCACCCTCGTACAGGGCTAAAACATCCCCCAGGGCTCACTTTGCCCAGTTATCCCAGGAGAAGAGGCTTGGGCTGGGTTGGGAGAAGGTTTCCCGGGTGAGGACAGGCAGATTTTGGCCCACGGTCATGCTGTTAGGACTCTCATTACCTTGACCTTAGGAGAGCAGCATCTTCCCTGTCCCTGCTGAGCCCTAAGATCTGCCCGGGTGTGAGCACAAAAAGGGGACCGGCCACCCCTGTCCCCACGGGGCCATCCACCTGGGCAGAGCTGGGTGCTGGCAGACCCCCCCAGCCCCCAGCAGCCTCCCCTGGGGCCGTTCAAGTTCAGCCACAGGCCCTTGGTCCCCCTCCCCAGCTCCTGAGGGGTCCCGCAGCCCCCAAAGCAGCCTTGGGGACTGGCAGGGGTTGCAGCCGGTGACAGCGGTCACTCGGGGTCCCGGCAGAGGGATGTGGGCTGACGCATGGCATCGCTGCCCGGCTGGGAGCCGAGTGTCTCCTGCAATCTCCTTCCCGTCTCTGCCGGCAGCGCGGTGTCCAGCCAGCCCTGCCTGCAAAGGGCAGCGGGAAAGGGCAGCCTGGCTGGCGGCGGGCGGGTGTCGAGCACCGTACGGCAGCACACGGTGACGGCCGGGCAGGTCCCGGCTCCCAGCAGCGGGGAGGGACCCCCCGCTCCTTCCCCAGGCAGGGTCCCCCCGTGCCCACGCGGGGACCGTCCCTGAGGCCCCCCAGGAGGGGCTGGGCAGAGGTACAGAGCCCATCCCAAGCTGGCCCCGCTGGCCCCCCAAGCCTTCCCGCTCTGTCTCAGGATGGGGGGTCACCTGGGGGTCTCCCAGGTGCTGGGCTGCATCGCCCCTTCCCTCCCCTCTGCCCCGCTCCGTGCCGCGGCGCTGAGTGCGGTGGCTGCGCGCCAGCGAGACGCGGGTGCCCAGCGAGCACCAAGGGCACTGACCTTTCATGCTCCGCGCCCCGGCCCCGTCAGCCTGATCCGCTCTGACACGGCGACGCTTCCCCGGCCCGTGGGGACCGCGAGAACCTCCCGTGGGGGCGGCAGCGGCAGGCGGGGGTGCCGGGGGGCTGCGGGGCCGGCACACCGGCTTTGCTGCTATCGATCCCGCAGCTCGGAGCTGGTCGATGAGGCTGAGTGTGAGCTCAGCAGCTCTCCGGGAGCCTTGGACCCCCTCCCCAGGGCTGGTATGGGGGGGTGTCTTGGTGTCACCCCACCTTCACGGGGCCGGGAACCCCAAGGGGGAGGTGATGGAGGGTTGGCTGACATGGGGAGCTCTCTGGAGATGTGGCTCTGTGTGCTGGCGTTGTGCTGTGGTGTCACCCAGCCCTTGGGTGACATGCTCCCTGCCTGCCCCACGCAGTGATGGCACACCTCGTCCCCCGGCACAGGGGGCTGGGGGTGCCTGCAGCCACCCCGGCTGCAAAGGGCTCGGCTCCTCACCCACAGCCACCCAGCACCCATGTCCCCTCCGGGGCACCCCAGGCAGCTGGGATGTCCTGTGGCACCCATGGGGGCTCTCCATTTCCCAGGTTTCCCCATGGCCAGGGGTACTCAGGAAGGGCAGGGTAGCCCCCGGGTGCCCCCGCACACTGTGGGGGGCTTGCAGGGAGACTTCAGCAGCAGCACAGACCTTCGGCCTCGGAAGCACTGCCGCCTGTCCCAGCGCTGCCCGCACCGGCACAGGGCACCGGGAGCAGGATGGAAACCCTGCCCCGCAGCCACGGCGCAGGCAGCTGCCCGCTCGCAGGGCTGGGTGCCCCCCCAGCTGGTGCCTTCAGCCGGGGACCTCTGAAGCTCTCTCCTTGCAGGTCGGGTCTTCAACGGCTCTGCCAAACCCATCGACAGCGGTCCCCCGGTGATGGCGGAGGACTTCTTGGACATTAACGGTGACAGCTCTGGGCATGGCATTGCTTTGCCGGCTCCTTTTACCAGCTGCAGGCAATGAGGGTCTTCGGGACAGCCTGGATCCGGGGGGTCATGCTGTGCCCTCATGGCTGGAGCAGCCCTGCAGTGCCGTCCCCATCCCACTCCCCGGGGGGTCCATCCATCTCCATTGGGGTGCCCTGGGTGGGGGTCGGGTGCAGGGGTGGTGGCTGATGAGCCCACCCCACCCCAGGGCTGGTGCTGGGACATCACGCTGCTCCAAGAGCCTGCTGCTTCCTTATCTCCAGAAGTTCATGCCTAATTTTTGGCACCAACCGGGGTGATTCCCCCATTTTGGGGTGCCTCGCGGGTGCCTCATTTCCCACTCCAGGCCAGCCCATCAACCCCCACGGCCGCATCTACCCTGAGGAGATGATCCAGACCGGGATCTCGCCCATCGATGTGATGAACAGCATCGCCCGGGGCCAGAAGATCCCCATCTTCTCCGCTGCTGGGCTCCCCCACAATGAGGTGGGTCCCCACGGGGTGCTGAGCTGCCGGTGCAGCCCTGGCAGCAGGTGGAGGAGGAGGAAGAGGATGGAGGAGGCAGCGTGGGGGGATTTGGGAGGGCTGGAGCCTGTCTTCTGCATTTTTCCTCCTCTCCCCACTGTGCTCTGGTTCTCTGCTTGCCGTGACAGGGCCAGACCCATCTTTTGGGGTGGCAGTTGTGTTCCCTGAGCACCCCCCAGCCACGCAGGATGATGGGCTGGTGCACTCAGGAGAAGGGAAGCTCACGTTATCTCATGCCTCAGTTTCCCCATCTGCACAGCGAGGGGTAAAGCAAACCCTGGCGTGGCAAGAGCTGCACTGGTGGCAGGGGAGAGGTGACCCGGGCTGGTGTGGGGTGCCTGAGCCAGTGGGGCAGGGGCTGCAGACCACCTCGTGGCCCCACAAGCATGGCTGTGCCGGGGGCAGGCAGGGCAGGAGGCAGTGGAGATAACCAGCCTGATCCATGGGCGTGCCAGCGTGGTGGGTGGGCAGTGCTGCCCCGGCCCCCCCAGCACAGACAGTGATGCGATGGGATGGAAAACCGTCCCTGACAGATCAGGAGCAACAGAGGAGGGTGACCACGGCCAAGTCAGGGCCTGGCACAATGGGCACGGTGCCGTGGCAAGGGGGCATGGCTGGCTTGGGGCGGGGGGGGATGGACCCCGCTCCCCCCTGACCTGTGGGGCTGGGTACCCACCCACAGGCTGGGGGGGCAGCTGGGGGTGCTGGTGCCTGTCTGGGATGATCTCTCCTCTGCTGGTTTCTATTCGTCCTATCTCCGTCCCCTGCCCTTTGCTGCTGCGGGGCTGTATCCTGGTCCCAGGGGGCTGTGTCCCCTCGGGAGGGACGCTTGGCTACGGGCGCTGGCCCCGTGCTGCCCACCTGTCCCTGTCCCGCTGCAGATTGCCGCACAGATCTGCCGGCAGGCTGGTCTGGTGAAGAAGTCCAAGGACGTGATGGACTACCATGATGACAACTTCGCCATCGTCTTCGCTGCCATGGGGGTGAGTCAGTCCCGGGACAGGACAGCCCAGCCGACCTGGGCAAAGCCTGCTGGGGAGCCGGGACTGCACGGGGCGCGTAGGCAGCCTGGCTGCCGCCTCCCTGTGCCGCTGCCGCAAAGCCTGCCTCGGCCTCAGTTTCCCCATGCACGAAGCTGCCCTGCTCTCGCTGACCAGCCTCTCCTCCCGCCTGGGCAGGTGAACATGGAGACAGCTCGCTTCTTCAAGTCGGACTTCGAGGAGAACGGCTCCATGGAGAACGTGTGCCTCTTCCTCAACCTGGCCAATGACCCCACGTGAGTCAGCCCCAGGACTCCAGCATGCAGTTCTCCTCTTCCTCCTCCCTCTCCTTTCTCCTCTTTCTGCTCTTCCTCGTTTGTCCTTTCTCCTCTCTCCCCACTGAGGACCTGATCCGTCTCGGGTGGATCAAGGTGCAGAGCCTGGTGCTGGGTGCAGCTGGAGGTCGTTAGGGTCCTGCTGTGTGCGGACCCCGGAGGCTGTGGGTCCCTCTGCTCCCCAGGGCCCAGCCCTGCTCCAGGGTGCTGCAAGCCCTGCCCTGAGCAGCAGAGAGGGGCTGGAGAAGTGGGGGGGTGGGGCACATCTTGCATGGTGCTGAGTCCCTTGGGCTCCTCCCTGTGCCCTCCTGGCACCCCCAAAGCTGCCGCTGGGATGGGATGGGGAGCAGCCTCCAGTGCAGCTCAGTGCGGGGCACAGGGGGGTGCACGCAGGTTGGGAGGGGGGGCTGGCACTGAACCCGGCCAGCGTTTGGTCCCCATCCCTTCCCGCAGCGGCTGGGAGCTGATGCCCGGGCGGGCAGTGGGTGCCTCCCTCCTCCTCCTCGACGGCCGTTGCCTGGTCCCGGCTCAGGGATCCTGAGAGCTGGGGTCCCCCCGGGGGGTTCCTGGGCATCCTTGCCAACAGCTGGCGCGCTGCAGCCTGCCAGGCTCTGGGGATGCTCTTCCAGGGCGGAATTGGGATCTGGGGGTGCCCACCCTGTCCCCCTCGCAGGATTGAGCGGATCATAACCCCCCGCCTGGCCCTGACCACCGCCGAGTTCCTCGCCTACCAGTGCGAGAAACACGTGCTGGTGATCCTGACGGACATGAGCTCCTACGCCGAGGCCCTGCGGGAGGTCAGCGCATGTCCCCTGGATCTGCCCCGGTCCCTGTGTACTCCCTGTGTGGCAGGGGATGAGGGCTGCACTTGGGGTGCCCAGGATGCTTGGGGTGTTTGGGATGCTTAGGGTACTGGGGGTGCTCAAGGTGCAGGGGGTGTCCAGGATGTTTGGGGTGCTGGGGGTGCCCAGGGTGCTCAGGATGCCTGGGGTTCCAGAGTACTTGTGGTGTTTGGGATACTTGGGGTGCTCAGGGTGCCTGTGATACTGGGAGTGTTTGCGGTGCCTTGGGGTGCTCAGGGTGCTCGGGGTGTCTGGGGTGCTGGAGGTGCCTTGGGGTGCTCAGGGTGCCCAGGACACCTGGGGTGTCCAGGATACTTGGGGCACTTGGGATGCCTGAGGTGCTGGGGGTGCCTGGGGTGCTTGAGCCCCCTCGGCACTAATGCCAGCTCCCCTGTCCCGCAGGTGTCAGCAGCCAGGGAGGAGGTGCCCGGCCGCCGCGGCTTCCCCGGCTACATGTACACTGACCTGGCCACCATCTACGAGCGGGCTGGGCGCGTGGAGGGCAGGAACGGCTCCATCACGCAGATCCCCATCCTGACCATGCCCAACGACGGTCAGCAGCCCCGGGGGGCACTGCACATGGCACCTGGAAACCACAGGGCTGGGAAATCCCAAATTGTTCTGTTTTACCACTTTCTGGGGGAGTTTGTAGGATCCGTCGGGGTAGCGGAGCTTGCTGTGATGCTTTACGGTTATTTTTTCCCCCCGGAGTTGTCCCTCTGGTCCCCCCAGCTGGAGGAGAGCGCTGGGTTTCAGCCAAAGGATGTAGCTGGGGGGCTCACACCTGGGGGGCGTGGAGGGGGGGATGTGTAGGCGGGGGCGTAGGGGTGCCCATGGGTGCGTGCACACACAGACGAGCCTAAACCAGGCGGGTCTCTGCCTGGCAATGGGGGAACTGGCTCTTGCTCACAACCGCAGGCTGGTGCAGCTTTCCCAGGGCCATGCTGCTCCGGCCAGCCCCGGCGTGGGGCACGGCCACGTCCCCTGCCCGGCTGAGCAACCAGACCCGCTTTCGGGGCTCACACCACTCTGCCTCCCACCAGACATCACCCACCCCATCCCCGACCTGACGGGCTTCATCACTGAGGGGCAGATCTACGTCGACCGGCAGCTCCACAACAGGCAGGTTCGTTGCCGTGCCCCTGCCTGGCTCCGTGCCACGGCGGAGCGGGGATGGATCCGGCACCACTGTCCCCCTCCCCGGCACTGCATGGGGCTGGAAACCACCTGAGAGCACCAGGATAGGGGTGCCAAGGGCAGGGGGGAGTCCGAAGTGGGGGCAGCAGTCCCCTTGCCAGTGCCGGCAGTGCTGGCAGTGGGCAAATGTGTGTGCGGGTCCCCCTCTCCCCGCAGATCTACCCCCCCATCAACGTACTGCCCTCCCTCTCCCGCCTGATGAAGTCGGCCATTGGGGAGGGCATGACCAGGAAGGACCACGGGGATGTCTCCAACCAGCTGGTAAGGGCTGGGCAGGGGGGGAACGATGATGCGCAGGGTGGGGAATGGGATCATCTGTCCCTCCAAAGCCCTCTTGCCTGGTGGCAGAGTACTTATGTACTGTAAGTGGACATAAGCACTTATTCCTGTCACCTCCTTGACGTGAGGGAGAGTTTGAGTAAGGGGGTGGGATGCTTTACCCTTGGAAGTGGAAAATCCAGGGGGTGCAAAGCCCCAAAGCACAGCTGGAGCTGGAGCTTGTCTTGCTGCAAGAATCCCAGGCTGACAGCAAGCTGGATTGTTTTCCATGCAGCATATATTATTGCCTATAATATATACACATATACAATTATATGTATGCTGCTCCTGGAACTGGGCAGGGGAGAGGCTGTGCTGCTGCCCCCGCTCTGCCTGCCCGGCAGGTTGGACGGAGCGTCCGTCTGTCCTGACGCCCTGCCTGTCCCGCAGTATGCCTGCTACGCCATCGGGAGGGACGTGCAGGCGATGAAGGCGGTGGTGGGGGAAGAGGCGCTCTCGCCCGATGACCTGCTCTACCTGGAGTTCCTGCAGAAGTTCGAGAAGCAGTTCATCACCCAGGGTGAGGCGGATGGCCGGATCCCAGCCCCCAAGCCGAGGGGTGGTTTTGGGGTTGGACCAGACCCCCAGCATCTCCCTGCTCCTGCCTGTTTCTCTTCCCAGGTCCCTACGAGAATCGGACCATCTTCGAGTCCCTGGACATCGGTTGGCAGCTGCTGCGCATCTTCCCCAAGCAGTTGCTCAAGCGCATCCCCGAGAGCATCCTGGCTGAGTACTACCCGCGTGATGCCAAGGCCCCGGGCCAGGGGCCGGCCAGCACAGCCCTCTAAGCCCCCAGCCCTGCGCTGAGCTGGCCAGCTCTGGGGAGCAGCCCTGTGTCCCTAAAACCATCCGCAGGTCCCTCCTGCAGGGCTGCCGGGCGGGTGCAGAGGGCTGCGGGTCCTCGGCACCGGCATCCCGAAGCGGTAAGAAACCTCCTCTCCTTGCTCAATAAAACCAGCGTGGTCACCAAAACCTCTATGTGCTCTTGCGCTTCCCACCGTGGCCGTCTCCTTCCCAGCCCTGGGCACCCCTGGTCCCTTCCCAGCCTCCCCACGGGAGCAGCGCTCCCTGCCCAGCCTGGGCAGGCTGCCCGGTGCGGGCAGAGCTCCTCGCCTGGCGGGGCAGGGGCGCGGGAAGCTGCCCAAGCACCCGCTGAGACACTTGGCATCTCCTCACACCGCGGCATTTTTTATTTTAAGATGAGCCGGAGGTGGCAAGGCCACAGAGGGGTGCGTTTGCTGCAGGGCTGCGCGGGGAAGGACCCGAGCATCTCCCCACGTCAAGGCAACTTGCAGCCGGGGCACAGGGAATTTCGGTTCCCCCTCGAGCCCTTGGTGGCTGCCGTAGCGGGGCCAGCCCTGCCTGCACCGGGGTGCTCAGCCCCCGCCGTAGCCGGTTTCACTTCCCCGCAGGAGACGGGGAGGGTGAGGGTGGCAGGCACCCGGCCGAGCTGGGGGTGCTGGGTGCCAGCGGCCCCGCCGCCATGGCCTGGGCTGGGGAAGGCGCCACACAGCTGGCAGGTAATGTCGGGGATGCGATGGGCTTGGGGGGCTCACGTGTGGCCGGGTGTCCCCACATGCCTCAAGGCAGGGTGGTGGGGGTGGCTTTGGTGGTCCCCTGTGACCACCACCGTGGTGGCCTCTGGGTGCCGGGGGCTGAAGGATGGTTTGCAGGGGGTGAAACCAGCCTGGAACTGCACCTGGAGAGGGATGTTTCTCACTCAGCCCTGCGTCGCGGAGGGGCGACTAACCAGTGGGTTGTATTTAGGTGGGCTGCCAGCTCCCAGGTGTGACGTGCCCGTCCGTCCGCCCGTCCCTCTGCCACCCCGGGCTGTGGGACGTGCCCGTCCCGGCCACCAGCTGCTCTGTAGGGCTTTTGCAGGCGTTTGCATGCTCGTGCAGCTTCCCCTTGCAAGAGCCGAGGCTGGAGGAGCAGCATTGCTTGCACAGCCTGAGCCCTGCAGCTGGCCTGGGGGTCCTGGCTTGGGGGTCCCGCCATGGGGTTCCTGGCAAAGGAGCCTGGCAAAGGGTCCCGGGGCCTTTTCTGGGCAACACGCGGGTCCTGTGGGTGCCTTGCAGGCGGTGTATGGTCCCAGTGGAGGTGGCTGGATTACAAATGGGGGGGAATTTAGATTCCAGAGCACATTCCCCACCAGATTAGGTCTGTTACGGGAAGGGTGGGAGGCAGGTGCTGGATTCCTGCCCTGCTGCCGTGATGTGCTACAGCCGCTCTGGGAGCTGCCCTGGGGGCAGCCGGGTAAGCAGCCACCCCCCCAAGCCCCCCAGCCCAGCTCCTGGAGCACCCGGTGGGGTCTTACGCCCCCCAGACCATTCGCCCCAGTGCCACAGAGCTGGCTCGGCAGGGGAAGCTCAGTGGTGCTGGGGGCTGTCCAGTCCCCCCGTGTCACACCACTGTCCCCTCACACCTGTGGGCAGCAGCCAAGCCCAGCAAGGGCACAACTCTGCAGTGGCACCTCTGGGGTGAGCTGTGGGCGAGGGGTTCCTGGGGCAGCGGGATGCTCTGGGGCAGCTTTTCCCTCACCCAGAATCATTCACTGGGATTTTTCCCACCTCCTCCATGCAGCCCCGTTACTCCAGCGCCCTCCACTCCTTTGCTGCCGCTGAGTGCTATCAGGTCGGATTTTTGCAGGCTGTTCCTCCTGCTCCAGGCTGTCCTGCCCTATGGACTTTCCCCATTGCCTTAGGACACGCGAATCCAGTGGCATCGCCAGCCCCCCAGCCCATGGGGTGGGGGGTGCTCAGCCCCTCTCTCACAGAGCAGCATGAGGCTGAGAAAAGCAAAGGGATGGAAACAGGTCCCGGGTTCCCACCTGCATTGGTGACCTGGTGTGCTTTTGGTTCCCCTGCAGCCATCCTGGAGTCAGGGAGCAGTGAGAAAGAGGAGGAGGATGAGGATGAAGAGACAGCTATGGTGCAGGTATCACTTACAGGCTCATTTTCTGTTTTATTTCTTCCTCCTGCCCATGTAACTGAGGTGATGAAGGACTGGTCCCCCTGTGCGCTCCCATCCTGCTGTGGCCGTGTGCCACAGCACCAGGGTGCTGATCACCGGGGTGTCACAGTCGTGGCACACTCAGTGCAGCTGGCAGCATCCAGGCGGCTCGGGGCTCACCGGGACCCTGCAGCACTGTGCCAGTGCCAACACGATGCTGTGCTGATGCGATGCCGTATGTGCATTTCTTCCCCAGCAGCACCTGCCCCTTGGCCAGGAGGCGGGTGAAGCAGAGGAGCGGCTGGCCGAGCTGGAGCAAGGTGAGCCCCATCCCACTCCAGTGTCACATCCCAGCACGGTCCTGAACGGAGACTCCGGGGTGGCTTCAGCCAGTGGTGATGGTCTCAGTGAGAAGGTCCCTGCCATGGTGCAGAGCCAGGTGCCATCCCTGGTACTGGGTGATGTGGCGGGGCTCAGCCGGTGCTCGGCGAGAGTGGCTGTGGTCAGGGAGGAGGGCAGGGTGCCAGCTGGGACCCCCACCCAGCACCGAGCGCCTGGCAGGCGCCTGAATCCAGCCTCTGCCACTGCCAGCATCGCAGGCGCTGCTGGCTGAGCTCTCGGCGCTGGAGACGGAGTTTGAGATCGAGAGGACGTGCCGGCAGCGAGCCGAAGCCTATGCAGCCCAGGTAGGGGTGGGCAACGTGCCCCCACCGCCGTTCCCCCCACAGCACCCCAATGCCCGCAGCCCCTCGCTGTGGGTGCAAGGGTGCCAGCGCATCCCCCTGGCACACCCGGCTCGGTGGGCGCAGTAGCAACCCTGATGCTGGGGGGGTGTCTCCATCCCACCCCAGGTGAAGCAGGAGAACAAGCAACTGAAGCGGCTCAGCCTGGCACCAGCGACCCCCCCAGTGCCCCCCGAGGAGGTGCCCCCCGAGGAGGACCCCGACCCTGCCCAGCACTACGAGCAGCAGCTCCAGGGTGAGCCGGGCTGGGGGGTCCCAGCCAGAAACGGTGACACCAGAGGCAAAGCTCCGTCCCCGTCCTGGTGTCCCCTCAGCCTGGCCCCGGGGTTTTGGGCTGAGCCTGGGTCTTGTTCCGGGTAAACAAGGAGAAAGTGATACTTAACATCGAACAAAAAACGTGAAATGAAAGCGCTGTTGCTCACGCTTCCTCCTTTCCCATCCTGTTTTCCCCTGTCGGCAATTTGGGCTGTTTCCAGCCTGATACTCCTGTCTGTACCAGGGGGATGCACTTCTGGGGGGACTCCCCCCGTGGGATGCACACTCCAGCCAAACCCTCCATGTCGAGGTGATGCCATGACTTTCCCGATGGGCTAAGATTTGGCGGGGGTGGGGGGGATGCTTAGGGGCAGCTTTGGGCAGGGAGAAGGGTGCTGAGTACTGGCGTGCCGCTGGTTGCCGTCCCACCCTACGGCCATGCGTCTGTCCCTCTGGGTCACCCCCCAGAACCAGCTTCCAGCAGGGTCACTGGTGACACTGCCAAGACGAGGGTGAGCTGGGGGGGCTGCTGTGGTCTCAGGGACAGACTCCGGGAGGGCTGCACTCCCCTTTCCCACCCCTTGCTCCCCGCTTCCCTCCCAGATCTGCAGGAGAAGATCTCCTGGCTGCTGGCGCAGCAGAAGGACCTCACCATCCAGCTCCAGGACCTGCAGAGGCAGAACCAGGACCTGCAGGACCAGGTACCTCCTGGGACCCTCACTGGGACCCCCCAGCCAAGCAGGACCCCCCCGGGTCCTTCTTTATCACCCTCCTCCTTCCCTGGCTCCTGCACATCCTTGTAGCTCCTTGCTGAGCTCTGGACAGGGTTTTTGGGAGGGAAGACCCTGACCTGCAGCCCCTCACCATCTCTCTGATGTCCTGGGGGGTGGACTGGGCATGGTGGGACCCCCCCAGCTGAACTCGGGGCTGAGCGGGGGCTTGTCCTGCTGCAGCTGGAGATGGGGCAGGAGGAGCGGCAGCGCTTGCGGGCAGCCCTGGGCACCAGCCAGCGGGCACTGAAGTCCTTCAAAAGAGGTGAGTTGGGTGCCGGGTCCCCATGTCCCCTCCCCGTCCTCCTGCCAGCTAGTGAAGGAGCAGCTGGCAGCTCCCCAGTGCCACCAGTGTCACCCAGTCTGGTCAACCAAAGGCAATGGTGCAGCACTAGGAGCTGCAGCTGGATCACCAGGACGTGGGTGTCCCCGTCCATGGGAGGTGGCTGTGCCAAGGTCCCTGCGGTGGCACATCCCCCCCCGCCGTGCTGGCCTGGCCCCCCTGAGCCCCCGCTCTCCCCGGCAGTGTCCCAGATCGTCACCCAGGATTACTGCGAGGCGGTGCAGCAGCTGGAGCTGGAGCAGGACCTGCGCCTGCACGCCGAAGCCTTCGCCCACGAGGTGTGGCCAGTCCCCGGGTCACCCTGCCCATGGGTGCTGGGGGGGCACGTACCCACGGCGGGTCAGAGTCAGGGGGCTGCTGGCTCTCAGTGTAGGCTCCCCAATACTCAGCCCACCGCTGGCTTAGCCCTGGATCCCGAGGATGAGGATGCTCCCAGGCACCCAGCGCGGTTCCCTGGGATGAGGTTGGATGGGTTTTGCTCCCAGCCTCCCCAGAAAAGGTTTTTCTCTTGCCGGGGTGAGCCTGGGGGCTCGCTCCCTCCCTGACCCCCTTCCCCGTGGGCAGATGCTGGTGCAAAAGAAGGAGGCGAACAGGCAGAGCACAATCCTGCTGCAGAGCGCGGAGCCCAGCGCCCAGCTGCTGGCAGCCCTGCAGGAGGTGGGACGGCTGACCCGGGCGCTGGAGGAGGGCAGGCAGGAACAGCAGCAGCGGGTGAGGAACTGTCCCCAAGGGTGGGTGACATGGAATGGGGGGAGCAGGGCTGGGTCACGGCACAGCTCCGGGGCTGGTGGTGGTTTCCCCTGGGTGTGGGAACTGGCTGTGATCAGGATCAGACCCCTCCATCGCCTGCTCCCTGCCCATCCCATGCTGTGTGCCAAGCCTGGAGGGGTTGATCCTCCATGGATTTCCACTAGCGCATTTTGGGTGCCAGGGAAAGGGTCCCACAACTGGGCTACCACACCGGGCTGGCACCCCCCAGCCCCCTGGGCTGCCATCACCCAGCCTAGAATTGCCCTAAAATTAGCTTGAAGTTCCTTGCAAGCAGCCAGCTTGTGGGACTGGGGAGCATCCACGTCCCTGGCAGGGATGGCACCGGGGGTCCCCAGCTCCTGGGCTGCAGCCGGCTCCCCCTGCTCCCGCAGGTGAAGGAGCTGGAGGAGCAGCTGAGCAGGCGGCCGGAGCCGGAGGAGCTGGATGTGGCCCGAGCTGCGCTGGCCACGGCAGAGGATGAGAAGCTGCAGCTGAGGGAGCAGCTGCAGGAGGCTGAGCGGCGGCTGTTGAGCCTGGAAGAGGAAGGTGGGTGCTTTCACCCCTGCCCGGTGCAGGCAGGAGCCCGCAGCGGTGCCACAGGGATGCCCACGCTGCCGGCCCACGCCCGGGCTGGGCTGAGGCTCCGAGGGGCAGCAGCCCCCCCCAGCCCCGGCTGTACCCCGTTGCAGTGGCGCTGCTGCAGGAGAAGCTGGCCCAGGACCCCCCGTTGCAGAGCCAGACCCCTGAGCCGGCTGCACCCGTGCCACCGCCGCCACCGCCGCTGCCACCGCCCGCACCCACTGTCCCCGTGGAGTAAGTGACACCACTGGACACCCCGGTCACCTCCTGTGGAAAGCAGCTCCGGCAGCCCAGGGGCTTCCAGCTTGTCTCTGCAGTGGCAAATAAGCTGGGCTGGGGGCAAACCCCTCTCCCCCCATGCCCATCACTCTTGCCCGCCGTGCCAGGCTGTCCCCAAGCCATGCCCAGGCACTGTCCCTGCAGGAGGTGCCGGGCAGGGGTGGGGGGCAGAGCTGGCTGCAGGGCCCAGACCCCAGCGGGGTGTTGGGGAGGGTGAGGTGGCTCTGGCTCTGAGCCGGGGGGGTCCTGGGGACAGGCTGGGCATCATGTCTGCCATTTTTGGGGTGAGGGGTGCAGCTCTCACCTCGCCTCTCCCTTCCAGCCCGCTGGCAGCAATCAGGCGAAGGAAGGGGCTGGCAAACCTGCAGCACAGTAAGTCCCCCCGCTCCCTGCATCCCGGGGGGGTCCTGGTGCCACAAGGGCCCCCTGGCAGTGCCACGGGGATGGGAGTCCCTGGGCATGGGGAGGATGGCATTTCTCTGGGACAGAGGTTTGCCAGCACCATGTTGGTTCAGGCATCTCCCATCCATCTGAAGGTGTTGCTCCAAGCTCCCATTGTGGAGTGAGGGGCACTCCACCAGCACCCCCCTGCCTGAAGGAGGGTGCTCAGGTCCCAGCACCCCTGTCCTGCCCAGTATGCATGGCTATAGCCACGGTCCCCGGCACAGGTGGGAGATGAGCCCTGGCAGGGTGGTACCTGGGTCTGGCCTCCAGGGAGGGACCCCCCAGGCTTCGGGGGGCTGCAGGGAGGCAGCAGCTCCCCACCCCAGCATGGACTGAGCCCTGTCACGAGCGCATGGGGTCTCAGCATGGTGCTCCCTGCGCAGCCAAACCAGCAGCTGACGATGCTAAGGCTCGAGCCGTGCAGGAGATGATGGAGCGGATAAAGAACGGGGTGGTGCTGAGGCCCGCCAAGGACCGGCTGCCCCTGGGTCAGGTAGGCAGGGACTGGGGCTTCGCCGCTGCCAGACACCCCCATCCCATGTGGGAATGTCCCCAGGGAGCCCCGGGACTTGGAGTGGGTTTGGGGTGCATCAGCAGCCCCTGGGAACTGCGGGGCCGGCAGGATGCGGCCACATCTCCTCCCTCCCCTCCCACAGGGTCCGGCGATGGTGCCCAGCAAGCGGAGGAGCGCGGCACTGGAGCTGCAGGGCATCCTGGTGAGCAGCCCTGTCCCCCAGTGGGGTGACACCAGGCAATGGCGTGGGGACACTTGGGTGCCACTGTCCCTAGCTGCAGCCATCCTGTGTGGGGCTGTGTCAGGGCTGTCCTGGCTGGCCAGGATCACATCCCCGGGGGTCCCAGCACCTGGATGTGGCCCCTCAGCATCTCAGCCGTGTGTGGTGTTTCCTAGGGCACCATGAGGAGGGCGAGCAGGAGGCCCAGCCAGCGGCAAAGCAGCCTGAAGGGCAGGGACAGGCAGCTGGAGTCCATCCTGCAGCGGCGGCGCTGGGCGGTGGATGCATCCACATCCGAATCCCCACCTGCGCCGCCCAGCCCCGGCCCCCTGCAGCAGAACCCTGAGGACGCCGGGGCTGCGAGGAGGCAGGATCCTGGTACGGAGTAGGGCTTGGTGGCAAGGGGATGTGGGGGCTTGGGCTGGATGACCCCCCCTGGAGTGAGAACATCCCCAGGGCCAGGTGTGGTGTCCCCTTAGTGTCCCACCACTAGCCCCACTGATGCTCTGCGGTCCCCTCCCATCACTGTCCCTGGTGACAAGCATGGTGGCACGGGTCCCCGTGGGCTCTGCTCTTGCTCGCACCCCGCTCAGCATCTCCTCTCCATCTGTCTCTGTTTCTCCCCAGGGGACAAGGACATCGGCACGGCTCCATTCAGGTGCTCGCCGGGGAGCGGAGAGGGGGTCCCGTTCAGACCCCGGGCGACGGGTGGCCTCCCCAGGGCCCGGCCCCTCTCCCACCTGGCCAGAGGCAGGGGAGAGCCAGGCTAGAGGCAGCTGCCCCCCGCGCTGCCCTTCGCCCAGCCGGAGCTGCACGGCCACGGCGAGACAAGGAGCGGGCACGGTGGCGGGAATGGCTGCTCCAAGCTTTCACCCTCATTTTCCAGTAGCTTGCATCCTCTTGTGCTTTAATTAAAGCAAGGTGGCACCGGGTGCCTACATGCCACGTTGTCACCGGAGAGGCACATCTGCTGGGCGAGGGGGTGGCAGCGGGACGGGGCTGGGGATGGCACTGGAGCTGCTGCAAACTGGTCCTGGCAAGAGACCTCATGGGACCGGAGCAGGGCACCCACCCTCCTGCCACCCCAGGGTGCCTGGCAGCCGCAGGGACGCGCGTAACGGCACTTACCCCCTGCGAGGAGATCCTTGTGTTCTGCTCCACCTTTGAGGTCTGAAGTTGCCATGTTTAAGGAGGTAAATGGCACCCAGACCCCAAAGGCAAGGGACTGGGGCTCGTGTCAGGGCAGAACGGGCTGCGGTGTCCCATGTCCCCCACTGCAGTGCTGGCTGGGGGGTCCGAGACCCCTCTCAGTGCCAGTAAAGCTCCAAGCCCCAACTGGCAGCATGGGGGGGCTGGCACCATACATCTACAGATGGGGACCCCCATGGTGCCCCTCCTCTGCAGCTTTTGTCTCTTGCATGGGACCCTGGGGAGTGAGAGATCTAAACTCCTGCTTTGTCCTGCTCCCCTGAAGGTCTTGGGTTTTCCTTTGGATCCCCTCGATCCCGCAGGCAGCCCCCACTGGGTGACCCCCATCTCTGCATCCAGCCCTGGGGAGGGCTGCACCCACATTGCCGGGGGGCGCAGGTTCAGGCCAGCTGTTCCTGCGATCTCAGAGGAGCATGGTCCGCTCAAATCCACTCTCCCAGTACCCTGATGTTGGGGAGCCCAGTGCTCCCAGGCTTCACCCAGCAGCAGCCCAGGATGAACGGTCCCTCCAGGCACGCAGCTCCAAGGTTGGGGTCCCCAGGGAGCCAGCAGACCCCCATCACTCAGATGATGCTCTTCAACCTATGCCTGTTTTTGAGCATTGGGGTGCGCAGGAGACGGGGGTTTCCCCTCAAGCTGCTGGCTCTAAGGCTCAAACCCTGCCATACCCAAGCCACGGCTCTTCCTTTCAAATTCAAACAACAAAATCTTAGTTTAATTGTGGTTTCTCCAGCTCTGCTGTCTTATGGGAGGCAGGAGATGCCAGGTGGGGGAAAGCCGGTGAGAGCATCCTCATCCCTTGCCCCAGATGCTTAATTAGCTGGGGAAATTCCCTTTCTAGTCTCAGGGCTGGTGTCATTGCAGGTAAGTTGTCCAGTTCAAGACCTGAACTTGTGGCAGGGAGGATAAGCTGGCTCTGCACCAAGCCCCTGCGAGAAGCCGGAGCTGCCGGTGGTGGCTCAGCCGTCAGCATCGCCCTGGCGCGCAGTTTTGGAGGGGGAAGCCACGTGCTGGTGGCTCCTCAAATGTCCCTTCTGCAGGCAGAGGGGGCCACCCCATCCTTCGGATGATGCCGCAGGGACGTGGAGGGTGTCAGGGCAGGTTTGTGCTGCTAGACACTTTTGCGGGCCCCTATAGAAGCAGGCACATACATCCTGCATCCCCTACAGAGGGCTAAGCTGGGGCTGCCCAACCCAGGACCCCTTCTCCAGTTCATGCCGTTGTGTATCAGAGCAGCGTGCCGGCCGCGGCCGCTCCCGAGGAATGTGCCCGTTCCACGCTGCATCTCCTTCCCAGAGTTAATTATCCTCCCTGTTAAAAACACCGGCGTTAGTTGTAGTCTGGATTTATGTACCTCCCGCTTCCAGCCAATGATCTCATGATGCTTTTTTGCAATAATTAAAGAGCTGTCTGGGATCAGGCTGAACGGCCCAAAGCACCAAGGATGTGCCAGGAAACCTGCTCCGCGGCCACGGTAGCACCGGAGCAAGGGCGAGCTGGTTTGGATGCACGCAAGGAGGGGACAGGTCCCTTCCCGGGGGACCTGTGGTGGCTGCGGTCCCCCCAGCTCCCTGAGGACAGCCTGGAGTGTTACGGCAGTCCGTTGCTCTGCTCTTTTTAATACATTTTCTTTCTCCTTCCTGAAAGCGTAGCCAACTTGAACTAAAATATTTAAGGCAAGGAGCTGATCTTTCTAATTACCAAGCGTTTCTCGTCCTGGCCTTTCGATTCTCCAGACACCTGAGGGCTGCCATGTGGAAAGCAGACAAGGAAAGGCTGCTTGCGAGACATACGAGCTCACCAGACTAAAGGATGAATGTCAGCTTGTTCAACAGATCCTCTTACTGGAAAAGAAGGCAAGAGCCACAGGGACCACAGCACTGAGACCAGCTCCACCAGTTCAGAAAGCTCAGGGAGGCTGGAGCTAGGCTGCCCCCCCCCTGCTCCTTCTCCCCTGGAGCTGAGTTTCTCCAAATCCAGGTTTTCAGGCGATTCCCATCACAAGGGACCCAGCACCACCGGGCTCTCGCCTTTCGATCCCCGCCAAATCCGGCCTCCCCTGCACACCTGCTGGGCGCCGTCGGGGAAAATGTCGCGGCCCCAGCGCGGTTACTCATCGGCCGCCTGCCCTTTCCCACCGCCGCGCTGCCCGCTCCGTATCGAGTGAATTCCTCTCCCCTGATTACACCCTCCAAACACCCATGAAAATCGATGCCGGCTCTGCTCCCACCGGATGGGAAAGCCGTGCCCTGCCGCTGCACCGTCCCCAAGCCACCGGAGCCCCTGCAGCCAGGGCAGAGGTGCCGAGCAGGCAGAGATGCTCCGCAGGGCAGCTACATATTAATATACATGACTCTTCAATACTTAATCACAGCGGTAATTCACACTTCTTTTTAAGCTACAGCTTCTTGCAAACCCTCTGCGGGTGGACGCTGGAGCATCCTTGCCTCAGCCCTGGGAATAATCAGGGATTTTAGATCTTATTCACCAGGTTTCCTGCAGGAACAGGGCATTTTGACCGAAGCCGGGCTCCCACGCGAGGGTGCATTTTCAGGAGCCAGCCCCAAACCTCTCTGCTTACGGCAGGAGACAAGAGCCCAGCCAGGGAGCCGAGCGTGGTCCTCGCAGCCCCACGGCCTTACCTTCTCCCGTGCAGCTGTAGCCTTCGGGGGGGCTTTTTCTGATGCTCGCCTTTTAAATATTTATAGGGTTTCGCTCGCTATCATCCAGTTACTCCACTTCTCTGAATCTGGTTCAGCTCAAAGAAATGTGTGTCATTAACATCTTAAACACTCGATGATCACAAGCGGTAGTCAGGAAAAATGGATTTGTCATCTGGAAAAATACAAAGTAATCTACCCTTGCTTTCTGGCTAAGTGAACGGGGAAACAAGGATTAAAAAGACTTGATAAAAGGGACATTAAAGCTACTGATCTTCTCCATTTACATCCTATCCACTGGGTCAGCGGGAGGAGTCCCAGGGCTCTGCTTTTACGGCTGTACCCTGCAGAAAAAGCCCTCCATCGTGCCCTGCTCTCCCCATCGTGGCAGTGACAGCGCTCAAGGAGTTTTCCATCCCTCCTGCATCATGTTCTAAGAGATAAAACTAAATTTAAAACCCGGGCCGAGGCTGGCGAGAGGCACGGTGCTTGCCCTGCCATCCTCGGCCATGCAGACCCGGCCCAGGGGGGCTTTGCCTCGCCTGCTGCCCCCGGCCAGCACCTCTCGCCTGCCCTGGCCCATCTGCCTGCACCCGAGGCGATGGAAACTGTTAAACAGTTTGGAGCAGAGCTGTGAACACACATCCAGAGCTTCCCGGCAGCCTGCCACCCCCTCGGTGCCACCCCCTCCTCCATGGCTGGAATCCTATTCTTCAGCCTAAATGTGGCCAAGGTTAAGCCTGTCCGTCAGGGAAGGGAGCAAAAGCATCCAGCTTGTCCTGCTGCTCGCCCAGGCAGCGACAGGGGCAGGGGCCCAGCGTCCCCCACTCTGTGGCCTTGAAGCACAATCACAGCATGGCACCCGAGCTGGGGAGCAGCTTTTCCAGGAGCTTCCCAGCTCTACGGACAAGGCCAACGCTCTTCTCCCACGCTGCCCTTGCACCTTCTCGCCTGCTGCCAACCACTCTGCTTTGCTTTCGGTGCTTTTACTTTTCTCCGACCCCCCGATAACAAAGAGCTCTGTATACACACCTTCTAACCCCTTTCAGCGATCAGCATCTCCCAAGGCCTCTGCAACATGCCTTCTGCAACCCTTGGGCCCCCTTCAACAGCTCTTGTCCTCCAGTTTTTCTCTAAAAGTATAAAAAATATCCAGCATGCAGAGAGGGCAATTTCCTCATGTGACACTGGCTCAACATGGGAGCCAAATACTTGTGAGCTGGAGGGACGCCACTGCATCCAGCCTCTCCGATACGGTGAACTTCATCTATAGCCTTTATTAGAGGAGCAGCTCTCAAACAGAAACCACATGTCTATTAAATCAGCACCAGATCACGCCAGTGTTAGTAGGCCCTGAACATACCCGTGGCAGGGAGGGGTGCGGCGGGACCATGTGCCTCACCTTTGCCTTCAGTCAGAACTGGCCACAAGAGGAAAATGAGCCATTTTCTTCTGAAACTCCTCAAAAAGCCTTCCCCAACTGTGAAACCATGCTGCCAGAGCCAGGGTGTTCCTGCACTACAGCCGCACACAGCCCTGGCCCCTGGCTAGCGGGGGGACACCTGGCTCTGGCACAGGCTGAAGGTGACCAGCAAGTAAGCCAAAAAGGGGGTAATAAAAAGAGTGTTTTTGCAATTTAAAAGAAACAACAACAAAGGGTTCACCTCCTTCTCAGTATGATCATCTCCCTTCCTAAAGGGGAAAGGCCTGGTGAGTTTAGCAGCACTGGGAACACTAAGCAGATGAAACCCAAGGGAAGCCACGGTGACCCGCTCAGTGTCTCACTCCCCTCACGTGGAACAGCGAATTGCTCTCCGTGAAATGGCTTCCCGGGGCCTCGCTCGGCCAGCCAGCACTACTGCAGCATCCTGGCCACGCAGGGAGGCGTCCAGCAAAACCAGAGAAGAGAAGAGTGGGTATTTTCAACATTAAAATCAAACAAAACCCAACGTCAAGTCCTTCCAGGTCACCTCCCCGCAGCTGCGGAGCACAGGGAGAGGTGCCTGCCCTCGCACTCCCCTCCCGACACATGCCGCACGGAGGGATGCCGGCATCCTCCAGCGCTGGCAGGCTCCCAGTGGGAATACGGGGGAGTTTGACAGTTTGATTACTTTTTTTTTTTTTTTTTAATTAATGGCTCTGTGTAAACCTCAGTTAAACGTCAAGCGCGTTCTGCCACCACACCGAGGGATCGGCTCCCCCACAGCCACACTACAGCACGCACAAACTCCTGGCTTTAAACCCCAGCAGGTGACAATGCCTCCCAGGTCCCTGAGCGGGGTGGGCAGTGCTGGGGGGCCGGACGCTCCTTGCGCTCAGCTGGAGCCAAACATCCTTCTTGCACCCAGTCCCAGGGGATCAGCAGAGCTGTATAAAAAGGCGCGAGCCCTCCCCGCGCGTGTCCAGCGCTGCTGGCACCTCCGGTCACTGCCCGGTTTATACGTTCCTAGCAAAATCCCTTCGAGAAACATCAAGGAGAGTTCGAGCGAGGCCTGGGGACAGCGCTGCCTCGCAGCCCTCTGCACAGTATGGGTCTGCCCTGCTCCGTCACCGCAGCCGATGTCGGCTGCATCCGGGGCTCAGTAAATCTTCTGTCGGCTAGGCAGGATGGCCTCCTTGATGAAAGAGAAGATGAGGAGGATACCGGAGCGCTTACCCCTCTTCCCCTTGGTGAAGTAGTTGGAGACCACGTCGTCTGCAGAGAAAAGGGAAGAACAATCAAACACAAACCCAATGACGGCCACGGGAGCCCTGGGATGGGTCATCTTGATTTCAGGGCAACGCATGAGCTGCCTTTAAAGCACAGAAGTTTCTGGTTTGCTCACATCTAGCCTGCCTGGGTGCTCCCGGCAGCCACTGACAGGGAGCCTAGATCCTGAGCTCCCTTTCTTGAGCTGTAGGGAGGAAAAAGACAGGGCCCCAGGACCAGAGAGATGCAGGATGCAAAGCCGGAACAGCCCTCACCCTGCAGAAGCCCCCCTTTTTCCTGCCTTGGCTTTTGGAAGGGTCTACCCAACCAGCTGCCCCCCCTCCCCACTCTGCACAGAGGGAATGGGGTGTTTTGAGCACAGCCCCGTCAAAAACCAGCGGGTGTCTGCCCGGCCTTTGGGAGCGCTCACCTCCAGGCTGCACCGTGGAAGGCAGGACGTTCTCTCCAGCCGACAAAGAGACGAAAAAAGCAAAAGGAATTAACCACAGGCAGAACGTGAAGTAGGCGAGAACCTGCGGGCAGAGCAAGAGAGGCAGTGAGGGCAGAGCCACAACATACCCAAGAGCCCTTCACACGCTGACTTCTGTCCAGGCAGACACCCACAAGCGCTGCCCCAGCCCCAGCTGTACCTCCCTGTGACACACCCCAAGTTTCTACCTGAACCCCTCAAGAGAAAGGGCACTGAAGGGAGAGAACCACAACTCAAATCTCTCCCGAGTCTCTCAGGTGCTGAGATAGCATTGTGCTGCGAAGCTGATAAGGGGATAAAATTCACACAGTAACTTTCACGGAAGGACAGGGCACACAGGAAAAGCCCTTGCTCCTGTCCTAGATGCCTGAAAACCCTTACTGCTCCCAAACCCCAGAATTAAAGAACGGAATTAAAGAAGGAGGAAATTGGCCGTGCTGTTATGACTAATTAAATCCTCTTTACACCTTCCAGGGACTAAAAGGAAGAGTCAAGACCTGGGCTTGGCTCCTCCTGCCCTGGGGTGGGACACTGGTGCCAAGCTGCCACACCAGCCTCCCTGCACATGCAAATGCTGGAGAAGTGTTAAACTTCCTAAAAAGGTTGTTGGATTTTTTATTTTTGGTGGAGGGTTTTTTTGTTTGTTTTTAAAATTTGCACTAAGGGGCAGCTACTGTTGGGCTCAAACAAGCCCCTCAGTGAATCTAGACCTTCGTCTTGGCAGGTGCAAGGATGGTGACACAGAAGAATTAGCATGTAGGAGACATAAAAATAATGAGCAATAATTCCAAAAGGGAAGTTATTTGTGGTTAGCTTATTTAAAAAAAAAAAAAAAAAGATTATTTTCTACTTTTCCTAGGTTTTAGCATTTCAGAAAAAAAAATAATCTGTGTTTAACATTCAGTATTTCTTCTGCTCTGGAGCTGGGTGAGCAAGGCCCAAGCCCACAGCTGAGAAAAGAAACTGCCGCCTCCCTGGTACTTCTGAGGGAATGAGCACAGGAACCCCCAGGGAAGGTCTGCGAAAAATATCCTCAGCATGTCTTACTGCTGATTGAAAAAATAGCATTTTCCTCTTCCCCCCTCCCACCAGCAGCTCCATGCTGGCTGGAAGAACACGGATCGACTCCTTCCCAAAGGTCTCTCACCTCAGAGAACAGGTAATACTCCTCGGCGAAGTACTGGAACGCTAAGTAGTGATTGAATATAACCAGCACTGCCAAAGGAAAACACAGCAAAGTCAGTCTCCAGTCTGGAAAAAATACCATTGGCTTATTCCAAGGCCCCCGAAAGAGGACATCCACCTCCACTGCCACAGCCCCTGCGAGGAACAGCTCCTCCCTGTCGCGCGTCCCCTTCCCCACAGCCCCCGTACACCTGGAATCCTGCTGTTGCTAAAATATTTTCACGCATCTAGTGAGAAATGGTGTGAGCAGCCAGAGTTCCCCCCCCCAGCTCCATTCTGTGCAGCCCTGGTTGAGTCCCTCGTCCCTCTGGTGCTTTATTTTCAGTGTTCCCAAGGGCACCCTGGAGAGCCCAGCCTGACACTTGCTAATGTTGCACAGCGCTGAGAGAAGAAGCGAAAACCCCCGTGTCCCTGACAGCTGCTGCAGAGAGAAGCTCTTCTGCCATCTGTAAACCAAGTCAAGCTGAAATGCAGCCAGGACAGGAGGGTTAACACTGTCCTCGGCAGTGAAAAACACCACTTAGCTCTTAAGAAGCAGAAATCAGAGATTCTTTTGCCTTTTATCTGAGACACCAAGCCCAGGAGCACTGGCTCAGTACAGCCCCAGCAAGACACAGCCCCAACACAAAACGCTGTGCCCCACGCTGCTTTGCTGTCCCTCCAGCCTAAGGATGTCACTGAAGATCCAGATGAGAGTCTAGGTCTGTCAGAAAACACACCTCCTGGTCTATGCACCACAGGAGAGCTACACTCATTTTCAAGGAATGGATAAAATCCTGCCTAGGTGAATGCTTTGAGGAGCAAAGGTATTTCAGTTGTACACAGCCAGCACCCTGAAATATGTATAAGGACTTCAGAAAGTCACAATGAAGGAAATTTTGCCCGTTCACTACTTAAGGTGTCACTACAAATCACTCAGAGCAGAGATCTGAAGCCAGATCCATGCACAGGACACTGAAACATGCAGGAGACTCAGCAACTCGCAGCAGGAGGAAACCATTTGACCTACTCAGAGCAGCCAAAACCCAGTTTAATTAGCACAGCTGCTGGCCCACACCCCCGAACTCCCACGTTCAGCCCACCACGCGGCTCTGGCTGTTTGTCAGCCAAGCACAGCAGACAAACTCAGATGCCCACTTTGGCCAAAATATCGGTGTTCCTAATTTAAGCCCCTGCCTGACCCCACATCACAACCCTGTGCCAGCCGCTCAGAATTGAGGAGAGACCCTCGTGCCCGTCCCACCCCAGGGTTTGCCCAGGCAGCACCAGGCAGCCTGCAGCCCAGCCAGGGATGGAGCTGCAACGGCTGCAGAAACAGGCTTGGCAAATACCACAGGAAAGGCGCAAATGTGACAAATAAAAATCCCTGATTTAAGCTCAGCAACACACTCTTCTAACAGAACTTTCTACAGTAACCCTGACAAACTTCCACATCGATTGTAGAAATTTGTCTCAAAGTTTTTCTTTCTCTAAACATAAGTTCCTTATGATCACACACACATGCACCATCTCATGCAGCCCAGCGTGACATCAGGATGCAATTACACATGCCAGATTTTTTTTAGTTTGCTTCAGATCCCTTCTGTTCTTTATCCAGACCCAGTGAATGTCCAGAACAGGAGGTCTGCAGGAGAATGCCAAGCTTTGGGCCAGCTGGGATTTCCCTTCCCCAGCGCTGCTGCCTGAGTTTGGAGCGGAACTGACCGGAGGGCGAGGCAGCAGGTGCCCGGGAGAGCCTGGCATCCCCAGCTCTGTGCCAGGGCACACAACCAAAGGCACTTCCCACACCACCGTGCCCAGCCCACAATTATTGCAGCCACATCATCAAGCACCATTAAAAAGTACAGCACAAAGCTCAAAGTCCCTTTAAAAGCCACGGGGGCTGCAACAGCAAAACCCAAACCTTTGCTGCCACCCAGAGCCCACCCGGTGATGGGGCTGACGAGGCTTCCTCCGCCCCGGCGCCCACTCCCACAGGAAGGCGACAGCTCCACTCACCGCAGGACAGTATGAAATTGGAGGATGTCAGGACGATGAAGGGAAAGGTCTGCAGCAAACCGAAGTAGACCAGGTTGGTGAAGAGCCCCACGCCCACCATGAAACCAGGAAAGTGCTCGAAGAGGTAGAGGCCGACCAGCACGGCCGAGGAGAACTGGAAGAGAAAACGGGAGTTGCCTGGGGCAAACACAAAGGTGCAGACAGCGGGACCGTGGGCAGCTGCATGGGCAGGAATCCTGCTGTGACCAAGGTGATTTTTAGTGTGATCTGACGACACCACATCTCCCCACGCATCTCCCTCTCAGCACCAGCCCCTTGGGAAAGGTCCAAACAAGAATCCCACTTTCCTGGTGCAGCTCCTGGTAGGACACGCCATGGCTGGGCCGCAGTTTCCTCAGCCGGGGAAAGCAGTGCCGCCCAGGAGGAGCTAGGCAGGATCACCACCTCCCTGGTTAAATTAAGCGAGGTGCCGATTGAAGCGGCCCCTGACAACCTCCCTCCTCGGGAGACGGAGCTGCCTTGGGGCCAGGGGAAGCAGGAGCTCCCCAAGCGCTTGTTCCCTCTGCCCAAAGCCAGCGTCCCACGTCACAGCTGCCCTGCCAGCCCCGCTGCTGCCCCAGGGGCGCGTTCGGTGAGAAGCCGCCCGCTTCTGCAAGCGCAGGGACTTACCCAGATCATGTATTTGATTATCCTCCTGGTGACAACTGTGTACTCCTCGATCAGCTCCGCCAGGTAGTACAGCCCAGCAGCTGCGGGAGAAATGCCCGGCTCAGTCCCGCGGGCCGGGGCAGGGGGATGGGAGGGACCGAGGTAAACCCCGGTGCCTTCAGCTGTGGGGGTCCATGCTCACCCAGTGTGGGAGGGACTGAAGGGCAGGGGTGACAGCCCCCCCCCACCTCTCTGGGGCACCCAGGGGACCTCAGGGGCACCCAGTCTCTGGAGGACCCAGGGGCATTGGAAGCACCAATGGGACCCCCAACCTCTGGGGCACTCTGTGGCACCCAGGGGGCCCCCAGTTCCTGGGGCACTCTGTGGCCTTGGTGGCACCCAGGGGACCCCCAATCTCTGGAGGACCCGGGGGCATCAGAAGCACCAATGGGACCCCCAGTCTCTGGGGCACTCTGTGGCACCCAGGGACCCCCAATCTCTGGGGTACCCAGGGGCCCGCCAATGACCCCCAATCTCTGGGGTACCCTGGGGGCCCCCAATCTCTGTGGCACTCTGTGGCACCCAGGGGTCCCCCAATGACCCCCAATCTCTGGGGTACCCTGGGGGACCCCAATCTCTGTGACACTCTGTGGGACTCAAGGACCCCCAATCTCTGGAGTACGCAGGGGGCCCCCAGTCTTTGTGGCACTCAGGGACCCCCAATCTCTGGGGTACCCAGGGGTCCCCCAATGACCCCAGTCTCTGGGGTACCCAGGGACCCCCAGTCTCTGTGGCACTCTGTGGCCTCGGGGGCAGCCAGGGAACCCCGATCCCTGGAGCAGCCGGGGACATCGGAAGCACCGACGGGACCCCAACCCCCGGGAGACCCAGGGGCGCCCAGGACACACCGGCCAGGCCCGGGCCCGGGGGAAGGGGCGGCCCCGCGGCCCCTAACCGTGTGCCAGCAAGAGCCCAGGCTTCCCCCTCCCGGGCGCCACCCCCCCTACCGAGAAACACACGACATATCACGACAGGCCCCGGGCGGAGCCT
>JAVJGI010000001.1:38531660-38541829 GCA_035590275.1 Ibycter americanus
GGCTTCTGCTTCAGGACCTTTCTGGAGCGCTTGTGTTGGGAAGGGCTGCTGTCCTTTGCCGGGAAGGATCCGTCTCTGGGGACAGGCTTGGCAGAGGGAGCGGAATATTTCTGCAGACTGAGAAGGGCAAGGAGTTAATCAAAGAGGAGGAATGTGCGTAAATCGAGACTCCTGTAATTCTATGAAATGCACGAGGGCCTTGGCATAATGAAGGCTTGAAGAAGAGAAGAATGTTGGGTTTGTTAGGGAGGAGAATATCCCTTTGTAGGCTTGCCAGTCTTGTTAATGCTTGTTGGACCGGTAGCTGAAGACACTTGGAAGCAAAATACCTCGGCCCTCGCAGGCACTGTGCGCGCTTTCTTCGTTTGGGACCACGGAAGTGGGATGCTTGAAGCCCAATTTCCTTTCATTTCCACAAGCTAATTTGTTTTAGCCCTTGAGGAATAGTCTTTCTTTTTCCTGTCTAACTTCAAGACTCCAGAAAAATAGCATTCTTAAGAACAGGATTGCTTAATAATGGCATGTTATTAGGGAAAATAGTGCGTAACGGTGAACTGCTTGCTCTTGACGTGTGTGCATGCGGTGTCTTCACTGTGTGTGCAGTTCTACAGCTGCAAGTTGTTTCATCAGTCTGTTCAACTCTTCACGTGTTTTGGTTCAACTAGTGAGACTAGTGCAAAAAGTCTTCCACGTAATATTGTTCTGGCTTTATTGGAACAGCTAGAATGAAGAGACTTTTATGAACACAGCCAGTAAAATCTTTCAATGCCTTTTTGAGATTGGTTATCCAGTATATCTGTTTCCTCAGGAAATTATAATAAGTCTGATGCTTAAAATGTATTTTAATTTCTTTAAACCCCATGTTTTTTGTACGTGGAGTATAAATAGTTTGCGTAGTTGTTTTGTGGCCCATTTTAGAGTTGATAGGCTGAGCATGTAAGCGCAAGGAATGGCTGTTTTCACCACATTCTCTGTGCTGTCAAAATGCACAAAACTATCTGTGCCCTGGTCGCATTAATTCTTCCAGCTCATAGGCTTTGAGTAAAGCATCATGAGCTTTTCTTTTAACCAGTGTGTTCAGCATTTTTGTCAATAAACAAGAGGGTTTGATACTGCCAACTACGCATTTTATAATCCTTTGTGTTATAAACCAGCATGCGCTTAGAAAAAGTGATACGTCATTTCACAACTGCAAATTATTTTATGAAGCTTTGCCTGCCAGTTGCATTATTCAGCCATTATTACCTATTTTAAATTGTTAAAGCGGCTAGAATTTTTTTAAGGATGCTTAGTAATGATCGTTGATGACATATTATTACAGTTTAGCACCGTGCGATATCTCTTCTCGGCTGCAAACTGACTACAGCAGTTGCTGTCACTAGTAGGTTCGGTTTCCCATGCTGGGCACTGATTCTGTGTTTACAGTTACACCCGTGCTCAAGTATTTTTCAAGACTGAGGGCTTGCATTACACTTCTGGATTTGTCTTGTGCTTCACCCATCAGTTATTCCCAAGCAGAACTCTTGTTAAGTAATTTTAATCTTCAAAAAATCAGCGTGGGTGTGAAAATTTTCGTCATTTTGGCTGACCTTGAGTTGTAACATTATTAGGAGTGAATGCTTTTGAGCTTAAGGCATGCAAAGTCAGGCCCCTCTAGAAATATTTGAGTTGAAGTTGCCACATTGTGTTGCGTTCTCTGATGTGTTCAGCTTAATTTGCCCTGTATGTGTTCATCAGCCTGACAATGTGTGAAGACTGCTGATAGTTTTCTTTCTTTTAATATAGCC
The DNA here is from genome assembly GCA_035590275.1 of Ibycter americanus. NCBI lineage: Eukaryota > Metazoa > Chordata > Aves > Falconiformes > Falconidae > Ibycter > Ibycter americanus. The sequence goes on from JAVJGI010000001.1 coordinate 38,533,448, forward strand.
GGCTATTGGATCAAGCTTTTGCGTTAGAAGCGCAGTGACACCAACTCCGTGTGTTGCTGGAAGCAACAGATTCATTTAATACAATGCCTGTAGTTCGTCTTCCACTTAGATTCCCTTGTGTTCTTTTAAAGCCTTTTGTAATCAATAAGTATTTTAGTCTTTTGCATAGAGAGTAATAATTTTAAGTGAGGAATTTGGCTTAAAATCATTTGTTAGGTAAAATTTGGTGGAGGGTGAAATACGACAGCAGGTAACTAGAACTTGTGGTCAAATGCTAACATTTTACACTCTAATCAAACTTCTCTGGATGTCTTTTTTCCAATTAGGACTGGATTCTGCATCAGAACACCCCTTCTCACATTGAAAGCTGCCGTCAGTTACGTCAACAGTAAGGAATCTGTTTAAAAAGTTCACTTAGTGTAAAAAGCATTTTCTGTGCATGCACGTGGTCTGTGAAACTGTGTCACATTTCCTTAATGAGTATCTGAGTGCTGTTCTGTGTTGGCTTTAGACCATCAGGGTAAAAGATGAACCGACACTGGGTGCTTCTGGAGTCCCGAACAGGAGCATTTCTCTGTAAAAGCTACTGCATGTAAGCAAAACTTGTGTTCAGATGGCAGACGTAGCTTTTTCACTGATGGTTGTATTTTTTAACATTTAACAGATACCCTGATTGGAACCCTGAGTCTCATTCCTCAAAGAGGTAACTGCTTCTTGATTACAGGTTGTTTTTAATTTGTTGCTGTTACAAACCTGTGGTGGTTAATGCCGTTGATTTTCCTGTTTTGCTCACTGGCAGGCTCTGTTAGTGGTGTCATGTTTGCGTTATGAAATGGTGTGGGGTGCTTTTGTCTTAAGTTCGTTTAATAATGTTAGTGGCGTAGTATCTAAAATTCTTTCACAAGGATGAGAGTAAACACTGTAGAACTGTCTGAAGATTGATATAGTCAGCAGCCTCCTCTTGAACCTTCCTTCTAACCGTGCTTCAGTTAGCGGTAAGTTATTGGATGTGATATAATACTAACCGAGCGAGACTGACCAGTGTTGGATCACGGATTAAACTGCGTGAGTGATTTCTGACTTTTAGACTTAATCTTCTTTCCAGTTAAGCCACTCTTGTTTGCAACTTGAAACCCATTTGCCAATAGGCGTGCTAGCATTAGCTCTTATTCCGCACGCTTTTCAGTCCGTACATCCCTTGGGGAGCTACGTGATCACAAGTCGAAAAACCACTGGAATTCATGAACTCACGTCTCTTCCATCCTTTAAAATTGTGCTGTTTACTATGAATTTATTTTAAAAACACACCCAGTGGACTAATACTACTTGAAGCTCAGCAAGCTTGGGTTATTTCAGTGGTTTAGTATTTGTGTGTATTTTGACTTGCGTACAAATAGGACTTTAATTTTTGCTGGATTTTCCTGTGGCTGCATTAATTAGTTTGACATACTTCCTGGGAAGCCAACTATTCAGTTAAAAATGTTACAAAGCTGATTATGTAGGTCAGGTTAATTTGCAGAGTGCATCTGAGGTCTCTCCATGTTATAAACAAGGAGAAATGAAACTTTGAAGAGAGAAATAAAGCAAATAAACTTTTGGAACTTTGATGAGGAGAATAATTATATTTTAAAACCTCAGGCTGAAGCTGCTGTCCAATGCTGCTGATGTTCCATGCAAGCCCAGCAAAGGAAACTGCTTGTAGCTGGAGGACCTTAATAAATTGGAGATGTGTTTAACAGGAGTTTTTATGAGTGAGAGAGCTGTGCTTGCAGGTGGGGCAAGAGTTGTTTTTTAGGGTGGTGCTTTCTTAAATCCTTCGTGATGACAGCATGTCTTGAGCTGTGAAAGTTAGGATACAGCTGTAGGCTTTCAGTGATCACAGATGTGCAGAGCTGCTGGGTGCAGCCTCGGGGCAAGGTCGATGAGCTTGTGATGTACTGTTGCCCCTCTGGTAAATCAGAGTCTCTGCTTTTTATAAATTGCGCTGGTTTGTTAATACATTCAAATGTCTTCACTGGGCACAGGAATAATGGGGTTTGTATGGATTTTTAATGATGTCTGAAACTTGCTAATTAAGTAACACTGTGAGATATGGGAATGTGAGGTGGGTTGGAACATCATTTAGGAGAACTGAGGGTTTTTCAGCTGTCCTCATCTACCTGCTGGCCAAAAAGGTTGGGCAGCAGCTTTCTCAGTTGCTTCTCATCCCCTTCTCCTGTCTGCCAGTCATCAGTCCTCTCTCCTTAAGGGATTTCATCTCAGAGGAACTTTGTCTGTTCAAAGTCTTAAACAGTAATGATAGGGCTCGATTGGTGATTCATTAAGCGCTGATGCTCTAGATTACCAAACTGAGACGCTTTTCAGTTGAAATGTGAATGCCTCTTCCAAGTTGTGTTAAGAGACTTGCCTTATTTCAGTTGTCCGGCATACACTCTTCCCAGTAAGTCTAGTTGTACTGGATGTAAATGCAACTGTGTTTCTGTTAGTTTTGCTACGAGAATGGCTAGTGAGATGCTGCTCTCTGTGTTAAGTCAAAGGACATGCTACATCAGTGGCTTCTTCCAGTATTGGATCTGAAAGGTGCTGTGTTTGCTCTGCCTGGGTTTGAGTGCTGGTGCAGTGAGTCTTCAGCATCAAAGAATTCAGCGCGGGCTGGAAAATCAGGCGAGTGCTTGGCTGTAACACTGGCCTGCCACCTGAGAAGCTCATAAAAAATCTTGGGATATTTAAGCATATACTCAATGCATTTTCCAGGTTTTCCCTTTTACTCTTGTGATGTGTCCTGTCAGGGTTTTCCTATGCCTGACTACTTTCTCTGTCTCTGAGAGGGACTATTTCTCTCATGGGCCTCTTCACCGTTACTTCTTTCCATGTTTTTCCATGTCAGTTTGCCACCTCTAGGTAGCATAAGTAAGCAGTGGATGTATGTTTATGCAGTCCTCTCAGATCCCTCTTCCAGCCTCAGTCAGTCTTTTAGACGTAATGTCTCCAGGTTGCTTACTTCCAAACTAAATTTGGGAGAAGCAAGGAAAGTATCTTATATTCATCACTTTTTCATGTGTCCTTTTCCTATTATTTTTTCATAGCCCTGCAGCTTGTAACTTCAGAGTTTTCTTTGCGGCTTTCTCTTGTTCCATGCAGGTTGTTCTCTCCTACTTGCTTCTTTTCAGTTCTGTCTACCTGTCCTAAATTCACATAGCAAAGACGTTACCCGTATGTAAAGTCTGTTTAACAAATTGGACACTAAACTTTTGTCAGTTTTGGTTCTTTTTTGCAGAAAGTCTGTTTCAACAGACTTGGGTTAATGATTCTTTGCTGCCTTGTCAAAACTTGTTCTATGCCTTTATTCCGTTAGAAATGCTGGTGACAGAAAAGAAAACCAGACCCCAAAGCGTCGTTCCAACTCCGCCAGTCCCAGCCCTAGACGTTCGAGGGTGGCAGGCTCCAGCTATGTTCTTCGCCGATCACGGTCACGATCCAGGAGCCCTGGCCGCTTCAGGCCAGCGAGGCCGAGAAGTCGAAGCCCGCGGCAGATGCGTCGACTTAGCCCCAGACACAGGTCGAGGTCACCGCAGCGATCGAGAAATCCCCTGAGAACTAGTCCACGGCCTCAGAGATCTTCCAGTAATGATTGTTCATCAAGGAGGTCAAGCCGATCTCAAGGTAAGGGTGGATACATGCTGCCAGATTGAAACTTCCTGTAATTTCAGGAAAACGGAGTTGATTTAAAGAGGTTTATCTGTCCAGGCAGTCACCTAGGCATTTTTCATAGGAAAATTTTGTTTTTAAACCCAGCTTTTGCTGTTGCTTTGTGAGAAGTACGCTTAGAAGAAAATGGGCGTTCTAAAAGGTCTGAAGTCTCCTTGCCTAGTGTCAGGAATTGGTTAATCGCCTCAAATAAGTGCTGAACCAAGTGTCTGTTCCAAGCATGCTCAGTGTTTAAGCCAGTAAGGATAGTCAAGAACTGAAAACAAAGGAAGGCTCTTCTTCCGTCAGCATCAAAAAAGTAGTTCTGCAAAGGCAGTGGGGACGAGGAGAAGGAAAATGCGATGCTCAAAAACGGCGTTGCGTGGAGGTGCGATTGACAAGGAGAGCACAGTGTTCTGAAATGGTTTTGTTGAGATGAGAGCATGGTGCCTGGAAGGCTTTCAATGAAACACTCTTTGTAACAGTTGAGGTCATTGCGCTGTTTTGTGACTCTCCCTTCAGCTTACTTCTTGCCGTTTGCACTTCTAGGACGTTTTAAATAAGGTCTGTCAGTTCCACGTAGTTCATTTTGAGCTCAGTCTCTGGCTGAAATACTGGTTCGTTTGGAGGTTTTGTTTCTTTTTAAATTCTGAATAGCAAAAAAGAGAGGAATTTAAAAGGTTAATTTTTTTCTTTGCTGTGTGTACTGTGGCTATGTTTTTTGTATGCTTTCAGAAAATTCAGAGGTACTGAGCTCTTGTGGGGAAGAAGTCGAGGTGACAATTTGTGAAGGGACAGGCAGGTTCAAAGAGATCTTCTTCCGGGTAAAATGCAAGCCACTGTAATGTAGAAGAATAAGGGGAAGAAGCAGTTAATAACAAAAATATAAATTTTCCACAGAAAGCAAGCATACAGGAAATAAATGTTGTATCAGATCATTAAAGAATAATTTAAAGCAACAGTCTGTACGACAAAGAGCAAGACAGAGGGATACAGAATTTAGCAGAAGGCATCACGATAGTAAGTACGGCTGTGTGTCAGTATGTGAGAGGAGGATCCAGGTCTTGAAAACTTCTTTTCTGTTCTTACACTCCCTGACATACGAAATTAAACAATCTAACAGCTAGAGCAAAAGAATGAATTTTTGTAGATATCATCCCCAGTGTGACATTGTCAAGTTTGAAACAGCACAGTGGAAATGGTACAGGGGTTTATTTTTATTGTTATTTATAGGCCATCTCTGCTAGAGTGCGATTAAGGTTCTTTAACTTCAGCAGGGCTCAAGATTAAATCAGGAGTGGGTGGTGAAACTGAAACTGTAGAAAACCGAATAGCACAATGTATGTAAGTTTACTTTTAAAAACAAAGCAAGCAACCTCAGTTTGTTTTCGTGTCCACTCACAGACAGAAAGGCAGCTCTGGAGGCAGTATTGAAAAGTTTGGGACCTGGCTTTGTAGCAGAGTTCAATAAACATAAGTCACTTCAAGCAGCTGGGCAAGGATCTTCGGGATTGCGGAAGTCACCACCCTCTCATGGACTCCTGGGGAAGATGCCTGGAAATATGAAGAAAACATTGAAAACGGGTGTTTCTCCAAAGGCTTCAAAGAAAGACGTACTTTCTTTGCCTGGGTCAAGTTCTTCATCTCCTGAAACTGATGATTTATCCCAAGGCAAAGAAATGGAAGAGGATGAGGAAGACTTACCCGCGGGAACCAGTGGACCTCGTCCTACTTCTTCTAATAGGGTGAGTTTCTTAATGTTTTTCTCCGTGGTTTTAAGAATTTGGGTAGTATCTCATTTCAGGGGGTCACTTGTGGGAAGATTAACCGTTCTGTCTGCTGATTCTATGCAACAGATAGTGCCATCTTGATGCAAAGATTTGCTGGCTGCAAGTAAGCGTGGTGATTTACACAGCAAGGGTTTTTTAACCAAAGTGAAGCAAATGCTCTCTACTGCTTTCGAACAGCAGGAAGAAACGTCTGTTAAATTGGGGTCCTTGTTCTCCTGGGCACTTGTTTGTATGAAGCGGGAGCGATGAGCTCTGTTTGGAGGAGCTTACTGTGTAAATAAAAATAAAGGATGGGAGGCAGACAGTGTTTGTTTTGCCCTCTCAAGCAAAAAAGTTGAGGCAGAGAAATTTAATCCTGTCATAAGAAGGATCTTAAGCCAGTGTTGTCTTCGTCCATCGCACCAAACGTTTGGATCTCTTAGAAACATCGCCTATAAACCAGATTGTATTTTTGGCTACGGTAGATGCAATCATCCTTAGTGGTTTCTAGCCTCTAAAAGATCAGCAAAGAGAACGTTGCCTGTGCTGTTGCAAGCTAATAGATGGCATGGAAAGGGAAACAGTGGAATTGTGCAGCTTCTTACCCATACAGCCCGGACAACTGGAATTCTGTAGATCTGTAGCACTTGATTTAAGCAGAAAGGCTGTATTGTGTTACTCGGTAATCCTATGCCATGTCTTCTAGTAACTGGAGATTGAGACAGGGTGGTAGAAGAACAAAATTGTGTCTCGGTCCTTGTGTTAAAAAAGCAAAAACCCCTCAAAAATACCCTGGTGAACTAAGCGGTCTGTCTACTTTGGAGTAATTTTTATTGCAGATCCTTTTTTTCTTCCTTTAACTGGACTTGACTTGGAAAGTGTTTATTTTTGTTTTGTTTTCAATTTGTAGCGGTTGAGAGATCAGTTGCTGAGTTGTGGCACAGTCCTTCAAATATCTGATTTACCGGATGATGGCTTTTCAGATCAAGATATTAAAAAAATTGTTCAGCCTTTTGGCAAAGTTAGTGATCTCATTGTACTTCGCTCTAGAAATGAGGTGAGTTTTCCTGTAGGGTGTTGTTTGTGCCAGAACAACGCAAAAAATTTGTTGAGCAATGAAAAAGCGTAGTATCTGGATCCTCACCTGAGCATAGGATAAGGCTTCCTGAACGGTTTGTCGTTAAAGGTCACATATGTAATCTTGGAATAGCTGGAAATGTTAAGTTTATAAATATTTAGTTTTGCTTGCTACCGAAGTCGTAAATGTCAGAGGAAAGCTGGATGTCTTTTGTATAATACTGAAACCCAGACATTTTCATGAAACTCCACATGAACTTAGAGAGAGAAGTGCGTGCAGGTCTGTTGTGATGCAGATTCTGTAAGGAAAAATTGCAGTGAATTGCCTCTTGTGTCTGTAATATAAATAAAGACCGAAAGTGCCATTTATTTTAGGCCTTCTTGGAAATGAACTACAAAGAAGCCGTGATAGCAGCTGTGAAATATGGTGAAACTGTGCCAGTGCTGGTAAACGGGAAACGGGTGAAAATAAGCGTAGCCGAAAAGCCGAAAGCTTCTCCTGGCCAAGTAAGCAGCCTGTTGGTGAACAACATGGTACTTTGTGTGTAGCTCGGTATTTTACTCCAAAAACTGGTGTGCTCTAGAAAAATAGATCTAGTAGTTTTACTGTCTTTTAAATTTCCTTTTCATGAACAGCAGTCTAAAATAGACAAAAGCACTTCCTAATTAATTTTCCATTTTGCTTGGTTAAATTTGGTATTTGTGAATAGTATCAGTTTAACAAACAGTGAAAGAGACAACCTATATTTATATAGACTTAATTACCATTAATAATTACTAATACTATTTTAGTATGTGTATATGTGTGTATATATGTCTATGTACATATATATGTGTGTGTATATATGTATACACATACACATTTATAAATAAAGTATAAATGATGCAGCAAAAGTTTTTTCTTTCTGTCCCTTCCAGGCCAAAATGAATGTAAAAAAACGGGCTCCGAATATTAGAAAAGTTGCACCAAGTACAAAGTAAGTGTTGCCATTACATGTGTTAGTGTTAGTTGTAAGGACTGGAAACCAGACGGGTTCCATCTGTTTGGTTTCTTGTGTTTTACTGTTTCTGAGCTTGTGTAGCTGTTTTAACATTCATTAATTGTCTTTAAAATTGACTTACTCTTTTTCCCCCCTCCTAATAGAAAAGATCAGAACACCATGGCTAAGACAACTAAATCCCTTACAGGTGAGATTTTGTTGACTTTTAATCTGATGATACATCTGTTGTTGCCTTCCCTCTTTGTTCCCTTTTCTGGGTTTTCGTGTGGGTGCTTTTCATAATGGTGACTGAAAGCGAGTCCAGAGCGCTCCCAGGAAATGTCTGGTTGATGCTTGCAGACGTCTTCCTTTTCGTGCAACCTCGTGTGTCTTTCTGCATAAAACCCCACAAACCCCAGCCCTCAAGTAGCAATAAAAAAATCCCCACCTTGACCTGTGCTTATAATCTGAAATGTTAAACATTTGCCCCATCTGTTGGAAGATGTGTGGCACTTTGAGCTCCATAAAATAAGTGTAATTCTTCAAGCTGACTTTAAGCCTAGTGTGTAACGTATTTAAGGTTCTTTCACAATTGGTGCTAGTGCTTCTCCGTGTCTTATGTTCCTTGAACATTCTAAACACCTCTGAATTTGTGCCCTGGTCTTCTAATGATCCAGACAGAAATGATTTCAGTTACTATAACTTGGTCTGGCAGAAAATGTCATGCTATTAGAGAAGAGCTTTTTGCTTTTTATTAGTATTTCAATGAAAACAGGAGAAACTGCAGTAAATACCTCAGAAGCCAATGAAACTTTACAAGAAATTTGGTGGTGTTATAATATGACTGTTACTTCCAGTGTCTTTTTTTT
>JAVJGI010000001.1:38579433-38591063 GCA_035590275.1 Ibycter americanus
GGTGGCTCTCTGGGCTGCGAGCGCACAGTGCCGGGTCATGCCCAGCTTCTCATCCACCAGCACCCCCGGGTCCTTCTGGGCAGGGCTGCTCTCCATCCCTTCATCCCCCCAGCTGTGCTGGGGTGGGGTATTGCACCAGCCCAGGTGCAGGACCTTGCACTTGGCCTTGCTGAACCTCATGAGGTTCACATGGGCCCATTTCTTGAGCTTCTCCAGGTCCCTCTGGACAGCATCCCTTCCCTCGAGTGAATCACCTGCATTACTCAGCTTGGTGCCATCTACCAAGTGGCTGAGGGTGCACTCAATCCCACTGTCTATGTCCATGGAGAAGATACTACATATTATTGGTCCCACTATGGACCCTTGAGGAACACCACTCATTCCTGGTTTCCACTTGGGCGTTGACTGTAACTCTTTGGAAGCAGCGATCCAGTCAAGTCCTTATCTAACGATCAATCCATCAAACCTGTATCTCTCCAATTTAGAGTTATGAAGGTTCTTGAAGAACGTACCAAAGGCCTTAAAGAAGTTCAGGTAGATGGCATCCGTAGCTCTTCCCTTGCCCACTGATGTGGCCGGTAGAAGGCCACCAGATTCATCAGGCACAATTTGCCTGTGGTGAGGGCACATTGGCCATCTCTAATCACCTCCCTGCCTTCCTTGCCTTTCGACATGTCTTCCAGGAGGATCTGCTCCACGATCTTGTCATGCTGTTAGGACAGGAAAAAGTGGTCTGGGGGCTTTCCTGGCTCTGGGTGGCAGGAGCTGGGTGGTAGCACTGGTCCCACTCTGCGGCCAGCCCTGGTTCGTGGGGGAACTGGCATTGCTGGCCGGGGTGGGAGGTGGCACGGTGCAGGAAGGGTTAACCAGAAGTGGAGCACCAGGGAGATGGTGAAACTCAACAGGGGAAAATCAGTTTTATGGTGGTTTAAAATCCTCCTGGATGATGGTGGCATAGGGACATCAGCCTTGGCTGCCAGCTCGGATCTCACCCACCTCTGGGGAAACCCCCACCCCTGGCAGCTCTGCTTTCTCCACTGGCAAAGGAAAATCCACCAGCGCTTCGGGCTGGGGCTCCTGGTGCCTCAGCGTGGACCTTCAGGTGCTTTTCCTTGATAAAAAGTGGATGAAGCCCCCAGAGATGCTCGCCCTGGTTATCTCACCTGGGCTGGCTCTGAGTCACCCAATGTCTCCCTGGGCAGCTGCCCATCAGGGATGTCGGTAGTGTCCCCCCTGCCCCTGCCCTGTGGGTCAGTGGTGGGTGCCGGGTTGGCACCAGCTGTGGCTCCTCAGCCCCTTCCCCCACCCACATCCCTGGTGCTCTTTGCCCCCAGGTTTTTGGGAGAAGCCCGAGTGCCCCTGCGAGATGTCCTCTCCTCCCCCAGCCTGGCGGCCTCCTACAACCTCCCCTTGCTGGACACCAAGAAGCAGAGCACTGGGGTGAGTCCCTGCGCCGGGACCAGTACGAGCAATATCCCTGCCAGCTGCAACTCCCAGTTGGAGACCAGCCTGAGTAATGCCCCTGCCAGTTGCAGCTCCCAGTTGGAGACCCGTCTGAGCAATGTCCCTGCCAGTTGCAGCTTGCAGTTGGAGACCAGTACGAGCAATGTCCCTGCCAGTTGCAGCTCCCAGTTGGAGACCAGTCTGAGCAATGTCCCTGCCAGTTGCAGCTCCCAGTTGGAGACCAGTCTGAGCAATATCCCTGCTGCGCAGCCATGGGAGAGGGATGTCCCCGCTGGGTGGCCGGTGGGCTCTGCGGGGAGCACCAGGAGCACCCCTTGCAGCCACTTAAATCTTGCATCTCCTTTTCTGAATCTCCCCTTGAGGCTTTCCCTGCCTCTGCCTTGGCATCTCCCTCCCACTCCCTTCCCAGAATCCAGCCCTGGCTTGACTCAGCCTGGGGCTGACATCTACCGGGATGGGGACTGGGTGGCCACAGTGCTGGGACCTTGCACGTCCCTGGTGCTCCCACGAGCCCTGGGGCACCTCTCCCTGCTGTCCCCTCCCCTATCCCTTTTTCCCGGCGTTTATCTAGTTGCTGCCGCTGTTGTGGCTGCATCCTCCGTGCCTGGGCAGAACATTGCAGCTGGCATCTGGCACTGAGACTCAGACCCTGGGAGAGCGTTTCTGGACACCTGTATAACGATTATTTCTTTTTTTCCAGGCTTTTCTCATCCTGCAAGTGTCCTACATCCCCCCACCGGGAGCTGTCCCCCTGTTTCCCCCTCCGGCCCCTCCTGAGCCAGCACCTGCCACTGCTGAGCCCGACACGGTCACTGGTAATGAGAAATCCTCATGTGTGGTACCAGGGCAGGGATGCATCCCGCCGTAGCACCGCATTTCTTGCAGCTATACCCCTCCCCCTGCGGTTCTGCGATGCCCGGCCCCACTTTGCTCACATCCTCCATCTCCCTTCTTGCCCCGCGCAGAGACGACTGGAGAGGAGGAGGCGGAGGATCAGGCAGCGACGGGGGATGAGACGGAGCCCTCCTCCTCCTCGGGGCCGCCGGGGTCTGAGCTGCCCTCGCTGCCCCGCAAGCCCCCTGTGCACCATGTCCAGGGGGTGAAGCGAAGGAGGAGCTCACCCAAAAAGCCTCTGTCCAACAAGCCGCAGGACTTCCAGGTGGGGATGAGCTGCTCCCCTTGAACCCCCCTCCCCACGGCCCCCCGGCGTGTCCCTATGGAGGGTTCATCACCTGCGAGGTGCCCCCCTGAGGTGCCCATCCCAGGGTAGGACCGAGCCCAGTGACCCCTGCCCTGTCCTGCCTCCCATCCCAGATCAGGGTGAGGGTCATTGAGGGCCGGCAGCTCCCCGGGGTCAACATCAGGCCCGTGGTGAAGGTGACGGCCGCCGGGCAGACCAAGAGGACGAGGATACGCAAAGGCAACAGCCCTTTCTTCGATGAGGTGAGGGCTCGTCCCTGCTCCGATTACGCCTGGGGGCACCAGGAAAGGCTTGGGAGGGTTATGGGTCGGGGTCCTGAGTGGTGGAAATTCCAGTGCAGCCCAGATGCTGGGATGCGATGATGGGGACTGTAAAGGGAGAGAAGCTCAAACAGCAGCAGGAAGCCACAGCGAGCTCTTCAGCAGGGCCAGCATCCCCTGCCTTCATGCAGGGGTCGTCTTGGTCACCTTCCCGAGGTGACTTGTGTCCCAGAGCTGCTGGTAGCATCCTGATGGCATGTCCTGGGCAGGGCTGCACAGGGGTGGGCAACGCAGCCAGGCGGGCAGGATGGGCACGCTCAGAGATCTGCAGGCAACTTGTCCCCAGCCCTGTCCCCAGTGCTTCAAGGCCGCCTTTTGGGATGTCCCCAAAGCCTGCTTCAACCTGCCGCTGTGCTTTATTTGGATACCCCCTAGGAGAACTGGTCTGGATGTGCTTTTGCACACCAGCCCCGCAAAAGCAAACCGGAGGGGGATGCTCACCGGGCTGCACCAAAGTCACCCAGCACAGCCCCTTTGGGGGCTGTTGCTATTAATGGGGTAGGGTCTCACCTAACCGGAGGGGAGGAGGCTCCAGCCTGCGGAGTCGGGGGCATGGGAGAGGCTGGGAGGTGCAGACGTGCCCTTGGGGGGGAGGCTGGGGCAGACCTTCACCTTGCACCCTCACCCCCCTTTCCTACAGACCTTCTTCTTCAATATCTTCGAGTCACCGTCCGAGCTGTTCGACACGCCCATCTTCATCACGGTGAGCTTCACGTTGGTCCTGCCCCTTGGGAGGGCTGGGGTGATGCCTGGGGCCATTGCTGTGTCCCCCTCCCTGCAGCACCCTGGGAAACACCTCCCTGTTTCTCAAGCAGGCATGCAGCGGGGTCCTCCATCCTGGGACGATTTGGGCTGGATTTACTGTTTTTCCTTATTTTCATCCTGCAGGTTGTGGACTCTCGGTCTTTCCGGACGGACTCGGTGATCGGGGAGTTTCGGGTAAGGCCACCTTCTCTCCTCTCCCCCCCTTTTCTGCCTCGTTGGCCCACGGGGTGAACACTGCCATTTCTTTTTCGTTTATTGCACAGATGGACGTCGAGACCATTTACTCCGAGCCAAGTGAGCACAGCGGGCAGTCGGGGTCTGGGCCAGGATCACTGTGGGAGGTCGCTTTGGGCAACCCTTTTTTTGGGGCCAAACATTCAGGATATGCACACACGTCACAGCTCTCCTGCGTATGAACCCACGTCCATCGTCACCACCCATTTCTCTTCCCTTTCCCGAGACGCGCGTCCTTCAGGCTTTTGTGTCATTGTGCCACCGACTCACTGGCAGCAACCCCCACCAGTTCACGTTTTTTTGTCTTGAGTCTGGCTCATTATTTTATCATTTAACTATTATTTTATCTCAAAGAAGATAAAAGAATGCTTACAAAAAATTTCCTACCCTAATCACTGCAGAGAAGAACTTGGTAATTTTAGCTGTAAAGGTGAAGAACTACAAGGAAAATCCCTTGATAACGTGGTTTAACTTTTGGTCAGCCTTGAAGCGGTCAGGCAGTTGGACTAGATGATCACTGTAGGTTCCTTCCAACTGACATTATTCCATCCCATTCTATTCCATTCTGTTTTCTATTCTGTTTTCATTCTATTTTCTAGTCTATTCTGTTCTTCTGTTTTATTCTATATCAAAGAAATGTAGTATTTATTATAAAAAATAACACCCAACGGCATCCTTGGAGCCATCTCCCTGCCCATGTGAGGACCAGCACATGGGTCTCAATCTCTTTTCTCTCCCAGAACATGCTTTCCTCAGGAAATGGCTGTTGCTCTCTGACCCGGAGGACTTCTCCGCGGGGGCCAAGGGCTACCTGAAAGTCAGCCTGTTCGTGCTGGGGCCTGGAGATGAAGCTCCTGTGAGTACCGCCCTGGCTGCGGTGGGGGGACCTTCCACCCCTGGTACTCCACTGCCCTGGCCACCAAACCTCACGCCTGTTCCCAGGGAAGCTGCAGCTTTGATCTTCCTCCGTTTTGGGGGCAAGGTGCAAGGATTTTGGGGTTTTGCTGCTCATTTCAGGACTTTTGGGAAGCTTGGTTGTGTTTTCCTCTTGTCCTGTTGTCCTGCAGCTGGAGAAGAAGGAGGTCTCTGAAGACAAGGAAGACATTGAGGGCAACCTCCTGCGCCCCACTGGGGTCACCCTGAGAGGGGCTCACTTCTGCCTGAAAATCTTCAAAGCTGAAGACTTGCCCCAGAGTAAGTGTTTCCTTTGCTGGGCAGGAGCGTGCCAGATCCAGCCCCTGGCATTGCAGTGCGTTGCAACGTGCCGGAGCGGAATAGAGTCACAGATAAGGAAACTTTATCCGTAGCCTTCATCCAAAGGCCATGCAGATATCGCTCAGTGTTATGTATTGGGAGATAAGTCTCTTACTGGTGCAAACTGGTTTTACCCTCCTGCTCCTCCCCACCTGGCTGGATGGAGATGCGCAGCGGGCTCGGTGGGACAGCCTGCCTGGAACCGGGACGTCTGGATGCTGCGTGCTTCCGTGAGCTTTCAGTGTCTCCTTCTCCTCCCAGTGGATGATGCCGTCATGGACAATGTCAGGCAGATCTTTGGCTTCGAGAGCAACAAGAAGAACCTGGTCGATCCCTTCGTGGAAGTCAGCTTTGCGGGCAAGACGGTGAGCAGCCAGAGCAGGGCAGCCCCTCCGGGGCCCTGGGGCTTGGACGGCGGCCTTGCACGGGGAAAATTGGGTGCTTTGCTGGAGCATTTGCAAAGGTCCCATCGGTCCTTGTCACACCTGGTCTTCTTTCCCTCTGCATTGACACGTCTTGCAGCCCAGATGATGTCCCCAGCCCTGTCCTGGTGTGTGGGACACCGCGGTGCCACCGGACACGCGTGCCGGGCTGCACTGCAGTCATTTCTTTGCTGGGCTCTTCGTGGTGCTGTTGCACTGAAAATGGGGATGGAGAGGCTGAGCTCCTGGGGGAAGGGGATAGTGCAGCAGCAGAGGATTGTGCTGCTCTTCTTGGTGCTGCCTGAAGTGGCCGGCTGGCTGTCCCCATGCCACTGAATGTCCCCCTGTGACCAACCAGGGTGTGGAGGTGGCTGCTGGCTTTGCAGAGCTGCAGCCCGCTCCGTTTGAATCCGGGTCCCCTCCAGCAACATGCCCATGAGCTGCTGCTTGTCTTTCGATCTGCAGCAGCACTGAAGGGCTGAAAGTCTTCTCTGCCCATAAATCTTTACCTGGGGACAGTGCCCGGGTGGTGACAGGGGTTTGGGACATTATTCTGAGCAACTACAGTGGGAAGGGAGTGAGTTTCTAGTGGTCCCGGGGTGGGGGTGAGATCCCTGAGCAGCCCATAGCATCCTCTGCCTCCTGCACAGAGGGGTTTACCCACGCGATGCAGAGCCCCACCGGGCCACCCATTGAATGGAGGCTGTATTTTGGGGAACCTGACGCTTTCCAGCTGCGTGGACAGGGTGTGTGGCAGCCTTGCTTTGCTGGAGTGAGCTGCAAGCGCTGGGGCAGCACTGACTTTTCACCCCCCGTCTCGTACCTCCAGCTTTACTCAAGGATCCTGGAGAAGAACGCCAACCCGCAGTGGAACCAGCGCCTGACGCTGCCAGCGATGGTAAGTGGGGGTGCCCGCTGCAGCCCCCCACCCACCCAACCCCACGCTGCTCACCACTCCTCTCCCTACCTCTTTTCCCAGTTCCCTTCCATGTGTGAGAAGATGAGGATCCGGGTGACTGACTGGTGAGCGGGGAGGGGGCTCACTGGAGGGGCTGTCTGTGCCTGCCTGTGGGCAAAGCTGAGCTGGAGGAGCAGGACAGGTAGGGGGAGACCCCATGGGAATCCCCCCTCCCCATTCCACGGTGTGACGGTGTCACGGGTTGTGTTGCAGGGACCGTCTGACGCACAACGATATCATCGGCACCGCTTACCTCTGCATGTCCAAGATCTCAGCCCCCGGCGGGGAGCTAGAGGGTAAGGGGGGGCAGCAGGATGGGATTTGGGGTGCATGGCCACGGAGGAGCACTGCATGATCACGGCTGGAGGCTGGTGTTGGCTTGGAGGATGTCACGGCCACGATGGTCCCTGCCCAGTCACCAGTGCTGGGGGAGACGTGGGACGCGGTGCTGGTGGATGCTCCGTCCTACGGTCTCTTTTCTGGTTGGACCTGGCCCCTCCTGGTTTGTTGTCTTGAGGATCTTTTTAAACTAAAAAAAGTTTAGATTAGACATTAGGAAGATTTAGATTAGACATTAGGAAGAAATTCTTCCCTGTGAGGCTGCCCAGAGCAGCTGTGGGTGCCCCATCCCTGGCAGTGCCCAAGGCCAGGCTGGACGGGGCTGGGAGCAGCCTGGGCTGGTGGAAGGGGTCCCTGCCCATGGCAGGGGGTGGGACTGGGTGGGCTTTAAGGTCCCTTCCAACCCAAACTATGCCATGATTCTATGATCTTCAGCTCCTCCCGGGGGTGTTGGAATGGGAGGCTGCAGGACCATGGTGTGCCAGAGGTTTTGCTTCCTCTCTTCATTGCTGTGCGGAGGTGGCTGTGGTCCCCTGTGCGGTTGGTGACAGGCAGTGGTGTCACTGTTGCTGGAAGATGCTATATCCCACCTGTGTGTGCCGCCGTTAGTGGCTCCTCCCTAGGTGGCATTTAGTGGCTGCCGTGAGGAAGGATGGGGGTTCAGGCCCAGCTTGTGCTGAGAGGGTGTTGTTTCAAGTCCTAGGGGTTTACCGAAGCGAAGGACCACCGCAGAGGTGCTGGCAAGGATGGGCTGGGTGACACTGACTGTGCCACCTGTGCCAAGCGGGAGGGTGGGGATCTGGGACATGGTTGTGGGGCTGCTGAGAGCCAGGGCAGGGCCAGGAGCAGGGGCTGCCCTAACCTGCATGAGCATCTCCCGCTGCTAACGGGTTGGTGGCATCTGCAACCCCATTGGGACCCCCTTGCTCTGCCCCCTTTGCTTTGTGCATCTCTGAGACTCTTGGGTGCCCTGCAACCCCCCATCCCATCATGAGCATCCCCACGCCGTAGGGACGGTGGATGGAGCTGGTAGCAGCTGCCAGGGCTTGAGCCTGGTGTGAAGCTTGTGTCCCGCAGCCCGTGCCCCTCCAGTGCATGCAGGCATGGAATTGGGGTGCAGCACTGTTCTCCACTGTGGTGCTTTTGTGTCCAGCCCTCCTCTTCCCCAGTTAAACTGCAGCTCCTGGGCTGGTCTGGAGAGAGAGAGAGATAGAGGCCAGGGAGGGAGGAGGAGGAGGAGGAGGCTGCAGGGGGTCTGCCAGCACACCCACTGCTTGATCTCGAGGAGGTGCTGGGGAACTGTAGCTCCATCCAGGTTTTGCAACACGTGGAGCATCCTTCAGGGATGCTCAGATCCTCCTGTTTCACACCAATCCTACGGCCTCTGGGAGGGTGGTAGGGCTGTGTAACAGCCTCCCCCTTTCTCTCTCTGTCAGCACCAAAAGCCCATGGGAGCATCCACCCTCATTTCCCGTAACCCTCCATGCTCCTCTGCCAGCCTTTCCTAACCTCTCTCCATTTCTTTGTGCCTCAGATGAGTTTCCTGCTCTCGCGAAGCCTCTGAAAGCCGCAGACCGTACGTCCCCCTTAGCCTCTCGGTTTGCAGTTGCTGCTTGGTAATCGTTTCGCTGGCTCAGTTGCTGTCAGGGCTGGAGCGCTGGCCGGAGCTGGGGCAGCATCGGCTGCGCCGTGCCTGGGCACCTTGGTGGGAGGTGGGGACGGCTCCAGCTTGGCCCCACAGTGGTTTTGGGGTGTCCCTGTTGGGCAGCGATGTCCTTGCGGTCTGGTGTGTGTTGTGTGCTGAGCCGGCTGTGCAGAGCTGGCTTGGGAGCCCGGGGCAGGACCCTGCAAGTGATTTCTGCCCCTTTGCTCGAGATTTTATAACAACGAGTGATTCTCTTCCAAGCTTGCTCTTACTGCCTTAAGGGGAGCACGGGGCCAGCTCTTCGGCTGGTGTAAATCCCCTACGCTGGTTCGCACCAGCAAAGCGATGCTCCCCTTCTCTGGGGTCCCCTCCTGGGACTGGGAAGCTCTGTGCCCCCCGCACAGCCCCACACCCACCTTGTCTTTCCCCTGCAAAAAGGTAAGCGGCCGTAGGACTCAAAGGGGTTGAAAAACTGCAGCATTTTGGTGGCCTCCAGCCGCATGTGTGTGGTCCCCATGGTCCTGCAGCAAAGCCCTGTGGGCCATGTCCCCAAGGTGCCTTCGGGAATCTCTAACAGCTCTTTTTCCCTGCGGTCCCCAGCGGACGATGGGCTCGGGTTCCTGCCAACCTTCGGTCCCTGCTACATCAACCTCTACGGCAGCCCCCGGGAGTTCACCGGCTTCCCCGACCCTTACGAGACGCTCAATTTAGGAAAGGTGACGTCGGCTTCTTTCCAGCACAACCTAAAATAAACTGCCACTCCTCCTTGCCAAAAGAAACCTGCTATTAACCCAAACCAGCTTTGTTACTAGGAGCTTGCACTGCGTTTTCTGCCCCTGGCTATTCCCACTAGCTAAACACCTCCTGATACCGCGCCGCTGCCCAAACGCTCTCTACCTTGGAAGCGCTTGCAGAAATACTTTGCCTGATCTGCAGTGAAGCCCACTGAAAGCAAAGGCAGAGCTCGCCTGCGGGGAGGGGGCACTGGGGTCCTGACGCCTGTCCCTGGTCTACCCCAAGGGCGAGGGAGTCGCGTATCGTGGCAGGATCCTGGTGGAGCTGGAGACCAAATTGGTGGAGCACGTGGAGCAGAAGGTGGAGGACATTTGTGCGGATGACATCCTGCGGGTGGAGGTAATGGGGTCTCCGTGGGGTACCCGACCCTGTGGGCTCTGGGGTCGGCCCTCCGGCATGTGGGGCACTATGGAAGGGGTGTGGGTGTTGGTCCTAGGGGGTTGATGTCCCATGAGCCATGGAGTGGTCAGTGAGCTCCTGGAGGGTGTCTCCTGCTGCGTTTCCACCCCAAGGCATCAAGCTTGCTGCGTGGTGGCGAGCAGACCATGGTGAACATGTAGGGGTGGGAGATTTGCCTCAACTCAGATGCTATCGCAAATGTGCTCCTTTTGCTCGTTCCTTCAGGTTTAAACTGTATTTTTAATGGAAGTTTCTAGCCTTCTCCTTTGTCAGGTGTTTCCTAAATATCCCACCCCAGATTCCCTTGCTGCAACGTATGCTTTTCTTCCCTGCCATAAACTTCTCCATCTCGGAGGCCTCACTGAGCTGGTGTGTGCTGGGGTGGTGGAGGGTCTGTGTGTAGAACAGCAGTGGTGGTATCTCCCCTGTGGACACGGTCCTGTGACTGTTGCAGAAGTACCTGCGCCGTCGGAAGTACTCCCTCTTTGCTGCCTTCTACTCGGCCACCATGCTCCAAGACGTGGATGATGCCATCCAGTTTGAGGTCAGCATTGGCAACTATGGCAACAAGTTTGACAACACCTGCCTGCCCTTGGCCTCCACCACCCAGTACAGCCGGGCCGTCTTTGATGGTGAGCGATACGGGGGTGACCAAGTTCTGGGACAGGCTGCCCAGGGAGGGTGTGGAGTCTCCATCCTTGGAGTTATTCAAAACTCAGCTGGACAACCTGCTCAAGGTGACCCTGCTTGAGCAGGGGTTCGACCAGATGGTCTCCAGAGGTCCTTGCCCACCTCAGCCATGCTGTGAAGGGGGAATATGTGTCTGGGGAGGAGTGGGAAAGCCAGGACTACGCCTCTCAGCTCTGTGCTGTCTTGAAGTGGTTTTTGAGCAGCACCTTGGCACTAACAGTGCCTGTTTCTCTTCAAGGAAGAGCCAGTGCTTTGGGGTGGCCTTTCCCTGGCTTCTGCGGGGCTCTCGCTCTGGCGTGAGAAGTTCTTACCCCACTGGGGTGGTTGTTCTGGTTTCTGGCCTCGCTGCTCTGCAGGAGCTGCTGCAGCCGTGGAGGTTGATGCACATCCCTTTGCACCTTGGTGTGCATTGCTCTGTTGTACATGGGTTTGGGGAACATAATTCTCATCCTCTTGCTCCAGAAGAGCCCCAGAGATGTGCTTCTGCCCAGGGCCACATGCTGCACTGCCCCCCTTCATCTCTGCTCTGGTCCTGAGGAGTGGGGTCCTCCATCACCCCAATACAATGAGCTCACCAGTGTGCTGTGCTCCCCAGGTTGTCAGTATTACTACCTGCCCTGGGGCAACGTGAAGCCCGTGGTGGTGTTGTCGTCCTACTGGGAAGATATCAGCTATCGGACTGATGCCCAAAACCTTCTCCACCATGCAGCAGACAGGCTGGTGAGTGCCGTGGTGGCAGGGAGCATTGTCCACATCCTTTCTGCATCCTGCGTGGGGCGACAGGGAGGAGACAGAGGCCACCTCCAGGCTCGGTCAGGTTTTGGGGTTTGATGACTCTTGTGCTGTGGAGGGGAAATCTGTCCGTGTCCCAGGTGCCCTGCTCAGCCCGTGGAGGGAAAGGGGCCACCCTCATCCCCACTGGGGTGACAGGGGGGTGTGAACGCAGCGCTTTGCTGTGTCACCCACCTGCCTACTGATGCAGGCACAGGAGGCATGGACCTGTTGGAGCAGGGCCAGAGGGGACCACGGAGATGGTCAGAGGCTGGAGCAGCTCAGCTGTGGGGACAGGCTGGGAGAGTTGGGGGGGTTCAGCCTGGGGAAGGGAAGGCTGCGGGGAGACCTCAGAGCACCTGCCAGTGCCTAA
>JAVJGI010000001.1:38591191-38631591 GCA_035590275.1 Ibycter americanus
GCACAGGCTGCCCAGAGCAGCTGTGGGTGCCCCATCCCTGGCAGTGCCCAAGGCCAGGCTGGATGGGGCTGGGAGCAACCTGGGCTGGTGGAAGGTGTCCCTGCCCATGGCAGGGAATGGGACTGGGTGGGCTGTAAGGTCCCCTGCAACCCAAACCATTCTATAATTCTGTGCTTCCTTCAGCTCCTGAGCTATTTGTGGGATTTCTTGGTGTATTTTGCTGTTGTTTCCCCTGGAGCTCCAACAGGAGCAAACCTGGAGGTGCAGAGCCCTGTTGGGACCCAGGCTGGAGTTTCTCATCATGAGGAGCAGCCCCGGGCACTGGCTGGGAGGGTCCTGGACATGGGGTGGAGCCGGGTGCCGGGGGGGTTCCCCGCTGTGCAGCTCCTCTTCCCCACCTATCATACAGGAAGCGAACCTGGAGAAGGTCCAACTTGGCCTCAAGGCCAACCGCTTGCCGAGTGAGCTGGACGCCCTGGGTGCCCAGCTGATGGATGACATCATCGCTGACTGCAGGTATTTTCTGCCAGTTTTGAATGTGAGCCTTTTCATGCCATTTATTGCGAGAAAACTTATTTATGTTGGCAGGGCCGACTTTTTTTTTTTTTTTTTTTTACTTTTTTTTTTTTCCTCTCTGAAAAACGCCGGTCATTTGCTAATGTTTGCTTCAAAGGTTGCTGAGCCAAGGCACGGAGTTGAAAAGGTGACATTTAAGGCAAGTCATAAATTTCCAGCTTTCATGCAAGGGCTGCAGCGTGGCTCACCTGAATGAGCAGCATTGTGTCGGGGCAGGAGCCAGAGCCAGGCCAGCCCGGCCAGAGGGATGGTGGGGCTCGTGGAGTGAGGAGCCACCCATGGGGCTTCTCCGTTGAATCTTGTGTGCACCATGTAGGAGGCACCCACACAGAGCACCCAACGGGGTTGTTGGGCTGTGCATGGGTGTTGTGTGTCCGACAGCTGGACCGGGGGACAGGGATGTTGCAGGGCTGGATGGCACAGTCATCCCACCATCCCTGTGGGTGGCACCACTAGTACCTGCTGCTGCTCTGCCTTTCTAAGCACTTGAACATGCATTCAAGGGAGGCTGGCATGGTGCCACGGGCTTCCCCTCCCTGTAGCCTGTTTTTTTGGGCTGGATTGCACTTTGTGGGGATGAGGACCCGCTCCAGGGAGCATCGCTGACATATAACTGTGGCACTTTATCCGAAGGACAGCTCAGCCCTCAGGAAGGTGTTTCAGGGGCTGACCTCATCAGGGTCTTCGGACCGTGGTTCCCCCATTGGATATGCCCATGAAGATGAGCTCCAAGTCCTGCCCCATGCCCATGCCTGGCCACACAACTTCCCTGCAGCAGCTCCATGCCATCCGTTTGGGGAAGGGCAATAGTAGTTGGTGTGGTTTTAGCCCCAGCAAGCCCTTGCCAAGGGGAATGAAGAGAGCTGCTGTGCCTCTTGCAGCTTTCTTGCCTCAGGAGCTGGGTGGAGAGCAGCCAAGCTGTGGAGACAGCCCTGTGCTGGGCTGGGACACCCCACTGGTGGTGACCAGTGGCTGTGGCGGGTGGACCTCCTTGGTCACCGAGCTTGTGTGGTGGCTTTTGGTGTTTTACCTCAGCAGAGAGGGAGAATTTGGTCTTCTTGGCTGTCCCTGAGGCCACCAAACCTACTGGGACCAGTTGTCCCCCACCCCTTCCACAACAGCCACCAGCCTGCAGGCCCATGGCACTCTTTGCCTGGGCTTGTGCCAATCAGCTAAGGTTGGGGAGATGGTGCTGAGCTCACTGCCAAGCCCTAGTCCCCCTTTCTGTCCCCTCTGCTCTTTGAGAAGCCCAAGGAGAGGTCGTGGAGGTGCTGGGGTGCAGTGGGCGTGGGGGTGCAGCCTCTCTGGACCCTCCTGTGACACCCACATGGGACCAGACACCTCCTTCCTTTGGGCAAGGCGACCTTGAACCAGCTGACCCTGCTCCGCAGACCTCCTGGAGGACACGCTTAAGAAAACACACACATGCACTTACAACCTCCCTATTTATTTGCTTTTGAGCCTCATAAAGGAGATGTGTTTCGCACCACCCCCACCGCTGGCTCCGCTGGAAAGGTCAGAGCCATCCGATGGGCTGTCGGTACCCCCCACTCCTGGGCACACAGGACCTGAGGGATGAGCCATTGCTTTGGGTTTTCCAGAGATGCTGCACCCTCCAAAACAAATTCAATTAACTGGGAGGGGAGGGGAAAAATGTGGCTGTGGGATGTGCCAAGCCCGTGGTTCCCGCTGGCTCCTGGCCCCGCTCTGTGCTCAGCTCCCGTGGGATGCGGCTCCTCCGTCTCTGCGAGGGCTGGCGTGGGGACTGGGGCTGGCTGGCGAGGGTGGTACCCATGGTGGGGGCAGCTGGAACAGCCCTGATGGCTTTTTGGGGTGTTTCACACCCTTCCATGCGCTCTGCTCTGGGGGGGACGAGCTGAGCCGTGTAGCTGGACCTGTCCATGGCTCCCCCATGATGCTGCCGAAGCCTGGTCTCTGCGCTCAGCCAGGACAGGCCTCCTTTCCGTCAGGATTTCGGAGGGATGGGACAACCCCCTGCCACTCTCCAGTGCTCCTCCATCCTCCTCTGGGTCAGGACCTCCTCACTTCCTGTTCCCAGTAGGAAACCAGTGATGTGCTGCTGGCATCGCCTTGCCCACGTTTTTCCCAGAGCTTTGCGTGAAGAGATGGAAGGAGGCCACTCTGGCAAAGAATTGGAAGTAGCATACAAATGGACAAAGCCAGGGAAAGATGAGTCCTAGCAAAACCAAGTCCCCAAAATGTTAAACTGCAGCCAGATCCCGGCAGCTCCTGCAGCTCCATCGTGCTGGTGAGCAGCAGCGCTGACCTGGAGGGTGGGTTTCGTCCTTCCTCCAAGCTCCTGACCCTGTCTCCCGTGGCACGAGGATTGCTCTGTGCTGGAGCTGGGAAGAGAGCTGCCTGTGAACTGACCCCTCTGCTGTTCCATGCCGGAGCTGGGAACACAGCAAAATATGGAGGGGGTGACCAGAGACCCCCTGCTGCAGAAGAGGGCCCATGTTTTTGATCGTCCTTTTGTTCTTCCTCATACTTTGTCCAATTCTGTCACGTCTTTCCCCAGCTGGAAGCACAATGTTCACACGAGGATGCACTATGTGTTTCTGTGCTGGCACAGTGATGTTCTCTGTTCAGCCCTTTTGCTTTTTCCTAATAATCCGTGCCTGGAATGGTAACAGCCAGCGCAGGACCCATCCCTGTGGACAAACTCAACGCTCCCATCTTTTGCCACCTGCCTTATAGCCAGCTCTTTGCCCAGGAGATGGCCATCTTCTCGGCCTGGGGTGGCAGAGCCCCTGGGGAAGGACGGTGCTGCCAGGGAGCCCAGGCAGGCTGTACCAGTACCCCAGCATCCCTCCGCAGAGGTCCTCTGGGGTCCAGGTTGTCCATCTCTCTGCTCTTCTCTTCTTACTTGTGGTTTCTGCCAGTTTGTCGGATGCAAGAGTCAGGCTTGCTGATCTCGGCTTCCCCCGGATCCTCCCAGGTCTCTTTGAGGTTGCCATCGCGTGGCTCCTTCCACTCCTCTAATCCTATTAGTATTAACTGATATTAAGCACAAAGCTGCAGATCCCACCCAACTGCCCAGCTGTTTCCTACCTGCACTGCAAGTGATTTGCTTCTCAACTGACTCTTCCCAGTCCTCTCCTGGCCGCCAAGGCAGGATGGACCCCGATGAGGGCTCCTGGCTCCCAGCTTTTTTGCTATGAAAAATGCTGCTTCCAGCTCTGGCTGACCAGCACACATTCCTCATGTCATTGAACAGGGACAGTTCTTTGGGTTTTTTGGCTTTTAATGGGGGCTTCTCCACGTTTGTGCCTTTTTTTTTTTTTAAACTACTTCATGGTATTTTTACATTTCATTTGGTGGAGTCCGTGGTCTTTTCCATTTTCCCATTTGAGACAAATTCAACTTCATTTAACTGTTATAGTTGTTACAGGTCTGTGATGTGCGGCACCTATCTCCAGGAACAAGATGCCTTCAAACCCTTTCCATGCTGCCTATAGGATTTAACCCTTTCTGCTGCTCCTATCTGCAGCTCTTTAACACATTCCCTCCTTTTTTGCATAGTTTTATAGTTTGTCTTCCTGAAATTAAATTCAACTGCAGTGGGTATATTTAGGTTTTTTTTTTTCTTTTTCTTTCCCCCCTCCCTGTCCCTGCAAGGATATTGAAGTACCTCCTAGTTTCTGCCAGAGTGGTGCTTGCTTGGTGGGTGAGCAGTGTCCTTCCAGTGCACCGGGCACGATGCAAGCCATGGAGAATGAGTGGGAGCTCAACTCGTTAGCATCTGCCTCGTAATAAATACACAAACAAAGCGTGGAGACACAAAACTGAGTTCATGAAGTGCGATCAGTCTAACCATGGAGGGCTTGGGGCTGCAACCCCGATATATTTTTTTTAAATTTAGCTCTTTGCACAGGATGCTACTGAGTGATTGGGCTAATTAGCAACACCCGCAGTGCTCCGGCTCCCTTTGGGAGTAACAGCAAACCCAGTTCTCTGTAAGAGAAATGAAAGAACTAAATTTCACCACCCCTGTTTCAACTGTGCATCCCTCCCTAAGCCTCCCATAACTTTGACTTTATGTAGAAAGTAGAAATTTAATTTGCAAATTTGGCCAGAACAGGTCATTAACCTGGGAAAACCTGCACTAACTGTCCCAAGCAGGTACCATGGTGTGCAGCTGTCCATGGCGTGTCTGGATGAGTGTAGCGGGGCAAGAGATGCTGTACTTATATATCAGGCAATGAAAACAGGGCTTATGGAGCCCAGTCCCAGCCTGAGGGGGGAGCGCTGCAGCTGGTGGGGGGCTGCAAGTTGGGAGCTGGGAGCAAGAAAAGCATTTATAACAGCAGCACCGTAAATTACTGCATTTTACAGGAAAACCTCTAAATGGCTTAGCGCAGCGAAGATCCTCCTAGACTCCTGAAACATTTATCCAGCAGCTTGAATCAATTTATATTAAAATGTGTGTGTGTGTGCACGGTGTGCATGGCTCAGCCAGGGCCCCATCCTGGCTGCTGTGGGTGATGCGTGGGGGCTGCAAGTGTGGTTTGAAGCTCCTTTGCTCTTGGCATTGCTGTGTTCCCCAAATCTATCTTTGGTGGCTTCTTAATTCTTTGGAAACTTGCTGGAAAGGAGGAAAAAAAAATTTAAAAAGACAGCAAAACCCCACCGGAGGGTGAGTGAGCTGCTAATGCCGCATCTCTGCCCATCCCCGCAGCCTGGCCCTGCCCGACGTCCTGGGAAAGCCGGCCAGCACCCACCTGGACCAGAGCATGTACCGATTCCGCAGTGCCAACTTGGAGGAGATCGTGAAGGCAGCCCTGAAGTTCAAGCATGAGGACTCGAGCCTGTTGGCAGCCCTGGAGCAGGCAGAGGACTGGCTCTCCCGGCTGAAGGCCATGGCAGAGGAGGTAACGCTGCCGTGGTGGTGGCAGGAGCTGCTCGTCACCTTGGTGGGGGTGGGGGCTTTGCTCTTCCCAAGCTCTCCCTGTTCTTCCCAAGCTCTTCTCCAGCAGCTCCATGTTGCTGGTTTGGTGTGATGCTGTGAGCAGTCGCCTGGCAGCACGGTGCAAAGCATCAATGCTGCTCTCTGAAGTCAGTCCCAGCCCCCTGTGCGAGGGTTGCACCCGCGCCCCCCCCCAGTGATGTCGGTGAGGTAGGAAGGCGCCAGGTTTGGCACCCAGCCGCTGGGGTTTAGCCTTGCTCATGGCAGAGCTTTACGGCACGGCCAGTGAACCCTCAGCCAAAGCGGCTGCAGCGACCTGGGCTGGCTGCGGAGGGCAGAGCTTGGGGAAACACGGGGCTTCTCTGCCCTGGCCAGACCGAGGTGGGATCTGGAGCTGCCGAGGTGGGGTTTGGGTTGACTGGTCTCTCTCCATGGGCTTGGGTTGGCAGCGAGACCCGGGGCACGGCTGCTCCCCACCCTCCTGCATCTGTCTGCGGCTGATGTGGTGGTGCGGAGCCCCCCGGTTTTATGCTATGGCTTTTGTGTTTTCCAGCCCCAAAACAGCCTGCCCGATATAGTGATCTGGATGCTGCAGGGAGACAAGCGCGTAGCCTACGCCCGCGTGCCAGCCCACGAGGTCCTCTTCTCCAGGAACATCCCCAGCTGCTGCGGCAAGAACTGCGGGAAGCTGCAGACCATCTTCCTGAAGGTACCTTGGCTTTTCGTGTATGTGTGTGCCTCATGTGGATTTTTAAAACGTTTTCCCCTGGAAAAAAGAGAGAAAATCAAGCAGGGAAACCTGAAATCCCAACACAGCCTTAACCCACGAGTGCCCGGGGCTCCAGGGACCCCCAGCCCCAGTTTCGACCCTGTTGAAGTTGGCTCCTGCACAGTGAGAGCATGGTGGTGCTGCTGGTGGAGTTCAGCTTCCCTTACATGGTTCTGCAGCAGATCCCTATGAATATCTTCATTTTTCCTGCAAGTTCCAGGGCAGTGAAGATGGGTGCACTTTGACTCAGATGGTGCTATTTAAAAAAATATATTTTATTTTTAATTTTTTTAATTTTTTTAATGTTACTTTATGTTTTTCAAATTCCTGACCCTCTGCCACCCCAGGAAATCTAAGCTGCGGCCTCCTCTGCCAGACACTTACTGTGCTTCTCACATCTCAAATGATATTTCTTTGGCCTTTTGCTGCGTGCCAGCTTGGGAGCAGACAATCAGTGCTGAACAAGCTCTAAAAAAATAAAGTGAAATAAAATAAACTGAATAAACCCCAAAACCCCAAGCCCAGCTGGCAGCAAAAGACGAACCAAAATACATTGGTTTTTTTCTGTACTTTAGCTCTGGATGGAAAACTAGCATCACTTGAAGGGGAAAAAAAGTGACTGAGAGAGAGAGAAGAAAGGGCAGTGAGACATCTCCCTGTTTATTCTTTCTATTTTTGCTGAAGTATGTTGGCTGGGTTTGGTGTCCTAGCCCTGGAGGGTGTCTCACTGAGACACAGAAGCCCTGACCACCAGGGCTTCGAAGCTCCTCAAGGTCATCCCCAAAGTGCTCTCCATGCTGTTGATGTCCCAGTTCCCAGGCATGCTCTGTGTCCCACCTACCCGGCCGGGGCTATGGGGGCTGCGTACCCACCCCAAGCCTCGCATCCCAAGCATCCCCCGTTAATGTCCTCCTCGGGGATACTAATGGGCTCTGCCTTTGCCAGTACCCCCAGGAGGAGGTGATGGGTCCGAGAATCCCAGCCCAGATCCGAGTCCAGCTCTGGTTCGGGCTGTCGGTCGATGAGAAGGAGTTTAACCAGTACGCCGAGGGGAAGCTCTCCGTCTTTGCTGAAACCGTGAGCATCTCGCAGGGACCACCATAAAGGGTTGTTTTTTCTTCTCTCTGGTGTGGGCAGAAGCTCCACCATGGAGGGGAAGGGGTGGGCTGGACCCCAGGTGAGGGCACTGCCAGGTGGGGGGTCACATCAGCCCCTACCCACCGTGAGAAGAAAGAGCTGTTTCCACCAGCATCCAGCCTGAAAGGCTGGGGCGGAGGTGGGTAATGAGCTGTAAAGCCTCATTGTGGCTTCAAATGTCCTTCCACCTGCTGGGGGCGGGGAAATCTGGGGGTGCCCTTGGGGATGGGGAGGGGATTAGGCTCTTCCCAGGAGGTCTGTCCTCAGGATGGGGCTCTCCAGGAAGGAAAGGATTACTCATGAGATTTCAAAAGGGATTTTGTGCCTCCAACACAAAGCCCTCTCTGCTTTTGCTCCCCTAGTATGAGAACCAGACCAAATTGGCGCTGGTGGGGAACTGGGGCACGACCGGCCTGACCTACCCCAAATACTCGGATGTCACCGGCAAGATCAAGCTACCCAAGGACAGCTTCCGCCCCTCCACAGGCTGGACCTGGGCTGGGGACTGGTTCATCTGCCCAGAGAAGACGTGAGTGATGGTTTTCTGCAAAGAGCAGAGCCTGGGTGGGCTGTCCCGGGCACCTCAAAAACCTGAGCAGATGCTAAGCTGGTGGCAAAGTCACGCAGAAAGCTGGATGGGGGTCTGGGGTGCCATGGGGGTTCCCACTCTGCCTGCCCCATCCTTGGTAGGCAGCAGCGTTAGTGCAAAATGCATGGTCTCTGTGCTGGGTGATGTCCCTGGGGTGGTGGGTCCTGCACAGGCGCTCGTGGAGGTGATGGTCCCAGCACCCAGCTCACTGTGGTGCCTGTGCGAGCCCCACACTGAGGAGCTTTGGAGTTGGGATCCCAGGGGGCACTGAGGGGACGGGAGGGGTCGGTGGGTGCTCAGCACAACTCTGCCGTCTTCTTGCATTGGACTTACAGCCTATGTCTTGGGCTTCACCTGAGCTGGTTGCTGAAGTCCCGTGGGAGCTTTGCTTGGTGCCTCAGGGTGGAAGAGGTTCAGGAGGCAAAGCGTGTGCCGGGGTGGCATGGCCGGCCCTCAGAGCGGGGAGGACAGGAGGCCGTGCTGCTGCCCGTGCAGGGCTGGGTGGGCGGGAGGGCAGCCCCTGACGCTGTGCCTCTCCCCGTGGCACAGGTTGCTGCACGACGTGGATGCCGGGCACCTGAGCTTCGTGGAGGAGGTCTTTGAGAACCAGGTCCGGCTGCCTGGAGGCCAGTGGATCCACATGACTGATGCTTACACCGACGTGGTAAGGGGGAAGCAGGCAGCTGGGGGCTGAGCACCACCCCAGGAAGCCCCCGGGGGCTCAGGGAAGATTTAGGCATTCGCTGGGCATCATTTGGTTGAAAACATCCCTGCATCCCACAGAACGGGGAGAAGGTCCTGCATAAGGATGAGATTGAGTGTCCTCCGGGCTGGAAATGGGAAGATGTGGAGTGGGACACAGACCTCAACAGAGCTGTGGATGAGAAAGGTATCAGAAAGCGGTTTTGGGTGACCATCCTGTTTTCATCCCATTTACTCTGCCCATCCTGGTGTTTCCTTCCATGGTCCCAGCCGGCACCAGGGGTAACATCCCCTTCGTGGCTGTGTGAGCTGTCCCGCTGGCTCCAGGAGAAGGGGGTCAGGCCCTGGGGGTACCCTCTCCCCCCTGCTCTGGCTGAAGCTAGGGCTGTGGGGTGGGCAGCCACAAAGGCACTGCTTTCCTTGCTGCTGGAGATAGTCCAGGCTGTTCTTTTGGAAGATCTTAACCTGGCTTCTGGTGAAAGAGAAATGGAAAGCATCAGGGCAGAGAGCATCCAAGATGGTCACAAGGGTTGGGGTTGCCTGGGGAAGGAAGGACAGAGAGGAGAGTCCTGAAGCTGTGACTTTGAGCCAAGGGCTGGTGGGACACCATGAATCCATCACCTGGCCATCCCCAGAGGGACAGCTCCTTTGGGTGGCAGTTGTTGTCTGCATGGATCAGCAAACTGGTATCTGGACAAACCTTTGCTATTAAAGCTGTTCCAGTCTGGCTATACATCAAGAGAGGTCCCTGATGGGAGGCAAGGCGGGGGCTCTTCTCCCGCCTTCACCCAGGTGTTGCCTTCTCTCCAAGGCTGGGAGTATGGCATCACCATCCCGCCGGACCGCAAGCCCAAGTCCTGGGTGCCAGCTGAGAAGATGTACCACACCAACCGGCGACGGCGCTGGGTGCGGCTTCGCCGGAGGGACCTCGCGCAGATGGAGGCCATGAGGAAGGTAGGATGGGGGGCAGGTGAGAGCGGGTTGGGGCCGTGTCCCTGTCTCTCCATGTGAAGGTGGAGGTGCTTGGCCTTCTGCAGAGCTCTGCTGTGCTTGGGAGCCTGGTGGCCCTGGTCTCCAGGCTGGAGCAGGCAGCAGCCTCTGTGGTTTCCACCATGGGGGTCAACATCTCCCAGAGATGGAGACCACTCCAGGGGCGCTTGGTTGGGCTGCGGGGTGGGACAGGGAACTCCATCAGCACCATGATACAGTTTGGGGAACCGGGGCTGGCAGAGGTCCCCAGTCTGTCCCCTCTCCAGGTCCCGCTTCCCTCTAGGTGGTGCAATTGGACTGTGTATGCCACCGCAGCACTGCCGCTCTTCCCCCCCCACAGACAGTTCTCCAAGACACTTGCCTCCCTTTCCAGCACTTTTTCTAGATAATTGTGGTTGGAAAGCATGGAGAGCCCCTGCCGCCCCATTTGCCAAAGGGATGCAAGTGTCACAAGGAGGTGACACAGCTCTGGGGAGAAAAAACCCTTCATGGGCTTATGACTGCTGTGGCCGATGATGGTGGCAGAGCCATGGTGGACCTGGGAGGGATCAGAGGTGGTGGCAAAGTGGAGGGAGGGCAGGCTGGGAAGGTGGAGGCACTGGTGCTACACAAGCCAGGGCAGAATGCAGCCCCCTCCTTGCTCAGCATGGGCAGCCCCCAGCCCAGCGATGCTTCTCCAAGTGGGTTTCACCCCAGGGACTGGACGGATCCCCAGCGGTGGGCTTGGCAGTGCCGGGTTAATGGTTGGACTCAATGCCCTTAAGGGTCTTTTCCAGCTTCAACGATTCTGTGATTCTAAGCTGGAGAGGTACAGGGAGGACGTGGGGTGGGACAACTGTAGCAGGCAACACCTTGATGAGACTGGACCCAGGTTTGGGTGGGTGCAGCCTTGGCCCTGGAGAACCCCGTGCACAGGCGGCTTTGCCCCTTGGCTGTGCCAGCATCCCACCGTGGTCAGCTGCAGAGGGGCCGTGGGGTGGTGGGCCTGAGCCCCCCACGCTGAGCCCCGGCATGTCCCTGTCTGGCAGCACAAGCAGGAGGAGCTGGATGGGGAGGGCTGGGAGTACGCCTCGCTCTTCGGCTGGCGCTTCCACCTGAAGCATCGCCGCACCGACACCTTCCGCCGCCGTCGCTGGAGGCGCAGGATGGAGCCCCTGGAGCGCACTGGGGCCGCCGCTGTCTTCGCCTTGGAGGGGGCCCTGGTAGGTACCCACCCTTCCCCAAAATATTGCTGCCTGGGAGGGGGAGCCCAGCCTGGTCTGCTCTCACCCTCCATCCCATCCCTGGGAGCGGAGCTGGAGCAAAGCTCGTTATCTGCCACTCGTTATCTGCTGCCTGCACCCGCTGCTGTTTGTTTAGCTAATATTTTGGCTTTCTTAATACACTGGGTTTCATAATCCTTTGGCTTTTCCAATAACTAAATGAGAACCAACCACAGCAGTACAAAGCCCCTATTATAGGACTTTTTATTATTTTTTTTCCCCCCATTTGGCTTTTTTTCCCCCTCCTTCTCTGCCCTGTCCTTCCCTCCGTCCAGCGTTTGAACTCAGCGGCCCCTTTGGGACACAAGCGGCTCCACAGTGTTCGCCTGCATCAGCCCTGAGCCCACGCTGGCCCCATCCAGGGGGGGTCTCGGCTGCCGCCCACCCCCAGGGCTGCCAGTGGCGCCCTGGCTTCCCCTTCACTCTGGCGCCTGTTGATGGGATTTTTCAGCCAGATGCTTCATCCCTCTGCATCCCGGCAGAGGCGATCGAGGAGGATTTAGCTGGAAAACCCTGTAACACGGGGTGTGTGTCTGTGCACATGTGCGGGTGTGTGTGCACGCCCATGGGGCTGTGCAGGAATGCCCCCTGCCCCCCCCGCCCCATCTCTGTGGGTGAGGGGAGGTGGGTGGGGGGTGTCTGGTGGGGGCTGCCTTGGGTCTTTGCTCCGTCGTGCAGTTCTCCAAGGGACTCAGCTGTGACCTTGTTTTGCCTGCGTTAGCTTGCAAATGGAATGGGTTGGTGAGTTTGGCTGCTGATGGACCTGTCTGCTGGGGTACCAGGGGATGTGGGGGAGACCTGAGGGAGGAAAATTCCCTCCCTATGCGTGTGGGGCAGAGGCTGAAGCAAAGGGGAAGAGGAGGAAAAAATCCCCATTAAAATGGCAATGTGGCAACGTGCCTGGGAGCCGCTGCTTGCTTCGCTCCCGGTGATGGTGACAGGGTGGCAGGGGTTCCCGGTTGATGTGGGTGTCCCCCAGTGTCATGGGCTTGCTGCTGAACCCCCACCTGCCCTAGGCTGCTGGGGCTTGCCCCTTTCAGCCCTCTACCCTCAATGCCTGTTAGATCTGATGGTACATACTTTGCATATTTGTTTTCCAAACATTTCTTAGCCATGTCAGTTAGTGTTGGAGTGCCCAGTTCTTAGCAGCCACCCAAATCTCTCATTTAGCTTTATGCCAAAGTTACATCTATACCTTCTGTTATATCATCACGTAACAAATCCAGTTTATTATTTTGCTCATTTTCTAACTGAAACAATTCTAGCAAAAATAGCAGTTGTTCTGCCTTGCATTGCCTTGCCATGCCATGCCTTGTTTCTCTCTTTCCCCCTTCCCCAGCAAACACTGCCCTGAATGTCACTGCTGCCCCTGTACGGCCCCCATGCAGACATCCAGCTCCCTTACGCCAAGCATGAACCGTAAATTTTCCCTGCTTGAATGTCAGCAAAGCGTGAGGGGAACATGCCGCGGTGACCGCAGGGTCCCAGAGGGCACCAGGTCCCGTTACTGTAGGACCGTGCTGCTCCGGGGAGCTGACTCATCGCCTGGGCAGGGTGATGCTGTCTGACAAGGAGTAGTATTTACATCAGATGCAGAGATTTTGGGGGATGCTGCCCCCGCAGGGGCACAGCTCAGGAGGGAGCAGCCTGGGAGAGCAGCAGGTGAATCCCTCCCCAGTCCTGGCTCTGGCTCCCAGCAGCCTGGTGGGCGCAGGACCAGGCCACCCGCCCTTCGGGCTCCACTCGCCGCATTCCCCTCCACAGTAGGTCATTCTGGCTTGTCTTGGTCCCCTCATATTTTGGGGTTACTGGCCACATTTTCTGTGGTTGCTTGGTTTTCTGTGCATTGCTTTATAAACGATCTTGCCATACTTTCTGGTTTTGCAGCTTCATGCCTTTCCAGCTCTCCTCTCTCACTTGAACGACTTACGTATTTTTCCAGGATGCTCCATCCCGAAATAATACCTAAATTTATCTGGCGTCTCCTATACAGCAACCCCAGACCCTCTGGACCTGCACAGGGTCAACCCCTCCATCCTCAGGAGCCAGAAGCGGGGACTCAGCAGAGCTGCAACCAGGGTGGTGGGGTGAAATGATGCCAAGGATAGCAAAGTATGAGCGGGTGCTGAGAGCTGGGAAGGGTGGGCACTGATGTTTTTCCATATCTATTTTTAATGCTTTTTTAACACGGGCAGAGTGAGGCAACTTTCACAGGCTGAGGTCTCAGGGATGCAGAGCTGGGAAGGGCACCCAGATGGGGCAGTTCCAGCTGCTGCCACCGGCTCCTATCACGTGGAAGCAGAATAAAGATGCTGTCAGGAGAGGGAGCCTGGAGCATCCTCCCAGCTCAGGTTTTACCCAGGCCTGGGGCCAGGGCTGCCACTGGCACGCCACCGGCTGCTGGAGCCTCCTGAAGCCCCTCCTGTCTGCTCCGTCCTGTTCCTCTTATCTGCCGCCTTCTCCATGAAAGGCATTTGTGCAATTTTGTGGTTGCTGCATGGGTTGCAGTCCAGCAAAGGAGCCGTACAGCGGTGCAGGGAAACCAAAGCGGAGGGAGGATAAAGTGCAAAGGCAGACAGAACAAGCCAACACCCCAAGTGCTAATTCCCCGAGCTATTTGAAAGGCTTGGTTTCAACAGGAAGATAATACCAAACATGACCAGCAGGAATGTGTCTTGGATGCAAGAATGTGCGGATGGGTGCTCGGGGTTTCTGGGACTCCTTTTTCCTAGGGATGCTCAGCCTGCATCGCTCCTGCCTTGCCAAAGTGAGCAGTGGTTGCCGTTAAGGCATGCTGAACCCCAGCACCTCGGAGCCGTGCTGAACCCCAGCACCTTGGGGCCAGGGTGGCTTGGAGCTGGGAGCAGCCGGCACGCAGAGCCCCAGTGGGTTGCCCAGCTGCTGAGAGGGGTTTCGTAGGAGCTGGGGACTCCTTGGCAGAGGCTTTCCCAAAAAATCCCACTGTGGCAGTGCTGCCCCCATGGAGATGAGCAGCTGTAGCCCCAGGGACATCCGTGGATCTCAGCACCTTTGCAGGGTGAGCTCAGCATCTTTTCGAATGGATCCCGCAGGGTGTGAGCACCCGCTCCCAGCTGGCCTGGCTCCCTGCAGTGGGAAGAGCTGGAGGGGTTGCTGTGTGACCGGGTCACCCCAGGTCCTGCCCCTCACTCATCCCCACTGTGTCACATCTGCCCCCAGACCCACACATACTTGCATGCACACATGTGCACAATTTCTTTTGCCTGCTTGCTCTCCCCAGGGACATGCTCATTCCTGCTTTTGCTCGGAGACTTTTTATTTCGCTGCTCACACATGCTCCATCCTTCCCCCGACCCCAGACAGTGGGGAGCAGGGGATGTCCCCCAGTGCCCCATCCTGCAGGGAGCAGTGTCGGGGCCGGGCAATGTGGATGCTCGCAGGGTGCTGCTGCCCGGAGCCGGGCCAGGTGCTGCTGTGAGGGCTTGTGGTGCTGCCACGCGGCACTGGGTTTTGGCTGCCTGGGATGCAATTAGCCTGATGGGTTTTGGGTGCCTGTTGGGGTATGTTGAGCTGCCTCAGATGTTGCTTCCCACTGATTCACCTGCTCTCTCCTGCTGGCCCCAGCTGTGGGCTCTGCAATGCGGAAGGATGGTAGCTCTTTCCTTCCTGGTCTGCCGTTTTCTTGGCAGTGCTTGGAGCCTTCCTGCAGGCACCCACATCTTGGGACAGTCCCCATGTAGCTCAGGGCAGGACTCTGCTTAGAAAAGTAGACCTGTGGTGAGCCCACGAGTGTCCTGGGCAAAGCATCCTGTCCACCGGGTCACCCCCTTTGCCCCTGCCCCGACCACCCTCCCCACTCTATTGCCTGTGACTTGGCATCCCCCAGGGACACCCATAGAGCGCCTGGTGCTTATTGCTTCTCGCGATGGGTCCCAGCTGGCTGATGGGGAGCTTGAGACCAAGAAGCTGGCGATGCAGAAGGCTTTGAGCACTCCCGCCCAAACCCAAAATGCGAAGCCAGTGTAACACCACTGCTTGCAGCACTGTCCCTCTGGTTTTGCCTGTATTTCACCTGTGCACCAACACCCCCCTAGCCAATATGAGCTGGGCAGCTTTCCTTTCCCTTGGACTTGCTGGCTGGGCCATCACCTCCATCATATCAGCTTGTTCCTGAATTTCCCTCTCTGTGACATTGTGTCCCAGCTTTTTTGGGATCTGCCATTTGGCAGATCACTTGTCACTGATGGTCATTAAAAGAGAAGGACCGCAGGACATGGTGTGGCCCCCAGGCACCTCTC
This sequence comes from Ibycter americanus, assembly GCA_035590275.1. Classification (NCBI taxonomy): domain Eukaryota; kingdom Metazoa; phylum Chordata; class Aves; order Falconiformes; family Falconidae; genus Ibycter; species Ibycter americanus. The sequence continues at coordinate 38,606,421 of JAVJGI010000001.1, forward strand.
TGCCCTCATTCCGAAGTCTGGGAAGCCCAAAGCTGAGCTCTGCAGCTCGAGGCTGTCTCCAGTTTCTGATGGAAAGCCCAGTGGCTTTGTCCTGGAGCTGCAAGCAGCCCCCCAACCCTGCAAGCCCTGTTTCCTCCCATCCTTCTCCAAAAATCAGCCGAGGGAAACCTTTGGTGGATGGAGAGCTTTGGGTTTTCTATGCCAGGCTGGAAAATCTTGCCTGTTAGTGCCAGTGTGATGCCCCAGCTTTGGCTCTGCACCAAGCGTGGTTGAAGCACCAGTGACCGGGCAGGAGAACAGCAGGGATGTGAATTAGACCAAGAGGATGACAGCCAGGGTGGGCATGTGGTGCCACTGGGACTTGGCCGGGGTGGAAGGCACTAGTACTGTGGCTTTGTGCCCAAACCACCAACCGGCTGCACCAAGCATGGGAGTCCTGGTGGGAGAGCCCAGCTGCAGAGGAGCCCTGCTGGGGGCAGAGCAGTGGGATGCCACCGGGACAAGGGTGCCTCTGTCCCCCAGTGCTCCTACACCCATGGCACGTGGCTGCTGCCTTGCCCCATGCACTGTGCATGGGCTTCAGCTGCAGGACTTGGCACCTGGGAACCCCGTGAGACAGGGTGAAGGGAGGAGGATGTGGGGGTACTCCATCCTGTGTGGAGACCCCAAAGAGTAAGCCATAGTCCTGAACAAGAGCGTTTTCCAGCTTGCCCTCTCCAAGGCGTGCTTTCCATGGTGTTTTGGGGTGTGAGGAGCCCCCCTTCCCCATGATGGACAGAGTTGGGGGGTCCCCAAGCCCTTGCTGAGGGCGTCAGGGAGCAACCCCTCCCTGTCTTGGCTGCCGGTCTCCTCCACTTGCCCTTCCCCAGGCTAGCAGCGGGTGCAGGTCGGGGTGGGGGGACTGCAGGGCCCGGCGATCTGCTGGGCAGAAAGGTCATAAAAATAACTGAGGAGCTATTCATCTCCTGCGGGGAGGGGGGCGAGGGAGGGAAGGCAGTGCTGGAGGTTGCCTTGCAAACCCTCGGCGCGACCTCACCGCCGTAAATACAGCGCAAACCCCAGGGCTTCCTCTGCAGACAGTGTCATGGTAATTGCGATTCCTGCCTGGAAAGGCAAGGAGGGGTCTGCAGACCACCTAAGCTCCTGATGCATTTTTGGGACCAGGCGGCTCTGGAAACTCCATCGTGGACCTGCTTTTTTTTCTTTTTTTTCCTTCTTTCTTTTTCTTTTTTCTCTAAACGCCCCTCTTGTCTCTCCCCTAGCATTTGATAATTGAAAAATATTTAAAGATCAGATTTACACTCGCCAGGAAGTTACCTTTACGCTCCTTTTCCTGCAACTAAATATTTCAAGCCAAATGTGGCAATTAGGAGGTGATAAAAGGCTGGCTCTCACAGGCGAACACAAGAGGAGGGAAGAGCGATGGCCAAGGTCAGCCAAGGCAGAGAACAGGGCATTTGGCTGCATTTGATACTGCCTGTATCACTGTTCACAAAGTTTGTACTCCATTAATTTCCTCACAAGGGGACTTAGTGAAATTGCTTTAATTACCGACTACTGCTCCGAGAATGATGAACTTTATGGAGGTGCTTTTCCGTGCTGGTGAGATACTGGGAGGTGGGAGGGGATGTGAGCTGGTGGTCCTCAGGCTGCTTTTGTTGTTGTGTCCTGTTTTCTCTGGGGTCACCTCTGCCCTCCTGGGGCAGAAGAGCCCGAGGGTCCCTCCATGGGCTGCCAGCAGGCACTGGAAGCCCAAGGTCCTCTTGGACACCTGTATGGATGATACCCTGGAGGACCCCATCCTGCGGGGAGCCCCTAGCTGTGGGGATGGTCCTGGCATGACTGATCTTGCCTTGCTTTCTCTTGCAGGGGGGAGTGACAGACGACAGGAGTGATGATGGCAAATCCGTTTCCACCCTCAGTTTTGGTGTCAACAGACCCACCATTTCGTGCATATTTGACTGTAAGGGCCCGAGGATCAGAGGGGAGGGTGAAATTCCCCAGCAGTGAGTCCTGGTGTGGGGTCTCTGCTGTGGAGACCCCATAGCTGAGCATTCCCCATCCTCTTCCTCTCGCCCACCTTGAGTGCAGGCGGATGGAAAGGGGCGGGTGGGCAAGGATGGGGCATGGTTTATTCTCCCAGGAGCATCGGCATGCTCAGGGCTCGCTGCTCACCTGGGGAGCCACGGGAAGGATTAAGCCAAGCTGCCCTCAGGCCTGAGCCTGGGGCTGGTTAAAAGCCAAGCACTCATCCCCGAACTCATCCCTTAACTGTTTCACGTTCCTCTGTACAGGTGGGAACAGGTACCACCTCCGCTGCTACATGTACCAAGCGCGGGACCTGATTGCCATGGATAAGGACAGCTTTTCGGGTAAGCCCAAATCCTCATGTCCCACTTGTTTGTGCTTGTAATTAGTGCTGTAACGAATGCTGGGGAGTAGTGGGGTCTGTAAAGCTAATTTTGGGGTATTGATTGATGTGAAATGAGGGACGTTGGGCAGCCAAACAACACAAGACAGCAGCATGAGGCTTTCCCAAGGCAACCAGCCTGGTAGCTTGATTTCTCATCAGCAAAAAAAATCAAGAGTTTTAAGAACTCTTATGTGAGAAACCAACCAGAAACCACAAGTTACCCAGGTCAGCCGTGAGTCAGAGCTGTTTGCTTTGCTAATAGCTCCTTCTCCCCGGCCCGAGGTGATGCTGGGTGGCAAGGCTGGGTAGCAGACAGCTCAAGGGCATGACAAATAAAAACAGAGTGGCGGGCAGGGATGTTTACTGTGGCACATCGCCTCGAGCCTCCCCGCTGTGCAGTGTGCAAGCTGGGGGATCACAGGGAGGACAGCCGGCTCTGGGCTGGTGTTGAGATGATGGAGCACGGGGAAGAAACCACTGTGAGATGTGCTCAAAAATTAAAAGGGGTGTAATTAGGACCTCAGAGCAAACAGGCACCTTCTTCTCTGGCATCCTCATGAACTTTCTGGTTGGATTTATGTGTTCTCAGCATCCAGCTTGCTCCCGGCTGGTTGAATCCTGTGCAGGGCAGGAGGGCAGCAGGCTCCTGGGTCTGGGGCTTGTGGAGGGGATTTGTCCTGTGGTTTGGGGAAGGGATCAAGGCTGAAGAAGGGAGACCCTGTTTATTAGGAATGAAAGAATTGACTGAAAATGCGGTTGGAAAGGAAAATGCCTAACAGTGGCAAATCTGTAAAACTGTTCGTATTTGTTTTCATGACCAAGCATTAACTTGAGCTGCTACTCCTCTGCTCTCCATGCTGGAAACTTTGCAAGGGGGCTGGCAGGCAACACTTGGGGGGTTTCCTTGGGGGATCTGATGCCTGAACCGGGCATCCTTCAGACCTGACTGTAAAAAATGCCCCGTCATGGAAAAAAAGCGTGGTCCCAGGTGGACATAAGAGCGTCTTGGACTTTGAGTGAGGAGCTTTCCATGTCCTGCTGCTCAACGTGTCCCCAGCGCAGCTTCAGGCACTTCTGAAACTGCCAGACTTGAGTTAATGTGGTTGGGATGTCCTGTGCTGAGCTCATACTTTATGGGCTAGGAAATCAGGTGAGAGTAAGTTGTGTCATTTTATCTGTTGGGCTCTGGTATCTTTTGGTGCTGAAGGATGCTTGGGTGTAGGTGGTTTGGTTTTAGGATCGTTTGGTTTGCAGCAGAGACTGAAGCATGGCTGCAGAGGTGGGAGGACGTGCTAGGAATGGTCTGTTTGACCTGAGCAGGGACCAACCTCCTGGCAGCCGGAGGGTCCCACATCCTCTTCCCCATGGGCTGCACCATCCCAGCCAGGTGGCCCCGCAGCTCTTTGGTGCTTGTGACCAAAGCTGCCTTTGCCCATGCCCGTCAATGCTTTGGAGTGTCATTTTGAGGTGGGAAAGCAGGACGGTGGGGATGTTGCTGTCTGCCTCTGAGTCAGAGATGCAAAAAGCCCCTCGTTGGTTCATTGCTATGTGGTGGGGGCCACATCTGAGATGTCAGCACGTCCCGGGGTGGGTATCCCCAGAGCACCCACACCCCTCCGCAGTGATGCCCGCAGGTGGGAGGCACCCAGCATCCCTCCAAAGACTGTCACTGACCGGCTGCCATGGGGATTTGCAGAAGGGCTGGGCATGGGATTGCCCGCCAGCGTTGGCATGGGGGTGATGGATCTCAGAGGGGATATAGGGACAGCCCTCAAAAGTGGTGCAACATGGGGACCCACAGCGGGGAGCAGCCTGTGGGGACAGATGGGCATCGGCCAGGCAGCAGGACCGCAGTCCCAAGGGGCTCCTGCTTCCCCCAGTATGATGAAGCAGAGGGGCTTGTCGGGGGAGTGGGCAGAAATGCCCTGGAGAGGTGCAGAGCACCCAAACAATCACCCAGTGTCTGCGCCCACCGAGGTCCCGTCTCCTCTCTGCCTCCACAAAGGGTTTGTTGTTCGAGGTGGTGGGGACCGAGGTGATCTCATGGCCCCGATCGGTGGAGCGGGGAGGGGAGTCCCTTCCTTCGGAAAAACCCGGCCAAGGACAACATGAGTAACAACATGCCACAATGTGGAATTGTGATCTCCGCTGCCTTAACAAAGCATAAAGGAGTTCATTAAGGGGGCTTTACACAGTTATAAAAATAAACCTTGTGTGCACACGAGGGTCTAAACAAAGGGGCTTTATAGAGGCCTCCTTTAAAAAGAAGAAGTGGAGGGGGGGGGAAAGAGCAAAAAAGTAAATCCAAATCCATGGTTTTTTGTTTATTGTAACGCATTCTGCTTTCCTCTTACTGGAAAAAAGCACGTAAGTGGAAAAGGTTCTTCCCAGCGTGAATAGTGCTCTCTGCAGCCGGCCACCTCGCGAACAGCCCCGGCTCATTAAACACGTCTGCTGCGGCGCGGACGCCAAGAAAGAAAATACATCCCCCTCGACCCCCCCGCCCCTGGAGGAGGGGAGGGAGGGTGGGGGATGCTGCCCTGCTCGGCTGGCCCCGCATTCAGGTGTCTGGGGGATGCTCCTCCATCTCCAGGGTAGGCAGGACACCTTTTGCTCCCGCTATAAGCTCCCAGGCTCCTGACAGTGCTGGTGTCGGGGTGTGCACGCTGTTTTGAGGGTGGGGGGACCTGCCGGGATGGTGGGGGGTCGTGCAGCACTGAGCACTGAAGGTTGCATTTGGTAGGGTCTGCCATGCTGCTGGCCGCTGGTGGGTCTCTTGGAACTGGCTTTGGGGTGAGCCGGGTGGTAACCCCCTGGATGCTGCTGGACCCCTGTACAGTGTCTGGTGTATTTGTGCATTGTGGTGGCACATCACGCTGGGTGCCAGGTGGAGGAGGTAACCCATGTCCCTCCAGAAAGGCCGGTGATGCCTGCTGGCACCACGGAGGTTGGGCTTTGCAGGCAGCCAGAGCTCCGGGGTCCACCTGGGACCAGTCAGGTGGGATGCAGCAGTCATGGAGGTCTTGCCCTGACAAGGACCAGTAGGTGCTCTCAGGTTATGAAGGGTGTTCAGTCTCCACCGGGTCTTACAATGTGATCCCATGGCATGTTTCCACCCTCTCAGCCACCCTTGATTCTGGTTCTGCCACCACCTGTCTTGTCCCCATGCCCAGTGCCACTGCCACTGTGGGCTGGATGTCCACGGCAGGTTTGGGCCACATGTTCTTTGAAGCTGTCTGGAAGGGAAGGTGTTAGAGAGGACTCAGGTGTCATGTTTCTGTTGTTAATTGATCTCAGGCTTCCTGTGTTAATTGCTTTGGTTGTTAAGGGAGGCTACTCCTCAGTTTGATGCTGTCTCACAGTGAGAAACCTCTGTTTTTTTCTGAAGTTAGGGGTGAGACACCTTGGTCCCAGCTTAGCACCTACAAACAGGGGTCTGATGAGACCCTGGAGCACCTGAGGCATCTGCATGGGACTGGCACATATGATGCAGCAGCCCTAAGGGAGACCCAGAGCCGTCTGGTATGGCAGCTGGAGGCCAGCTAGGATAACCTGGAGAGGAGAGCTGGGAACCCAAAGCCCTCCTCAAGATGTGTCCTCAGCTCCCATCCCTTCTGGAGACATCAAAGACTCCAGGAAGGAGGCAGTAACATCCCAGTCACCTTCTTCATGGTCTGGTCTTCACAGCAGGAGATGACCTGGCAAGAGCTTGTGCTCTCTGCTGTGCTGGGAGGTGGCCGTGTTATCGCCACTGGAACGCTCATCCTCCTAGAGTTGACTTTTGGGAAAAAAATCCGCACCTTAGGGCAACAGATGAACCATGTGTGCTACCCAACTCCTGGTGGACAGAGTGAGGAGTCATGAAGATAACCTGGACCGGGACAGATCAGGTTAGACAGCGAGGAAATTTCTAATGGAGCAGTGGAGTGCTGGGAGATGTGGCCAGGGAAGGTCACAGTGTCTCCACCAGCTGAAGATATCACAAGCCAGAGGATAAGGTTAACATCGTCTCATTGGATATCCAAAAGGTTTTTGACAAAAAAATCCTTCATCAAAGATTTTTAAGGAGAGGAGGCTGCTGTGGGGCGAGAAGGAAGGACTTTGCATAGGTAGACAGCTGGGTTGTGTGGGCTGTTGTTCTTGCCTTGTCCCAAAATGAGCTGGAATGAGCAGGGATCTGGATTGGCCCTTTATGAGGGCTAACTCCATAGGCTGAGGCTCTTCAGCTTGAAAAAGAGATGGTTTAGAGTTGGCATGAGAGAAACCTGCAGAACCCCAAGTGTCAGTGCGGGTGGGCAGGGTGGACTGCTGCTTCTCTCCTAGTGCAGGAACTGGGGGCGCTCAGAGGGGGATAGAGGGAGCTGGGTGCTGCAAAAATCCATGCGGGGCTGGTTCTTCATGCAGTTTTGAGTCCTCACCAGAGGATATGGTGGGTTCAAGAGAGGCAGGAGAAAGCCATGGAAGACAACTCCCTGCAGGGTTGCTTAAACATACAGACATCACATCTTGCTTGGGAAGACCCTGAGCTGTGAATAACCAGTGTATAGGGATAAGTGTCGGAGAACATGGCCTCGTTCTCTTCTCAGCTGGGGTTGCCTGGGACATGATGGGAATGTCATTGCTGTTTCTAAAAGACCCACAGCTCCTTCAGCCTGTTCACAGTCCTCCCTGCACAGCCCACTGGCCCTTGAATGATTGTCAGTTGCTTTCTCCTTCCTACACTGGTAGCTCTAATTCATCCTTTGCTTCTTGTCTAACATCTCTTGCAGATCCTTATGCCATTGTCTCCTTCCTCCACCAAAGCCAGAAGACGGTGGTGATCAAGAACACCTTGAACCCCACCTGGGACCAGACACTCATCTTCTATGAGATAGAGATCTTTGGGGACCCCCAGAATGTGTCTGACTCCCCTCCCAAGATCGTGGTGGAAATATATGACCATGACACCTACGTAAGTGTGTTGGCATGAGCTTGACCTTCATGATGTGAGTGGGCTGGGGTGCATGGGACAAATGCATGGCACCATTCCTGCCCTCTGGAGTGCAATGCTGTAACATCTCCGGGTGGCTCAGACATTGACCTGACACAGAAGAAGACAAGAATTCAGCAAACAGCTCTGCTAGTGAAGTCCTTGGTGGCCTTGCTCTAGTTACCGAAGTTACCATTGTGTTTTGTGAAGTGGCCAATTTAACCATATTTTCTTGTGGAAAAAGTTTGGGACAAGATTTATAGTCATGCATGTAGGGGACCACGTCCTGTTGTTTGCTCGGCTGCCTGAAGGTATCCAGAGTGCCTTGTAGTGGTGGCATCTGGGGGGCTGGTGAGGTAACCTTGAGTCCTTCCTAGAAAAAACCGGGCTGTAGCCTGTCACAAGAGCAGAAGGGGGTTCGGACTGCGGGTAAGAGCAGTGCATAAGTGAAAAGCACTCAGAATACATTTCAGGAATGTCTTAGGAACCTCCCAGGAACCCTTCTGCCTTCCCTCCTCCAAAAGAGACCAGCAGGAAGCAGCAAAGGTGCCTGAAGATCCCGTTGCAGAGCAGTGAACAGGCTTTTGCAGAGCTGCTGATACTTAACGCTGTACTCTGAGCTCCTGCTCTGGAAATTGTGTGATAGATAAGAATTTCACCTCCTGTTTAAGCCAAAATGCGTAAGAAAGAGTGCATTTCTAGCCCTAGTAGTTACAGGGAGGAGTTTGAAAACTTGAGTCTATGTGGGCATCAAACCCATCTTTTTTTCGGAACTGGTCCCATAATGGTTCAGACAGTGAGCCTGATTTTTGAATGACAGGGTCTTGGCTGAGATGTGGGTGCATGGTGATGGACTCCAGCGGGAAGTGGGGTGGGATGAAGGCTCTCTGTGCCTGTGGTTGCCTTTCAGGGTGCAGATGAGTTCATGGGGCGCTGCATCTGCAAGCCCAGCCTGGTGCGCTCGCCGCGGCTCTCCTGGTACCCAGTCATCAAGGCGAACAGAAATGTTGGGGAGCTGCTGGCTGCCTTTGAACTGATTCAGAGGGAGAAGGTGAGCTCCCCGCCTGGACCTCATCCTGCCTCTAATTGGAACGCTAGCTTCTTCCCTTGGAGCAGCATCCAACCTTTGCTCGGTGCTGAGTTATGCCCACCTGGGCTCTGCAGCTGCCCGTCCTCGGTTTTGCCAGGACGGCTGCTCTGAGCAGACCCGGCTGTGCTGCTCGGCGCTGGCTGCACCGTGGCGGCGGGGTGGTGGGGTGTTTAGCAGAGCCGAGGGGAAGATGCTCGGTGCCGGACCGAAGCCTGGGCTGCCGGCAGGCGCCATGTGTGCCCTGCCAGCCTGGCTGGCTGCGGTGCTGAGCTCGGGGCCTCAGCACCTTTGCACCGCGGGGAGAGCCCGGTGCATTTGGCCCCAGATCGCTGCCCTTTGCTCAGCGTTGCTTTCCAGAGGGGGTTTATGAGAGCCGAAGTGGCCGGTTACTCCTGCAGCAAGCTGCCGTGCTCAGTGCCGGCCGTTCATGGAACAAGCCACGGGGGAAGGAGGCTGTGCTTTGGAGCCAGCCGGGCGGGAAGACTCCTTGTCATGCCCCAGTGTGCTCTCATGTGCTTTCCCACCCTCCCTGTCCCCCTGCATGCACCACCCCCTTGCCTCTCTCATGTCTGGCTTTTCCACTGGCCGTGGCGCCTGGCCGCAGCCCAGATGTGCCTCTATGCCAAGGAAAGCGGATGGCCCGGAAGGTTAAATCTCCCTATCCCATTCCTCCTCCCAGCCCTGAGGTGCTAATTGGGAATGAGGGTCCTGCAGCTCCCTCCTCCCTCTCTCCGATGTAGGTTACAGCTCTGCTTCTGGAGGGATGCTGCGCTCTGCGCAGGATGCTGCTGGAGCTGCTGGGTGTTGGGGGATGTGCTGGGTGCAAGCCTTGCTGCATCAGTGAGAGGCTGCTGCGGGGGGGTTCTGCTGCCAGGACAGGGCACTGAATCATCTGCACACAGCCTCTTCTTCCTCCTCACCCCCTCTCAGAAGTTACTGAACGGGGTGGGAAAGGCCTTGGAAAGGGGACCCCAGCGCTGGGCATGGGGGCGCAGCGTGTGGCTGTGGGAGGACTGATGTTTCTTTGCCGGATAACGCTGAGTTAGCACCAGGAGGGCAAATGGAAAGTATGTGTTTTTTTGTCTCCACAGCCGGCTGTCCATCACATCCCTGGCTTCGAGGTAATGCCTTTCTCCTGTTCGCAGCTCCTAGGCTCTGCGCCCCTCCAATTGCCCCCTCCCCTGCCCCTACAGAGCTGCTGGGTCCCAGCACCACCAGCTGCTCCCGCAGAGGTTTGCAGTGGACCCTCTTTGCAGCCCTGCTTCTGCAGGCAATTTGTCCGTCCTGTCTTAGAGACTTATTTTAGGATGAAGAAATCCGCATGTAGAGATGCCAGTTTCCTTCAGCTGATGGTAAAGAGAGCTGGAGTGAGTGGGGCAGCTCACTTCTGACCCATAAGTCAGGGCACACATGTCCCATTCCAGATATAATTCCTCAGGTGTTGAACACAACATTACCTTCATGCCTTGCAATAGTTTCAGCATTCACATTGCACAGGGCAGCACTTCTCAACAGCTTCAGCATGTTTCCTACCCTGCAGCCCGTCTGAGCAAAGGCATTAACTGATGCTGGATTCTGAAGGGTTTTAAGTCACCTGCACTGATTTATTCTCAAACCTCAGGGCATGGGGTGTGCAGGAACTTGGAAAGCATCCTTTTTCTATTCGGTTATTAGCTACAATTCCAAGCCTTACGATGGGCTTATGGGTGAAAATTGCTCTAAGGCTGTATTCTCCTTCTTTTCTCCAGAGTGAGCTGTCTTCCAGCCTGGATGAGGTGAGTCGATAAAATTTAGTTGTCTCTTCATCTTGGAGATGGATAAAATTGTGCCTCCATGGGGCAGCTGCTTCTTCTTGCGTGAGTCAAGCCAATAGCATCAGGATTTTAGTAACGTGAGTGATCACTGGCAGGACAGGGCAGATGGGCTCCGTGCTTAACCCTGGAAGTGTTCCCGATGGCAGGACGCGTTGGGTAATACTTAACCTTTGTGGGGTGTGTGTGCATGGGGTCTGCTGGCGTTCAGCTCTTCCAAACAAAGCGTGCAAAAGCCAGAATGCTGTGCTGACCTTTGGCTGGACCTCAACTGAAATCCCTGTTGAAAAGTTTGCGGCTTTTCATGGGGAATTCACCATGAACTGGGGCACGTGCTGGACTGTTCTAGTTGCTCTGAAGGAAATACTCTCATCAGCATCCCAAGCTGCTGCTTGGGCAACCTGGCAAAGCTGCTACCCAGACCTTGTGCATCCTACAGAGCAGATCACAGGCTGAACCAAGCGGTGTCAGGGTAGGCTGGTCTCTTGAAAAACACAAGGCAGGGAGCTGAAAAAGGGGCACACATCTATTTAAGCGTTGTGGTGGCCCTAGGAGCCAGCTGACCCCAAAGTCTGGGAGATGAGCTAGGGAGGGACCTGGGGCATGCAAAGAGCCTGGCCACATTTCTGTGAAAGGTTGGATGCGGTAAACACATTTTTGCAAGATGGGTTTCTTCCACCCAAGCAGCCTTTCCTGACGTAGTGGGGCTTGCCTTTGTGCTCCATGTGGGCTGAGATGGGTGAGCTCATGTGAACATAACCATCTCTCTGCTCTTTCTCCTCCATTTCTTGCTACTGCCATTTCTGGATGGGGCACTCCACAGCTCTGCACCCCTGCCTTGTTCTACGAAGGGCTCCTCCAATGGGTACCTTTTATGCTCAGACACTTGACTCTCCTCTGTCCCTCTGCCTTTGTCCAGAAACCAAGCAAAGTCCCAACAGAGACACTCAGAGAGACCAGCTCCTTCAGACGTGGCTTGGCCTGACCCACCTGCCCTGCAGGAACCCCATCCAGACCAACGCACCGAGGCTGCATCCAAAAGAGCGATGCCAGCCTGAGGTCTCCAGTGCCCTCAGCAGTAAATAACAAGCTTTATGGAGAATCTGGCTCGTACACGCATCATTTGGGCTTGTGATATATGTGAATGACCAGATTGGCACCAGACTTCCTTCTACTGCATTTCTGTTTGGTGCAAATGGGAACAGCCTTTTGGGGCTGGATCCCCTCCAAGCACTGGGATTTAAGCCCCTCTTGAAACAACATGGCCCAGCTTCCCACTCAAACTGGGAGATGTTTCCAGCCACTATTTTGACTGGGCTCATCTGTGTTGGCTTTCACTCGTCCCTCTTCCAACCCTGTATCAAAGTCAGGGTTGGACTGGACTATCTCCAGAGCTCCCTTCCACCCTGATTCCCTCTGATTTGTCCTTGTTCAAACCATCCCAGCTGCCAGCAGACCCCAGAGGTCTTTTAATGGATGTCTCCTCCATCCATCCTGCTGTGTCTGGGCTGAGAGCTGTGTCTGGGAATTGCTTGTTCCCCGCTCCCACCCTAAACCCTCCCTGCTCCTGCCTCGTCCCCAGGACTCGCTGCTCATTTCTGTCCCATCTGGTGAAACATTTAATGCTCGTGCATTCAGCTGAGACCCAGGAGAACGGCTGCAAAACAACCAGGAGAGCAGCAGGGATTGAGAAGGGCTTAGAAGCGGCTAGTGCTAACTGAAGACATGGCAGTGCTGGAAGCCAAGCGTGTGCTGTGGCTTTCAAAGCTGCTGTTGAACCTGATGAGGAGGGGGGACAGGCAGGAGCTCCTTCCCAAGGCTCTCCCCCGTTCCCACAGAGATGTGCCAGAGGATAGAAGGATTGAAATGATCTTTAGTCCAGTGACGATAAGGAAATGCAATGTGTGATATTTGCATCAGTGAAGATTTAGGTGCCCTGTTAGGGAAAAATCCTCCCTTTTTGGGAGCAGACTGCGCAGCCATCTCAGAGGAGCTGTGTGGAGCTGGAGCCTGCCTTGGGGGTTGGAGATGGGCTAGGTGACTTCTGCATCTCTATCATGCAACTTAAATGCAACTCGAGCATCTTTAAAGCTAGAAATGAACATATGTCACTATACAAGGACAGACTGAGGCTCTTCTTGGTTCGGTCCATGCTTAGGCACCTTGATGTGCTCTAAGTGCTGTGGGTCACAAACAAAAGCTGGGGATAGCTCTTCAAGGGCCATTCGGTCTGTTCCTCCACCCCAAGGAAGGATAAGCTCATGTTGATGGTGCAGTGTCAGAGCAGCCTGGAATTAAGGCTCTGGGTAAGTAGGTGGGTTACCAGAAGTGCTGAGCACCCACACGATGCTGGGGATGCTCTGCACCTCTCTCTTCTCCTTAGGCACTCACCTCCCAGATAACCTCCCCTTTCCCTGCTAGCACTAACCACTTCTGTGAGCATGTGGACCATGGTGGGGAGGACTGCCTGCCCCGGATTTACCGTCTGCCCCATGAGGGAACCCAGACATCTGCCCCGAAATGGAGTTACCAAAAGTCTTCAGCTAACAAGCAGCTTGATTCAGCAGCCACCAGCAATTGCCAATGAAAATTAAAGCTTAGCATCCAGTATATCTAACATGCCACCGTGAAAAATCCCTTTGTAGAGCATTTATATGCATACATATATAAGGCTGAACCAATCCTGTAATTGAAATACATATACACACTTAATTTAATGCAATAATACTCCAGCCTGAAAGGAATGCTGGTCTCCTAAATTGGTTCCAACTGCCCTTGGTTGAGGGTTGCATTTTTAGAGGTTTTGCTTTCATTCCTGCCTTTTTGGTGACTCTGAACTCAAAGATGCAGGTCAAGAAGAACCCGAGCACTGGGAGGGCTCAGAGCCTGTCCTCTGCGAGTGGCCGGGGAAGTCTGGCTCCTTGCTTTCCTCCTCTGTGAGGGCAAATTCTGAATCCCTCACCTCCCGTCCCGATTTGGTCTCACCCTGAAGGAAATCTTCTGTAGACACTGTGCACAGGCAGCTTCATCCGAGCCTTGTCCTGTGGCCGGCAGCTTGGCAGCTGCCAGTTACGGTTTATAGCTGAGCTGTTGCATGAACAGCCGCCCCTTCCTGCATCCGCAGGCGGTGCCGACCCCCTGTCCCGCGGTGCTGCCCCCACTAAACTGCTGCTTTTTGGGAGTTGGCCACAGCATCTCACCCTGCCCAGCTCAAGAAGCTGTATTTTACTGACCACCCCCCCGCTGCTGCTTCGTCCCCTCTCCGAATCCCACTGCAGAACTGTCTCACCGTGGTCCCGGCGTGGGACAGATGCGGTTTCACCCCTTCCTCCCCTAAAGGGGGCTGAGCCTGGATGGAGGGCAGATCCCTCTTAGCAGATCCCTCTTAGTTCCCTGGGGAAGGATTGAGGGATCACTCTTGCCAGCAGATGTTTGATCTTTCCCAGGGTCAGATTAAAGGGAGAGAAACAGTTTGCAAGTTCATTCAGCCCCCCAGCCCTCATCTGCCCCCCCTGCCTAGCTGTCCCTCTTGGGGGAAGATTAGTTTTGCAGCAAGAAGGAGACTCTGGGGGGAACACAGCGCAGGGAGGGGGATGCGATGGGGTTGGTGTCCTGTCGTGGTGCGACCTGATGTGCCCTTTGCATCTCTGCTCCCTGCAGTCTGCGGATTCCGACCTGCCGTACCCCCCGCCCCAGCGGGAGCCCAACATTTACATGGTCCCCCAAGGAATCAAACCGGTCCTGCAGCGCACGGCCATCGAGGTGAGTGATGGGGAGCGCATCAGGGAGCTAGGCCCCTTGCAGAATAACACCCCAAATGTGTGTCCCTAATGGGGGTGGGGATGAGACCCAGAAATGGGATCCAAGTGAGGCTGTGTGGATATGGAGCCCCACTGGTGCTGGGAGCTGGTTCTGCTCATGGATTATCTGTCAAAAAAGTTACCTTGCTGGGAAAATGAGTCTCACCAAGCAGTCAAGATCTAGGGCAGAGCACAGCTCTGGACCACACTTGCTTGTTGGAAGGACAGTCTGCCTCACACCAGGGTGATATTTTTCCAAAACAGAGATGCTCCATTGATAGATAAGCAGTTGTGGACCTGGTGTATTGGTGCATACACAGAAATGCTCACCATGTGATCTGGCTTTGCCCAGCACCACCTGTCCTACAGGGCTGATTCATCCCTCCTTCACAGTGGGCCAACCTTCAGGTCTACCTCTGTTGCTGAGAAGCTTAGTGAGAAACTTGGAGGCAAACCTTTGGCTCAGTCATTGCTGTCTGTTCCCCTCACCCTTCAGATCCTGGCCTGGGGGCTGAGGAACCTCAAGAGCTACCAGCTGGCCAGCGTCACCTCGCCCAGCCTGCTGGTGGAGTGCGGAGGCCAGCATGTGCAGTCCTGTGTCATCAAGAACGTCAAGAAGAACCCCAACTTTGACATCTGCGTGCTCTTCATGGAAGTGGTGAGGATGTGGTCCCCCACAACTACCTGGCAGGAGGCTGTACACAGGTGGGGTCGGTCTCTTCGGCCAAGTAACAAGCAACAGGAGAAGAGGAAACAGCCTCAAGTTGCACCAGGGAAGGTTCAGACTGGGTATTAGGAAAAATTTCTTCACTGAAAGGGTGGTCAGGCATTGGAACAGGCTGCCCAGGGACGGGGTGGATTCACCATCCCTGGAAGTGTTCAGAAAACACCTAGCTGTGGTGCTTAGGGACATGGTTTAGTGGTGGCCTTGGCAGTACTGGGTTAATGGTTGGACTTGATGGTCTTAAAGGTCTTTTCCAACCTAAATGAATCTATGATTCTGTGATTCTGTAGCAGAGCTGGTTGGGAAGGATCTCTGGAGGTCCCATAAAAATGCCATAGGTCATCATAGCAGATGCCATAGGTCATCATAGGCATCTTCACTAACCTATGGTGAATCTAATTCTGTCCTGCTTGGCCTCGGTTCCCTTTGGGGAGGTGCTACCCTCCCTGCCCTGCATAAGTAACGTGTTCCCTCCCCTCTGCCCACAGCGTTTACCCAAGGAGAGCCTTTACAGCCCCCCCATCATCGTCAAAATCATCGACAACAGGCCCTTCGGTCGAAGGCCCGTGGTGGGGCAGTGCACCATCTGCTCGCTGGAGGACTTCTACTGTGACCCCTACCGCGAGGAGACGGACGGTTCCCAGGAACACTCAGGTATGTGCTGCCACGAGGACCATGCTGGCCGCACACCCATGCCCTTCTCCAGGAGGAGCTGCGGGTCCCTGCATGCGTTGCTTTTAGCTCACCCCAGCTGTAGGTCTGGTACAAGAAGCCCAGGAGGTGCCGAAGAGGAGTTTAGCTCTGGGGTTGGTTGGTGAGATGGGCTGTCCCTGGGCCAGGCTGTTCAACCCACGTGAACGTGAGCTTTGGTTGGCGTGAAGGCTCTGGGCAGGGCTGAGCTCGCTGCTGGAGGTCGGTCCCAAGGTGGCTGGGCTCTGGGGTTCCTGACAGCTAGATGTCCCGGTCATGCTGGTGCTTGCTGTGATTGCAGATGATGTGAGCCTCACGCCCAGGGATGACGTCCTGATTGACATCGATGACAAAGAGCCTCTTATTCCTGTCCAGGTATGGACGAAATGGCAACGGTGGGGGGACACCGGTTTCTTGCTTTGCATGATACAGGAGAACTTGTGCGGGTACTGGGCTGGGGTAGGGTGCGAGGCAGGTGTGAGGTCACCTCTGGTTGTAACCTTCCTTCTGCAGCTTCCACCTCCATTTTCACCCCTTCTTCTCCACTATGCCACAACAAACAACCACAAACTCGCCCTTCTCCCCCCTGTTTAACATGAGGTGTCAGATCTGCCCCCGGGGGAGGGAGCCAACAGACTCTCTCCAGGTCACTCTTCCCCTCAGCGCCTCTTCCTCAAATGTGTGGTTCGGTTTGGGGCTGAGGAAGGTTTGCAGTCATCCCCTTCGGGCTCCGCTGTGCGGAATGCCCTCTTGGAAATGACAGTCACTGCCCCAAGGAGCTGACAGCCTTGAGGGGACTTACCCCAGCTCTAGAGAGGGTGAACTGGTGCTGGCAGATGGGACAGTTTGCCCAAGGCCATGCTGGAAGCAAAGGTTCCCCAAGGCTCAGTTGTCCTTGCCACAGCCATGTGGCTGGGTTTCTTTTCCCCAGTTTTGCTCTTTGTTTGCAGGATGCTTTGCTGCTTCCAAACCCACTCGCTGCTTTCGGCAGCTCCAGTTACTCTGCAGAGGGTCACGGTGGGGACCGTGATTGCGGAATACCCGGTGATGGTGGGAACTGGACATGCTTTAGCAGGGAAGGAGGGATGTGTTGCTGCTGCTGCAGAAAACCAGCTTCTCTGTGCCATGAGTTTGACAGGTCTCAGCTGTCCTTTGTAGCTGGGTCAGGCTGGGCATGCCACTGGGCTTGCTGTTCGTCCTTCCTGCAGCACCACTGGAAGGTGTCTGGCCACACTGGTGACACTGGTCCTGCTGGTGCTTCACATTTCTATAGCCTTTAGGTTTCTCTGCCAGCAGATGTATCCTCTTCGAGGCAGAGTCCTGCCAGTGCTGACATGTGCGTGTGATGCTTAAGTCTGTAGGTGAGCCTGATTGCTCAGGAGCAGCTGAAAGTATTGTCAGAGGCATTTGGTGGAGCTTTTTGTGGTCTCCTATTCATTTTGGTGCTTTTAGCGTGTGCTGGCATGTCCTCCCTCCCTGTTTTAAAGGTTGTGGGTGCTGCGTGGTACCTTGGGCTAGACAAGCCTGAGCTTTCTGCAAGAGATCTGCGTCTTGGGTCTGCCTCTTGCCTTGCCTTTCTCTGCCCATAAAAGCAAGATGTAGAATTAGGGTGTCAACGCTTCTGCTCTTTATTCATGTCCTTGGTGGCACCTCAGTGTTTCTGTTCATAAGGACTTTATGATCCACTGATCCATGCCATCAGATAGCTGTGGTCGTGTCCCAGGGTGGGCGCAGGCTGGGCCCCAGCATCAGGCTGTCCTGGGAGATTCAGAGCTGGAGCAGCACCTCTCTCCTTGCTGCATCCCTTAGGCTACGCTGTCTGCTTTAGGTTTGTGCCAGACAAGTCCTGCTGCAGCTGAGCAGGCATTGCTTAAGCAGGAGTGCACATTGTGGGCTGCAACCTCAGCCCAGTTCAAGGCTTTCAGGCATTGGGCTAAGGAAAAATCAAGATTTTTCTTAGCAAAAGCTGTGGGTGTGGGACTCCAGCCTGTTGTGGTCTTGACTGCAGTTGGCCCTGCTCATGCCTACCTGTCCCAAGCACTGATGAGATCCAGGCTGGTGCTCTCAGGCAAGGTCACCCCGCAGTCCTTGCAGTGAGGCATGTCAAATGGGCTGGCTTTTTGGGTTCCCCACCAGCTAAGAGGTGGGATGTTCATAGCCTCAGCTCCCTGGGATACTGGCATCTCATCCAGAGATGCTTCAGTATCGATTAGGAGTTGCACAGTGGGGTGTGAAAACATTGGCCCAAGTGAACAAGTGTCGCTGAAAAGAAAAAGCAACTCCAGAGAGGAAATACTGCTGACAACCTAATGGGCTTTCCCTTGGCTTGCCATTTGTGGATCTGTTGTAATAATTTACAATTTTGCTTCATCTTGTATCGGTAAAGTAACTGAAGCATGTCTGTAAAAAACACATCAAAATGAGTCTTGGAACAGGAACCTTCGCTTCTGCAAATACTCCCCCTTTCCTAGCCCAGCACAGAAAGCACTGGGGAGAAAAGTGAGGGGGTCAGGGAATAACATGCGTAGAAGGGTTGGGGTACAGGTTGTGCCTCTACCTCTGATGAGCTGCGTAATGCTGGGCGAGCAATGTCCCTTTGCTGCACCAAGGAAGCCGGTGGCACCCAGTGCCTATGCCAAGACCCTCTGCAGAGTCAGCTGTGGGTGGGATGGATCCCCGGGAAAGGGTCGGAGCACCCAAGGATGGGTTTGCTGCTCCCACGGTGGCGGGTACAGGCTTAATTCAAGGGCTGGGAGCATGCCTGAAGGACGGGAAGGTGGTGCCTGGTGGCAGAGGCCAGGTGGAGTTTTGCTTTAGCTGTGGGCTAAAAACCCCTGACAGAAGGTTGTTCTGGCCCCCTCCTGACCCACAGGCACAGGTGGGGCAGCGATGGGTGGACTGGGTTTGTGTCTGCAACTCCAGCAAGCTGCGAAGGCAGAATTTCTCATTTTTTAATAGAGAAACCTACCCAACTTCCAGCTTGGTTTGACTACATTATTTTTTTCGGGGGGCCATACTCTGAAATTTAGTTTAAACTTCCCCCCCCTCCCCCCTCCCCCCGCCTTTTATTTTTTTTCTGGTCAATTTTCAGTAAAAATGGTATTGCATAGCAAAATAACAACCTGCAGCCCCTCCAACATACAGTACTGCTCTTCAAGAGCATCACGGTGATGGTCTTCACGGCAGTCCTGTGCTGCCTTTTTCTGATGGCAAACCCATTCCATAAGCGCAGCTGATTTTAGAAAACATTTCCTTTCTTCTGACCTTCATCTGTCAGCGCCGTTTCCCACCCTGATTTTCCTGTGCCTATGCCGGGGTCTCTCCAGACCTGTAGGTGCTCCTGCTCTTTCTCCTGTGACTTTGGTGGAGGTAATGAGGGAAATGCAAATTCTGTCTGGAAACCCAGGGTTTTGACCCAAATCTGCTTTCTCGCAGGCAGCCGGCACAGCTGGGGCTGGCTGCCGCAACGCAGGACAAGTTGGGTGCTTTTCGCCCAGTCGCTAATTACCCTTTTACTCTGCTTCATGGAAATTCCCCTGCTTTGTTTTGCCAGTGCTTTATTAACCCGGTGGCTGCTTTTTTTCAGGGAGGGGAGGAAAATTTTCTCCCAAAAATACCCTTTACAAAAACCGCAGGCAAAGGCTCTGCTGGGTGCAGACAGGCAGCTGCAGCCACTGCAGGACCCCAGCCTGGGGGGCTGTGTGGTGCTGGGGTCCTCTGAGCTGGTGCTGAAGGTGCCTGGCCAAGGTTGCACTGGATGTTAATGCTCTGTAGGGCTGGTGGGGCTCCCAGTTCGCACCATTCTCTGCCTTTGCTGTCCGGGCAGGGTGTGGGGAACACCCTGGGGTGCCCCCACCCTGCGGTGCAGGTTGGAGGGAGTCCCTGCCTGCAGGAGATGCCTCTGCCCGACTCTGCCGTGCCTGCTGTTGCTTGAAATGCTCTGATCAGATTGCCGTAGCTTTTTAAGGAAAAGGCATCATTTTTTTCTTTTTTACACAGTTTTTTCTTTTCTTCGGGCACTTTCTAGCAGCAAAAAAATCAAGAATGTTTTTCGTGTTAATTTTGCAGCACTTCATTCACAACCCAGGGCTTGCGCTCTTCTTACATTTGCGCTCCAAAAATGGCAAAATTTCAAAGTTCTTTTGGCCTCCACCTTTTTTATTGCAGTTAGTTTGGAAAAGAAAATGAAAAATTGTCCTTCAAAGCTTTTTTTTTTTTTTTCATCTTTTGACCAGCATTAACCATGTACATGCTTCTTGGTGTCAGGGGGTGTGCAAGCCAGAGACCATATAGGTGCTGTGCAGACATGCGTGCACCTGTATTTAAGGAACTGAGTGTGCAAGCCTCCGTCACCGCTGAGATGATGCTTTGGCCACTTCCATTGTGGGGGAACCTCTTGGAGATGCTGAGCAGGGTGTTTTGGGGCAGTTTGGGAGGCAGAGTGGGATCGTGGTGTGCAGGGACCTCTTGCACGTGCAGCTCCGCACCACGCTGGGTGTTGGTCATGTTGGCAGAGAGGTCAAAGGTGGCAGAAGGTGATAGGAGGGGTGGGAGGAAAGGAGTAGCCCACTTCTCTGAGCCTGCCCTGAAACCTGCTCCTCATTAGGCTAATTTGGAGTGAGGCCGGAGGCTCTGTTATTGTGTGTACGCAGCGCCCTGGCACAGCGGGGCCATTTAAATGGCAAACAAGAATGAATCCCCTCCTTAGATGTGGTGGTGCATCACGGGGAAACTTTCTTCGTGAGCCGCACCCCACCACCGCAGGCGCCACAGGATCCAGCCCCGCTCCCCCCATCTCCCCCCACCCCGGCACAGGCAGCTCCAGGCAGGAGCAGGGCGAGGGAGAGCATCACCAAGGGCACCCGTCTCAGATGCCTGCGCTCACTCAGGGCTGGGCTGGTGGGTTCCCTGTGAGCAGGGTGTGATGGGGGGAGGAAAGCAGCAGTTCCTGACCCTCCTCCAGCTCCCATCCTTTCCAAAGCTTTGCTCTGGACGCTCTTGTCCAAACACACTTTCTGCTCTGTACCGGTTTTTAATGTCAGTGCAGTACCTGAGGGCTCCTGCAGAAGCTGTAGGCACTGCTGATAGCGTGCCAGATCCTGGTCTGTCTGTTTTGCTTTTGAATTACACCCTGCCACTCATCCTTCTTCAGAAATTTGTGTGCTTTCTATCTAAATTAATGGAAAAACTCTCTTTCCCTGGCTCTGAAGTTCTTCCCCGAGACTTTGGGGTGCTCCTTGTCCTGATGGAGACCCATACACCATGGTAGGCTACACGGCGCAATGTCTCATCCTCAGTCCAGCTCGCTCTCCATCCGCTACTTGCTTTGAAAATTAGGGCTGTTGTCATGTCTGCAGCAGGTTAGGGTCCATCGCAGGGACCCGGTGTGCCCCCAGCAGCAGGCATGTGACTCTATTAGAGCCAGAACTCTGCAACCCGGAGTTGGCCCTGGTGGCCAGGCTCTTGCCTGCCAGGAAAAAAGGAGATTTCCTACCGACCTGCTGGCAAAAGAGGCATTTTTGGAGGGTGACAACCAGAAAATGGGACCCCTGTCAGGGAACAGAGGGTTGTTGGCAGGCAGATCCTCAGCGTTTCTCTGCTACTGTTTGCTTCTCGGTGGAGCTGAGGACCCGCCGCCATCCTGGCAATGCTGCAGAGCAAGGAGAGCAGTTCCTGGGTTTGGGGCTGCAGACCGGGAAGATGCATCTTCCTGCAGCATCAAACCCTCGCTTTGTGCTGCCAGAGCCATGGGCATGGAGCATCCCGGTTGGAGTTCCACTGGGAAGCCATGGTCCTGGCTGGTGTTGGGGTGGAGAAGTTGGTGACAGCTGATCTTCTGTGAGACCCCCAGAGCTTGTCCCATGGGCTGCCTGTTTGACAGCCCCTCCCGAGCATTGCCTGCGGGTGATCCTGGGTATCTTTTCCCTCTTGGTACTTGCTCCCCCAGGCAGCTTTTGGCTGGGATGTGGAGTAGGTCTGTCTGTAGGAAGCCCCAGCCCACCTCCCCATTCCTGTGTGCAGAAGCTGTCATTAGGGGACTCAGTCCAACAATTAGAAAACATCCAGGAAGGCATTTATGGGCAGTGGGTACAGAGGACAGAGGCTAAAACCTCTTCTGGCCTGTGAAGATGCCTGTGAGGAAGAGGAGGGCTGTAGCAGTGAGTGATGGAGGTGAGGGTAAAGGATGGCACCTCTGGCCGATGTCCCTCAGCCTCAGGTTGCAGAAAGTGAAGCAAGGTGAGCTCTTGCTCGTGTTTGACTTTCCTTTAACCAAAATAAACGACACCACATATTGCATTATGTAATTTATTTATTTTTTTTTAAACCTCCAGCAAAGGTCAGAAAAATATTTCCCTAGCAATGTCCCCAGACCTGAAGGCAGGACTTTCTTCCCCCAAAATAAATGCGGGCAACAGAAGTTATGAGCCAGGTTTCCTGCGATGTTCCCAAGGATGGTACGGGTGGAGCAGCTCAGCTCTTCCCTCTGGGAAAACACTGAGGCTGACAGGGCTTTGCCAGGCTGCCTCTGTCCCGCACCTTGCAGGGACTTCGCTGTGATGTCCCCAAACCTGCTCAAACCAGCCTTTCGGGGACAAAAGCTGTGGCCGGGGGACGGACCCCCTGCTGTGCAGGTGCACGCAGCAGCTGCTGGCGGGGGGCTGCTGCCCGGCGGCGCTGCTGGGCGCGGGGGCTGCAGGGGGCCCGGAGCAGGCAGTGGCAGAGGTTTGCAGCCGGAGGACCCCAGCTCTGCCATCAATACTTGGTTCCCTGGGGCAATCTGAAGCCTATCGAGAGCATCTGCAGGCTGGGGTCAAACTGGGGAGCAGCTCAAATGGGAGGTGAAAGGATGGGAAGGGGGAGAGGGATGTGGCAAAGCCAAAACACTCCGCTGCAGCAGCTGTTTTGAAGAGGAAGACTTTTTGTTTCTTTTACTGAAACAAACATTTCACAGACAAAACACCTGAATTATTCAGTTTGACCCCAGATTAATTCTTCTCTGTTTGTTTGTTTGTCTTTCGCTTTCACCCTTTGTTTGGGGAGCTGAGGAGGAGGGAGCCTGTTCCTGGAAAGCCAAACCAAAATTCCCACCGCCTCCCTCCCTAACCCCTCCGTTTCGGCCCTGAATGCTGTTCCTGCCGAGCCCACCCTCTCCTGGTGGCAGGTGCGGCGTGGGGTGCCTGTTGCTTAGGGGGTCTGACACCCCACAGCCACCGGGGTCCCTCTGCCCCACTCTGCTCCCCACCGGGTCTGGGTCTGCAGGGAGGAGGAGCAGTCCCAGTCTGCAGAGGCCATCTTACTCCTTCTCCCTGGGAAAGGGGATGGATCCTGGGCCAGGAGCCCATGCCCAGGGCTGCGGTCTCTGTACCACGTGCTCTTCCAGTGGTGACCTTGGAAGCAGGAGCCAGGATTGTTCCTGCCCGTGCATGGGTGTGTTTCATCGTGTGGCTCCAAAGCCTTTCTCCCTCCTTGCCAAGCCTGGCTTTGGTCCCTTCTCTGATGGATGACTGGAACAAAGGATCACTTTGTTGTCCTCAATCGAAATAGAGAAAACAAGCAGATGCGAAACCCCTCTGCTCTGAGGTTGCTGAGTGTGTTGTCCCTCTCGTCCAAGCGGGGTGAGAAGTTCAGCCTGAGGTCTGTTTAAAACAAGTCTATGTGCACATGAACTGCAAACATCATGGTTGCTGAATGCGAAGAAAAGAAGCTCCTAAAACTCAGAGAAAAGCAATTTTTCTGTAGCAAGGTCTCCTGGGCTAAGCCCTCCCAGTTTGCTTCTCTGGGAGATGCCCATGGAGCAGGGTTTTGCAAGGGCTGGGCACATGCAAGGGGCTGCTGGATCAGCCCCTATTCCTGCCTGCTCTGCACCGGCAGCCTCCCCCTGTTCTCCATGCTCTTTCCTGGGTCCTCATCCCCATGGGAAGCAGATCAGGAAGGACAACCGTGAGGTCCATCTGCAGCCCCAAGGGATGAGCAGTTTGTTCCTTCCGCTTGTGGATAAAACAGTCACAGAGGAGCTGTCTCCCACTAGCTTCCAAGAGTTCGATGGGTGCTGAGCCTGGGGGAATCTTTCCCCCATGAAGCAGCTGTAAATTCAGTGTTTTCAGCTTGACCCAAGGTGGGATGCAGGTCTGGTTCGATGGGGTCAAAGCAGAGCGTCTGGGGACAGTGCCCCCAGCAGCACTGTCGGGCTTGGCCTGATGCTCAAACCCAGCTATTTTTTGGTGAGAACATCCAGTTCCTCCCCCTTCCCCATCTCGAAGGAAGCACACCTTGCAAGGCAGAAACAGAGCTGCTGCTTGCTGCCCAGGGCAGGGGTAGGTGATGGCAGCTCTTGGTTTGCCAAGGACAAGCTGCACTTGTGCTTGGCATCTTATTTGTCCCAGGGCTTGGTCCTGAGCTCCCCTAATCCCCTTCTGTTAAAAACACCCGGAGTCTGATCCCTCCCTGGCTCCTGCAATGAGCTTGGCTCACCCCGTTTGTGAGCCCTTATTGTCTGCAGGAGGAGACGCTGAGAAATGCTAACAGCTTTTCTGTAACACGTTTTTTTCCTGCAGTTCCCCTTTAATACCCCATTTATTCTTTGCAACCATTCAAACCCGGTGCCATTTGATGAACATCAATGACAACCCAAACCCTGCTCTCGTGCCAAGGATGCCTTGCCCGGGGAGACCTTATAACCCAGGGGAGGGGGAAGGCGGCATCGTTTGGGTTTATTTGTTTTATTTCTCCTAAATTGTGCTTTTGCTGATGTATGTTAAACACTGTTTCTCTAACCCCATTGATAACCAATCATTTTAATTTGTAGCTTGCGGATGGTATGACCAGCTCAGCATTAATTAACATGCCAGCTTCTTGGGCCCAGCCTCATGTATGTATTGCTTAATTTCTAACTTGCTTGATTAATGGTTTTTATGAATGATATACGTGCATATATATATATATATGTATATTTAAAGATCTGTAAAAATGTAGGCATTTCCTTTTGTGAAAGATGCCCTCGCTGTCCTAGAGAAAAGGCAATTTTGTCTTGCTACAGGGGCGTGTGCATCTCAACATCATTTTCCTTCATGGTAAAGACAATGAGGTTGGTTTTGGGAGGAGGGATGAGGATGCTTCCTCCCTCCTGTCCTGGCAGAGCTGGCAGAATTACATGTGTGCTCGAGGTCTGATGTCTTCCCAACAGCTTCTGGCTTCTTGATGCACAGCAGCAGAGCCTGGTAGCTCACTGGAGATGGTGTGTCCTGGGTGGCCACAGTGGCATGGTTGAGTTGATGGGGCTTCTGTGCTCCTCCAGGTCCTGGCTCAGGGACCGTCACAAGTCCTAGGCATCACGTTGGTATAAGCTGAACTAAGAAGGTGTTGGCCTTACACGAGGAGGGGGGTTTCACCTCAAGGAAGGTTTTGTCTCATCAGCAGGACTTTGCACAGTCCTGGTCCTTGCAGGTATACAGCCTGGTGCCCTCAGAGCGTGGGGATGAGATGCTGGGCAGTGCCCAAGCAGTGACAGTTCCCTCCTTGCAAAGCATCTCCTGCTCCCTGTATGCATTTTATTAGGATATTAGATGTTAGGAAGAAATTCTTCCCTGTGAGGGTGGTGAGGTGCTGGCACAGGCTGCCCAGAGCAGCTGTGGGTGCCCCATCCCTGGCAGTGCCCAAGGCCAGGCTGGACGGGG
>JAVJGI010000001.1:38631666-38690176 GCA_035590275.1 Ibycter americanus
CTCCCAACCCAAACCATGCTGTGATTCTGTGATTTTTCAGAAGAAAATCAGATGCTGGGGTGTTCCTGGGTTTTGTGAGAAGGGCAGTGAAGCTGCTTTGCTTTCTCCAGGCTGATGCTCCAGAGAAACAATTCTTTTCCATGCCCCAAACTCATCCCTAGCAGGGTTGTGACCTTGGGGCTCTTCACCCCTCTTAGATCCCTCTTGATACTGGCCTATGAGTTACAGGAATAGTCTGCCTTTGAGGTCTGACCATGCAGGATGGAAGGAGAGATCAACGGGGCTTTCACTTGCTGAAAATAGAGTAAAAATCGAGCAAGCAGAGCACGTAAGAGATGGGTTGCAGCTTCACGGCAGCTGTAACTTTTGCATGCAGAAGTTCCTGATGGGCATCTTCGTAGGTCTTGGCATAGGGCTGGAGGCACGTTTCCATAATACATAGATACGTGCTTTGTTGGCCCTACATGCATCTCTCCAGTACCCTGTTTATCCTCTGTACCCACGTAACGGTGCTCGCTGATGCGGCTTCCTTTGCTGCACAGAGACAGATGGGTGGCTGTGCTGGGATGCAGAGTATGGAAACAAAAGCCTCATAAATAGCCTCCCCCTTCCCTCTGTTCATCAGCATTTTTAATTTACGTGAGTATGTTTTTGTTTTAGTTCAAATAAAATTTAGGAAAAAAAAAATCAGAAAAAAAAAAAGAAAAAAAGCTGCAAACCATTAATTTAAAATAAAAGCAACAGAATATTAGGCAGTAATAAACCCATTCTCCTGGCCTTCACCAGGACCCTACAAGAATGTGATTAAATGTAATAAACCTCATGTCACAAAGAGCTGCTGGTGCCTCCTGGGGAAAACCATCCTGTTTTGGAAAGCAGGTCACCGAGACGGCCCGTGCATGTCTTCCTTCCCGTCTCCTGCTCCTTTATAGCTGGGGAGCTTCGCACGAAAGCAGGAGCTGTGGAATGAGGCATAGGGGCTGCAGCTGGTTAAATATTAGGAAAAAAGCTTTTACAGCCAAAAAAATCCAGCCCAGTGTGGAGTGTGTGAGGGAGCTCCTGAACTTTGC
Organism: Ibycter americanus; assembly: GCA_035590275.1. Lineage (NCBI taxonomy): Eukaryota > Metazoa > Chordata > Aves > Falconiformes > Falconidae > Ibycter > Ibycter americanus. The sequence goes on from JAVJGI010000001.1 coordinate 38,632,737, forward strand.
TGGGTTCTGCCTCCGACCATGGCATTAATGACCTGGAGAGGGGGAGCATGGTGGGGGATTGTGGACTTGCACCTCGTGGAGAGCTGAGCTTGCAGACCAGGCTGCTCATCTCCTTGGTGGCCTCCACAAGAGCTGTTATTTTTTTTTTTTTTGTCCCTTCGTCTCAAGCATGTTTTCTGCCTCTCAGCGTGCTGAGAAAACCTTGAAAAACTCCAGACCCACAAACAGCTCTGGGAAATGGGACAGGCATTGCTGGGGGGACCTGGCAAACCCCCGAGGAGAGTGATGGGCATCACCTCTGTGGCACTGATCCCCTGCACACACCCGGGGGGTAAAGGCTGGGGAGAAGTGCTGGTGTGGCGGGGACATCAGATCAGGGCTGCCAGAGCTGATGCTTCAGGCTCTGCCTGGAGCCTGCATGAATCCAAGCACTTAATCTGCAATTGTTTATAACCTAGTTCATAAACCCTTTCTAATCTGGCCTCTCTTCGCACTCCTCTGGTGCTGCTGTTGCCAAAGTCCTCCTAGACAAAGTCAGGAGTTGGCCCTTTGTCCCTCTCTCGTCCCTCCTGAGAATCTTTGGCATAAGCAAAATGAGACGGTTTTGCAACAGCGATGTCTTGTGGATCCACTTCTCTGCTCCAGATCTGTCCCCTTCCCACCGCGCTGAAATCCTGGCTCATCTCGCTGGAGTTCAAGTGATTCAATCATGTTCAAAGGGTGAAAGAGAGACTCATGACTTCTTAAAATGTCAAAATAAGCTCTTTCATGAGCCATTTCCCCCTCCCTGCCTGGGAGGAGCACTCTGTTGTTATCCACAAGACCCCCTCCTTGTTGTCCTGTAAATCCCCTTTTCAAACTGTCTGACCATCCCAGAGCTCGGACACTGGGCTTGGCCTGTGTCCCCTCAAAGCTCTCCAAGGACGGAGCTGCCATTGCCCTCTGTGTCTCTGCCATGCTGCCCACCAGAGCTGACCTGAGAGTGATTGGGATGAGGTCCTGGTGACCCAAGGGGTGTTAATTTGGGAAAATGCAGGGGACTGCAGGACGGAGGAGAGCCCATAGCCATCGTCAGCAGAAGGTGCGAGACACCTCTTGCTAAGATCAAAGCCTGTATTTGTCAGCTGAACCACAAGTACAGCTCAGGTAGGTGTTGTATAGGTGCCACCACCAGAGCTGGTCACACCGGGATCCCTTTATGAACAAGGAACTGTAAAAATCTCTACGGCTTTGGCCTCTTTTTGATATCTGCCTTAAGAGCAGTATTTAAATGGAAACTATTTGGGGCAGTTTCCCATCCTTCTCCTTTTCTACAGAGCAAGCACAACAGGAGCCGAATCCCGAGGGGGGTCCCCGTGTGCTGTATTAGCGATAAATAAGAGTTATTGATTCATTGTTAAGGGCAAGAGGAAAATACAGCAACGCTTCTGAAGAATCACTTTAAAGTGTTCAACAGATACAGCTGGGACTTACCAGAAAGCTCCTTGAGCAAGCAGGGCAGAAGGACGGTGTACCTGGGGCGGAGACGCTGCATTTTGCAAAGCACCTGTTTGCCACCAAGGGGCTTTGAGGACCCTTTGGCAGGGTGTCCTTGTCCGTGTCTCCTCCACCCTGCTCAGGCTCAGGATGGAAGGGGCAGACAGGCTCCTTCTCCTGCGAGGTACACATGAGCTTTTGAGTCTGGAGGAGTGAAAACGTGGGGTTAGTGCGAAAGGCCAGACGTGGGTGGCAGGTGGAGGGACCCAGGTTTGCAGGAGAGCTGTCCCTTCGCAGAGGACCCCCGACATAGTTAATGCCCATGCGGCTCCTGCATTCCCAGCCGTGATCCCAGCAAGATCTCCTCTCCACCAGCCTTAGCTTGCTGGAGCAGTCAGGCAGTTCATGAGCATGCCCCAGAGGAGAGAAGCTCATGGGGAGCCCTCAGGCACCTCTGAGCTATGAAGCTGCAACGAGGAGCCTCCGATCTCCCCTGAGAAGCACTGTAAGGTTCTTTCTATGCAGTTATTCATACCATTATTTCGGTACCATGCTTTCGTTGTAAGAACTACAAATAACCCATCAAATGACAAGTTAGCAAAGCTAACCCAAGCCAAAACCAAAAAGTCAAAATCTGTAAACTATTTGGAATAATTGGTTATTTGCTGTGTTTGCTAGTTCCAAATCAGAGCACATATTTTACGGCTTATCCTGTTACTGTTAGTTGGAAGAGCTCTTGGTGTTGGATATCTCCTGCTGAAAACGGTCGCCAAGCCGCTCTGCAGCCCAGTGTCGCCCTTCGATCCTGCCATTTTTTTTTTTTTTATCCCAGTGTTTCACGTACGCTTGGGGGACACGGCACTGCTACGGACAATGGGTGAAAGCCCTCCCTGACAAATCTGCATGGCAAGCTGGTTTTCCACCAGCTTTCCACCAGGGGAAAGCATCCCCAAATATAAGCCATGGGACAGAGGAAAAATGGTGGCAAGAAGGTGCGTGGGTGGCTGCCCCCGGCTGACCGTGGCTGAATGTAGGCTGGTTGAACAGGATGGGGAAAAAAACCCACTGAAAACAAAGTTTTGTCCACTTCTGAGCAAATTCAGGAGTATGGTTAAAGAAAAAGGTGAAACAGCCAGAAATGAATGATTTCTCTTTATGAACATCTGGCAGTTCACACCTTAAGGGTTAACAGAAGGAGAAGGCAAGTCCTCTTGCAGCCCCCATGTTGGGGTGTGTGTGGTTTTCTCCTCCTCCCTCCAGCCCTGCTTTCTGCAGCTCAGAGCTGCTGCAGGTCCCTGGGGCAGGCTGAAGGAGCCGGGTGAAAGGTTAATGAACCCAAGGATAACCGAAAGTCCAGTCCCTCCCGGGGAAGAGGTTGGAGTGCAAGGACTTGGGGAGATTGTTAACGTAAAAAAGCCTTCCTCCAGCTCCCAAGGTCTGGCGGGTGCAAGGTCCCAAGCCCAGCTGGTGGCACCTCCACCCCAGTGTCTTGCGCAGGGCATGGCCTTCTAGCAGGAAAATCTGATTTCTCCTGCTTCCCAGGCACTTCTGCAGCTTCTCCTGGTCTGCGTTTGTAGGTGATGGAGCCCCTTGGGGAGCAGAGGCTGGCTTGCCTCCCCGGCGTGGGGACAGCTGGCACCTGGCTCGGGTGGTGGCTGGCTGCTCCGTGGCAGAGTCGTGGTGGGGATCTTCCACAGCAGCGAGCCGCTGGGTTCCCTGCCTGGGCGTGCCGACCTCCGGAGCAATACTAGACAGAGCAGCAGCGGGATTGGGGATGTGGTTGGAAAACCCCAAGGAGCACAGCTGTGGTGTTTAAAGACATTTTTGTGTTCCCCAGCTGTTTGCCGTGGCCTCTCTGCTGGAGTTCTCTGCGCCCGAGGAGGACAGGGCTGGGCTGGGTTAGTTTGGGCGGGTGATGAGCTGAGCTGACCAGGCTGCCTTCACGCTGGAGTGGATGATGATGCTAATACCATCCTCTCCCAGAGATGCAGGGTGTCACCTCCTGCAAAAGCGTGGTAACAAACAGCTGGGGAGCTGCATCTATAAATGTCCGAGCTGTTTCTAGAGGGATCTTCTCATGCCAGCTGCAGAGCTTTCCCATTGCGGGAAATCTGCCTCCCAGATGTGAGGTGCGAGTACATTTGAGACTGAGGCAGTGGCTTAGCTTCTCTAGAGGCAGTATTTATTATTGCTGTAATTATATATATATATATTCCCACAGGGAAGAGTGTGTAATCAGTAGGAGAGCAAGCATAAGTATTAAGACTTCAGTTATCTCATGCTTGCTCTGCTCCAGGCTTTGCTGTCTGGACAGTAACCTGTCTGTGCCTCAGTTTCCCCCACCTGTAAGGCGATGATAAGGACCAAGTTTCACCAGAGGCCAATATCTCCTTTGTGTGGCATCTTCTCAGGTTTCCACACCTCCTTTTTCTCCCAACTGAAATGACCATTTCAACATATTACGTGAAAACTGGGTTGTGCTGGCCAAGCCCAGACTCCTGCTATGCCCATCTGGGAACGCATCCGATGGGACAGGCTTGCAGTCACAGCAAACCCTGGGCGGTGGGGAAAAAAATCGCTCTGGCTCAACCTTCCTGGCAAAAAATGAGGTTAAAACCGGTGCATTCCCCACCAGATAAAACCAAATGAGACTGGAAATATCCTGAGAGCTGCTGAGATGACACAGGTCTGCATTTCGGGGTCTGGGGGAGGGAAGAATTTCAATGCCCTGGACAGCCCTGTGCATCACCCTGGGTGAAAGTCCTACGTGGAGACCAGGCACAGCTTAAACCTCCTTCCCTGTTAGCTGGAGGGGTCAGCGAGCGGCGGCTGCTGGCTCTGCTGAGCCCACCACCGCATCCAGAATGCCCTTAAGGCTGTGTCTGAAGAGCCTCATTGACTTCAGAGGGATCTGCACACTCGATTGAAGTTAAGCATGTGTCTGAGTGCTTTTGCTGTGTCCAAGCCGTAATCCCAGAAATGTTTCAAGTGGGAAGTTGCAGCCTGCTGGTGAAATTCTGTTTTTTAAGGCATTTTCTTTTAAAAAAAATCTGATTTTCTTTATTTTTGGAAACAATCATGCTTTTGGCCATAAGATATTCCTCCTTTCTGGGATGCCCCCCTGGAAGGAACTCTCCTGCTGCCCTGTCCTGGATGCTTACGGAGGTGCTGGGAAACTGATGGAATGGTCCCATTCAGGCTCTCGCCTGGTGAAGTGGTCCTGGACCCTCTTCCACTGCTCCTGTGATAAAGGTTGACTTTCCCGTTTTAGCAGAAGATGCCAAAGCCAGGAACACTGGAGCTTGAAAGCTCTTGCCTTTATCTCAGTACGGAATGGGAAAATGTTTGCAATCCTGACTCCAGTCTCGGGGCATTTAAGGTGCAGGTGCCAGCCTACGTTACGGTGGTCCCTGCTCTGTGGGAGCGGTGGTCCTGAGGGAAGAGGGAGTGAATGGGAATGGGGAGGGCAGAGCTTCTGGTAACCACAACAGCAGCTTGCTGCATCTGAGTAAGCTTCTCTCCAAGCTAAAATTTTAGGTTTCGGTCACGTGATGTTAAATTTATTCCAAGTGATGCTCACCCATGGGTGCGTGCCCTGTTGCAGCCCCATAGGGTCCAGGCGAAGCCTGGAGAGGGCGTGTGGGATGCTTGAGGTCCCTCAGCCTCCTGCACCAGGGCTCAGGGCACAGACCCCGACCCTGAGGACCCTCCTGTACCACGTCCAAGGTGAAACATTGGAGGTGATGTTGGCTGTCGCCTGGTTGCTAAAGGAAACCCCTGAACTCAGACGCTTGCGTGGTGGAGCCATTGCTTTCCCTGGCTTTCCCATTTGCAGGCAAATGGATTAATGCCCTTTGCTATTAACATTCCAGCTGCTCCCCTTGCCTCCTTTTTTTAAAATTTTTTTTCTTTCCCTCCTTTTTTTGTAACATCAGTAGAAATCAGCAAAAATATCTAACCAAATTCTTTGTCTTGGGGCTGCAGAAGATACCATGGGTAAGTCGTCAGATTAGTTTAAGTGCTTTCTTTGTAACTCAGTACCTGTGGAATGTCGTAATAAAGCCATGATGGTCAGAGTGTATCTTTTTAAAAAATAAAAAAGGGGAAGCGATGAAAGGCTTTTTTTTTTTTTTTTTTTTTTTTCAAAAAAGAGGCAGCAGAGGTCTCAGAGTTAATTTATGTAATATTTCTATTAAAAACAATGTCTATTCAAGACAGCAATTTAAAGCCTGCGCCGCTGGCTTAAAATATAAATCCAATAAACCTCTATTATGATTCCTCCATTAGGTCAGTGTGATGGAATTTTGTGGACTTCTAAAATAAGACATCATTATTTTTCAGGAATGTTTCATGAATCACAGTCAAAGCCCCTTCATCTTTGCTTGTATAAATTTCAAAAATGGTGCTCTTATAAAATATATACATTTGCTGAAGCCGGCAGCAGGCTTTCTTCTTGGAACAGCATCGTTGGAGCTGAAATGCAGTTTGCGTAGTAGATGAGGCAAATGCTCATTAGTGGCGTGACGGCTGTGGGCTGTGGTGGTGTGTGCTGAGGTTGTGTGAGATTTGCCCATTTCTTTGTATAATATCAATGGGAAGAGAGTTACGGTCTTCCCGAGAGAGGTGCAGCACCTGAGGACCTTTTCTTTTTAGTGGAAGTATTTGGATTTTATGCGTTTGTTTGTTTGCCCATCTGCTTTGTTTGGGTGGGGAGGTTGGGTGGTGCCGGGATACAAACCAGAAAGGCGATCCCCATCCCCAAAGCTCCCAAATCTTCCAGGCAAAGCCTACAGCAGGGGCTGAGTTTAAGAGCAGCCCTCGCATCCTCCCTGAATTTCAGGCTGTCAGGACCATGTCAGCACGAGAGTGAATGTGTCTTATCCCCTGCGTGGCCCTGCACTGAGGTCCTCGGAAGATCCCCACCCAAATGGCCAAAATCTGCCCAAAAACCGCCCCAAGTTTCTTCTTGTGAGCTCCACCTCATCCTTCCATGGAGAACCATCCTCTCTGCTGCCGGGTCCAGGTCCGTGGCGGTTCTGTGGCTGCAACAGCTGGATTTGGGCTGGAAGCATCCCAAACCCACCTTGAAACCAGGGGGTGAGGAGCTGCAGGTTGGGTTTGTGATAGCTTCATCGCCTCTGCAGGGCAGAGACCCGCCAACCCCAGGCTGTGCCATGGGGCTGGCCACAAGTTCGCCTCCAGCAGTTATGGGAGCTGCTGCTGCTGTTGCTTGCTGGGTTTTGTTCGTGGAGATGTGTAACTTTGGTGTCCCGTGCTGCAGGAGGAAGAATTCATTGACTGGTGGAGCAAATTCTATGCTTCCACAGGAGAAAGGGAAAAATGTGGCTGCTATTTGGAGAAGGGCTTTGACACCCTGAAGGTAAGTGGCCTCAGCTGGGTCTGGCTCATTGGACTTGCACTCTCCGTGATGTTTTTCCACAAGCTTTGATTTTTTTTGGGTGTTCAGGCTTTTTTTTCTTCCAGGTAAAAAAAAAACCAAAACAAAACATCATTTTCCCCAGAGAACAGATACTTTTGCTTTAAAAATAACTATTTTAAAAACTCAATTTTCTTTGCAAAATCCTTTCTGGTAACTTTGCACTTTGCAGCCGTCAAGAAATTGTCACTTTTCTAAGTGGTGGAGGAGATGAGGAGCTGCCACCTTGAGAAGTGTTTGGGAACAACAGGGAAAACCAGAGATTGCTTAGGAGAAGGGAGATGTAGGTACCCATTTACAAGAAGTGCTAAAATTAACACAGAGACCCAAGTAGGACTAAAATGCAAAAGCCCTTGCCTGGTGTTAAGGAAAGCGTTCCCAGCTGGAAGGTCTCTTTGGCTGATGAAAACCTCTCTGCAGCACCTGGGCTTAGTCTGGGTCTTCTGTGATGTGCTGTTATTTATTGTAGGGTTGCCAAAGGTCTGATCTTCATCGCTGTCCTGGGGGACAACGAGGGTGACAGGTCCCAGGACTCTGTCCCTGCGGGTGGTATTTCCCTGGGACCGAGGAGCTTGGGTCAAGTCTTGTCCCAGATCGGTGGGGACACGCTGCTGGTCCCCCTCTGCCCGCGAGCAGTCCCTGCCCTCCACCCTGTCTCTCCCTCCCCAGGTCTACGAGACGGAGCTGGAGAAGGTGGACGACTTCGAGCATCTCTCTGACTTCTGCCACACCTTCAAGCTGTATCGCGGCCGGTCACAGGACTCGAATGATGACCCCTCGGTTGTGGGGGAGTTCAAGGTGTGATGGTGTCTCTACCTGTGCCTGGTCATGCAGGCTGCTGGGTGGAAGGTCTGACTGCTAGAGTGGGATGATGTCAACTGACTGGTTTTGGGTAGGACTTCAGTGAGAAATGGGCCGTACAAGTAGACCACTGGGTCCAGTCTGAGCAACCTGCCTGTGCAGGTCTGGCTGCTCTGTTCCCAACAGCGAGTGCCTTGTGTGCTTCAAACCCAGTCCAGGCTGTGCCATCATCCTGGAGCAAAAAGCCGTCTGAAACCGACTCTGGGTGTAAGCGATGGAGCATCTTCTTCCTCCAGGGTGGTGGTGGGAGCGTGTATGAGGACTGAGAGTCTTGCCACACTGGTGCTGAGAACTCTGCCTTTGGAGATGTGTGCCTGGTGCAGAGAAGCAATGCATCCTTTGCTCTTTTTAACCTTTAGTATATTTGCAAAAGAAGATGTGGATTAAATTTTTCTAGGTTTTCTTTTTTTTTTTTTTAATAATTCCTGCTTTTACTCAGCACTTTCCTCCCCCAAACAATACCCAGAGACTGATTCCTGACACTTCACCGGGAGGAAATCAGCTCTGGTGAATAAAACACTTGTAAATTTTTGCATTTTCTCCCTCCTCCTCCCATTTCTCCCTCAGGAACCAGCTGCCTTGTTCAGGAACCCTTAAAACTGTCACTGCAGCGAAAGGGTCAGCCTAAACCTTTGCCAGGGGGTAGTTCACATTGGCAGCAAGGCTCCTTCACACCTCTTTCATAGCTTGAAGGCTCAAACAACAGTGAGGTAGAAGAGGTAAAGGACGATCAGGCCAAGGGGGCTCTGTGTGGAGGTCTTACAGAGTTTGCATCGATGTTCAAGCAAGGTATGAAGGATACAGGCAGTTGCCACCCTGCTCCCGGCTGCCTGGACCATGAAGAGCCTGGCAGGACATGGTCTGGTGTGGCAGAAAAAAGAGGGTCAGGATGTGGGCTCGGTACCCGGCATTGTAGTAGCTGTAGATGCCCCATCCCTGGAAACATTCAAGGCCAGGTTGGACGGAGCCTTGAGCAACCTGGTCTAGGGAAGATGTCCCTGCTTATGGCAGGGGTTGGACTAGATGACCCTTAAAGGTCAACTTCCAACCCAAACTGTTCTGTGATTCCACACCACCATCCAGACCGCTGTTGCAAGCCTGCTCACGTGGGACCCACCTGCACGTGTGGGTGCGCAAGCACAGCTGAACACCTCTGTCTTTTACAGGGTTCGTTCAAAATTTACCCTCTCCCGGACGACCCGCGAGTCCCAGTGCCACCTCGGCAGTTCCATCAGCTGCCAGCCAGAGGACCACAGGAGTGTCTTGTCAGGGTCTACATCATCCGGGCCTTCGACCTCCAACCCAAGGACACCAACGGAAAGGTACCCTGCTGGGGAAAGCTCTGGTGGACCTCCGTGTTGGCTCCCGGGGTGGGCTCATCCAGCACGTCAGCCCGAATTGATCAAAATTTGGATATATGGCTTAAAATTTAGAAACAATCATGACAGCAAAAAGGAGAAAATCCACCTCTTCTTTCTGCCTCCACTGCAACATCGGGGAATCCCAGGAGCCAACTTCCTCCGTCCTGAGGGATTTTTCAGTAGGGCTAGTTAAAACAGCTAAATGCGTTTGATTTTTTTTTTTAATTTGTTTTTTATTTTGGTGCCAAAGGAAACAAAACTATGTCTTTCACATGATTGCTTTTTGCAAAGCTTTGCCAGTCTGCAAGAAAAATTTAGTGCAAAAAAGAAAATTATGTTGGTTCAAAAAGAAAAATGTTCATTTTGTTTCACTTTGCAAAAAAAACTCAGGGAAAAATCCTTCCTAACTCTCTCTGTTCCACTGGAAAGTAGGGAAAAAGTTAAAAAAAAAAAAAAAAAAGGGAATTATTTTGCCATGAACATAGCAAAACTGCTTTTTAATCTGCCCAGTTTTTGAAAATGGACTTGGAATGCAAGTTTTCAGTTTCTTAGAAATCTCCCATAAGAGATTCCTGAAGATCAAAAAGGAGGAGGAGAAACAATGCTGTTTTTTAAACTGAAAACTGAAACCAATCCAAGTTTGACCCACAGCCTTTCCCCCTATGCTGCGATGTCTCCTGAAGCTTGTCCCAGCCCAGGGGAGACAAAGGGAGAGCCCTGGACAGCCACCGCATCCTCACACGCAGACCTTCCCCGAGCACTGCTTTTCCATCCTTCGCTTCTTAAAAAAATCTGCAGGTCAAGGAAAAGTGATGAGGGACTTGGCCTGGGGGGTTTGAGCATAACTAGCCACTATATTTGCCTTTTTTATTTTATTTTTTTTAATGTGAGCTAAGATGGTGGGTCCCTGGTTTTTTTTTGTTGTTTTTTTTTTTTCTTCCCCTGTCAAAAATGCTGACTTGAGTTAATTTAATCACTTTTCAAATTTATGCTGGTTTCCCGAAATAGTTTTACTTGTGAGAGAGAAGCTTAAAAACTTGCTAAAAATGTAAAAATATCTGATACAATTTTTAGATGCACAATGAGGCTTTATGTTAAAGTGTGCTTCCGTGTTTTTGTTTTTTTTTTAATTTGTTGCAGCATCTTGGAAAAAAATGGTTTTGAGCCACATTTTTTGAAACAAAATCTTTTCCTTTGACATTTTAGTCCCCTGCATTTGCAAAGCTATTTTTGAGTAGACCTCAAACTTAAAAAATGATGACCTCAATGGAACCCCAAAATAGGTGACTCAGATGAGAACGGGAACATGCTGATCCCAGTCCACCAAAGAAGCCATAAGTAGGTTTTTTTCATGCTCTTTTATCGTTTTTGCATTCCGCTGGCCTCAGAAGGCTTGGATTCCTGTCCCACACTGCTAACTGGTCCTTCGGTCATCCACAAAGAGGGATTGCAGGTAGCTCTTGCCGATGGTCACAGGTTTGTAGTTAATGTCAGACTGTTCTATCCTTGCAAACAGGCATTAATCAAGGGCGGTGGAAGATCCTGCTTGCTGGGACAGGGAGAGGCAGCGTTACTCCTTCGCCATCAGTGCTGCATCACTCTTTCTTGCGTTTTTTTTTATGCCCATCTTTAGTGTGATCCCTATGTGAAGATTTCGGTGGGAAAGAAATCCATAAATGACCAAGACAATTATCTCCCCTGTACGCTGGAGCCTGTCTTTGGAAAGTAAGTTTTGATTCAGTTTGGAGTCCGTGTGATTTTTTATGTCATATTGAGGGAACAGCACTGGGCCAGCTACAGCTTCCCATTCCCACCCACATTCAAGGCCAGGTTGGATGGGGCTTGGAGCAACCTGATGTAGTTGAAGACGTCCCTGCTGACGGCAGGAGGGTTGGTCTAGATGGCCTTCAAAGGTCCCTTCCAACCCAAACCGTGCTGTGATTCCCTTGGCGTGCTCTCGGCTCATGTCCAACCTTGCTCAAGTGTGTTTGGCCTTGGCTTGACCACCATCCTACCCACCACAGCTCATGTTCACCTTCTCCCTGGGAATTCTGAGCTGTGGAGCATGAGCTGGGTCTGCTCTGTCATCAACGGAGATGTCAGGAGGGTTGTTTAGGCTTGAGATTCCCCTGTGGAGGCATCTGCCTCATCCCACTGATGGGTGAGAGAGTCTGGGAAACTGCTCGCTCCTCATTCAGGCGCTTTGGTTCAATGTCTGAAGAGAAGACATGATGGGTGGAGACTGGTTTGATTAGGCTGTGGCATGGGATGCCTCAGAGTCAGGTGCTCTGGAAAAGAAGTATCTTTAAACATGATATGGACTGGTTGTTTGCCTCGCAGTAGCAGCGCAAATGTGATGAAAGGCAAAAGATAATAACGTTGTTTTCAGAAAAGGCTATTTTTCAGAGCTGGAAGGCACCATAGGGACCAGGCAAAGCAGAGGGAGGCAGAGGAAGACCTGGTGCTCAGTTACCACGTGTTGATAGGACTCTGGTCTCCCAGAAAAGCCGGGATTAGACTAGGGGGCTATGCTTCAGTACAAACAGGGGTCACACCCTACTCCACAGGACGTCCAGTTGGTTTTCTTAGGTGGCTTTCACCAGCCCAGGCTGCAATGCCGTGATACCTTCCCAACAAAGCAAGATGGAGAGGGAAGTACACCATCTGCAAGGGTAGAGGAAAAGGGAGAGGAATGGCGAGGGTGACACCGGTGAGATCTCAGAGGACAGTGTGCATTAGAGAAGCCCTTTACTCCTCTTCTGCCAACTGGAGATGGTGGCTCTGCCTTTCCTATGGTGAATGCAAAGTGGTCGCTCCCCATCTAGCATGAGGAAGCCCTGGTCTCCGGTGGGCCAGGACCTACTGCCCTGTCAGAGCCCACAGCCAGACCCCGGTGAGCTCAGCTAGGCTGAGCAAGCCCTCCTTTGCCAAGCCTGGCTCCCAGCCAGAGGCCGTCTAGACAGCGCACTGCACCTCCCACCTGGTCTTTAAAGCAAGATGTAAAACCAAGGTCCTGGCTGCTGGTGGCTATTAAACCTCCCGTTTCACGAGCTGTTCCCTGGGCGGCTGGCTGCCGTCCAGCTCTAGCTAATTACTTTCTGCTGACCCCAGTTCCTCCTGCACTCTTAATTGGTGGCATAATCACTTACTTCCCCTCCTTAAAAGCTGCTGCGGGGTGGGGATGGGCATGGTGTTTCTCCGCGGCATTGCCTGCCTTTCAGCAGCAGGTGGAGAGGTTCCTGGGAGCGCTGGGTGAGACCTGCACCATCCTGCGCACCCAGCCGTGCTGCCTTCCACATCGCTGACGTCCACGAGCACCGGTTCGGTCTGGACTGGGATGTTGTTTTGGCAGAGTTTTGGTGCTTTGTCCCTTGCTGTCCTTTATTTGAGGAGGGAGAAGAAGGTTTGCTCTTGCTTTATTTCATGTCAGGATGTGGACTGTGGTGTAACGGTGGCAGAGGAGACAGCACAGAATAAAGGTGCTTAGGAGCGGGAGGAGAGGACAGGGAGGCTTTGAGGGTCAGTCTCTGATGACAAGCTTGGCCCGGGCAGGCTTGACTCCTGTTTTGGACATTTGCTCTTTGCACTTGAAGAGCAAATGGTTTTCCAAAACTGTCATTTCTGCCCCTTTCAAAATCCATGGCAATGATGATTCCTGACTCTTGCCTGCTGCTCTTTTTCCCTGGATATTGCAGTGACCACCACCCAGTTAGCAGATGGAGGAACTAAGCAGGGGCAAAGTTTGCTCGAGGATAATTCAACCAGGCAAAAATAACCCCAAAGCATGCTTGCTGAGTTGTGTATCCACAAGCTAAGCCAGTACAAGACAGCACTGACAGTACTGGACCAATGTGACAAAGATGTGTGTGGGGTGTGCTGTCCTTCCCGGCACTGATAGGTTGGGATGTGGTGTGGTCCATGTCCTGTGGGGTTCTCAGCAGCACGAACCTCCGTCTCATGGGCATATCACGGCTCCCGTTGTGCAGGATGTTCGAGCTGAGCTGCACTCTGCCCCTGGAGAAGGACTTGAAGATCACACTCTATGACTACGACCTCCTGTCGAAGGATGAGAAGATTGGGGAGACCATCATAGACCTGGAGAACCGCTTCCTGTCAAAATATGGGGCGCGCTGTGGCCTCCCCCAAACCTACTGCATGTGGGTACCGCTGTGGGCTTGGGTGGTGGGTCTCTGTAGCTGACGGGGCTGTGCAGTGCCAAGCTGGGCATGGGAACCAGGGCGATGTCTCAGCTCAAGGGTCTGCTTGGACCTGGCCGGGGGACCTGGCCAGTGCTGTACTTCACCACATAAATATGTCTTGGGACAGACTCACAAGAGAAAAGCCCCACAGTTCAGGAACTTCCCTGAGCCCTGGCTCTCCTCCAGGAGCATGAAATGCTTCAAATAACATAAATGTCCTTGGGGAGATCCTGTTATGTCCCTGATGCCTCCTGGGCACACCATGGTGAGGACACCCGCCATGGGCACGGCCAGCTGAGAGGTGTTGTGGTGGGTCTGGGGGTGCTATCAGGGGCTGGGTGGGCTGTGGGACTCACAGCCCCGTTCACCAGTGAACACAGAGTGAGCTGCACCTTCCTCCAACCAGCCCTCTTTGGTGTAACGCTGCCTCTGCCCCTTGTTGAGGCTGAAAGATGCTTCAGCTTGTGTCGAGCTGCTGTTTTCCTTCCTGTTTGGTTTCAGCTCTGGACCCAACCAGTGGCGAGACCAACTCCGTCCTTCCCAGCTGCTTCACCTCTTCTCCCTGCAGCACAACTACAAGGCTCCCACCTACAAGTCTGACCGGGTCATCTTCAGGGAGCAAGAGTACATCCTCTCTGAACTGGGTAAGGTAATGGGGCTGCTTTGGGATAAACCTTTTCTTTATCCAGAGCAAGGGATGGAGCTGGAGGTTGTGAGCATATCATGGTGGGGATTATCACGGAGGCCATGACCAAGTGATGGGCATGTCCCCAGCCTCCTCACCTTGCTGTCCAGCTTGGCTCTGCACCTTTCCCAAGCTGGGCTCTGCCCCAAAGGCTGCAGGTTGCACTTGGACCTGCACCAAACCCTGGGGTCGAACCTAGATGGGCAATCCAGCCAGGTTAACTTTGGCAAACCAAATACATGCAGGCTGGGAGCTGCAAAGTCCATTGCAGCCAGAGAGGCTTCAGCCTGATCTCCCAGCTGCTGCTTGGGCTTGGAGGAGCAGTTGTGCTGTTTGCATCTCTGCGTTTTGGGGTTGGAGTCACTAGAGGGAGACAATATCATACACACCGTGACAATATCATGCACACTGTGACAATATCATGCACACTGTGCCCAGTGTATTGCACCACGGCTCATGCCTCGAGGGGCGAGGTGTGTTCTGGGTGGAAGTGCAAAATCAGCCTCTGCCAGCAAGGAGAAAATACCACCGAGTGTTGGGGAGGCATCTTCTTGTTTGCACAAAATCCTCCAACACTGACACCTGCAGTATCCTGGGCATCAGCTCATGCCCGTCTGACCAGCATCCTTGGGGGCAAGAGTTTGCCTTTTAGAGAAGACTCTGCTTCAAAGCATGGAAGGGGTGTTTTGGCCCAGGGAGGAGGTGAAGCCCCACTGTACATGGCCCAGGAGCTGCAGTCTGACTTTATTAAGGCCACTACAGTATTGCAGAACCACCAAGGAGGACTTGGCCTGCAGAGGCATGAGGCAAGGCACAACCCAGGACTGATCCCTCTCCCAGCTCTTGGGAATGGAGGCACAAATTCATGGTTTTCCCCTTGAGGAGGAGGAGTGGGGAAGCAAGGGCTCCTTTGCAGCCTCTCATTATGCAAAAGGTTTTCAGCAAGGGCTGGAAAGGTGTTAAACCGAGCGGGGTCTTCCCCCCTCTCCCAGCCCCTGCCTTTCACCTTCCTCTGCTTTAATGGCAATCAGTTCAAAAAACAGAACAAAGTCTGATGCTTGACCTCAAGGAGATCTGGAAACCAGCTGTGTTCGCAGAGCAATGTCAGATCTGAACCTGGTGGTATAAAGTGAAGCTATTAAACACGAGAGCATGGGTTTTACAAGCACTGCACCCGGACCATTATTCCATAACCCCCACATTTGTTGTTTTCTGAGAGGGGCTTTCTTTTTCCTGTGCATAAACACACACACACACACACACACACACACGCACACACGCCAGGTTTCCACTGCTTGGGAAATAGCCCATATGTCTGAAGTTAACCACTTCAAGATATTGCCAAGAAAGGAGCTGGGATATATCACCTGAAAGTTGCAGAGCTGTAATAATATTTATGGAGCGCATTTCATTTCAAAGGTCCTCAAAGGTGCATGGCCTTGAAACGCTGTGGCTGAAAGGCAACTGTCTCGGGGGTGATGTCCTCCACCAGCCCCAGCATGGCATATGGGATGGGGAGGCAGGAGCAGGCTCAGCCAAGGCCAAGTTGGCTGTCCTCTGTACCTGGATGCATGTAATGGGGATCCCAAATGCTGGGACAGAGAAGGCAAAAAATATGCATTATTGATATGTCTTGTCTGGCCTGTTTGTGGAGGGATTAGGGTCTGGTGTGGAGCGGGTGAGGAGGTGGAGGTCGTTTCAGATCTGCTTGTGGATGGCTTGGCGTTTGCTGTGGCTGTCGTGTCGTCCTGGCCCATTTTGGTGAAAGACCATGCATACCCCTGTGGGAGCAGTGAGGAGCAGGGCAGGGACTAGGACCAGCCATGGAGCTGTGCTGGTGGTGTCTCCATGGCCATCCTTATCCTGTCATTTCTGTTTCTCACCCAGAACCCAGCAGGGAAGAAGCGGGAACCCATAGGGAGCTCGCTCCCACTGTAGTCCTTTCTACCCAGCTGAAGGTCCTGGATAGTTCCAAATGACGGGATTGAAACAATATCCATCACCAGTGCTTGCAAACTGCGCCAGAGCAGATCCTTTCATCTTATCTCCCTGAAGAGCTTTGCTCACACATTAGATAAACCTCTGCTGGGGCTGGGAAGGGCAGCAGGGCAGCATCATGGGCTGGAGGGCAGCTGGGGACCCTGCAGCCCCAGCTGCTCTGGTTTTAGGAGGCTTGAACCCTCAGGCAGGTTCAAAGACTGGGCTGTCCTTCCCATGTGCTTCAACTTGGTCCTTGCAACGTTTCACTTGCTGTGATTGACGTGGGGGGGATTTGCGCGAGGGTCCCCGCAGGTCCCTGTCCCGTTGCATGGTGGTTTGTCCACATGTCCCACTGGGAGCGGGTTGCCCTGTGCCCAGGAGGGTTTGTGGTGACGGTGTATTTGCAAATGGAAGCTGTGCTCCTCTGCTCACTCCTGGCTGCGGCGAGGCTGGTGGGCTCATGCTTGCTCCTGCGGGGCCATGGCACGGTGTAACGCTGCTCTTTGCTCTGTGGCAGAGGATGGCAAACCCCTCAACCCACACCTGGGGCCGGCGGAGGAGCGTCTTGCCCTGTACGCCCTGCGGAGGCAGGGGCTGGTGCCGGAGCACGTGGAGACGAGACCTCTTTACAGCCCTCTCCAGCCTGAAATCGAGCAGGTGGGTGGTGTGACGTGTCTGGGACAAGACCAAGAGCATCATCTCCTTTTGATCCGATGCTAACCAGGTGGGGATACCTGCCCCAGGAGATGGGCTTTTCCCAGGGAGAGGAGTCAACTATCCAACACAGACTGGAGCTCAGCTCCATCGCTGGCTTGCTCAGGGTGCTCGGGGAGATCAATTCCAGCCTCCTGTGTTCATTTGCATCAGCATTTGCTAACAATCTTTTTTTTTTTTTTTTTTTTGTGGGAAAGCGATTTCTGATCTTAAAGTCTTAATGCAGAATTCTTCTGTAACGGTAATGACACTGCAGGCTCCTTTGGCAACGCAGCGATGTGATTTCTGCAGCATGAACCTGCCCTCGGAGGCGTAAAACGTTAGTGCTGCTGCAGACTGGATGTTTTTAAGCCAAATGAAAACTAAATGGGCTTCCATCCAAAAGCAATCAACATCCAGGTATCCGTGCCTAGCCTAACCCCTTTCCTTCGATTAACAAGTATGTGTACTTTATGCATTTGGATCAAAAAATGCTGCTTCCTGCAGGACAGAATGATTAATTATCATCTGTCATAAACGTTCCAGTTGCGTTGGGAAGGCGGTTTCAGGAGGCTGGCTGTGCAGCTGCTGCGAGTGTGCAGCCGTTTCCCTGCCGTGGCTCGTTTCTAACCCGACCACCTCTCCGGGGGTGGGATGGGAGGGCTGTCGGCACAAGTCAATGCACTGGCAGCTACTCTGAGCATCTCTCCGTGTTAATTCACCCAATGGAAACGATGACTAGAGGCGGGAGGTGGCTGCTATCAGTTGACACATGGGTCTGTGCTGCTCTTAGAGGTACAGGTGTCATGGTCTTGTTGGACCAGCCATGGGGACTAGGAAGGGTGCTTCCTACGTGACACGGGGTTGCATACAGGCAGAGCAACCAGGACCTGCCGTGCACTGCTGCTTCTAATCAAGAGAATCCCTGGGAGTGATGCTGAGTCCAGGGGATTAACCTGTGTGCCTCAGTACATGCTGCATCCAGGGCAGTTCCCAAAAGCCTGGCTCTGACCTGCTGCAGAGCCACGGAGCAGGCTGGCTCTGTCGGGCTGTTTGTAGTGAGCTAAAAGCCAGGTTGGGCTTTTAAAGTTTTCTGCTGAAATGGAAGATTTTCTTGCCAAAATGTGAGCAAACCACAAACCCCTCTGTGATGGGCTGATTGTCAAAGGATGGCTTTTTTTTTTTTTTTATTTTTATTTCTCCTTCAACCCTTGAGACTGCACAATAAAATATTTTATTGGCACCCATTGGTGTTTTACAGTAAAAGAGACCACCTAAAAACAACCCCCCTGAGATTTCAGCTGCATTTTTGCTGCTTTCTCCCGGATAGGATTTTGTGCAAGTGGAATTAGATTCTGCTCTCCTTGTCCCATCCTCCACTCCCATGGTCAGAAACCCATCAACCAGCTGCCCAGCTGGTGGCAACTGGTGACACCATGGAAAACGAGTGAGCTACTTGCTTCTCCAACATCTCCTATGGACCTAGTCTTTAGTCTGTCCCTATGTAAGGATAGTCAGCTGTGGAGAGTAAAGCCAGAGTGCACCTTCAGCTCATCCAGCTTACATATCGCAAACCATTAGCTTACCTAGCTATCACTAAAATAATTTTAATATAATACTTAATGACACTTTTCCAATAAGGAAATCTTAGTTTTCAACTAAGGAGTGCTGGAGCACTTGATATTTTCTTTCCCCACTGCTAAGTCTTACTGAGGAGGTGAAGGTGACCCAGTTAGGAGGCTCACCAGGCTTCATGTGTCTTTCTTTCCCTCTAGGGAAAGCTACAGATGTGGGTGGATCTGTTTCCAAAATCTCTGGGTCAGCCTGGCCCCCCTTTCAACATCACACCACGCAAAGCCAAGAGGTAACTTATTTTTAATTTCTTACTCGATGTGGTGCTGGTTCCAGCACCTTCTGTTTGTGAGGGGTGAGGAGGGGGCTTGGAGATGTCCGATGGGGAGGCATTTGCCTGCCTAGCTGGGAAACATCTGTGTGGGCTCATCTTCAGAGAAAGGTGACTCGTGTCTTAGCTCCTTCAGCTGAATAGTTGAGTGGCACAACCAGGCTGCCTAGGTGGGCGCTGCACCACGATTTCCACCCTCTCATGTTGTTTTTGTTCCCGGGCTGTCCAGGTTCTACTTGCGCTGCATCATTTGGAACACCAAGGACGTCATCCTCGATGACCTCAGCATCACCGGGGAGAAGATGAGTGACATCTATGTCAAAGGGTAAGCCACCCCGCTTCTGCGCTCTTTGGGTACCGTAGCCTGAAGGTGCAAGAGCAGCAGTGAAGGAGTTAACACGGCACTTGCATCAACACTGCTGTGGTAGACATGAACCCTGCTGGGATGAGAGGGCTGTTCACACCTCTCCAGCCATGGATCCAGCTTCTTGGCAGACACGTCTCTGCCAGGCTCATAACTGCTTCACAATGTCAAGTTTTTCTTTGCATCCCTTGGATGCTTACATGACAATATTTACATGTAGAGAGGTAGGATGCAGGGCAGCAGCCTGGCCATTGGAGAGAGTGGCACGCAGTCTGCATTTCCACTGCTGGCTCCTTCCCAGCTCCTCTCCCGGGACAGCCATGGGCTTGTTCCGTATACATAGGTTGGCTTGTTTGCATAGCTGCTTTTTTTGGAATTCCCTTTTTTCCTTGAAACACACAAAAATGTGGCAACCAGCAGTAACTTCTCTGGCACATTCCCTTCTCTGCCTGACTCCATTTATGTTTTATCTTGTGTAAAATGGTGCAACCCCAGCCAAGGACTTACTTATTTTGTGCATTCTTTGGATTTATGGACAGGAAGAGGTAGGATTTTGAAACACACTGTAAATCCCTTTTTTGCAATCCCAATTTTCCTCCTGTAAATCCAGAATGCACGCTGCTTACCTGGTATTCACATCAAGTGCATTGTTATCAGCTCCAGCTAAGCTGCTCTGTGCACTTCAGGGCTCTGAAATAGTAGTGCTTGCAGGGTGTTACTGGGAAAGCGGGAGCATCCAGTGCTTCCTGATCTCCCTCTCCTGGCTTTTAGCACCCCCAATGACCAAGCAGATCTTGCCGTGCTGTAAATGAGTTCAAAATCTTGCTCAACTACCTCATCTTCCCCCCCCCGGCCCTGCCCCCAAATGGGTGCATCATTAGCATCTCTGGGTACGGCCTGAATAATTCTAGTGGGGGGGAGGCAATGGTCCTGCTTGTGCTTAAGCATCTGCCCTACAGACCAGGGATCCAGTGGGCAAAGTGACCTTCACCACCATGGCATGGTGCTGCTTTGGTGGGGACCGTTCCTTCCATCCGCCGCTGCCTCCGGAGCAAGGGCTGGAGCCTATTTCAGGGTGAACTCAGTGCATAAGGAGTTTTGACCTTTGGCAGATCTCACAGCGTTTCTTTGAGGAGGCTATTGCCAGTTTATTCTCCATTTTACCCATTAGGCAAGACCAGGACTGAAATCTCACTCTCTGGGACATTATCTTCTACATAATGTGTAAATTATTTTTGAGTCAGTAAGGCAGGTAAATGAAACAGGAGCTTTTCTATTTTGCCTGAGGCACAACTCGATTGCTGTTTATTTTATTTAATTTATTCAGTTATTTATTGATAGTCTTACAATAGCACGAAGAGGTGTCAACCACGTTTAGGTGGTGCAAGGCTGAGTGCAGAGAGACCTGCCCTTCCTAAGGGCTCGTGCTGCAGGCAGACAAGAGAGTGGTAGTGTAGGGAAATTGTATTCGTTAAGAACTGAAGATGGTTTTTGGGGTTAACAGCCCTCTCTGTCGCTGTCATAGGTGGAGGATATTTTTGTATTGTTTTCATAGTGAAATTTCCAACAAGAAGTTTTACTTCACCAAGAGGACGAACCAACTCTGAACCAGGTCACATGGGAGGTGGGAGGGTTTCACTCATCATCTTGCAAGTTTTTCAAGATATTTCAAGGTAAAACTGGTACCACTTTGAGCCAATTGAACTAGAAGTTTCCAGAGTCCTCTTCCAACCAACCATCACTGCTAAGACTTATGTGATATTATGTAGCATCTTTAAAACTCATCTGCGTCCCCTTTTGGGTTCCTAAATCAAAGGATGGCCTGGGTCCTCCAAAATCTTTCACCCATGCTGAGCAGAGAGGGAGGCATGTGAGTTATGAGAACAAAGTTGCCTCTTACATTTAAGAACCTAACATTGCATTTGGGTATTGCAGATAGCTTAAGCCACGCGGATTTGAAAAATACTGGATGAACTAATGGGCTAAAAATCCATCCAGTCCTGTTAAGTACAAAAACATTACCCATAGTTTAGGAAATCTGTGACTTGCGAATTACTGGAAGCTGGAGAGGTGTGTTGGGAGGGTATCAGGATGTGCTGGCCCCAGTCCTGTACTTACCTGGACATCTGCTGTTGGCCCTGGTCAGAGGTGGGATACGGGGCAAGATGGGCCTTTGGATGGTCACCGTGGCCATTCTTACATTATGTTTTTAATTCTGGAGCACCATGACTTGAATGCTTTTGATTTCTTGCATCTCCTTCCTGCAGTGGGGAGGGTGCAGCAAGTTCTGCAAGGAGAAAAACCCACCTGTGCATCCAAATCAAATCATTTATTTGTCCTTTTGTTTGCCTGCAAGGAGAGGGCGCTCACACTGCATCCTCCGAGGGTCCCTGCCACGGTCTGAAGGATGTGGATAAACACACAGGCTTGCCATTTGCATCCTATCAGATCAAATCAAATAATCCAACCACAATTTAAGTATTAGTGTAACCTCATCACACAATTCCCACTGCCACCAAACCCTCATTTCTGTGTAGCACATGTGTGTGTGATGTGTACTGTAGGATGAACTTGAGTAGACCTCCCTTCCCTGTCTCCCACAACACATTTGGGGTGGGTCATGCGCTCCTCTCAAGCACTGGAGAAGAGGGAATCATTTGTATAGCTGGGAAAAAAACCCTCATTTTCAATTGAAATGGAAAACAATTGAACGAGGTAATCGTTTTCATTAGAGAGTCTCTCCGAATCTTCTGGCTTTCCCCCAGCAGGGCTCTAAATACACAAATGGATGTGTTTTGTTGTTTTGTTTTGTTTTGTTGATTGCTGAAGACTGAAGAATCTTGGACAGGGAAAGAGGGCAGAATGAAAACCTGATAGTTGCAAAACTCACAGCTGGAAAAAAGTAGTTGTTATGGAAAGTTTTCAGTTTGCCCCTGGCCGGGTTGCAGAGTGACCACAGCGAGTGAGCTCAGACCCGGAGGGGAACGGTGCTGCGGGGAGCTTCTCTAACAGGAGTGGCTGGGGACCACCCTGGCCACAGCAGGGTCTGGCACTCTGGGGAAGGACCTCTTGGCCATTTAGGACTTTCAAATAATAATCTTTGAGAAATTGACAGAGAATAGAGGGGGGAAAATGGCCCTGTGGCCCTTCGGCGTGGCTGCCTCATCAGCAGGACGGGCTTTAGGGGCTGACTACAAGGTCAGTTTGTTGGGGTAGCTACGAAGAGGAAAGGAGGTCTCACCAAGGCAGGTTAGAAGGTGATGTGTGGCTGGTGGATGGGTAAGCGACAACGTTGAGCCAGAGCTGAAGGCAGCGCTGAGTCTTTAAAACATCCATAAAACTCAGGGGAGGGAGGAGAAGAGCTTCTCCAGCTGCAGCCACCAGCACTGGTTCATCTCCCAGCACTGCAGGCACTGTTGCATTCCCTGTCAAGTCTCCTACGGGCTCCAGGTTGCCCCTACAGACAGCAGCCACAGGGACGAGAGACATTTTATTGCCTGCTTATAGCCTCTGTGATGCTGAGAGAACTTCAAAATCTTGGTGTGTTTCCAGTTTTTCACGCAATGTGTTTGCGTTTTGCAGCTGGCTGGTTGGCCACGAGGAGAGCAAGCAGAAGACAGATGTGCACTACAGGTCTATGGGAGGAGAGGGCAACTTCAACTGGAGATTCGTCTTCCCCTTTGACTATCTCCCTGCTGAGCAAATGTGTTACATCGCAAAAAAGGTGAGTGTCCCTGGACAGATGTCTCTACCTTCTCGTAGTAACTCTGCGGTGAGATGCGCTGCGCGATCTCAGACCTGCACCACTGCAGCACACATGGAGCCATGCCAGGCTCAGCCTTACCACTGTGGCATTTGAAACACAAAGCTGGGGACAGGTGGGGAAATTGGTTTAAAAAAAGATCTGTGTTTTGAATACAACATCTGTGGGGTCAGAATTAGAGGTGGCTTTGTGTAGAGTCTGGAGATTCTGACCCCCCAGGAAAGACTTCTCTGGGCTGGAGGCAGCTGAATGTTGGTGCGGTGGTGTCAGAGTACTATCCAGGTGTCTTGGGACTTCCAAGGTGCCTACTCAACAGCAGGGTGACTCTAAAGATGGAGATGCATTTCCATGGGGACGGTTAGTTGTGCGCCTCTGGTCTCCAGCGTGGCATAGTGGACATCGTGCTGTATGGTAACTTCAAAGAAGGGCTAAAGAGGGGTGAAAGGAAGAAGCTCTCCAAGCACCTGAAGGGTTAAGCAGGAGGATCATGTAGGAGAACATGGACTGGGATGTGCCACTGGTGCAGAGATGGAAAGAAGAGCTTTGGTTTGGGATTCAGGGTGAAGATGCCCTTGGTTTAATAAGAGAGCTGTGTACTTGCTTGGGGAAGTAAAAGTGGATGTGGTTTTGGCCCCCTCATTCCCACATCTGTAGCTGGCTATTGCTTCTGGTGCTCCTTAAGTTAGCGCAGCACGATGATCAGACGGGGGCTGGGAGCTGCACAGAGGGAAGGGAACAGGGAAGGAGCTGGGGTGAATACATGGAATAACGCTGGTGCAAATTGGACTGGCTCTCCAGGAACGCCTTAGGGGAGGGAGATCTATTGGCTTAAATTTCCTGCTCGTCACCTGGAGACTAAAAGGTGTATTGTTGGGTCTGTGTGGACAGCAGGGACAATCCTTGCTTTTGACACTCGGTCCTGTTCTGTGACACCTCCCTGAAAGCTCAAACCCCTTCAGGTACCCAGCCCCGAGCCTTCATCCCTGCTCCCTGCCTTGCCACCGTGAACTTGACCTTGGTGTTCATTGAATACAGGGGGTGCCCAAAGACACCTCGTTGCGGTGGGACCATCTGCGTCCACAAAGCTCACCTGGGGCCCCCATCCCAGCTTGCTTTGTGGGGCCAGCAAGGTCCCAGCATGTCCTGGGCTGGAACTGGTGCTGTGGTGGGGAAGATGCTGAGCGAATTCCCCATCCCTCGAGCCAGACGATCCCCGCGAGGAGGCCTAGCTTCAAAATGAATCGCTGGATAGTTAAACTGATTGACAGAATCATAGCTGTACCCATTTCACGCTTCATGTTAAACAAATCAAAAGTACAGTGTGTACTACATTCAATTATCCCCCTTTGAAAAAGCAAAGACCCCCCTATAAACCGTTTAAGAAAATACATCCCACTGTGCTGATATTGATTCTCCTCCGACCACATGTCTGCCAACACTGTATCAGAAAATAAACAGCTTGTAAAACCTCTCTGTAAAGGAAAAAATAATGAATGAAAAGCCATGCTTTGTGTTTGTGGGACACATTCCGCTCTGGCAATTTTTGATCTCGCCATGTGCTGTTTGAACTCCAGGTTCATTACTGCTGCTGTAAAAGCCCATGCACCGAACTTTAAACGCAGGCGATGGAAAGTGGAATTTAAATCAAAACGGTCAGATGGCAAATTCTGAGCTGCTAAAAGCCACCTGCACCCAGCCTTGCTGGTGTTGGCCCGCGGAGAGAGCGCCGCTGGGAGGAAAGCAGCTTTCAATTTGCTCTCCTTTGTTTGGTCCGCTCACCTCCTGGCAGACCAGAGCTCCCATTTAGTGTTGCAGGATGGACCGCAGGAATGGGTCACCCCAACCCGAATGGCAAATATTCTCCCAAAAGAGCAAGGATGCCCCTGGGCAAGAGGGTCTCCGTGATGTTTCGTTCTGGTGTGTGCATCTGGGGGGAGCTGGGAGCCTGCTAAGCCAGGGAAAACCCAGGTGCCACGTGGTGGAACTGGACCCCAAAGCCTTAGGATGGCCAGTGGTAGCCAGGAGTGTTTAATCCTTGCCACAGCATGGGAAGTTTTGGGAACTCCATCTCCAAAGCTTCAAAGTGCTGGGATTGCTTGGGGTTTCAAGGCTTCGGTCTTCCCATGGGGCACCTCAAGGGAAAGCAGGAGCCTGTAAATCCTGTGAGTATCAATTCAACTTACAGATTGGCAGTGTATGCTCTTATTTCTGCTTTTCTAAGCATTTTAACCATTTCAGAATGTTTTTCCCATTCGTATCTTCTCTTGCTGCAGTAATGTTATAAAGATTTTGCTTCTCCTTCTGAGAAAGGAATTTACCTTTTTCTTTTCTGAGTTTCAAAAAAATCCCCATGGAAGAGGGAGTTCATCTTTGGGACAGCTCTTCTGAAAATGTGTAAATGCGTGTTTCTTTAACATCCTCTCTCAGCATTTATTCAGAATTTCCTTCTTCTGTTCTTGCTTCTTTTTGTGCCGTCTTTCTCTAGCAGCCATGGACAAGTCAGGTCACGTCGCTTGCACGGCCGGAGCACGCTTGCAGCTTGCCGAGTCCTGCGAGGAGACAGTTTCTGTCATTGCAAATCATGCCGTCACTTTGGTGAAAGGGTCAACACACAGTGCATGTGGGAGCGCTGTTTTCACAAGGGGAGCTAGGGTCAAAAGGTAGATTTGGTGCCCCTGACAAATTTGCATGAAATTGCATATTGAATTAAGTAGGGGAGGAAGAGGCAGGTCCAGGTCCCAGATGAGTGCAGTGTTCTGCAGCCAGCCAACAGGGAGAGCAGCAGATGTCTGCAGGGTTTAAACTTTAGATCCCCAGGTCGAAGCCTGGCAGATCTTGACTCTTGCAGACAGTGTTATCAGATGGTCATGGTACAACCAGAGTCTACGGAGAGCAGTGCTGAGGTGGGCTGGCTGTGGATCACCTTTCACTGGGCACCCAGTCAGGGAGGCGCTCCGCTCCCCCGTCTCGCAGGCGCTGTGGAGGTGGAAAATGCATGAAATTGATTTTGAAATGTTCAGCTTCAAGTGCCAGTTACAGCGGTAGCTGAATAGAGCTGCCAAATCTGAATTCTAGATATCCTCTAGGGCAGAAAAAGCTTGACACGGAATGTCGGAGCGAAAGTCATCCACATAAATGAACATTCAGGGTAGAATTTCAAGAGCATCTCAATATACAAGTTAGAAACTATTGGTGCTTGAGTGGACCTGGAAATAAACCACCAGGCTGGAGCTTCCAAGACCTGGCTGGGTTGTTCATATACCATCTGAAAAGTGTTGCATAAAAGAAATTCCAGAAGATGAACATAATGAGTATGGGAGCATTGCTGACAACGTCAAATCTGTGTCATGCCATGTCACTGGCAGAAACCAGACCAAGGAACATAGCTCTTGTCTTCATACTTGCGCTGCTGCTAGACTTCGGTGTTAGGTGTCAACAAGAAGACGAAGTATTCATGCCAGAACACAAAATATTCTGTTTTCCAAAGACAAAGAGAGCCATTGGAAGAGGACCCATCCCACTACTGTAGGAGAAACTGCAAGCAGCTGTCTGGTGGATGCAGTGGGAAGGTCAGGGTGGTTGTGGTGAGGCTCGTTCTCAAGGAGCTCTCACATTCATTTCATTCCTTCCACTTTGTGCTCCCAACTGAAGGGGCCAATCCAAGTTTTAAGCAGATTAATTGCAACCTACCTGGGCACAAAACCACACTGACTTTCAGCTGGAGGTCTTCGGACATCTGGCACCTGGCAGTGGTGGGTGCATGCTGCTCGCAGGGCTGCAAGTAGGTGATCCTATAGGAGAATCCTAGGAATAACTCTGTGGATGTGAGATACTGGTGACGCTTGCACATATCTCTTTCAATAATTGAGACACTGTTTCTGCAAGGTGCAGCTGAAGTCTCCAAGTTTGCTGGCTCCGGCATTGAATATAACAACAAACCTAACGTTTAGAAGGGTTTTTTCTATAACTGATCAGCTGGTGGCATCCCAGAAATCATACTAGACATAGGTCTTCAGGAGCGATATGAGAAAGAGGGATGTTTGGGGTCTTAAACCCACCTAGAGAGAAAATTGCAAAGGCAATGTGAGGGAAGAGCAGGGAAGAAGGGGCTGTAACTCACAGCTTGTTTTGCTCTATTGCTGAGTGGAGTCGAGAATAAATTCCTCCCTCCCTGGCACTGAGGCTTTCCCAGCTCCATCTGTTTTCATCGATTCTGGTTACTTTGTCTGCAAATTCATTATAGTATCCTGACATTTTCCTGGTACGGACAGCTCTGACCTGCTACGGGCCAGCCCCTCACCTGGGGCGGATCAGCTGGTGCGTTCCTCCGCGCTCAGCACATCCGCACCAGCTGGGAATGAGGAGCGGGTGCAGGGATGGGGTGCGCGGGGATGTCCCCACTGCAATGGATTTTCCCTGGGAGAGGCTCATGCTGTGCAGTGAGGCCTTGTAGCGTGATGCTCTACATCAGCTGAGGGCTCGTGGGCAGCCTGGGCTCGGTGTATTTGTCAGACAGGGCAAGAGTTGACCCTGGAGGTGAGCGTGTGGCCTCTCCGTTGTCTGATTTTTATAAAAAAACATAGCCAGAGGTGTGAGGTGCCTGCAGCTGGGTCCCTGTGTCTTCCCCTTGTTCTGTTATGGTCGTTGCCGAATCTCCAGGGTGTACGAAGAAATCTCTGTGCGCCGGTTGGTTTTAGTTTGACATTTTGAGTATCAAGCACTGATTTTTGTTAAAAACAGTTAATATTTTATTAGATGGAAATTTTCATTCCTCTCTGGTGTCGGACAGATAAAAAAAAAAAAGGCTATTGCATTTTTAATTTTGGACTTTTTCCTCTCCTGTTTCCCGTCCTTTATCGTGTCCTTCCCTGTTTTTCTTGGTGACATCACAAAGCAAAGTAAAACACAAAATGTTCCTTTTCCTTCCACATTTGGCCAAAATGCAGCATTTTGAATGGGCTCCAAGTACATTTTTTTTTTTTTCCAGAGGAAGGCAGAGCTCGACAAGGCAGTCATGTATTATGTATTTTAATGGGACTGCAACAAGCAGATACGACACAACTGTCTTCTGTAATGGGACAGGGACAGCAGTCATGACCTGGGATGCACTGGCAACCTCTGTGATATTCAGACAGGAGTTACTGGTGTGAATTTTGCTTTTTTAGTAGGGTCTGTAGCAATAGGACAAGGGGTAATGGTTTTAACTAAAAGAGGGTAGATTTAGATCAGCTATTGGGAAGAAAGTGTTTACCATGAGGGTGGCGAGGCGCTGGCACAGGCTGCCCAGAGCAGCTGTGGGTGCCCCATCCCTGGCAGTGCCCAAGGCCAGGCTGGACGGGGCTGGGAGCAGCCTGGGCTGGTGGAAGGGGTCCCTGCCCATGGCAGGGGATGGGACTGGATGGGCTGTAAGGTCCCTTCCAACCCAAACCATGCTGTGATTCTATGATTCCAGTGTATGTATGGGGGTGGGGGATGACCAAAGTATGGCTGTGCTGAGAACTGAAGGTCCAACAGTGTTGTTCACAAACTGGCCAGGCCTGGGACCCCAAAGCTTGGACTTCTCTAAATGGCAGTGGGATGGCCCCATGTCCCTGGAAAAATGTGATAAACTCTGCCAGAAGGAGAACGTGGGAGGCTGAGAAAATAACATTGCAGCGAGTGATTCCAGGGACTGAATAAGAGTATGTGCCCCAAGGTAAATATTATGACTATTTCACACTTACGGTGTGGTGACGCCTGAAGTCTTCCTCCAGATATTGGCAAGGCTGTGCCCGAATGCACAGCACATGATGTACACTTGGAATTTTGCTCAGCTGCCATCCTGATCAGGGGAGGATGCAGAAAACCATGTGCCACGAGACCTGCGATGCAATTGTTGGACTTGGCAACAGCAGGGAGATCGAAGAGGCGAGTCAGGCCAGTAGAAGTGCAATAAAGAGCGCTCTCAGCTGTCTGCTTTTTCTGAATACAAGAAATGTCCCCACGAGATGAGGTTCAGAGAAGCAGTTTCTCAACACCTTGACGGTTGGCCTAGCAGGACAGCTTGTCCTGGCTCCTGCAGGAGAAGAGGCTTTTCTTGGCTGACCTCCAAGGGGTGTCTCCTGCATAGTCGAGGGTCCCCAGGTGCTGCAGGATGAAGGACCTGATGGTCTCTCACATGCACATGCTGCAACGGGACAGGCTCGCTTGGGTGCGAACATGCTGGGGCCTCCCTGCCTCCCGAAAAAGTGAGGTTGCTCCTTACTTTGTATTCTGTAGCACATGAGCAACCCAGAAGAAATGCAGCCCTGTCAACACTTTCCTAGTGATACGAGCTTATTTTTTCCCCTGCCTCCCCTGCTGCATTATTCACGACCGTAAAATATTCACCAGCCTCCCCCCTCCCCCCCACCACTGCAAAACAAACCCCCAAACAATAATTCAAGCCCCCTTCCTTCCCATGTCTTGCAAAAGGCTAGGAAATAAATTTCTTGCCGTGGGTTGTTTTTGTAGTGAACTTTCGTAGCTAGATTTAATCATGGAGGCAAATTTCACACTGCCTTGAAATGGACCCATAAACTTAGCTCAGCATCAAATTCCTCCTTCCCCAGCCTGCCCTTCCAGCTCTGCTCTGCCGTGTCCCTAGCTTCACGGGGCTCCGAGGAGGAAAGCTTCTCCACCAGCCAAACCACATTTACAGTGTTTTTCCACAAGAAAGGCCAAAGCTGTACGGATCGTGCTAGCGTTGTACCAGCCTCCACATTGCCACCCGGAAAGGGTCGAATCCTGCCTGAGTCATCCTTCATCAGGCAGGGAGTCCCCAACGAGCCAGGGCATCACCCTCAGGGGTAGGAGTGGTGCTGGGGATTCAGGGGGATGCAGCGAGCATCCACTTGGCCAAAGTGCGGGTTTTGTTCGCTTTGAGTGCGGGCAAGTCCTTGGGCATTGTAATGGGAAGGAGGGAAGGTGGAAACCCAAAGTCCTGCACATTTTCCAGCAATTGCATAGTCAGTCCCAGGGGACACTCACCTAGTTGGGTTTTGTTGTGTGGAAGATGACCATAAGGCACCACAGCACCCGCTGGCTCTGACCTGGGTCCAAGGCCTTCTCCTCCTGTCCCGGGACAGCTCTGCCAGCACCACTGATGGGGAAGGAGCCCACCAAGAGGAGGGGGATTGCTGCAGCAGCTCAGAGACTGGGGCAGTAATTTGGGTCTCACAAAAGCCCACTCCTTTTCCCAGTTCTTCCACTTTCCCCATCAGGGCAGTCAAAGGGTTGGGTCTTCCAGCAAGGCAGCACCTTTGCCAGAGAGCAGAGCTTCCATCACTGCACCTCCCTTTCAGAGGGGCTGCTCCAGTGCTAGGTTTTGCTCATGTTTGACTCCAAGTGGATGGGATGGTGCAAAGAGAAGGTCCAGCGTGTGCTTGGAGAGGTGCTTCAACCCAGGCAGCAGCATAGTGATGCTCTTGGAGCATGGATGCACCTGAGGAATGCAGATAGGATGAAACTAGCCTCTGAGCCAGGGACTTTAGTTATCACTGGAGAGGAAGAGGCACCTCTAGGATATGTCTCATCCTCCCTCAAGCTGAGCAAGGATGGGGTGCCTGAATTGCCCCAGCAAGGGGCAATGGGAAGAAGCCCATGGTGTCTCACGGTGGTGTGTACCATGGGAGATAGGTCTTCCTCCACCTTGAAGACCCCAGATGAACCCTTCCGACGCATGGTGAGCTCATCTGGTCGCCTTCTTCTTTAGGCATGGGTACCTGGGTCCTGGGGGCTTTCTCCTCTGGATGACTAACAACCCTTCTGCAGTGCAGGACCCAGCCAGTGTATGGGAACGGGAAGAATCACCATAAGCTCTTTCCCTTTTTAGCAGTTTTAATTTAAAATGACTTATTAGCTGGGAAAACATCCCCCCCACCGCCGCCTTGGATAAACATACATTTTAATACATTGCAATGAGCAGAGGGGGGGAGATGGAAGTTTCCGTTGACTTTATTTTATTTTTCTAGATTATAAAATATTTAAAATGCATAAATAAAATGCTCCATTGCAAAAATGCTGGCGTGTTTTTCCAAAGCAAGGCGAGGAATGGAGCTAAATTGAAATATAACCGTCCAGGGTGATCTCTTAAAGTGAAACCAGTTTCAATGGGATTTAAGTGCCCACAGTCTCCCTGCTTGAATATTTATGTTCTTATGGAGTGTGACACAGTCTTCGCCCCCCCCCTCCCCCCCCCCCTTTTTTTTTTAATATTGCACGATATAATGAATCAGAGTCCTGTAGCCACCGCAGTGAATTTATGGTGCTACGTATGTGTCATGAATAATGCTGAAGTTTCCTGGTTTTAATTAAATCTGTTCCATTTATGATGCTGCCATGTTGCAAGAGTGTGGCGGGAGGCATTGCCCACAGGACACACCTCTGAGCCTCCATCAGCAGACACCGGTCGTGACTCTGCCTCCTCTTTGCGAGCGTTGGCTGGAGCCAGAAATAACAAGACCTCGGCTTTGTGTGCGTCTCTGTCTCTCTCCCTCTGTCCTAACACTTCTTAGTCCTAACTCCCAGGCATCTTGTGGCATCCCAAAAGTGGTATTAGATCCCTGTTGGGAAATATTACTGGTTGCAACCGCATAAATAGCGAATTTTGTGGCATAGGCGCATATCCACCGTATGTTATAATGATGTGACTGCAAGCTCATTGTCACAGTAATGGGATTCAAACCCTCCCTGTTAGAGAAGTCTAGTTTAAAAGTTCCCCCTGACTGGCTTTTTGGGGAACGTTGGTCTGACCTACCCAGAAGGCAGCCCATCTGCCTTGCTGTTGGCCTACCCACTGTAGTAACCAGGCCACTGCAGCTGCAAACTTCTCATGGGTGAGTGTTTTATAAATCATCTCCTCTCCAGAGAGCAGGAATTGCTGCCTCATCCTGTTGCTGAGCTCCCCCGTGGATGCTGTCTCCCAGGCAGTGGCTATTCCTTATTACTGCGGCCGGGTTGCAGAGCTGATGGATGATAGCTCCTGCACTGCACAAGGGCTTGGTAAATGATGGTAATTAGAGGGGATGCTCACAGTGTAATTTGCATTCCAGGTGCTATGCAAATAGACTTCTGGGACTGCTGCAGAGCCTTTCCACAGGTTGTCACAGCAGCTCCGGTGGCAGGGAATAGATAAAAACGCTGCCCATCTAATAGAAATGAGAGGGACATAGAGACGGTGCCAGATCTCACATTATAAGGGCTGAAATCAGGTGTCACAGTGCCCCTGCGCGACTGGTTGTACAGGCAGCCAGGCTGTGGTCATCATGACTCGCTGGTGCTCTGGGTCTCTCCTTTCTTGAACTTAGATGTAATAATAAATACGGCAAGCATGTATGCAGCTTGGCAGCAGCCCAGTGTAATATTGGCAGCAGATTTACTGGGATACCATGTCGAACACTAGCATTTATCCCTCCTGAGAGTGAAAACCTGGGAGATGTGCAGAGAAGATGAACAAGTCATTTGAGAATGGAGGAACCCACCATGCAGTGGGCTGCTGTGAAAGCACCAGTCCCTTTCTGTACACATTCATGTTCAGTAGGTAACCGGGAGCCAGAGGTTACCTGCAGATGATGGAGATGTTTGCTGGTCTCCAGTTGACCTCTGCACACCCAAACTGGTTACCAAAGACCTGGCAGCAGATCAGAGCAGTGGTGGACTCAGACTTGTGCAGGGCTGTGTCTGCTGGCAGAGCTGGGGTGAGAGACGGGCAGAAGGGGAAGGGATGTGTTTGAATCCACCTACCATAAGTGCTAATTTAAGTGTTGTTTCTATATTTTTCCATTAATTAAGAGGAAGGTGAAGTTTGGCAGCACTGGCACTCAACACTCGTTGCTCTCTTCAGCTTGGAGAGTCACCCTCATCTAAATTACGTGAATGTGATACTGTTGCTCCAAAAGATCCTATCTGCAGGCTCAAGATGCCTGTTTGCTAAAATATTGTAACTAAATTCAGGTACCAGTTGATCCCAACCAGCCTTCTTAGGTTTTCCATGGAGCATCCTTGCCCAAGAACTGGCCAGGGCCAGCGCTGTCCTCCTGTGGCTTTGGCCCTGCAGAACTGGAACAGGACACACATGTTACAGAACTTCCACTGCTGTGAGGTGAGAGTAGCCAGGCTCTGCCCACTTCTGCTAACAAGCCTTTTATTTTTCCCTGGTTGCTTCTCCGGTGTGATTTCAGGAGCACTTCTGGAGCTTGGACAAGACAGAAAACAAGATTCCACCGCAGCTTATCTTCCAGATCTGGGACAATGACAAGTTCTCTTTTGATGACTATTTGGGTAAGTCGGGAGAGTTGTTTGGCTCCATCCTTGCTGATGCAGACAGGAAGGAAAAAATTCTTGAATCCTTCCAGGATATGAAGAAAGCATAACAAGACCAGTTGAAGTCACTGAGCAGGCTTCGGTGTCAGCATAAGTTCAGGACTTATGATAAGTGGTTTGTATTAGGCAGATTTTCAGTCTGAGCCTGCAGCAGCCTGTTCCTGGGCTGACATGATGTTGAGAGCATCGTCAAATCCAGCAGAGCCATCACCTTCCAGGAAGGCCCCAGTTCTCCGTGACTCATCTGAGTCTGTGCTGAGATGTGCTTATCAGGGCTAACCCTGTATTGGAGCTGAGACGGCCAGGCAGGATCACTGACCTGCCTCGCCTTACCTGGGCTGTTTAGACATGAACACAACTCAGTCCAACACTTGCCTTTTTCAGTGCTAGCCTCATTAATCATCCTCAGAAATCTAGGTTTAGCTCAAGAAAAAAATAAAACAAACCCCTGTAATAGGGAGGATAGCAGAGCCATGCAGCAGATTAACTGTGCAGAAGCCGGAGGCTCCAGCATTATGAGTTTCTTGGTCAGATCTTGTTCTACGTTTCTTTTTGCCACTCAAAAAAATTCAAACATCAAAAGTTTCACTGAGGAACTATGTGATCAAGATCCTTTTAAATCCTGTCTTTGATTAATTACGCAGGCTGAGTGCCGAAATAACCTCGCCAAGGTGTGTTTTCCATTTCTGGCTCTGCACGTCAGGAGCTCTTGACTGCCAACATGAATTCTTTACAAATTCTAGCAAATAAAAGTGGTCTTTAGCTTTTGTAAAGCACTTTTCATCCATGGGCTTCAAAAGTGTTTCACAACAAACCTGCTCTGTGCTGCTGTTGTCGCTGGTGACGAGAGCCTGTGGCACAGAAAGGCTGCGAGTGCAAACACGGTATTGAACGTGAGTCGTCCACAGAATGTGGAGAGCTGCTGTCCCTCAACCGAGCCGCGGGACCAGACCCCGTGTGCGTTCTGGGACCTTCCAGGCTGTCAGGTAGTTTGGTGTAGTAATGTAAATTAAATGCAGGCACTTTCAGCTGGCACTTGGAGAATTGAGCTCAGGTTTCTTAGATAAATGTGCTAATTACTGGATCGCTCTGGCTGAGAGGGAAGCTTTCAGTTTGGTGGGAGACCTGTCATACTTAGTCTGCTGCAGTTACTGGGTGGGGCAATAAAATAGCCTATTTGGACATCTGCAAGCCTCTGGCCCGGCGCTGTTGTGCTGACTGCGCTCTGGCTATGTACAATTGGAGCTTCATCTCAGTCCCTTAGTCTTCATTAAAAATCTCAGCCTGCCTGGCTGACCTCAGTGCAAAACATCCAGCGTTAGAGCTGTGTAAGTCAGCAGGTATTTTGCAGCATCTTCTAGAAGGACTTCATGGCTCAGGCCTTCCTAAGTGATGGCAAGCCCTCCATTCCTGGGAAGAGCTGCTGGCTAAAACAAGCGTTATGCCTGGAAATGAGCCACGCTTGAGCCTGCTCTCCCCCTTGCTAGGTGGGTGTCTCCCTGAGCTCCCTGAGGTCAGGAGGCTGCCACAGTGAATACTTCATCAGGGAAAGAGTCCATGTTTTAAAGGACCTGTTACACCGAGATGTCTTCTCAGTAACGTTCCTCCTTGCAGGCTCCATTCAGATGGACCTCAACAGGATGCCCAAACCTGCCAAGACTGCTGAGAAGTGCTCCTTAGAGCTAGTAGATGAGCCCTTGTCTTCAAGTCGCTTTGTGTCACTCTTTGAGCAGAAAACTGTCAAGGGGTGGTGGCCCTGTGTTGCTGAGCAGGATCAGAAGAAGATCCTGGCGGTAAGGTGGCTTCTTCACGTGTTCTTTTGGGGACTTGCTCATTGAGGAGGGATGTGGCTGGGCCAAGGATGTGCAGGATGCCGTGGCCAGGGCAGGGAACGCAGTCTTGGGCTGCAAATTTTACAAACTGGACCAGCTTTTGTCAGCTGGCTATTCTCCAGGATTTGTCCAGCACCATACAAATGCCTCAGAAGAAGTTATTTGTTCTGTGGAATTTTTGCTGTGGCTTTTGAAACATGCCACCTAATTTGACTCTGTATCACATCTATTCTTAATGATATTCTGTTGTGACAAGTACCAGGGAAAGGTTCCAGTTGTCAGACTGATATATGTAAATGTAAGTGTCTGGGCTCCTGTTCAAGTCTTTGGCAACTGTTCAATACAGGTAAGGGGGTCCAGGCAGTGATTCAACAAAAGACCCCTGAGGTGGTTGCCTAAACCTGGGTGTCAGTGACATTTGAGATGTCCTGGAGTATCTGCTGAGAACACTGTAGTGGGCAGGTGAGGGACCTGTATGAAATCCACTGTTACTGCGTTCTTTGTGGTCCTTGTTGGTAGTGGTTGGGTTATACTCAAAGAGGTTTTTCTTTCTCTAGTCAGTATTTTGCATCATACATTCATTTCTGATGTCTCCCTTTTTTTGTTGTTTTGTTTATAAGTTTGTTTTTTTTTAACCCACACAGGGCAAATTGGAAATGACTTTGGAAATTGTGGCAGAACAAGAGCATGAAGAGCGGCCAGCTGGCATGGGTCGGGATGAGCCAAATATGAACCCCAGGCTGGAGGACCCCAAGTAAGAGCATCTTGAATGGAAAAGTAACGCTGGGGCACAGATCTTACGGAGCAAATTGAAAACCAGGGTTCCCAATCTGAGGTCTGCTGTCTGTAAGGGGCTTGCTCCCTTGTAGGCTCCATTTTGAACTGCTGATGCTCAGAGTGTATGAGCTGAGGGAATCTGTGGTGGCTGGGAGGCTGGTCTGGACCACCAGGGAGGGCATTTGCCATAGCCTAGCCACCCAGAGCGATGTGGGTTTTCAGGGTGAGCAGCCAGTTTGTTACAGCAGGGCATGCTCATGGGGTTTGGGGATCCAGGAGGGTGAAACTACTGTGGAACTCAGAAGTGACCTCAATTTTGTTTGGCTTCAGGCGCCCAGAAACCTCCTTCTTATGGTTCACCTCCCCGTACAAGACCCTGAAGTACATCCTGTGGCGGCGGTACAAATGGGTGGTGATCCTGGCCATCGTCCTCTTCGTTTTGCTGCTCTTCCTGGGGATCTTCATCTACGCCTTCCCGGTACGATGGGTGTGGGAGAGGAGGGGGGGAGGGGGGGTGACCAAGGTCTTAGGTGTTCCCCCAGGTCTCTGTGGCTGACCTGCCTCTGTGGTGACAGAGATGGTCCCTGTGCACGTGGCTGCAAAGTCCCGTGCTGGTCCCTGAGGAACAGCCTGGTAGATCACGATGGTTCAGGAAGAGTCTGTGTTTCTGGGCTCTGCTGCAGACCCACTGCAAGGTGCCCACCTCTTTGCAACTGTGTTTCAATTTGTGTCTAACGATGCTGAGGTTAATTGATGGCTTTCAAAAGAGGTTCGAGCAGCTGATGTCGGAGATGCTGGAGGGTCGGTGGGGAACACCGCAGCCTAATTAGAAATGCAGCCATTTCCCAGGGCTGAGCAGCGGCAAAAAACGCATCGCTCTGTAATTGTTTAAAGATGCAGGCAGCTCGCAGGCGTTCAGGCAGCCCCGTCCCTTGTTATCAAGGCTTGGAGCACGATACACCAATGTAATGTCTGAAATGAGGGGGAGGGTTTTCACCTCATTCATCAAGAAAGTAGCTTTTTCTTGCCTTACTGTCAGTTCCACTGGAAAAAGAAAATAAATAAATAATGGAGCCCTGGCCTTCCAGTTTGGCTTAGGATGGGTTTTTGTATCCTCCTCTGTTCCTACAGCACTGGAATAATTCATGCCGGCTCTTGGATGCCATTTCCCCTCCTCTCAGACTGATAAGAAAAATGACCCGCCTCTCTCTCTCCAGCACTTAACAAATTCTGCTCCTTGTATATGATATTGTTGTGTTTTTTTTTTTTAATAAAAGAACTCATTGGGGTAATTTATAACTTCATGTGGGAGAATGTGACTGCCTTTTGCAGATGGCTTTGTGTGCTTGCAATGTGCAACCGAAAAGCGAGGTGTGGAATTTCTCCTTGCCATCGTAATCACTTTCAGATGATCTGAAGTCATGCATGCTCGGTTATTCCCGTCGAGAAAAAAAGAGGATGGGATTAGATCATGGCTCTCCCCGTCCCTCTATCCTTGTACCCATGGGAAGGGCTGGGATACTTCTCCTGCTGGAATAACAATTCCAGAGGTGCTAAGTAGTATGAAGGAGGAAATAATTGTGCAGGTGAAGATTTGTGCTGCATTGCCTCCTCCCTGCCCTGTTCTTGGAGCCATTCCTGGAGACTCCCCTTTATGTCAAGTAGCAGAAACCAAGCCTTTTCAGCCGGGAAGAACTCAGTGTTTCCCTGAAGATGCAAGTGGCTTTGCATTCGTTCCAGTGGTATCATATAAAAACAATGCTGAGAGGAGAAAAAATTTGCAAACTATAAATATTGATTTACACTCATTATTACTTGGGATTTTTCCCTGTTTCCTAGCTACACGTCGTTGTATTTAACTTCATTTTGGTCGAGTCAATTTTTAGTCATATTTCGAAAAAGTAAGGCCATGTTTCATGGAATTTTTCTGTTTTTATGCGTTTGGCCAGCTTCCCTTAGATTTTTGAGGTCACTGGTTCGGTATCTTGTTGGAGATCTAGTTCCTTTCCCATTTCATCAGGCACTAAATTTGGCAGTCGTCCTGGTGCTGGTTTGCTATGAAGGATGCCCCTGGCATCCTGACCTTTGGCAGGACTCACCATTACATCCCTGATTAAATGCATGGAAAAACAATTCCTCCTCACTTCTGTTCTGACTTGTGTGCCAGGAGCACCATCAGGTCCCATTTAAAGTAAGGACCTTGCTGTGTTTCACACTGTGTGCGTAATCTTGCCGCTGCACGTGCAGTTTCGAGGTCCCATGCTGCGGGCAGAGGGTTTTACGTGTCCTGGGCAAAGGGGTGAGTGATGGGAGGAAAACCTAAAGGGAATCCTGTTAGGGCACGTGGACCATCAGTCTGAGCAGGCAGAGGGTAAGGGACAGGGATGCTGGGATGCTAAGGGGTGCACACAGAGGTGAAGTTACTGTTTTCCTACTTCTCTTGCCATTTTTGCTTTGGCCCTGCATGCAGAGCTCTTCCACAGCACTCTGCTTCTTGAGACCTCCACTGGGACCTTCAGGGTCTTTCCAGTCATCGCGTTTCAGCAGCTGGTCCTTGGCTCAGCAGGAGCCTTGGGTGCCCCTGCCCGCAGGCTGGGTGCCCTGCCTGCATCCAGCCTTTCCACCTGGGAGCATTGGGTACCATGTACCAGATGCTGCCAGAGAAGTCCAAGCCCTGGCCCCAAATCTTGTCCTGTTTGGACTCTGCCTGAGGACACCGAAGGAAGATGGCTTTTACCTGAGAAATACCAGTCCATAGTGTGCCCTGGGAAACTTAACGGTCCCCTGAACTAAGCTAACCCTGCTCAGGTCACCCTCCATCCCAGGGGGAGAGGAATCTCCCCTGAAAACGAACGCAGGGCATTTCATTGGCTCTTGATATAAAAATAAGTGGGATTTTTTATTTATTCCTATTCCCCATACAGTGCTGAAAGGTTCCAACCACAGTCCCAGCTTTGTGGTCAGAGTAGCTGGAGAGTAAGAGCAAATTCAAAAGCCGTCTGTGTCCACCTGTCACGGCAAAGCGCTGCCTGGGGTTCCAACAGTAGTGCCCAAAAATGTTGGTTCCCAAAAGCTCAGGCTTTTCAGTGAATGAAGAAGCTGACGTCCTGGTCTTGCTCAGAATATCCATCAAGAGATGCTTTATGCCCCAGGGAAGGGCTATATTGCTACATATAGGAAATATTTTTATATATATATATATTTATATATATATATAAATGAAAGGCTGTATTGCAGAATTTTCTGCAAAATAGCTTTTAGAACTACTTCATGGATCAGAAACCTTTGAAGATGTGGTGCCTTTGCGCTTCCACTGTCCTCAGGGCAGACAGTATGTGTGATGGATTATGGCTGGAATAAAGATCTTCCCATTTCTCCTCTTGGGTCCTCTTCAAAGGCTCTTTCCAAGGAGAGCTTTGGGCAACCAGCAGTTGTTTTCCAGCCAGGGAACATGCCATGGCTGCACCGGTGGGAGCTGGGGTCCCTGGAAGAAGCAGGGGAGACCTGCAGAAGTGGGGAAGTGTCTGGAAGTGCTTTGGGATGAAGAGGAGGTTCCTCAGGATCCGCGAGGAGCTGGGAGTGTGGCAGTACGGGAAATTTAGGCACAAGTCCATAATAAATCAGTCATCATTAGCACAGCTGTTTACAGAGCAACTCGTTTTAGTCGGTGAGAGGCCATTTCCAACTGGAAAGCCTTTTGGTTTTGGGTGGAAAACTGCATGGCATTGCAGATTTTCATAAAAAAAGTTGTCTGGTTTTACAAAAATGGGAAAAAATGTTGAAAATCTGATATGCTGAGGTTCTTCATTTTTCACTTGGGCTCTTCCACCCAGTCTTAGTGTCAGGTTACTGGCTGGTTTGTCTCAGCTTTCTTTGCAGAGTGGTTGTCATTATGGTCTATACAAGCTAGGACTCTGGGAACAGCATTCCCTGGATATTTCCTATATGATTTCCTTAGACGGTCCTTAGATTTAACTTGACATCAGAAGACTCCTTAAGCAACAGACATAAGTATAATGAGCTCCAGTAGCTGGATGTTGAAGTTAGAGGAACCATTCCAGTGGAAATAGGATGCTAATTTTTGAGACGAAGGGTAATTAACTGTTGGAACAATTTGCCAAAGGTTGTGGTAAGGTTTTTGTTGCTTGAGGCGTCCACGTATCGAGATTGAATGTCTTTCTACAAGATATGCTCTTGTTCCACCCTATGCTCCTGTCCAGCAGTGCTCATTTATGGCAGGCTGTGGGGCTTTTTGGAAGGGTCCAGTGACTTTGATGGACTTTTCATCCGACATTGCCATAGCCAAGAAGAGCTCTGCCTTCTGCTACAGGAACGGTTGAGTGAGAGTCGTGGGCTGGACACAAAGTCAGAAGAAAAGGTTATAAAAGTCCAACCTGGGTGTCTGCATCTGTAACATGTAGGGAATACGGCGGCGAAGTTATCTCCCTGAAGCAGCGATTATTGTAAAGGTTTTAGTGGCTACCACCGTAGAAAAATGTAACGCTCCTTCCAGCTGGAGTCAGCTCGGCTTTGCAGCACCATGAAAATGTTTACTACCTTTTAAAGCTCTGTTTGTGTTCTGCAAGCCCAGCGTTGCTTCCATTGCCATTAATTCTAATTACAGCTCGCTTTCTATGCTGATTGATAATCCTGCTTGGCTTTCAACACTTCGTTAATACAAATTCATAGCTGGACAGAAAACTTGCTACCCTCCAGTACGCAACCAGTCAAATCATAAAAAATAGGAGTATTTTGGAGGATAGACTCTGAAAGACAAATGGATGGATAATTAATTTGAAGGTT
This sequence comes from Ibycter americanus, assembly GCA_035590275.1. NCBI lineage: Eukaryota > Metazoa > Chordata > Aves > Falconiformes > Falconidae > Ibycter > Ibycter americanus. The sequence continues at coordinate 38,673,212 of JAVJGI010000001.1, forward strand.
ATATGTCACTGGAGGCTTTTCTAATGACTTCTGGTAAACTGCCCTAACTTTGCTTGCTTGATTTATGGCATTATTAGAAATTCTCAGTTGGCAAACTGCCTTATATTTTGCTACACGTTGTAATTTATCAAGATGCCTTTGGTCAGACTTTTGTTGTGTGCTTTCCACCCCCCTAACCCCCCATTCCTCCAAAGACCTTGGTGGTAACCAGCACTTGCTTTGTTTCCAGTTGTGTTTTTAAAGTGACAGAGTGATAGAACATCCTGTACCAATTAAATTCAATATGCTTGGGAGGGACTTCCAAACTGGCTAGTATGTGGTCGTGGGGGTTTGAATCAGAGCTACTTTAAATATAGCTCTTTCCAAACGACCTAAGCATGCATCTTCGCCTGTATTTTCATTGTGGTCTTGATAAGCAGCATTTACACAGCTTATTCTTTTTCACAGTACTGTCATCTTCTTTCAAGGAAGGAATTGCATGTATAATAGGCTAAAGTACTGTGACACCTCATTTTTCGTGGCAGCCCTGCACTTCACTGTGCAATAGTAGGGACAGTTGAGATCCCAGAAAACAGGCACAGGAAGGTCTTGCCTGGGGTGTCTGCTCTTAGGAGCGAAAACCACACCAAATGCTGATGCTGAAACAGATGGCTGAGGCATTAAGGGATGCAGACAAGGCAGAGGAAAAAAAAAATCAGCAATAGGTTTGCTTTTCTTGATTGCCTTTGGTGGATTCCTTGGAGATAGTCCATGGACCTGCAGGCTAGGTTTGTACTAAGAGACTGCATCAGGATGGGGCAAGGCTCGAGAGCCGTCCTCTTGCTGTTCAGACCAGCTGATTGCTGGCGTGATCCTGGGTGCAGGTTTTGGCCTGTGGAAAGCACGACGCTGCAGAAAACATCACAGCATGGCTTGGTGGATGCTTGGGGAGTGGGGCCAGGGTCTGTTTCCAAAGGGTCCAACCCAACAGGCAGAGTGGGTGAGGTCACCGGTTTTGAGAGGGTTGTGAGGAGAAGGAGCCGTAAGGATGCCAGGTCAGGGCTTGGGTAGTGCCTACAGCGTCGGGTTGTAGGGGAGCAGCACAAAGAGAGGGTGGGGGCGAAGGGGCACCGGGAGCCAGGGGGCAGGGGGAGGCTGCAGCAACTCAGCAAAGAGCTGGACATGCAAGAGCAAGAAGCAAGAAAAGCAGGTGGGCAGTGGGACAGTGCTGGTGGGGAGGTGCCACATTTCTGACAAGGGTACAAAGAGGTTGAAATCTATCTTACAAATGGGTGGAAGGAGCAATCAAAGTCCAGGAGTGACTCTTGGTGCTCGCTGCTTGGTGCTTGTGACCAGTAGCCTCTACTAGAAGAAGGCAAAACCCGTTTTTTCATGCATCTGGGTTTTTCTACCATCCTTGCTAGTGGGAATGTGCTTTTTTCTTGCGTGTCTCTGTAGGCTGGGAGCTTGGCCATCACACCCGCCCTGAGTGAAGCCCCATCTGCAGTTCTCTGACGTACCCAAGAAACTGCTTTAACCTCCACATGCTGCCCTGCTGTACCCACTTCAAATCAGCTTTTCTTTCCCTTGTTTTTCCATCCCTCTAGAACTATGCTGCTATGAAACTGGTGAAACCTTTCAACTGAAGCTGTGCTGGAAAATGCCTGAAAGGTCCGTGGATTTTGCAAAGAAGCTGCGGCTCTGCACTGGATCACATCAGCAGATGGAGACGGGCAAGGAGCAGCCTCACTCAGGCCCGAGGCTGCTGCCAAAATGAAGATACAACTTACCCTGATGCAGTATGCAGAATCCCACCTACAGCACTCACCTCAGAAGCAGCACATAAACAATACCTACTCTGAAGTATTTCTTATTTTACTTCCTTGTCTGTTGTCTTTTTGTTTGGTTGGTTTTTTTGTTAAGCTGCTCTGATTTGTAAAGCTTGAATACCAGTGCAAAACTGCAGGGGGTGGGGGAGAAAAGGACCTTTTCAGATGGAGTCTGTGAGCATTCAGGCGTGGGGCAGACCTTAGCGGAGGAGTCGCAGGCTGCTGGCGTAAGCAGTGAAGCGCCAGCCAAAATCTCTCAGATTCTGAGCACACTTTTCTTTGCACTCTGAATAAGCCTCAGTTTTCTTTTGCTGTGCAATGTGTCTTATCTGGTTTATATATGTATAAAGTCTACCAAAGATGAAATGTGCTGCACAGCCTGAAGCCCTGTGCTGATAAGTTGCCTTTCCAAAAAAATCGCAAGCTACGGGACCCAGGGAAAAGGCTGAGACGCAAAACCTGGGCAGGAGTTGGTGGTAATTGCTTAAACCGAAACTCCCATTGAATTTTGTGCTCATGAAGGACTGCATGGTCTGGCTTACATGCTTTGGAGCTTGTTTTCCCTCTGAGCTGCTCTTTCATCTCTACAGTCCCACATGCCTCACTTCAAAACCAGTGTGGAAAGCAGAGTTGGGCTGAGCCCTACCCTGAGCCATCCCAGGAGCAAAGCAGCGTGCGTGGACTTTGCTTTTCTCCTCTCCTGCTATACACAACCCCTGCAGCCGCAGTTCGGTGAATGTATTAGTCTTTTTTTTTTTCTTTTAAACCTCCAAATGTGCTTAAGCAAAACAAGTACGAACCAGAGCACGATGTGAGCTACGAAGCTCGCTGCTGCTGGGTGCCAGTGAGGCAGATAATCTGCACCTTTGGAAGCAGGCTGGTTTGCTTTCTGCTTTACAAACCAGTTATGATGAGATGATTCCTGCAGGTCTTGCTCAGCCTCCTGCAGAGCCAGTGGCAGCTGTGACAGGACTGGGATGACACTGTTGGGACATTTCTGCTGGTTTCTGTTCCCTCCTCCTGTCTGTCTGTCTCTGCTGCTGCTGCAATCAGATGGAGCGGTATGGTCTAAGGGGATTTATAGTGCTTTGTAGTGCTGGCTCATGCCATGAGAGGATGCTCATCAAAACAGCATTAGCTTTGAATGTTCATCCTGCATCCACTCATCCTGCAAGGAACCATCTCCCAGAACAGGGGCATCAAGCATGAAAGCAAATGTCCCTTTGAGAGAGGCAGCGGTCCTGCTGCTCTGGCACCCCATGGCTTTTGCTACAGTCCCTTTGACGATAGGCGGATCTTTCCCCACTGCCCTTCAGCAGGATAAGACATGTCTTCCTTGGTTTCATTTGTCCCCTGGAGCTGTTGCTACTCAGCATGACATGTGAGAGCAAGTAGCAGTGAAAAGCAATCCTGGGGGATCAGAGTGTCTCAGGACAAACTGTGCTAATGTAAACTCCTGCCCTGCTCCAGCAAGGCACTTAAGCCTGCGCTTAGCAGAAGGCACGGAAAAAAAGCACACGCCTAATTGCTTTGCTGGATTGGGATGTAATGTGTTGAGCATGAAATCCCTTGTTATTCAGTACTGTAGCAGCACCCAGATTGCACAGGGCAGCTCACTGCTGCATGTGAAGATGGTGTGTTTGACATGGAGAACATGCAGCTATAAAAACCTGTCCTTGCTGCTGAGGTTTGGCTGATCCAGCCTCCCTTTCCCAAAAGCTTGAGTGATGAAGTCGGCTCTGGGCTTGCACACCCCAGGGTGGGTGTTTCATTTTACCGGCACAGTTAAATGCTTCATTTTTGCATTTGTTCAGTTTTTCCCTAGAAGCCTCCCAACCTTATTTGCATCCACACCCCCATTTACTGGCCACTATCAAACTACCAAGTCTTGGTCAAATTTTCCGTAATGCTTTCTCCCTGGGGATCTGATGAGCAGAGGACAAAAGTTGCTTGTGTTTGCACCTTAATGGGTTTTGGGTTCTATATTTTATGAAAATATTGGTGTGGTTTGTCCTTGCACCTCTTCCACCACGACCCGGCTCTGCCGGGGGGTGCCTGGGTATCTCACTGAGTGCTGCCCTACCTTGCTCTCCTGTCCACAGCGGGAAATCGGCCCTGTTATTTCACTTCCTTGCTTTGGTTTGCAGAGACTGCGAAATTTCCCATCTTGGCATTATTGCTCTGTGACCACTACCTATTTCAGAAACAAAATCTTGGTGCCAAGGGCCCCAGAAGGGATGACTGACCCATTCTTGAATGCAAAACACTGCTTATATCTGGATGCTCATCACCCATCCTATCACAACAACCGGTGTTTATCCCAGCAGAGGCAAGCAACCCTACCAAAACACATTTGTGTGTTACCTCTCCAGTGAGAAACCATATTTTGTTCCTCAGCACTTACCAACAGCTCTTCCCTGACAAACCAGGACGGGTCATTAGCGATGGGAGAGCAGGATCCAGGGCATCTAATTGCCTAGGGATAAGGAAAGGGTTACATCCCTGCATGCAATCCTTGTGCTCCCAGTCCAGGCTGCAGGGCCAATTTTCATGCCAGCGAGACTCCGTGGGACTGTGGTGGTTAAAAGCAGGTCTGAGTGTCTGAAAACCTCAACTCAATCCCATTTGCATTGCTGCCCTGTGTGGCTTGGTTGTGTCTCCACCAAAGCCAGCCAGGAGGTGGGACCTCTGTAAAGTATTCCCTGTGGCTCCCTGTTTTTCAGGGGTTTGAAATGGCCGGAAGACATATGTATCACCTGTCTATGCCTTATATACAATAATGCAAAATGTACTGTGGTTACAAATGAAATGCTCTGAAACCTTCTTCTTCCTGGTGCGTTTTATTGTGTTGATGGAATTACGGCACCTTCCCTCTTTGGTGTGGGAATGCAGAAATACAGATGGAAGGAACAGGACAGGGAAACGGTGGTTGCTGTGCTCCTATTTTCTCACCCCTCTGCTGTTGCAAGGGAGCAGAAGGAGGAGGAGAGAATGGAAAGCGTGGAGGAGGGAGGACAGATGTAGGACTGGGGTTGCAACGCTTGTAGGTAATGCAGCTGCTCGTACCTCTCCCAGCTGGATTTTCCCTGGAGACTGCCCTGCAGAATAGCAAATTGACCGAGCTGTGGTACGTGCATGTTCCCTGGTGCTCTTGCGAGTGGTTCCCTGATCCGGGACACTGTGCAGGATTTATGTGGGGGTCACACACCTCGTCCCATGAGCTGGGAGACCTTGCACACTGGCTCACAAGGCTAATCTGTCATTTGGAGCATCCCATACGCCAGGAGGAAGAGGAGGAGGCACACGCATGTGAGTGGGGTGGGTGAAGGAGCCGTGGGAAGCTCCTGCTGCCTGTGGCTTTGGGGAGCCACCCTCCAGCATTTTCCTGGTGAGTCACTCGCAAAGAGGTTGATGCCCACTTCATTTATAAACCTGAACACCCAAGATACACCCATGGAAAGCCAGGGGTGGCTGGAGAGGAGGTGAATGGCTGGGGAATGGGAGAGGGCAAAAGAATCCCACAGATTTCACTCTGCTGCTGCAATGGGGAAGGCAGAAGGAGTTCACCCCATCCAGCTGCTCCATGCATGTATGCACATCTCTGTGCAGATGCTCATTAGGATGGGCCTGAGCTGCTGGAATGTGAATCATAGAATCATAGACTTATTTAGGCTGGAAAAGACTTTGAGATCAAGTCCAACTGTTAACGCAGCACTGCCAAGGCCGCCACTAATGCATGTCCCTTAGCACCGCAGCTACACGTCTTTTAAATACCTCCAGGGATGGTGATTCCATCACGTCCCTGGGCAGCCTGTTCCAATGCTTGAAAATTATCCAGATCCTTTTCAGAACTCAGTGCCGGCAGCTCTTGCCCGAAGTGAAGACCCTTCCCCTGCTTGTCTCTGTTCCTCTTCCATTTCATTCAAAGAGCAGCCAAGTCCCTTTGGGTCTGGGTCTGTTTCTTCCCTAGAGGGAAGGACTCATCCGGCCAACACAGCCATCATCTGGAGTGATCTGAGGATTCATCCTCTGACTTGGGTCCTGTACACCTTTTTGGAGCTGTTCAGCACCAACAGGCTGTGTCAAGGAGATGCTCCAGGTATGCAGACAGGTTTGCTGGTGAGATTTGGGCTGTTTGTGCCAGAATCCCCAAATGCTGTTCCATTGCTCTGGGAAGGTACAGATGGGAACTGCTTGCTTTGACACAGGAGACCCTCTCCACTGCATCATGTTTTGGGATGGTGCCTGGGATCTAGGGAGGCAGGGGATGAGGAGACCCGAATGTCCTAAACTTCATCTGAGGAAGACGCAGGGGTTTGAGCAGGTACCCTGAGCTGGCATTGTCCAAACCCAGTTTGCCCAGCCCCATCACAGCCTCTCCACCCCACACATGGGTGGGAAACCCCAAAGGGACACCAGCCATGTCACCACGCTGATGGCACAAGAGAGATGGTCCTTGCTGAGGAGGAGCGGGTGGCACGAGACAAGGGGACAGGTCTTGCCTGCGTGCCTGCGCCTGCCCATGCATGGGTGTGTGCAAAAGTTAATTGCAAAATGTTCCGCTCCTTGAACACTTTCGTGATGCTTGTTTTTCTATTATTTCCTCAGCCTCCAACTTGATGTTGTGTGTAATTTAAGGCTGGAGTTATGAAGTGTGTGAGCTCCTTTGGGGACGCCCTGACAACACCCCGTTGTGTTTCACGCTGCCTGGGCTCAGCCCCACGAGCCTGAGGGCAGCGAGATGAGGAGCTGGAAAGCTGCCACCCCGCACAGGGGCTGAACTCCCTTAACCTCCGGCAGACTTGCTGGCACATTCAAAAAAAAAAAAAAAAAACTCACCCAAAAAACCTGGCAAAAGAGCTGAATGGATTTTTCTCTTCAATAATAACAATTTTGTATTCATTGCCTGGTCTTGTTTGCTCAGAAGAGAGAGGTTTCCACCCAGAACGGTGTCTTGCAACGCAGGGCTTTGAGGGGTGGGAGGTGGCGCAGGGTGAGGGGGATGGGGGATGGGAACCAGGTCAAGGTGCTGCCATAAAAACGCTTTGCGAAGCCGCTCGCAGTCGTGTTTGTTGGTTTAACCCCTGCGGATGGGGCCTGCGGTCAGTTTTGCTCATTACCTGCTGACAGGACGGGAACACGCCCGGTGCACGGAGGCCAGGAGAGATGACCTAATGGGATGATCTGTAGAGAAGACCATTGTGGCCTCCTGGCCCCAAAGTCCATTAATTTTCAGGTGGGAAGGTGGAGATAGCCCTGGCCCCAAGTGACATAACTTATTTCAGTCTTAACTTGAAGTCTAACTCCTTAAAACACTCCCAGACACAGAACAGTTTTTGCTGGTCCTGGAATGTTCTCCCTGCTAGAGGGAAGCATAGAGAGGGTTATGATGAGTATAAAGGCTGCTCTGTTGGCTCTGGAGCTCCTGGACTGGTAGCCTGAGCTTTCTGTCAGCCTCCAACATGGACAGAACTGTGCCATCGCTGCCGGGAGAGCTGCCAGCCTTGTCCGTGCTGCTGCAGTCTGTTTTCATTCCAGACAAGCCAAACGCCATGCACTTGGGGGATGATTTGTGGTGATCTGTGCATCGCGCCTTCTGGGCTTTGCTCTGCACTGAGTGAGGATGGAGACACCCAAGCAATGGGGCGTGAAACTGCTGTGCCTTTGTCTCTGCCCTGCATCAGCTTCCAGAAGGAAAATGAGCTTTTTTTTTTTTTGGCCCCTTCTGCTTTTCCCATTCACATCCCAGCCTCCTCAAATAACCAATGCTTTAAACATGCTTTGCAGCAGAGCAGACTCAGTGCCGCGAAGCTTTCTTTTGCCTTTGAGTGCAACTTGATCTCCGCTTCGCCCTTTGGGCTGGCTCCAGGGACACCCCCAGGCTGCTCGGCTCCCTGGCACCTGGCTGCTGTGTCCCTGCCTTGGAGCAGTGCCAGGGCTCCTCGTCCATCAGGAAGAACACCATATAGTTGTACTGACTACCAGGCATGTCGAACAGGGTCCCCTGGTACCGCGTGGTGGGTGTCCCAGCTACTCCTCCTGCAGCTCCTGGGATGACCGCAGCCTGCAGGTCCAGCTGCTCTCCCATGCTGCTGGCGAAGCCCAGGGTTTGCTCAGCGCTGCAAAGCTGTGAGACCGGCACCGGGGTGAGAGCAGGTGTCTCTTACCTTGTGGATGGCTTAACTCTGCCATGGGCTAAAGTTTAAGGTGTGAGAGACTGCTTCTACCGAAGCCTTTGGGTCCTGTACAAGTCCCTGATAGGGTGAGGAAGCAGAAGTGCACCTTAACCAGGATTTCTGCTGGAAAGCTCCAGATCAGCACTACTTGAAGTGATAGGGCACTTTGATTTTTACAGTTATTGATGCTGTGACAACAATGCAAACAGTAATGCTGAAGATGCTGGTGTTATCAGGGGCTCATTCCGGCACCTATGGTGCTGGGAGCTGTACATACTGCAGAAAAATGGTCACTGTCTCCATGAAATTAAAATAATCTATTCCTCTCAGGCAACACTGTGAATGGGGATTACAGTAAATCACTGGCACAACCATGGCTGTTTTTCTCCACAGAGGTGTTAGGTTTTATGGGTTATATATCTTCTCCCTGCTCCCAGTGGCACCTCACACAGGTACAACCATGCTGCCAGCTCTACCTTGGCACTGTCCCTGGGGAACATCCAGCAACCAGCTGTGCCTGTGCCCTCAAAATCTTAATGTTTCTGTTCATCCATCCTGTCTGCAGCAACCTGCCATCCCAGGCAAAGTCAGCGTCTCACAGTCTTGATGCTGCCTGGATTCAAAGCTCGACTGCAGAGGAACTCAAGCTGAGATGCTGCAGACATGGCTGCAGCAGTTTTGCAACGCAGATAGAGCCAGTCGTAATCCCTTTCAATGCTGAATTACTTGCTGGAGATTAAAGATGGATTCCAGGTAATACTGAGGTTGGTAACTGTCACCAGCACCGAGAAACCCACCAAGGCTCTGTGCTCTCCTTTGTGCTCTGCCCTGTGACTGCCACCTCGATTCCCAGGTCTGCTGGGGGCTGTTCCCCATGCACTATACTTTTAGCAACCAGCCCGTTGCACTGTGAGTATGCAGGTGCTGGTCCCTCTTTCCCTGAGCATCTGCTCAGTCTGCCATCGCACGCATCCCTACCTGTGTGCTGGATGCCTGGCTTTAGTTTCAGGCCATATGCATGATCATCCAGACTGTGAGGTGATAAAATAATCCCAGTAATGGGTGGCCATGGCAGCTGCTGCTGCTTTGCTGAGCCAGGATTGAATGACTGTCGCACTGCCTGAACCTTGTCTTTTGCCCGAGGCAGTGGGCACAGACAGACTGTCTGCTCCCTTGGCCTCCAGGGAAGGGGGGTCAGCATCGGGACTGGGGACCATATCCCTCCTTGCAGCATTTGCAGTGTTCAGCTGGTGCAAGATCAAGACATCAAAGGGTCTTGTCCTGCTCCACAGTCCTGGAGGACTTGTTTTGTGTTCAGTCCTTAGTAGCTGATGGGATGCAGCTGAGATGTTTATTTGTGGTTGAGTGAATCCCATCAACAAGTCTGGAGAACATGGACTGAAAATATCTTTTCCCCTCAGACTGTGACTCTAGGACACTATGACCAAGACACAACAAGGAAAGAAAGTGAACATGACTGCAATCCAGGTTGACATGCTTGCACCCTCGTGTGAACTTGCAGCCACAGGACAAATCAGAATCTTGGAACAGGACCCCAAGGGGGGCTGAGCATTTCTGTGCAGAGCAAGGACTTTCCCCATTAGGTTGCAAATATAATGCTAAATGATTGCAAAACATGTTATACAAGAGGATCAGTGCTGCAGGGTTTCACACGCCGTTTGTCACTTCTCTGCCCTCCTTCTGGATCAGAGGCGGATGAGAGCAAATTGTTTCTCAGGCCTGGAGGGTGCTGCCTACATGCCATGTCACAAAAAAATTGCAAAGAAGACACAGACATTAATGAATGAAGGTCCCACACTTTGAACTGAATCAATACCACAACAAGGAGAGGTGCCTTGTGCTCTCTTTCCATCATGCCCACAAGGTCTGAAGGCACAGAAAGGTCTCAGCCATGTCTGTCCCACTGTGGTGGTCATGGTGTCTCCTCTCCTTGTCTTCAGCAATGTTTGCCCACTGAGTCTCAAGAATCACGTGCTTTCTGTCCATGCTGTGGGCTACAGCTGTAGTACAAAGGGTCCATGGTGTGCCTGGGGTAGGATGAACCAGGCTTGTCCTCATCTCAACCGTGTCCACGCAGTCCATGGGGAAGAGACTGAAGCTCTCCATGTTTTGGCTCCCCACCGCCAGAGTGCTGAGATTTTCAGGCTCAGGCAATGTTTCAGCAATGTCCTGAACATGGTGAGTATGGATGGAGGGTGAGCCTGGTCTGAGGGATGAGCTGGGGTCTGTACCGGGCTACGGCAGTAGAGACACCTTCAAATCATGGGTCCAGTTGGTTGATGACATTGGAAGCGTTCCTCTAAGCCATGCGTGGCCAAGCTTTACCTTCCCTTTGCTTTCTCCCTCTCTTTGGTCTTTTACCCCTCTCTCCTCCATCCTCTTCTCCTTCTTCACCTGTGGTTTGCCATTGATTTGCGTCCAGACCTCATCAAAGACTGCCATCCCAGGAGGAGTGGAGAGTTACACCCTCACAAATTAGGAAAGCCAGCCTCTCTCTCCCTCCTTATCCTTCTCAGAACATGTGTGAAAGAAATTCACCTGTTCTCCTACCTCCCGACGATGAGACCTTTTTGTGGTTTTCTCTGGAAACAGCATAATCCCATGTTTATGAAAAGCACAAAGCCAGGGCACTTAAACTGGATCGAGTGCGTGGGGCCGGCTCGGCAGCCGGTGGAGGTGGCAGCAGCCTCTTTATCCCCCTTTTTTTTGTCCTTTGGAGCAGACTCAAGCTTGTACTTCTGTCTGAAGCAAATGAAGACAAATAGGATTTGGTGGATATGGAAAAGGGGGAAAAAAACCTGAGCAAGCAAGAGATTTATGGTTGCTGTTTGCCAATGAAAACACAGTGGGAAGAGTCATCTGCTTGCAATATAGATGACTGTAGGCTGGAAAACAAAGCCTGGATTGATTGTCTTCCTCCATAGTCAACAGAGAACAATTGGCACCTGTTGGGATGAGTCACTGCAGCTGAAGACAATGTCTCAAAGTGGTGGGCCGCATCTGTCTGGGGACTTGGAGCTGCCCAGTGACTCCAGAGGGACAGGAAGGTCATCGGTGTGACTTCACAGTCTACCTCTTCAATGCTGCAAGTTTGTCAAGATGCCACCTAGCCCAGGTCTGGTGAAGCTCCCCTCACTGTTGCCCATTCCTTCTTTGTTACCTCAGGGACTGTGAGCAATCTGCAGTCAGGCCCCTCAAAATCGTTACTTTTTTAGAAATTATGCAATCTGAAGAAAAGAAAATAGAAAGAATAACATAAAGGCTGCCTTCTCCCCCCGCCCCCCCCAACTCCACCCCTAGCTGTCTGAGTAATCAGGGATTTGAAATTCCAAGATTTTCTTTGCAAGTAAAAAAACCTAAAAATACCCATGTTTTCATATGAGAACTGCCATTCTGACATTTCGTTCAACTCCAGCACTGTCTCTTTTAAGAAATACCAGAAAACACAAAACTTATGGGCAATGGAGACAGCTGGCATCATCTTCCTCATGGCTTGAACACAGGAAACCACACAGTAATGTTGGAGACCTTTACTAATTCTCAAATGGTTCATAAAGAATGAAATCTTGAAAGGATGATCCCCTCCTTTCTGCCTCCCCCACCCATCTCAACCGGGCAATGGGGGTAATTGGCACAAATTGGGGGCTTGCCCCCAGTGTAGTCCATTCTGGGCTACTTCAGCCTTCCTGCAAAACTGGAGGTGAGGGAGTCAGCCAAGGACCTGGACCAAAGGCAGGGAAGTGATATGAGGTACCTGGGAGAATGGAAACTCCTTGTAGGAAGAGATCAGAAGGCGTAGGCTTGTTTAGCCCAGCAAGAAGCAGACTCAGAGGACTCTGTCTGACAGCCACAAGACAGACTGGAGTAAATCCCAGCCAAGCAGAGGAGCTAAAAGAAAATGTTAGCATAAGAGATAAAACAGAGAAAAAATGGCTGTGGATACATTCAGGCTTTTATTGCAGCAAGAGCATCAGTTGAGGTCATACTGGGTCTTGACCTTCCCTCAAGGTTGGACCCTCGTCCATGATGCTTCATCTCCCCATGCCTCAGGCTTTCCACCACAATGGGTTTGCTGCCTGAGGCTCAGCTGTGATCTGTAAAGCCTGCAGCTCCTGCTGGGTTCACCCAGTGTAACAAGATCTGCTTTTAAGCTGCTCAACAGCTCCAGCTGTCAGTTTTCTTTTCCATGTCCCCGGGATGCTCATTACTGTCTCCAAAGGAAATATATTCTGCTAAACGTGGACACGCTCACCATAAATCTGGTCCCAAGCATGCAACGAGATTGGATAAAAGCAGATTTAACTATGTGCTCACCTCCTTCTAGCAAAGCAGGACCTATTGGACTCGTCCAGTCTGAAAACCACCACCACACAAATGGTTCAGGTGGCTGTGACTGGTGGCACTGGGACCAGCTCCACTGTCTGTTTCACCCAAACTGAAAGGCTATGGAGGACCGGTTGTGAAGTGTTTGTTTCATCCGTCACAAGTGAAGTTTGTGAAGAACTAAACATTGAATTCGGACAGTTCAGAGCCTCACTGGTGAGGGCAGTTGTCCATTCTCTCCTTGCCTTCACCATGGCATTGAGAAGATTCCCCTTTGATGAGCTCTGGGCTCTTCTGAGTCCTGCTCTGTGGACCCAAGCAAAGCTACAAGCATCACACTGGGCTGTGCAGAAATTACAAGCCCTCAGGTCCAAGTCCTATCCAGTCTCACCCTGCCAAGGAGAAGCAGAGACTAGAGAGGGTCTGTAGAAGGAAATTCATTCCTGGTATGCTGGCGGGTGTATGAGACATGCCAGCTGCCTAATTCGGTGAGGTCTGCTTGCTATTAAAATGCAGGAGACCAGCTGAAGCACTGGAGGCCATTAAATGCTACTTTTCAGTAACAGGCTTTTGAAACTGGCTGTTTATTTTTATATATGGTGAGCTGTGCAGTAAATGCTGCAGAAGAAATAAAAGCAAAGAAAAAACTGCTAGTGGGTTGCAGGACGGAAAACCATCGGACTATCAAACACGTCTTCCCTTCTCCTACATCCCATTCATGAAAAGCCCCTTAACAGATATATCAGCTTCTTCATCACCTCGACAATGGAGTATCCAGACTCTGTGGCTGAAATGTCAATAATTTGTGGAGGGTGAAATGTGTTTTTTAGCTTACCTGGAAAAGATTGCCTGGAGCACGGCTGACAGTAGGCATATGAATCCATCCTGCCACCTATAAGGCTTCCAAACAGGGCTCAAAGGGATGAAACAAACCAAAATGGTTGGAAACCTGTCAGTTCCTAAAGGGGAATGTACGCTGTGGTGCCAGGGATGGGGCTGGATGCTGGGACTCTGGGTTGCAGCAGGTCCCTTCTTTCTGCTTTTCCAACACGGACAGATGGATCATCTTTAAACCAAGCAGGGTTTTTAATCCCAGAAGCCAGCTCTGCTGGGAGGAACAAGCTGTCACGAAACGGGGAGCACACTCAAGCAGACTGAGAGAGCAGAAGCAAACACTGGGACAGGTGAAAAAGCACACACTTTCCCCAAAAATGTGTGAAGAAAAAAACCCCACCATTGAAAAATGCTCATTTCACTCAGAAGTTCTCACAGGAATTTGGGAGGCTCCTGATAGCAAAAACAAGCTGTTCTGGTTTAAAACAGAATAAGAAAAGGTCACATTTGCTGATTTGATATCACCCTTTTTTCTCTCCTTGTCTTCTGTGGTAGAAACAACAAATCTCAAAATGAAAACATGCAACCAAATAAGAACTGTCTGCAGATATTCTTATTTTAGCCAAATCAAACATGTTATTGACATATTATTATTATTATTATTATTATTACTACTGCTGCTGCTGCTGCTGCTGTCGCTGCTGTTGCAACAACTAATAATCTTCCTTCATTTCCATCAGAAAAGTAAGGATAAAGCAGTCAGACCAAGTGTCTCTCTTGCCCAGGTAGTTGCTGCTCCTTGTATGGCACTTGATAGGCCTTTCCAACTACAGCTGAGATTTTTGTTTTTCCTTGATGAAACAAAGAATATGAACTTTGAACCTCACTGCAGATTGGCCAAATTGTAAACTCAGTGTTTTCCTCAGTGAAGTGAATAAAGGAATGAAAAAAAACCCTTGCAAATACCTCTGCCCTGCAATTCAGATTGACCGGAAAAAAAAAATATTAAAAAACCCCATTTAATAAAAACATAGCTAAACTTTAAACTTGATTAAACTTAACTTATTTAAACAATTATAAACTTTAAAAGGGATAGACTCCAAATGCTGAAGTTAAAAGCAAAACTTAAAAAAACTGCTCACAGGCAAATTCTGAAACAAAAGGAAATATTCTAAGGTTTCAATTTTTGTTAAAATATTTTGACTTTCTCCACTCCCCTCCCATTCGCCAAAGCTGTGACCAACTGCATTTTTTAGGATGATGTCTGAGGGACACAACAATGATGGAATGATGCTACAACACTTTGGTGGCAAGGGGAAGCCTACACAGGTAAGCTATATAGTGATTCTCCTGTGTGGATGTGTAAGTGTGGAGGAAGAGCGCAGCCTCTGGATATCAGAGCCAGATGGACCTGGGGAAGGAGGTGCCTGCAGAGGGAGAGGGAAAAACCTGGAAAGACCCTGAGGATGGGTTGTAAAGAGGCAGAAGGTAGATGGTGGCCATCTCAGCACCCTTCCTCTCCAGAGAGGTTGGGCTGGAAGGAGTCCCAAATGCTGCAGTGGGAGGGTGAAATAGTCTGGAGAACTGTCCAGCTCCTGCCATTGCCTGCTTTAGCCTGGGGTGAGGTTTAATTCTGAGTCATGACAATGCTATGGCAAGGGAGAGCTGGCCTGGAAAGTGCCTTGGGTGTAAGGCAGAGGATCGTGTCGGGGCTGAGTCTGAGGAGGTGTCCCTCTGCCAAATGGTCATTAAAAGCCATCAAAAAGTCATTAAAAGAGGTTTAGATGACTTTTGAAGCTTGCCAAAATCTGGATGAATTGGATTTTTGCTGCCATTTGACCAGTTTGTGTTCCTCTGGTGGCACACACACTGGTTTCTTGCCCCATCCCATGCAAACACAGTGTGGAAAGGCTCAGCAAGATGGAAAAAAATAGATGTTGTGGCTGTAGTGCCGTGACTGCAGTAAGGGATAGGTCACCGAGCTGCTTGAGCGAGCAGGTAAATACCTGAAAGCCAGAGCCAGGGTAAGAAATAACAGTGGTGGGACACAGGAGGTTGTTTCAGTGGCTGCTTTCAACCCACCATCTGCTCTTCAGCTCCAGGACAGGGTGTCCTTCTGTCCCTGTCCCGTGAGTGTGGTGGAGCAGGAGGACATGGGCTCACTGTGGACTTCTTGCAAGTCTTGCTTGCTTCTCACCTTCCTACCAAAACCACCCAGTGATCTCAGTGCCATGGGAAAAGTCAGGTCTGTGTTGGCAGCAAGAGTGAGAACAGGGTGAAGGAGGGGATGAGGATGGACAAGGGAAGGGGAGGTTTATTGCTGACAGAGTTAAACAGTTGAGACCTTTCCTCCACCTCCTTGCCAGACAATTCCAACACAGCAAATCATCCAAACCTTGATGGGAAGAGAGTTGCCAACTTGGACAAAAGACTAATTGCCACGATAGGAGTCCAGTTGTTCCAACTGGGGATTTGGGGTAATGGAAGTCAGGTCTGGGTTTACATAAATGTTATGCCAAGTTAATGCATGAATGAAGATCTGCGCTGTGTGCCTTTATGAGGTCCGTGATCCTGCTGATGGGCTGCCAACACCGCCGGCACTCGGACCTCCAAAAGGAGGGCTAGGGGGGCCCTGAACCCTGGTGTGTTTTACAGTAACAATAAAACCCCGTAATGAAGAAAAGAAAATGTATACTCATTGCTTTGATCGATGTGAAAGCCATGAACACACATCTTGATGGCTCCTAGAAGAGGACCAACAGGGAAGGAAACCGCTGTGGGGCTGGCAGAGCAAAGCGTTTTGTTCCTTGGTAGCAAACAGCTACTGTTAAGAGAAGCAAAATATTTGCTGGAGGAAGATAAAAAGAGGCAGATACCACCCAAGAGAGACCCTGCTGTGGCAGACTGTGGCTGCAGCCCTGGCAAGACCTTGTGGTGCTTCCCACTGGGTCAGGAGGGTGCGGGAGGTGGCCTGTGCCTTGCTCGATGTCTGGACTTTGCTTGGGAGCAGGAGATGTGCCATCTGAGATGCAGAAACAACAGGAGACAGCAGAAGGAGGAGGGAGAGGAGAGCCCATCTGGGATGCTCACTTGCGGCAGGAACACAGCCTGGCACAGCGCTCCCATTCCCAGTCTGAAATGATTTGAGAGGTGGGACGTCTGGTTCTTGTTAGCTGCTCCATGGTCTAATAAGAACAGATCTATTTCTGTGTGTTTTCATTTCCAACAAAAATAATTTTTTTCTTTTCTTTTCTCCCTTTCCCTTTCCCTTTCCCCTTTCCCCTTTCGCCTTTCCCCTTCCCCTCTTTTTAAAGCAACTGATTTCCAGACAGACCCTCTCACAATATCTGTAGCCCACACAGAGCAGCTCTGGGTCGGTTTGAGAGAATCAGGATGGGGTGTCATTGTCAGATGATGATGGTCATCAGATGATGACATCGTCAGCCATCACCAGACTCAAGGAGAAGGTGATGGGCAGAGGGCCAGGCTCTGCAGAGCAAAGGGCAAAGCACTCACCCTCTTGGGAGCAATGTTTCAAGCCCCAGCTCCTGGAGCTGTGCAATTGTACAAGAACCACAGCTTTGGTGATGTGCTGAAGATGTTTCTGCTGGTTCTCCACCTTTCTGGACACTGCAGCACCACCGGTTTGTCACTAGTGGCTTCTTCCCTTTGCCTCGGTGCTCCTCTGCATCGTTTCATCCAGGGGACAGACAAACGTGTTGCTGTGCCAGGCAGGGTAACCTCAGGATCTTCACCAGCCTTCACGGGCCACTTGCTTTGTTTTGCACATCTATCACGGTCCC
>JAVJGI010000001.1:38698016-38746854 GCA_035590275.1 Ibycter americanus
GGCAGAGCCCCCTCCCTCGCCCTGCCGGCCACGCTGCAGGGGATGCAGCCCAGGGCACGGGTGGCTCTCTGGGCTGCGAGCGCACAGTGCTGGGTCATGCCCAGCTTCTCATCCACCAGCACCCCCGGGTCCTTCTGGGCAGGGCTGCTCTCCATCCCTTCAACCCCAGCCTGCACAGATACCAGGGGTTGCCCCAACCCAGGTGCATCTTCTACCTGGTGACCCTGTGCAATAGCTCTGTGATCCTGACCATCCTTTAGAGCCTCTGTTGTTGCTTGTGTGATGACGTTGCTGCCCATACCCCAACTTATGGTCTTGAAGATGGATCTGACTGGTCAGGACAAGATTGTAGGCAGGTCAGGTGCAGTTTCCAGACCAGGGGTGTGGCATAGGATTGAGGCTTTCCAGGCTCAGATGTTCCTTGTTTTCTAAGTTCTGTAGCATGAGTCCTTTGGGTCTTAGTTGTTCAGTACTTTGCTTTATGGGTTACACAGTAAGGCAAGTTAGCCACCCTGACACAAGGGGGACACAAGTGTTTTTTCTAGTGAGGGGGTTGTAATGTAATGAGGTGGAATACACTGAAAATTGAGAAACTTCACTGCAGACAAGGCTTCCTAGTAGCTGTTCTCAAATGTTCCAGCCAACAAATTAACCGATGAAAAGGGAATACAAAATAGTCCTCAATAAGTGGATTTTATATAAATATTGGAATACAAATTAAAACGTGCAAAAAGTCTCTGACCTCCATCACCCCAAGGGCTGATAGTTACACAGCTGCTGGAGACAGCACAAGAGAAATGTCCCTTCAAATCATTATCATCCAAAATGAGATATTACCAGTTCTTCAGGTCTCCTTGTAAATCTTTTTGCCTTGGAAACTAGAACAAAAATCCAGCCAGCATTTAAAGTCTGTGGCTTCTTAGCTATTGCCAGAGGAATGGGAAAAATGGCACATAGAGAGAAATCCTCCTCTCCTGAGAAAAAGGGTAGCAGATAGATTTCACCAGAATGGAACAGCCAGGAACTGTAGGAGGAGACGTCCCAGGCAAGGCTCCTGGGTGTACTGGTGTACTTGATGGGAGCCCCAGTAAAGCATAGTCCCCCTCTAGTGTTGAACAGACCATAACAACAAAAAATAGCTCTATCTGGTGTTGTAGCAGGAGACCCTATGCCAGCTGGAAGTAGCTGGGTTTCATCTAGGGCCTCATTTCAGCTCTTCAGGCTTTGGGACAATCCCTCTCAGAGCTCCTGAACAAATGACCTCTCAACTGATAGTATCTTCTGAGAGAGATCATCTGCTATGAGCCCCCGAAAGTATTTTTATTCATGTCAGCCTGGCCTTGAGTCTGCTCAGGGGCATCTTTTACACATGTCCTGGTCTTACAATCTGTCTCGAACACCTGCTTTTGGTCAATGAGAGGGGAAACACTGGGCTAAGAGACATTGAGTCTGACCAACACATTGGTACTTACCTTTATGGTGCTTCAGTTCCTGGTGTCCGAAAGACAGACTCGTACTAGGGTTTTTTTTTTGAAAGCTTGACCCTAGTTCACGGAGTGCCTTGGTTTTCTCATCTTCTAAGAACATCAGGAGACCTTCTGTTCACATCGGCACATCAATTGCATTTCCACCATGCTTAGTGCTATACTAACCCACAGACCTAGATCTCCTGCACTGGGCAGTGTTACTCCTGCTTTGCACTGCCCCACCATTCATCCTGGTCCTCATCCCCTCTCCTCCTTCTTTCACACAGGACACCCCAAACCAGCTGAAGACATGGCTTTACAGGGATCAGCTACACCGCGCTAAAGCCACGCTACCTTTTCTGTTTCAGAATGAAACCACTGCTCAGTTTGGCTGGGACCCAGCAAAATCCCTTGGCAGCCACCTGAAGCCTCTGCAAGAACATCCACATAGCATCATCCTGGTGGCTGTCTGTAACAGGGGAAGAGCTTAAGGCTGCTGAGTGCCCACAGGATTTCTCAGCACAGCTACACCCTTGGTCCAGCTTGCTCTTGCAAAAGATTGCTGCTGATTTTGAGTTAAAATGTTGAACTCTAATAATGCCTGCAGAGACAACTGTAACCCCAGGGAAAACACCCTCTTTCCCCCCTAGGCTTTTTCATCTTCCTCTGTTTATTCCTTCCTGATGAATGTTCATTAGCAGCATTGTTAGCAGCTGTTGGCAAAGGGCATTGTTTGTCAATTTGCAGCAGGGGCTTAAGATGAGAATGAAAAGCAATGCCTGGATTTAATTTAAAGCAAGGCCATGAGGCATCTGTGGCTCTGGGTGCAGTAGGCAGTTGCTGGTGTAGAGGACTTAAGTTTCAAAACAGCCTTATGGTGCAGCATGTTTTGGAGGCCTGCTTGCAATTTCACTCCCCACCTCCATCCCCTAAGAAAAAGAAAAGAATGTACTCTCAGTGTAATTGAGATTTCATATGAAAGGCTAGATTCAGCCCAGACAACCTGTGGCAAGTGGTATCTTTAATTGTGTATGGTAATGTAGTTTTAAATTCCACCACCCCCCTCCCCCTTTTCCTTTTCCCCTGAAGGGTCATAGCCTGTGAATAATCACAGTTGGATACCATGGGAATCTGGCCCATTTTTGAGCCTGGGTGCCATTCCCTGCTGCTTCATAAATACCTGTTGCAAAGTAAATTATGGGGTAAACTCGCTCAAGAGGCACTTTGAGATAATTCCCACCTTTAGGCTGTTTCCCATGCCCTGAGCATGACCTTTGGGAAGAAGAAAGAGGAAATAAGTTTTTTTTAAAAAAAAAAAAGAAAAAAAAGAGAAGAATAGAGAGAAAAAACCAGCTTCTCTCCTAATAAAATGAGTGAAATATTAAATCATCACTGAAGGATCATAGTGGTTGATTTTCTTCTCATTAAAGCTTCCTGGGGGAGACTGGAGTCCCCGTATTTTGCAGCTGGAAGAGAGCTGCTGCAGTCTCTGGGATGCTGTAGCATCACTGGTCTCCTCACGGCAGCTAGAGGGGAGCAGCAGGAATAATACTGGTAACACTGGTACAGTCTTTGCTTTGCCTGGTTTTCCTTTCCTTGTGCAACGAGGACTCCTGTTTGATCAGACAGGCATTGGCAGTGCCTTGCCCCAAAAAGGGGGAGCAGCCCCTCTGTGTCAGGCTCTGTACAGCCACTCAAAATCATGGTCGTTGCTCCTAAAATCTGAATGAAGAGCCCTGGGGCAAGCTGAGCTCTAGGGCGGTGAGCAACCTTGCTCAGGACTGCATTCATCACTTATGGATGTAGGATGGAGATGAGGTCCATTTGTTCCTGTATTAATACTTCACCCCGTGTTTTCCCTGACTTAAAAAAAAAATAAATCAACAAATTAAATGAACGTGCTGGAAATCAAAGTATTTTCTACCTCTTTCCTTTGCGAAGGCAGAGTCAGGGTTTCAGATCTCCCTGCATGAGCTCTGAATCCACATCTCACTTTAGGATCTGACTTTGGCAGCTGAGAAGTGAAGTCCCAACAGCGGTCAACATCATGCCCAGTCCTCATTCCAGCACCTCTAGGGTGCTCATGCATGCAAATTATGCTTGAAAATAGCGATTGCATCCCAAAATCACTTGGGGAAATAGACATAGAGGAGCACATCGCAGAGCGCCACAGGTTCTGAGCATAATGAATCTCTCCTTAAAGATCTTTGATATGAACAGTCTTGCAATGCTTCAGAAAAGCCATGAATCTGTGAGCTGTGTTTCACAAGGAAGCTATTTTTAGCCCTGCAATAGCACAGCCATGGTTGAGGATCGTCTGTTCATGCTGGATTTTGACTTTAAAAAACCAGAACCTCTTTCTATCTGTGCTTCTATCTGGAATCTGATTTTTTGGCTAAAAAGGCAGGCTTCTTGACAGTGTTTTAATGCTTACTTGACCCAAATCCAACTTCACTTCATCTTGGCTTCCTCAGTAAGAGTTTTCCCCTCTCTGCTCTGTTTTATATGGTTTCCATGCCCTGACACGACCCCCATTAATTTCAGTGTAAAAAACGTTTGTCTGAAGACAAGAGCTCCTCTGGCTTTTTTCACCTTTTTTTTCCTCCAAACCTCTGTTTCTGGGCTAATAATTTTTTACGAGTTAAGTGATTTCTAGTGACTAATTTGTAAGCTTCATTCATTATTTCCACGTTGGGATTTTATTGGCAGGGAAGGTAAACAAATAACATTTGTTGCCATATAGTCCACAGCCCCCCTGCTTTTTACTCTTTACCTCCGAGCCTGGCTTCTGTTTGTCTCGTGTCCTGTGGCCATGTGGAAGGCATGTCGACGCCGAAATATTGCCAATCCTTGCTTTGCTGGTGCTGCATGCAAACAAGGTGCGTGCTTGTGGAATGGAAGGAAAAACAGTTATTTTGGGGCCATGTCTCCATGTTTGGGGGGTTCACCTGTGTGCTGTGCAAAGTGCCCTCGCTGGTGCGAGCGCCATGAGCCTGGGATGTGCCATGTCACCAGGACCACTCATCTCCGACCCATCGTAGGTGATAACCAAGCTGGTTTAAAGGCACAAACTCCCTTCTGTCTCCTACTCTTTCTCTGCTTTTCCTGTGGGATATCTTTTCTTCCAGGCACTAAGGCTGTTCTCTTTTTGCACAAGAGTTTAGACTGGAAGGGTGTTTTCCATCATCCAAAATTAGAGAGGCTCTGGGTTTTCCTCGAGGGGAGCTAAGTTCAGCTCTTGGGTCTGCCATCCCTGCTCTTTTCCTGACCTACAGTGCAAGGAACATGCTGTTTAGGTTCATTGTACCTAAACACAAAGGCTAGATAAACCACAGTTCAATGCCACTTATTCCAGTAGAAATATAGCGATTATTGTCACATAAAGAGCATGCTCAGCTCTCATCATGCTGCCATCAGAAAGCTTTCAGGCAGGGAATTTTCAGTACTATGGCCTGGGTTAAGAAAAGAGAGAAAAAAAGAAACAAAATTCCATCATTTGGTGCTGTTATAGCATCTTGAATACGTTTTTTGGAGTGACTGATATGTCCAAGAATCTCCCGTCTAACCACAGCCCTTTTCACATTTCATATGCGTATGATTTCTGCCCTTTCTGGAGGGTTTGGCATTTACACTACAGCGTTGTGTTTGGACACTGGCTGCTGTAATGCAAATGCTCTTGAGCGATGGATTTAATAGGCTGTGGGCAGTGCCGAATGTCACCACGGGAGACGTGTCATCGCAAGCACAAATGCATCCCAGGCACCACGGCTCGATTGCTTGGTGTTCGTATGCTGAGCCCCTTGCATTGCCACAGAGGTATGAGACAGGAGACTCCCAAGGATGCTGAGCCAGGTTCAGATGCTGCCCGCTACTTTGGCAGGAGGAAGCAGCTGGAAAGCTGACTTAACTCTCCTGGGGATCCCAGCTGGATGGGTCCAGCGGTCCTTGAAATAACCGCCTCCCCGGTTCCACATGGACAATTGATCCCAGATTTCAGGGCTGCTTTTGGGAAGTGAGGAACGTGAAGCGCAAGCTCAACTTGGAGCAAAGGGATGAGTCCCCCTCCCTGTAAGCCATGGGCATTTCCAGCCAGGCTGGAGGGGTGGGGATCCATCCACCGGTGATCTTGTGTTCAAGGGTTCTGGGTGCTGGACCCCAGCAGGCTCCAGGTAACTGGTGCAAGTAGGTTTCACCTCCCCTCACGGGGACCTGGGCTGGGTTGCCTTGAAAGCCAATGGACAGAAATGCCCACCTTTCAGACTGACAAAGTCATTTCAAAATTTTGCTGCTCATGCTCATCGCACCTTGCTTTTTCAGCTGAGAAAAATGTAGATAACATTTTCCCCTTCTCCTCTGCCTTTTTGTTTTTTGCTTGAGTTCTGACATACCAACAGGGGAGTTTGGCTGAGGAGTTTATCCAACTTTTTCACCTTGGAGGTTCCAGACAGCCAGAACAGCAGCCCTGGCCTGAATTGGAGTTTTGGAGAGAACCAAAGGGCAAAATTTGACATTACAGAGCAAACAAACCTCTAATTTCTTATCCTTTTCTTATTTTTTATTCCTCCTTTAAATATTTGATTGTTATGTGCTGTTGAAAGCATTTTCTGAGCTGTTCTGCTCTTCCTTTATCCCCATCTTTCATATCTTTGTAGATATCAGCTTCTTCCCCTGCATCTCCTCCTATCCCATGTCCCCACCCCGTGCCCTCCCACCAGTTTCCTACCACTCCTTCCCACTCCCCCCGGGTACCATGGCCGTGGGTGGGTTTATTTGCTCACCCAGTGGGATAAGGAAAAAACAGGAGCTCACCGTGCTCCCAGGTTAGATCTCTGCAGTCAGGACTTCTGCTGTGGGTTTAAAATGAGCTTGCATGCTCCTTGTAACAGGGAAACCTGGTCTGACTTGGAGGGTCCTGCCTGCAAATCAAGCCAGAGAAGGGAAAATCAGCCTGCCTGGTGGGACACGGCGGGGGAAGCAGCCACGGCAAACAGGTTGTGTGAAAAAATTTGTGCAAATGCCCAATTTTGAAGCAGTCCAAGAATGTTCATATTCTTCCGAGGAGTGGTGGAGTTGATTTACAGTACACAGAGATAGGCGAATAATGAATCTTTCTTTTCAGCAAATGACCTGAAAATTCGGGGGCTGGAGTAGATTAGGAAATTTGATTTTCTGGTGTGGAAAACAAAGAATCTTTTTCAGGCTTTTTGAGCCTGAAAAACAAAAAAAAACAAAACAAAAAAGAAAGCATGTGTGTGTTGTGTGTAATGTAGCACAACATTTGTTTTGACTTGAAAGTTCCCTTTTCAGATTGGTGGAACTAACTCTGCTTGAAAACCTTTATTTAGTTTGCAAAACCAAAATGTAGATTCTAGTTGTCCACCCTGAAATAATGTGAAAAAAAGAGTGTGATCCATTGCAAAAGGGATTGCATAGTGTAGGAAACCTCAGGAACAGAGGACTGACCTCCACCAGGCTCTGAGCCACACCAATTCCTCTTGGTTCCTCTTGCCTGGAAGTTGCAGGAACAAAAGCTGCAGATCTACTTTAAGCCTTTGGTCCTCTGAAGCTGCTGATCTCTCCCACTGACCATAGATGGAGGCCAGATAGCTCATCTGGACTATTTTTGATAGTTAAAAATAGGTGAAATTTTACCAGTCATCTTGACTAAATTAAAGACATTGGGGTTTTTGATTTCCTGGCCATGCAAGGTGCATTTCTCAAGCCTTGAGTCATTGCCCTTTTCTTGATTCTCCAATAAATCACCGTTCCTGGGCAAGGAAGCGTTACAGCTTGGAGATGACACATGGGGAATGGACTGGTTTGCCAAGCTCAATGGCATTTCCTATTTTCGTGAAAATAAGGACAAAAGTGCAACTGTATTAGGTTAGACCAACCAGTATTAGGGTAATATCAGGGTAAGCATAGAGGAACGTATCTGCAGAATAGTATTCTTGACTCCAGTGATTTGCAAGTCAGGGAATTCCTATGAGAGAGATTGTATCTTTGGATTTAACAGACTTTGATTTTTTGTCCCCTCCATGAACTCGTCCTGCCAACCCCAGAAGTCATGTAACCTTGTGGTTTTCAGAGCTCCAGTGTACACCTTGACTCTCATCTATGAAGGGCCACGTCCCTGGTTTGCTTTGAATTTCATCCTACTCCTAACAGTCAGCTTGCCAATTTTATGTATATTAATGGAGATGGCAATTAGACAATGGTCTAAATGAAAACTCTTGCTTCATAAATCCCTTACCTGAGGTGAGGGCCAGGTTACTGGAGGACATAGAAGACGACTCATGCAATGTGTGCCACCTTCTTAGCTTCTCTCTGCTTGCATCTGTTCTTGCCTCTGCAGGGAAGAGGATGCTGGGCTAGGTGAACATTTGGTCCAAACCGTTACAGCTCTAATCTTACGGTGCTAGCAGAGCGGGTGGGGGAAGGTCTTCAGAAGACAACATCTCTTCTTTCATCCTCCTGTGCCTTGACCAGAAATTCCTGGATGGTTCTGTCCAGAAGTGCGGGACCCCTCAAGCCTGTATAAATACTAACCTGAAGCAGTATTAAGAGATTAAACTGATGAAGTGTTTCCCTAAGAGTCCCAGCACCCATGGAAACCTCCAGTCTCATTCTCTCTGCAGTGGATGTCCATGAAGTTTGACCAACCTTAACTGCTTGGTGAGGTCAAGTTCCAGGCACAATTCACTTTTTCTCCCTCTCCTTCTCCACCATCCCTGAGGGCACGTGATGCTTACTGTAACTCTGCCCCAGCTTCTGCTTCTGTGAACAGACGAAGTTGTGTCTGACATCCTCAGCAGCGTCGGGAGTCGTGTCAGTCCAGACCCACCTTTGAAATTGCCATTTGAGCTCCTTGTGCGAGAAGGCTACACCATGAGCCATCACCTCACCAGCTTGTAACTTGCTCACCTGGGTAACCCCATACATTTTGTCCTGAGGCACACAGCATCCTAGAAATAGCCCCTGGGAGACTAGTATTAAATTTGGAATTTATCAGTAAATGCTATTTTTAGAGCCCAGTAGCTGAGCTTGATTTTAGTGTTTTTTAATACCCCTGGCAAGTAGCCATGCTTAAATCAGTCTTGATTTTAAGCTAAATAAAATCACTGCACATATACATCTGGCTGCTACAAATCTGTGTTAAGATTTTACCTTTTCATTATAAAAAATAAAAGCAAAGCCACAAAATTGCTCTTGTTAGTGCTTTATGGTTTATATAATAGGAAAGTCTTTGCTCGTATTTATTCTGGATGGTAAAGGCAATAACTGTGAACCACGATGGAGAGCTGTTTGCACCTGTATCCTAAACTGTCATGGAAGACTCAGTACTTTGCCTCCTCTTCTCTTGTCACAGGCAGGAGAAATTGAGGCAAGGGCAGTACCTAAGATGAGGAGAGAACATGCGGAGGCACTGATGTTCTACTACTGATGTTATTTTATTGCTACAGCCCTGAAATTCTATTACACCTGAAGTGGGCTGAAATCCTGTTACCTGGATCACCCTGGAAGAGGTGATGGTTGACCTCTGCTACCAACGGATACAGACGTCGGAAGTGGTCACCCCTCTCTAAAATGGGGACTGAGCAAACCAGTGGTGGATCTGGCAATACTCTCCATGGAAGGCACAGGAGAGAATGTGAGGAGCTTTCCCAGAGGTGGGTCTCCAAAAATCCCCCTAGTTTATTCCCTGAAATCCCTCTGCAAACCTTTCCTATGAAAGCACATGGGTTGCTGACCACTGCTATTGATTCTGACTACTGTGCTCTCTTCTTTTCACTGTGGTCTTTGCTCTCCTTGCTGAAACCTCTTGTCTCAAATACAGACTCGGCTGCCCCCAGGGCAGAGCTTTTATATGGCACCAAGCACTATGGGCCTTCATCCATGGGTGTGTGCCACCTTTCGCCTGCCCATCATCCCAGCATTGGCAGTTGGAGAACCTGGAGGAAGACTTTTGTTCATCTAATTCCTCTGGTCTAGTGTTTGCTAAGCAATCCTGGCCCCATCACCACTTGCACTGGTGGAATATGGGCTAAGTGAATTTCCATGTAAAATAGCGATTTTTTGTCCTTGCTGTACATCTGTGCAACCCCAGATTCTGCAGCATCATTTCCATCCCTTCCCTTGTGGAGGATGGCACCATGAACATCCCTGGGAAGACTTGTCACGTTAAGCATTGCACAGCACAGCTAAGAGGTTCATTGCTGCTAAGCACACTTCCTTGGGTTAAAACCCAGCTGGATGCACGGAGGGACTCACTGTTCCTCAAATCCCAGCTCTACCAGCTGGTCAGGAAGGTCATCCAGCCTTAATCCGGTTTGGGGCTTCCCTTTTCACAAGAAAAGTTCTAGGTAGGACTAACAAATATTGCAAAGTAGGCTGAGCCTCCCCCAGGACCCCCAAATCATATCTTCCACTGCTTGCTGGGCTCACCCTGCCTGTGGTATGAAAACAGAAACTTTCACAATGAACTCAACTTTATCCCACTTGTCTGTGAGCCAGGATTTAGGCTACGCTATAAATTATGATCCCAAGTCAGCTTGTGCCAGCCCTTAATTTGCGGTAACTTTATCCCATAAATGCCCCCATTGTTCAGTGAGGTGACACTTTTGCTTTCATTTCTATATTTATAACTTGGTTAATATCCCCTTTTACATACGTTTTCTTGGATAATAAAAGTCAGCATGCTTCCCTCTTCCTCTCCTTCCCCAACCCACCTCAGCTCTCATCACCCTGCATAGGAAAATAACCCAAGAGGGGAAGAAAAATCAACTGCAGAAGAAGAGGTGGCTCCAGCCTAGTGGAGACCTCAGTTTTCCTACATAGTGATGCATATGAATATCTGCTGCATATAGAATCATCATAGAATCATAGCACGGTTTGGGTTGGATGGGACCTTGAAAGATCATCTATATAAAGGCCACCTGCATTGGGAATGTGCCAACCCACCCCGGTAGCTGTTGTTATCTAATGCAAGAGCTGTTATGTCCTGGGAGCAGCCAGAGTCTCAGCTCTGCCACTGATTTACCATCCCCATGACTCTGGGGGAAACTCAGTTCTCCATTTAGAAGAGTCAGAGAAAGCAGAGCATCCCTCAGGGAGAGCTTGCCCTCCAACACAGCAGTAGTTTTGGGGCTTGGTTGGGTGCTTATGGCCAAGGTGACACAGCACAGCCTTAAATCAAAGGCTCTCCAGCCTCTGCAACTGTATAAAGCTCTGCTTGCAACAGCTCGCCTTGCTCCTGCTCAGCTTCAGCAAGACTTGATCTCGTGTTGCCTTTCAGCAATAGGCGGGGGACCTGTGTCATACAAACTGCCTTAGCTGCAGCACTTGGTTAGAGTCCCAGGAGTTCGTGGAGACCCAAGTATGGGGTGCACCCTGCTGCTGAGGGGTGCATTAGGACTGTGGTCACTGGCTTGAGCAAGCCATAAGTGGAGAGCACCCAAGGAGCAACCCCACCTCCTGAGGCTGGTGAAACCTCACCTCTCAGTGCCTAGGGAAAACATGGTCTAGGGATGTTCCTCTCCCTCAGCTGAGTATGTTGTCTACCCCAAACTCTAGTCCTTACATCCTTAAGACTTTGGTTAAACTTTTAATCAAGGAAACCCAGTTGATTTTGCTGCTCCGTTTTCCCATCTCCTCTGATCCTCCTTCAAGCTGCTGGTGTTTCGTGTGCCAAAATCTGCTGTCCCACAGAGCAGTGGACACTTAGTGAGTCTCATCTCACCCAGGGATGCAGGGAGGCTCCAGTTGTGATCCCAGTTTCATCTGGAAATGAGCAGGAAGAGGCTGAGCTGCCATTCCTAGGCTGGGCCAGGTTGAATGGGTTCACTCCCCATGGGGTAGCGGATGTTTGGCTTCGTACCTCTTTGCCTTGGTGCCTGCATCTGGTTTAAGTGAGCTTGCATGCCATCATCAGAGGTTCATGTGGACTTCATATGTCTGGCAATGTCTCCTGCTGTTGGCCGGTGACTCACGGCTGTGGGGGATTTCTCCTGTCCGCAGGACCCTTTCCAAAATCCAAGGGCTGATGGATGCATCCAGGCTGTGGCTGCAGCCAATGTCACTTGGACGATTATTTTTCTCTGCTGACATGAGAAAGTCAAACAGGACACAACAACTCCCACCCAATGTGATGGAGGCCAGAAGAACACCCAGAAGGCCCAGGAGAGAGGCTGGATGTCCTGCAACAGTCACTCTCCCAGCGTGTGGGTCTTGGGTCTCTGCTTTAAAGGCCAGAGGGTTGAAACCCAGATTGAGGGAAGTGCCGAAATTTTGTATATGATTGATGCTCTTTCTTGGCTTGCATTTAGTTCTTATCACAGCTCCCTGACTTCCCCTTGCCATCTGAGGACAAAAGGTTTGTCTTTCTTGTGTATGTAGCCACACCAGTTAAGGTCTGGCTTGGCTCTTGCAGGTGGGTCCGACGGCTCTGTATCGACCCTACTGCTGCCAGGTCCCACCACTATGAGCCGCACTTGTTACATCATCGGTTTTTTTTTTTGGTGGGGGGGTGGGGGGGCGGGGGGGGAGGGGATAAACAGAGCAGGTGAAATGCTGTTGACCACAGTGTGAAAGGGTTTTGCAGGCCGCCTTTCCCCCTGTTGTGTTTTCACCATGGGTCTTAGGCTTTATATGCACGTGGGAAATGCATCCACGCGCACAAGCACACATGCCTCTGCAGAAACGCGTGCAGGAGGATGCAAATGTCCAAGCAGTTAATGTGCGGTGTCCTAAACTAGAGTATGTCTCACCAGAACAAATCATGGGACCTCCAGTATGTTTGTCTCCTGCTCATTTTTTAATCCAAGGTTTTCCTGCCTGGGTAAACAGCTGCTTTAACCTTTCGCTCCTCTAGAATGGAAAAACAACATGCAAACGCACGCACAGACAGATGTCCACGCACAGGCAAACCCTCTCCAAGATGGACTGCCACTGGTGTGTTGCAACACAAACCAGACACTGGTGATTGAGCAAGTCCATGGCAAAGCTGCAAAAGAGGAAAGTGCTGCCTGAGAGGGCTCCCCGTGTGAGCATCCTTCCCCACTCCCCTTCCCCTGCGCCTGCCTGCTGAAGCACCCCTCTCATCCTTTCCTCACAGGGACCGTCCTTTGGCTCTTCTTCTCTACCCAGGTACTAATTTTTGTAAGGTTTTCTAAAACAAAACTGGTTTTGGGACTTCCACCCTTCCAGAAAATGGGGTTGAATGTGGGTGGTGAGTTCGATGGCTCCAGGAGGCAGAAAGTGCTGCTGAAATTCATTTCTTGCTTTAGCAAAAGAGGCTAAAACTTATCATGCCCTTTCCCCCTGGCAGGAGCTGTCAGGCGTGGGTGATGCCTGTCTGCATTGGCACTGGGGGCTTTTTTCCCTGGTGTGATAGCTGTCGGTGCGAGCCCTGCCTCAGTGTTTTTTCTCCCCCAGCCCCTGAGCCCTGCCCATCCTTCATCCTCTTCCTCTCTCCTTCTTTTATCGTTCAATCTTCCCATCCCCAACTTGCCTGTGACCACAGCTCCCACTCTCTGCCTCCATTTCGCATGCCGTAATCACTCTTAAGCTTTCTGGTGCAGGAACCCATCTTTCTGCATTGTCCTTCCACAGCCCCTTCCTCAGTAGGACCCAGGCCTTGCTCACAGACTTGACATTACTTCAGTCTATGTAATAAACAATGATAAATCTCCCTGATTTAATAACTTTGTTCTGCTGGTTCTTAACAAAGATTTTTCTCCTTGTCAGAGGAGAAATAGAAAAAAATGGGGATTTTCCTTTTTTCTTTTTTCTTTTTTTCTTTTTTTGTGTGTTTGTTTTGAGGGGAGGAAGCAATCTTTTAAGCTTATGAGCAAATAAAAAGACTGCGAGAAGAGCTATCACAATCAAATGCTTCATAGCAATCTTCTATTTCCTATGACCGCAATTTACCAGAATAGCCCTGGGTTTGCAAACATTTCCATCACCTGCCCATCCTCTGACTGGCAGGTTGCACTGAGGGCTTGGGTGAGAAGTGATGGCAGAGAAGGGACATTGGCATGAGACCCAGTGGTGTGTGGGGTCACATAGATGCCACCTCCAGAAGTGACACAGCCTCTCTGGGGTGCTCCATGATTGAAGGGCCATGAGGAAAAAAATACCTGCCACCTCTCTGTGCCTTGGTCTACCTTTTCCCAAGAGTGAGTGATGATTTCTGCCTTCTGATCTGTGGAGAACTATATATTTCCCTTTTCTTCTACTGCTTTCTTACTGATGGCAAAAAGGCAAATCACCACATACAGCAAGTTCAGCTTTTTCTCAGCAAGGATTTATCTTTTCTCAGGGGGAAGAGCATTTTCCCTTTTCTCTGAAGAATTATACTTCATGAAGAAGAAATCTTATTACTGATATCTTATTTTTTCAGGACTTTTCAAACGAAAACACTCCCACATTTTCTACTCTGAAACTCCGGTTCTGAATTTTTAATTTCAGAAAAAGGCTTTGGATCACAATTCACCTAAAAACATTGAGGCAGGTTCAGTCTTAAGCCAGTGAAGTGGGAGCGACTTTGAAATCTGGAAAATGTTGTCAGACGCATTTTTGTAACCTGACAGCTGCCCATAGTGTTGACTCTGTAGTTGCCTTCTGCAGCTGCCCAGAGGATGCTACAGGATCCATTTCATCCTGCTAGACGCCACAGGAGAGGGCACACATCCTTCCTGCAAACTGACTCACCTTGCTAAGCAAACTAATGAGTTTAAGAGCCTCACAGAGGAAGCTACTTCTGAATTAATTCTCTGTGATAACAAGATGACCCTTATTACTAAATAATTTCAAAAGGCTTTACATTAATTCCCTCTTCCTGACGCATTGGCAAACAAGAAAAATGAGATGCTTTTTGTACAGATCAAGAGGGAAAACAGGGGAAGAAGCTACCAATCAACTATATTTTGCCGAAGGCTTGGAAGCGCTACAGCAGGATGCCTCCATAGCCAGTGGGTTTTGTTCAAGAGCTGTTTCTTGCCCTGGGTGGATTCTTAATTTAGTTAAACAGAAAAGAAGCAATTTCCAGAAAGCTTCAACAGCTCTCAAGCACCTGTGAGTTCCTGAGAGCTTTTTGACAATGTTGTCAGCATTTATTTTTAACCAGATAGGTAAGGGCAGCTCATTGAAAACTCTCCCTGACTGCATCTCAGTCCAGCTACTTGCCCCTCTGAACACTGCCCAGGGATGGGTCCTGCCTTGCATGTCAGAAGTGATGCTGAGGATGCCTCACTGAGCCCTCTTCTCTGCTGATAAGCTGCCCAACAGGCAGAGAGTCCCTGCTTCCTACTAGCCTGGGCTGGAGTGGGATGGGCAGGTCCTGCTCAAGGGTCTTCACCCATCTCCAGCTCTGTGCGTGGTTCCTTTGACTGTGAGCAAGGTCCTGGACACCTCTTTGCCTCTGTTTCCCTTCCACAGGATTGCACTAATGTCTCTTATAAAAGCCCCATGAAAGTCAGAGCAGGAGCATCCTTCCCTGCTCTCCCTGACCTACACGAGCCGATAATGTCAGGCAACTGGGCAAGTGAACACAGCAGGCATGGGATCCCCTAGCTGTACAGCTTTCCTTTGGGTGGTGGCCCAGACTGCCCAAAGGAGAGCTTTCCACAGCCCTCGACAGCTCTGTCCTCTACATCTGTCCACAAGCTGCTGAACGGGACTCCTGGTGTCATCTCCAGAGCCTCAGGGCATTGCACCAGCTGCTGTCCCAGAGTGTGAAGGTGCCATATCCGACAGCTCCATTTGGGTTTTGTCTCAGGTGCCCCAGACCATCCCAAAAAGCAGTTGACACTTAGGTTTCAGCAATTGAATCCCACATGAAGACATTCAGATTTAGCGGTGTTCACGGGGGCTGGTGTCCAAAGTACTGCAGGCAGAGAGGAGGTCAGTACTGGCAGTGGGACCTGGAGATCGATTCAGCTCACCAGAGAGAGGTGGAGTCCACTGATTGCACTGCCTAGATCTTATTTTGCATGTCAGCATCTCTTACCATCTGCTTTTCCTTCCTCTAATTAACCCTTTCAGAGTATGGAGCTTTTCAAGTCCTAAAGCAAGGGGAGATGCACTTTACAGGCAGACTGAGAACAGTTTCTCATTGGGGTGTCCCACTGATGCCCTTGCAGAAAAAGGGCATGTTTGAAGGAAGCAGCTCTATACAAACTCAGCACGTATTCACCAGGGTTATGGCAAATGGCTGCAGTTTGCCTTGTTTCAGTCTTTCTTTAAAAAAAAAAAAAAGAAAAAAGAAGAGAAGAGTTTAAGTCTGGTAGGGGTGCCAGTATTTACTGAGTCTCATGATGTCAATCCACAGAGGTGCTGGTTTCCTTTTCCCCCTTCCCTGCCCTGGAATCTGGGAGACTGTCATTAGGAGATGGGGAGTGTGCAACGTGCCTTTACAAACCTGGGAGGCTGATTTATGGAGTGTGCCATCCTGTGACCCCAGGCAGGATGGCTGTTAAAACACCGCTGTTCCAGGGAGCTCAGCCATCTGAACATTATCCTGGTAGCCAGGGAAGGAGGATGGGGAGATGAGAACCAAAGGTTTAAGGTCAAAAGATAAGCCGTTGTATGTGTGCATGGGCTAGTGGGTAGACTGTCAGGAGGATGAATGGATGGAAACTATAGGGATATAGTGTATAGAGATGAAGACATGCACAGTAAAGTCAAGAAAGGATGCTCAGGAGAATGGGGGGACGCCTGCCCTGCCCCAATCCCTGTTCCCCTCCCAGCACCTTTTGTATGAGCCAAGCAAAAGATGATGATGTTCAGTCTCTAACGGGCAAGGCAGGAGTGCAGCTGGAAGCAGGAGCTGAAGCCACCTGCCAGTGACAAGTGGAACACAAACCAGCAATCTCCAAAGCTAGACTGCAGATGTCTGTACTATTCCCTTGATGATTCTCATTAGGAGTTTGATTAAACAGAGAGCCCCCCAAATTTTCTGCTTGATGTCAGGAACACCCCCCCCCCCCCCCATTTCTAGCATCCTCTCACAGACAGTTTCCTGCAAGGAATTTACTGCTGTCATTAGGAAAACCATCCAGACCCTGAGGGGAAGGGATAAGTAATGGCTGGAGATCACATGGGGATGTATCTTGAGACTCTGGGAGGGAGTGTCTCCTTGCTTGATGCCAACTTACTATCTTCTCCCATCTCATCCTTCCTTATTTCTTGTCTGCTTTGGTCTGGCCTCTCTCTTCTCCTTCCCTCCAGCTTTGCAGACTCCCTCTTCTCCAAAACCTCATGGCCTCAGCCACACAGAAGGTAGTGCCACAGGGTGGTTGTTTTCCACCGGTGGAAACCCAACGCACACAGAGACATGGTCTCCACAAGCCCACGGAGGGACCAGCTCCAAGGTGGGCAGCTGCTCCCTGAAATGCTCCCGATCTCGATCTCCAGCAGCATCATCCCTGGCTTCTCGCAGGGAGGTAGTCCAAAACCCAAACATCAATAACCTGAATGCAGCAAAGCCAAGAGGTGCCACTTGAGAGGCAGAGTAGCTGGTGGAGTTCAGCAGAATATTCTCGGGTAACAGCAAGGTTAGTTGCTCCCCGGGGGGAGGTGGGTTTGCTTACTTACTATTAGTTTCATACTAGAAAAACATTTACTGGAATTTTTAGTGAATTATGCTCAGATGTGCCTGTGGTCAGTCCCACGTCTCACCGAGTTGGTGTTACCACGGCATAAAGGAAAACAAGGTTTCCAGGGCTTCCTTTGGTCAATAAAAAAAGCCATAAATGAAATATATGGAGCAAAACCGATAAGTGTGGAGGAACGATTGCTTTGTTCGCTGACTCGACTTTCATTCCTCCTCCTCCCTCTTTACCTTTCCTTTCAGAGGCCAGGGAAAGGCCAACACTCCTCTCCATGGCTGGTAAAGCCTGCAGTGTTGTACGCAAGCGCTGAAGATTTAGACGTCCCCCGTTGGAAGCTGATGTCCTCGCGGCTGTTTGAAATCAGGACGGACTGCTCCGAAGCCAGAGGAATTTCACAGGTGTGAGGGAGCAGGTCATCGAGTTTCCATCCAGGCTGGTGGGTGGTTAGCCATTGCTTTAAGCAACTGGAGAGATGGATTTATAGCCTGCCTACCACAGCGGGGCCCCAACCCAGATGAAGTTTCTCGAAGCGAGTGTGAAACAGATAAATAAAAAAGAAACATGCTATGCTGGATCAGTCTGGTCACAAGCACCCACCACAAAATCGGTGTGGAAATAAAGCACTTTTCATTTTTCCAGCGGCGAGAGCAATTAACTATTAGAACATAACGCTCTGAGGACTGTGGCTGTATCCTGTGCTTGGTCCAACTGGAAGCCTTCCTGGCAGATACGCCTTGCCAGAGCACGAGGTCTCCGAGGGGCTATCAGCTGCCTTAGAAAGGTTAATCCAGTGGTCTGTCAGCTGTAAAACTTGTGAGGGGAGATGGCTCCAGGTGCACAGCGCAGGGAGAAATACTTCGAGGTCCTACCTACCCGGTGGACTGAGATTAACTCCTAAACTCACACAAAATTCAAGATATAATGTTTTAGAGTTTAGATATATATATTTTTTACTCCTTTTTTCTTTCTTTCTTTTTTTTTTTTTTTTTAATGAAGCTGATTGAAGTTCCGGACATTTGGATCAAATAAATCCCAAAGACAGAGGATGTGGTTCAACTACAGCCAGTTTGTTTGGTGGCCTCTAGATCCCTGCCAGTCAGTGCGCATCATTATGCGATGCGTCGCTGTCTGGACGAAGAGACCAGCGGGTCTGAGGACCTGGGTGTGACCTTACCCTGGTTTGACCCTGTTTTAAGACCTGAAACCAGGTCTGAGAACTGCCAAGATAATTCCGTTAGGTGTGCAACGTCCCCACTGTCCTGTGCTGGGCTTTGGGGTCAGATGGCACCTCTTGATGTTCATGTCTCAAAACGAAAGCTCGATCCCTATGATGGAAGGAAGGAGCAACCTTTGCAAGCTGCTGGGAGAAACAGATGCAAAACACAAGAATCCAGACAGCTATTTCACTCTCTGCTACTGACTTCCTGAGTGGTTTTGGTTAAATCTCTTCACTTTTTCCGTGCCCTCACAAAGTGTGAATCATAGCAGGCTTTCAGGAAGACAAATGAAGTGGGGTTCAGCAAATCCAGATTATCTTTGGGTTTGGTTTTTTTTTCCCCAGTCTTGCTACTGGGCTCCCCTGCAAGAAGCCTCCTCCTGCTCCGCTGTTTGCTGTGTTGCAGGGGCTGTTAATTGCACTTACCTGCCTTGGTGGACAGGGCATGGGAAGGTGGCTTTGCCCAGACCCTGTGCCCCTGCCCTGGGATGGTGAGGTAGGCCCATGCAAACTCTTTTCCACCCCTTTCTGCAGGAAGGAAAGCAGCCCACCGCTGAGCCAGGGAGCCACGTGCCTCTTGCCTTGCAATTGTGAGCTTCTCAGCACAGATCTGAGCCTTTTAACCCCAACCTGATTCCACGGGAGGTCTCACGGGGTATTTTTATTGCCCCTGAACATATAACAATTGCATGTACAAACTCTCCTGTTCAGAATTTACTTGTAAACTCTCCAACTCTTTTCTCTCTCTTTTTTCTTTTCTTTCTTTTTTTTTTCCTTTTCTTTTGCTTTCTTTCTTTCTCTTTCTCTTTCTTTCTTTTCCTTCTCCCCCCTTCTTATTTCTTCCTTTTTCCTTTTTCATTCTTTCTCTTTCCCTTTTCCTTTATTTTTATTTCTTTTTATCTTTCTTTTGTCTTTTAATTAATTGTTCTAATTTTATCCCTCTTCTGCTCTCCCTCTCTTCCCCTCTCCTTCTTCCTTTCTTTCTTTGTCCCCATCCAAATTTTCCATATTTTAGATCTAATTCCACTGCCTGTCCCATACTGAATTCTGGCACATTTTATGACAACGTTAGGGGTGTTTTCCATGGTTAAAGGAAATAAAAACAACTTCAAAGCTCCTGTGTAACACATCACACACCTCTGTGGTGAGTTTCTGTTTGCATTCCCTGCAGCAAATTGGGCTTTCCAGCAAGAGGAAGGTCTGAGAGGGAAGGGGCAGGAGGAAAGGGTGCATAAAACAGGAGAGGCACAGCAGTGTCTGAAAAAGACAAAGTATCCCTGTAAGTCTAGAGATGCGTGGCTGGAATTTAAAGTCCATTTCCCCAGGAAGGATGCTGAGATGGCTGGATACTGCTAAGAAAGGAGCTTCAGAACCTGGAGGGAGCTTTGGGTCTTTCACTGCTGCTGTTTTCCACTGCATTTGGTTATGGATTTGGCAGCTTTGCCAAACTGGAGTTCTCCTTTTGGCCAGTGAACACCAAACACCCATTCAGGTCTCCCAGCACAGCCCTCTTCTCATGTAGCACTGGAGGGATGAATTCAAGCCATAAAGAGGTTCATGCACCATGGCCCAGCCAAGAACAGCTCGTCCTGCCAAGGTTAGAAACAAGGGGAATAGTGAATGCAAACTAGGAGAAGACACGGGGGCATGGAGCTAGGATGCAGTGTGGGGAATGGGAATGGGAGGAGGCAAGCTGACAGCCTAGGCCTGAATGATTTACTTGTCCTTCTGCAAAAAAATAGACCACAAGGTTCATCCCTGTGCAGGGACTGGCTGGCCAGAGTGTGGAGGGTAACACAAAAAATATCCTTGGTCCTCTGGTTCTTCCCAGTGGTTGCTTTCTTAGACAAAGGTGTGTGTCTTGCATCTGCAAGTCTGGCACCAGCCCTGGTTGGTTTGCCCCTCCAGGTCCTTCCCAGGCCAAGCTTCATCACAACATGGTTCTTGAACTGGTTTTCCCTTCCCTTCCCCTAGGCAGAGACAGCTGCTACCTTAGCCTATAGCCACATCGGTTATTTCCACACTCCCATCTACTCAGCCAACTAGTCAGCAAATGCAACATCAGCCTAAGCTGCAGTCTAAGATTCATCTCCTTAGAAAACCAGGTTAAAAATATGTATGTACAGTTACTGAATAAGTCATTAAATAGTTATTAAATATTATTTAAGGTTATGTAAGATTTCTTCCTCTTGTGACTGCACTGGGATCCACCTCAGAACCGTTTGCTCTGTTCCAGTGACATTAATGGCAATTATTCCGTTCCTGTCTTTTTAAATCATGGTGCCATCTATGGCCATTATTAATACATGCAACTTGTTCGCATCCAGCACATTTTCTCGCTGAACAAGTGAAGCAGGAATTATAATTTTGTCAAGAACTTTCTGAGTGCTCCTTTCCCTAGGGCTCCCAGACTTACAGGTTTTTACATTTGGTTTTGCAATCAGGAGAAACTTAATTAAAAAAAAAAAGGGGGGGGGGGGGGCGGAAAAGATGAAACAAACAAAAAATCATGTGGGAACTTTCAAATCCTCCCTTGCCAGATTGGTTTTGTGCGTGAAAGATGAATTAGCCCTGGATGGAGCTGTGCCCCTCCACATCTGTAAGACATCCGTAACAACAGCTGCTATATTGCAGCACACCTTTGATCCCGGTCGCCTCGCAGGCCCCTTTTCCTGTTATTTCTTGAGGGTGTGTTTTGCCCAGCACCTTTATGCAACCACCTCTGGCAATGGCATCGGCAGCATTCAGCACAGCAGTGCGCCGGTTCCCGGGGAAGGGAGGACCTCAGCAGCAGCAGGGAGCCACCCACACCCTTGCGATGGATGGAAACCTGCAGGCAAGTGTTTGGCTGCTGGCAGGGCTCTGCCCCGGTTGCACCGAGCTGTCAGATGGGTGAAGAACTTGAGGTCTGATGCCTGGCTTGGTGTTGGGGGAGCAGCGTCTCGTTTCTGTTCAGATAAGGGGGGAGGTGATATGCAGCAGTGCAGAGCTGCTGGGGGCGAGAGCCTGTTCCTGGCTCTTTCTAGCCCCATGGCATCTCTGGCCACATCTATTTGATGACCTTCTGCCAGGTCCAGGGGTGCAGAGTTCAGACCCTTCTCTTGCCCCTCCAGCCTGTAAAAACCTAGGACAACTGCTCGCTCAGAGGGCAGGCAACACCTTGAGCTGTAGATTGCTCTTGGTGGAGGTCTTGCAGTTAACAAAGCAGCTCTGCAACCTGCCCCATCCCAAAGATCCTCTGCAGAGCTTTTCCACCACTTCACACAGAGGGAAGGGGTCCAGCTCCAGTTAGAAAAAGGACTGGGGTGAGAGCAATGCGGGGTGCTGGGTTTGGTACCCAGGCACCGTGACAATTCTTAACTGGACACAATTCTTAACGGGACAATTCTCATCCCACTGGACACAACCACGATTAACTGGATGGTTTCAAAGCACAGGGCTGTGAGGTTTGGTCACCTTTCTCTGAGGTGGGCGGTCACTGCCCTGCTCTCCTGGGGAAGGTTTCCTGGGATTTTGGTCCCTTTTGGGCTGGCCATGGATAGGCAGGATATTTCAGTGGGGGGTAGGGGTTTTCTTGACTCTGAAAAAGAGGTCAGGCTGAGCCCTGTCCTCCCCTCTGGAGCAGACATGTACGTGGCAGCAAAGGTGCCTTTCCTGGAGAAGAAAAAGGAAAAAGAAAAAAAAGGAGGAAAAAAAGAAGAGGCAGAGAGGATTCTTGTTGCACCAGAGGGAGCCCTTCCATTGCAGATGAGGCAGAAATCAGGCTCAGTCTAGAGCTGGAGGCTAAACCTTAGTGGCACGCAGCCCTGGGCTCACCTTCCAGCTCTTTCCAGTCTGCGTTAACTGGGACAGGCAGACCCCCTCCAGCCCCATCCAGGGCTGTCACTGTTAACCAGCACTTTGACAAGAGCTGGACAGACCAGCCTGGCACCAGGCTCCTGAAGATGAGACAGCTCCTGATACAATGTTATCCCCACCCCCAACTTCTACCCTGGCTGGAAAATCCCTCCACCTCAGCCTGTTCAAGCATCTCCTCTCCATTCCCCCCCTCAAGACAGTTTCCACCCCAGTAGGACACTCCTAGTTTGCTTGCCAGACTGGAGGGAACACTGGAAAAAGGCTCGGAGGCTGATGGGAGAAAAGACCCCCTCCAGTTAACCCTGGAAAATATCCCTCCTGGGTTGGCAAATGGAGCCAAGAGGACTCCGATGCACAATTTCCCATCTCCTACTGAGATCTGGATGTGTGGCCATGACTTGAAGATCCCGCACCAGGGCAGAGGACAGTCCATGGGTGCTGGATAGGTGGTCTGAGCATCATCCTGTTGAATGCAGAGCCCTTTGTGCCCTCAGAGCTTCTCCAGGGCTTCCTTTTCTGGCCCCCAGTGCACAGATATCCAGAGACCTTTTCTTCACAGATGAGACTGTTTTGCCTCCAAGGAGTTAAGCGAAGTGGGAACTAAATAAGAAAGGAGAGAAGATGCCTATGTTCTATTTCGGGACCTGGGCAAGGTGGGCTGGAGTCAATTTTCCCACATACTCGAGCACTGGGGACCATTTCATGGACTTTACTAAGCATTTTTTAAAGAGCATCCTTGGGAGAGGAGGATGGGGGGTTCCTGGCCAGACCCTCTTGCCTGCACTGCAGTGTGCCAGCCACCTCCTGACAGTCTCAGTGTATGTTTAAGGCATGCTGAGCCCTGCAAACAGGTTTGTTAAAGCACGTGTGGACCCATCTCTCCCATCAGTGGAATATGTTTTTCCTGGGTGATAGTTATTTGCCTTCACCTTGAGACCACTCCAAGATCTGCTGTCCAGCCCTTCACTCATCTCTGTGCCTGAAAGCACCAACCACCCTTGTTTTAATGTCCTTCTTCTCCTGTTCCCTGACCCTGTGTTCTTTCCTAGCCAAGTGTCCCAGTTTTTCTCTTCCAGACCTTACTCTTCACCTACTTCACCCCTCCTCAGACCTAGCTGCCCTCCCTTGGTGTGTTCACCCTTGGCAGCTACAGCGGGAGCGCTGGGACCTTGGGGACCACATTGACAGTGGGTCAGAGCAGCCCCACCTGGGGAAGCCCTGCAAGCCGTGATGGCCATGATTTGGAGCATTCTTCTTATGGACATCATCTTTAAGCAGGAGTGAATGGGAGATTTATAGCTCAGCCACCCTGAATTACTTCTAAACTAGGAGAGCAGAAAGTATCTATGAATGGGGTTTCCCTTCAAGTCATTTCCCTCCAGCTGGAATTTCTTGGGGAAATTGCTGTAAGATCTTCCTTTCCCTGGTGTATAAGATAGCCTATTTTTAGTGAATGTAATTTTCAGAAGTGGCAGAACCACTTTTGCTGGAACTTGACTAGAAAAATGCTGCTTTGGGTAGACACGATGGGAAAAAGGTCAGACCAGACAGCTGAAAAATGGCAGGTTTATAAACTATTGAAACAGAGCCTTAAAAAGAGATGTGCCAACTCACCTCATTTGGATGGTGGTTCAATGCTTATAGCTCAATTACAGCTCACCTAATCTGCTGTTTCACTGTCTTTCCACTGCCTATGTGCTCTTTGGTGGTGTTGTCCTCCCTCCAACCATTGCTGAATGTCATGGTAACTTCAGTCCTACATGCTGCTGCAGTTTGTGTGTTTTTCACAGTGGGTCAGACTGCACGCTGGGGTGCCACCATAGAAGTCTTTCCTCACCCAACCTGGCTAGGGAGGACCCTCTGTGCCTGCCACGGGGTCTCCATCCTT
Organism: Ibycter americanus; assembly: GCA_035590275.1. Classification (NCBI taxonomy): domain Eukaryota; kingdom Metazoa; phylum Chordata; class Aves; order Falconiformes; family Falconidae; genus Ibycter; species Ibycter americanus. The sequence continues at coordinate 38,722,056 of JAVJGI010000001.1, forward strand.
GCTTGCCCCACCCCAGCTATGTCAATGACAGTGTTTGTAAAGCCATGGACTCCAGCCAGTCAAAGAAATGACGTTTAAAATGTTTAAACGATGTTTTAAACCAGCTCTGCTAAAAGAAAACAGATTTAAATTTTTTTTAAAGTGAAATAATTCAGTTAGCCAGTTTTGAATGAGGATGGGTTAAAATATGCACAGCAGGCTGAAGGCACTGCCTAAAAATCCCAGCTGAATGTGGCCACCTCTCTGCACAGGCTATGGGAAGAAAGACTCCAAGAGTGATTTGTCCTTTTCCAAAGAATCTGCTCATCACATGCTGTTGGATCTGGCACTGCATAGAGCCGGTGCAGACAGGCAGAGGATTTATGCCTATTTACCATCCTCCTGTAGAGGCAGGGGTGGCTGGGTGGAGCTGAAGCTGCACAACGCCCTGTGTCAGCAGGAAGAGGTGCTGAAGATGCAGCCTCTGTCTCCTGGAGATCCACTCGTTCTCTTGGGAGGATCTCTACACACCCCTGTCTGACCATGAACTGCATCTGAGGAGGGAGGAGGGTGAGGTGTTTTGGGGATTGTTGCTGGCTCCGAGACCAAAAAAACACTATCCATGGGGAAACGTGCATTGAGAGATCTGTCTGCTTTCTGCTCATAACCAATTTCGTTTCCCTGTAAGTCCTTTTGTTCATAACCTGGACTCCTGAAGGCAGACACTGGGGAATGGCCCACCTCAGGTCTACCTAGGAGCCTAGAGGAACCAGGTGAATTTATGCAATCTCTCCCCATCCCACCCCTATTAATTTGGAGCCACTCACCTTGTGGGATACGGCAGGCTTCATGCTCCTGCTGGCAATGGGGCAGTGGTGTTGTGTGGCTTTGATATTATTGATAAATTGCATCGTGGCCGCTGGCTAAATGCTGCCGTAAAAGAACAAAGAAATGCCCAATTTGCCACATCAATGGAGGGACACAGCCCTCCCCTCTGTGAAGAGCTAGCAGCTCCCTGCCAACAGGAGCAGAAGACTTGCTGGCCAGGGTGTGCAGGCACGGTGGGACTGGGAGCTCTGAACCCCAGACATATGGTTTAAATATTCTAATAGATGTGGTAATCCTTTTGGTTTCCAAATAATGTTATGGTCGAGTCGATTTATGGTAACGCTATCTTAAGCAATGAGGGCAATAAAAAGTGTTTTAAATGTGAAGAATTTTTTTCTTCTTGCTTTTTTTAAAATAAGAACTTCTTTTTTTCTTTTTTTTCCTTTCTTTTTTCCCCTTTTTTTTCTTTTTTTAAACAGCCTTTTCTTTGTGCTCTGTTTAAAGCTGTCAAGAGTGGAGATCCTGCCAAAGCTACTCGGTGCTTGTGAAGCAGACACACACCTTGCTGGTAAATGGGCCCTCCGGGAGCTGAGTGGTGTCCCTGTCCCCATCGTGGCCCACTGTCCTGGTGATTCAGTCCCTGCTGGAGGACAAGGCTGATATTTCTGTCCTTATTTATTTGCTTTTATCTTGGGACAGAGCGGGAAACCTGTGGCCCATACAGTGTTCTCCACTGGCTTGAGCAGTTGCCTGGCTTGTTGCCTGTTACCATCTCCCCCCTCCCAAAGCTTTTCTTTCTGGAGAAGGTCTCAGGATGGATTTGTGTCCTGAACTCTGCAGTCCCCCTCCTGTCACAAGACCAGAGATTAGCTCAGCTGTGATGGAGGGCCTCTTGAGAAGACAACGGGGCTCACCTTGGTCTGGCTGAACATTGGGACACCTCTCCTCCGAGGTTTCATTCCAGCCTGTGTCGACTGCTCAGACATCCCCATAGCTGTGCGCCAGATGTTGGACACAGCAGCAGCCCGAAGGGACCAGAAGGAAACTCTCACACTGCCATGAGCAGGGAAGGCTCTCCATGCTGTTCCCCAGCTCAGAGGAGGACTATGATCTCATTTTTTGGGTCGTGTCCCACCTGTTTTGTTTTTGTCTACAGCTTCAGAGGAGAAACAGTAAAACCGGGATGCCAGAAATGCCCAGCATGTAGACTAGGGAAGGATCTGTCTCAATCCACCAGAGACAGTGGCTCCAGATTTGCACCACGAGACCCACCTCAGCTACAAAGGCACGGCAGCAATTTTCGGGCCAATCTACTGATACATGAGCCTTCTAGACCACTTTGAAAAAGTAGCTCTTTAAACAAAAGCCCTTTTAGTCTTCATTATGGAGTCAAAGGCTGCTTTCACATAAGGCTAGGGTAGGTCAGATTTCATTTGCTTGGAGATAAATGGCTTTGTCAGCAAACATCTTTTGTGGATTTTTTTTAAAAAAATTGAATTATTGGATTTCCTGGGAATTCTCAGCAAGTAAAAAGGTAAAGAAGTGAAGCCATGTACAAGAAGGCTGAATATCCAGGTTTTGGTTTTCAGTGAACATTATTACCCAAATTAGGGAATGCTAACTGTAACAGGACTTAAAGAAAATTCTGTTTATTTGTGAACAATAATAGAAAGTTTGGTCTGATAATAAAAAGTTGCAATGCTATTTTTTTTTGCCAGATCCACTCTGAAATAATTTATATTAATACAAGCGAAATGGAATTTGGTTAAAGATATTAACAGAAAAAGTTGGAATGCACAAAGAGATCTCAGACTGGACCCAGGGTGGGACTGGGAAAGGTAAATAACAGTACAGCCTCATGCCACATCCATAAATAAGCTGAGAATTTAGAAAGCAATCATGAAATATTCATCATAAGGCTCCCCATATTCTGCACTTAGGCAAGGCACCAGCTTGAATTTTTACATGTTAAAGCTTTTGGCTTGGCATCTAGGGGTGGCTAAAACAGCACTGGCTCCTTTTCAGAGATGTTTTGCTGCAGGGAAGGACAAGATCTGGGCATCATGCATCGGTCTCCGTGCCTTCCTGAAGACATTGGCCTCCAGAAGTCCTCTGAGAGAAGTGGTAAGGCATATGGCTTTCAGCTCCCATGCAAAGCTACGGAGCCTGTTGACTGAGAGGATTAAACATCACTTCTTTATGGCACCATACCCTTGCACTTATACAGTTTATATAGAAGCAAGTGGTGTGTGGAGAAGAAAATGAGCAACCTGATCGTGAAAAACTTATTCACAGTGGCAGCTGAAGCAGAGCAAACTTTGTTTGAGCCTGCTGGAGCACATCTCATGCAAGGATACACTCCAGGAGAGATGGCTCCAGGTTTCTACTGCTCCCAGACTGCCTGTCCAGCTCAGTCATTCTGGGAAAAGTTCATGGCAGCAGACCGAGGGAAAGGGTTCATTCTCCCAGGCTGCAGCAAAAAGCTGCTAATGGCATCTCAGCCTCGTCTTCAGGCCCAACCATTAGCAACTCCCTCAAGGACCCTACATGGAAAGGTCTCTCCAGAAGGTGAAGGAATAGATATGCAGGACCCCACCTGCTTTTCTGCTCCTCTGTTTGCCAGCTCCCATGCATGGCTTTCAGCTCTTTTTTTTTAATTTTTTTTTTATTTTTTTTATTTATTGTGCCAGAAGCTTCTGGAGTGCAAAGAACAGGGAGTTCCTTGGAGGTGGAACAGAAAAAAAAAAAAAGCCCCAAAGCCCTCCCCTTAGCTGAACGTTGTCAGCAAGTTACTTTTTGCCTGTGAGCCTTGCCACCTCCAGCTGTGTTCTCAGCAGCCCCTACAGAGATTTGGCCTCTTTGCCACTTTTCGGGCAGCCGACCTCCGCGGAGAACCTGCAATGCTGCAGAAAAACAGGGGCTGGCCTGGAAGGGGCCATACTCTTTCTCCAAGTCAGCATGAAACAAAATGTTGCTAGGGAATGAGGGGCGCGTGCCATATTTCCAACGAGACGCGAAACCAAAGCCCTGACCCCCTTCCCTGCTCCCGTGGAGCTCTTTGCCAGAGTCTGTGGGTGAGCCCGGTCTACTTTCCAAAATGAAAATAGGTATTTATCCTCCAAGCACCAAATTCCCCTTGCAGATGCAGCTGGATCTAGGATTTCTTTTCGTTGTCTCTGCCACCGCTAAGCAGAAGGCATCTCCTGGTGCAGGTTAATCACAAGATTCCTAAGGTGCTGTGTCTTGCAGGAAGGGTGGTCTCTCTATCTAAGCAGTCCTTGAAACATTTTTCCTTTCTCCCTTCCAAGATTAAACCTCTCCCATAGATGCATGGTGCCAAACACTGCTTGAGCATGCCTTCCACGTTTCCTTGCTGGGGGTCATCATTTTCCTGGGGCTGTTTCCCCACACACGTGCTGGAGCTGGCAGAGATGTCTGCACCGCGCGTCACAGCTGGGATGGGGGGGCAACAATGGGCCACTGCAATGGTGAGCCCACTGATCAGCAGCCTGCCATCCTTTCCTCTGGCCCTCTTTGCACGTACGCAGGCGCATTGCTTGGCCAGTGAGTGAATGGCTGGATAAAGGCGACTGAGATTCACCGGGAGAGGATGAGTCTTACCCTGATGCAACGCTTCCTCATGGCTCGTAGGAGTGCTGTCACACGAACCACGCGTGCTCGGGCTGTGGTGACCTCGTGAAACGGAGCACAGGCAGAGATGCTCCCGCTGCTGCCAGTTGAGGACTGGGAGCAGCAGCAGGGCTTATTAGAGGCAGGTTTCTTTCCGGAGGAAGCGTGCCAGGCACACGCAGCCCTGCCATCTCGTTACCGTGGTACAGACATGTCCTCTCAGCCAGAGCGAGCCCCATGGGCTGCAACAGCCCAAGGAGGGGTGATACCTTGGTCAGGGTAGGAAAGTAAAGCAGCAAGGAGAGAGCAAGGGACTACCTTCAGGAGACCACATTTACCCCTTATTTCACATCAGGTGGCTAGCTCGACGATGAGGCAACGCAGGACTTGGTGTGAGGTTTTAATTTCTTTGTTCCTGATGAAACTCAGGCTGGCTGCACAACCAATACCCACCCCAGAAGCAAGAGGCTTCTCCAAGAAAATACTCAGTTCCAGTCTATCCTGCCTGGAAGCTCAAGCAGCTGCCGAGAATAAAATAAAACGATACTACAGTGTGATATGAGGCTGGAAATCAGGGGCGCTGGCCAAGACTGAGAAAAACTGGCCTGAAGAAGTAGTAAAAACAGTACAGATTCCAGCAGGCTCTATCCAAAAGGCAAGCTCTTAAATAGACTGCCTGTGTATGGTATCAGCTGGAAAGAGATCCAAGGCTGGAAGCTGGACAGTGGTGAGTCCGTAGGTGGGCCATGGCTCAGTCCTTGACTGCTAATTGGCTGGATCATCATCTTCCCTCAGCTCCTTGCTGCTGCATCTGGCTGGGAAGCCTCCAGGCTGTGCGAGTGGTACCTGTCCTGCGGGGTTCAGGGGAAGGGGTAAGGATGGGTAACAGGGCAGGGGGGTAACGGGGGAGGTGGTGCCCACATCACTCCCACCATGTGGGGAATGAGAGAGGGATCGGTCTCCGGGCTCCAGAGCAAGCAGAGCCCGCTGCTACTATGCCTGCAGGAAGGTGCTGAGGCTGCCAAAGGGTCTTGTCCCAACCTCAACCAGATGTGGCCGGCACAGAACCATTCTTACCAGAAATGGGTATTATGGAGGGGGTATTTCTTTCCATTCCCATCCACTTCCACCCCCAGATGGAAAAGGAGATACCTTTTCCTCCATCACCACACTGCCAGCAGCTCTCGGGGTATGCCACTGTGGCCAGGTGCTTCTCCTCCAAGTGGCCTGGGGCTCTTCTCTAGTCCTGGGAATACTGTTGAGGCCTAGATGATACTGTTGCACTTTCTCCTACCGGTGGCTGAATAGAAATAGCGAGTCTCACACCGGAGAGGGATGAATGATGAAACAGAGACTTGTTTGTCTCTCCTCATATACTCCTGCCATGGGCTATCACACGAGCTTCTCTATTCTGCCATAGGCTATTTTGCTCACACTTATTATTCAGCATTACAGGAATTCACTCACTCATCTGTTTTAATCCCCTTCTTTCGGGGAGAGCAAGCCAGGTTAGAGCATTTCTCTGTGCTCTAGTTAAACAACTGCTGGCGGACCACTGTTCCTTGATATAAAACTTCTAATGAAAGATTGTAGTTTTTGCAGGAAATCTAATAACAAGCAGTAGCAGATATTTCAAGACCATCTTCTTTGGATTCATTTCTACCTTGTACTGGTGCCATTTCTGTATTGGAACAGGCCAGTGTTCGTTATTACGGAAGAAATTCATTTCATTTGTGGATCTGGGAGTCAGAGAAGAACCCAATCTTCCTGCTGAGGGGAATCGTAAAATCCTGCCTGGACTGTATATGTTTCTGAACTGTGCCTGACCCCTGGCGTGCTCCCTTCACAGTGTGGAAAGGAAAAGGAATTAAAAAGGAGAAACAAAGCTTGACTCCAACAGGGACAATGTTATTAATTTTCTTTTGTTTTTACACAGCAGAACCAAAAATAGAGTTTTTATCCATGTAAAACATTTATTGAAAGCTTGAGATTTCTCATCCTTCAGGTCTGGCTCAGAGTGAGAAATCAAGGAGTTGGGTTTTTTTCTTCTCCTTCCCCCCCCACATCTGTCAAGGAAATTAGATGAGTTGATAAAAACCACATTCATAGGTTTACCTGCCTTCAAAAGCCACCCAGCTGGCCAGACTGCATGTTACTCATTAACACCCAGAATTTCAGCATCGAAATAATTTCTAGTCTCTCTTGCTTATCACTTTTTTTTTTTTTTTTTTTGTTAAATGCCAGATGAAATGCTCGGTATTTTTGGGAACAATTCAGGATATTTATTGGGTTCACAGAGAAACAGGGGGGTGAATGGGAACTCAGTTGAGGGCATAAGGAATTCCTGGAACTTGGACGAGGCAGGAGGAAAGTCAGCAGATTTATCTCCTTGGAAAGGACCATGCCAAGGCATTGCAGATGCTGGAGCTGTCCAAACACCACACGGTAGCGTCTGAGTCAACCCTCCGGGGAGGTCTCCGCGCTGCACACAGCCTTTCCAAACAGCAGCCGAGAGAGACCGCCGGCGTGGTGACCGGACAAGGAATACCTGCTGCCTTTCCGCGATCGCCATCCCACCCTGTGCTCCACCTAATCGAGCACAAGGCACTTGGAACCAGGTCTGAGGACATGGATGGACTCCAGAGATCACCAGAGGAACGTGTCCCACTTACAAAGTTCTCTCTGGACCTGAAGTAAGTAAACAGAAATCTAACTTGCCTCCCCACCCATCATGCTCTCAGCTAGCTGAAACGTTAACTTATGGGTGGAGAAGTTACCCGAGACAGCTCAGGAATCTTTCTGCTGTTTTACAACTCTTTTTTACCATTTCAGCCCTGCCACTTTGCCTCCCGAATGCCCGCAGGTTCACTGCGCTCTCCAAACAGCTGCCCTGGCACCACAGTCCTCCCATGTTCGTGATCCCTCCTTAAAGTCCAGCAAAAGCTAGGCATCAAGGTGGGCTGGTTTAAATGGAATCGTAGACTCGTTTAGGTTGGAAAAGACCTTTGAGATCATCAAGTCCAACTGTTAACCCAGCACTGCCAAGCCCACCACTAACCCGTGTCCCTAAGCACTGCATCCATGCATTTTTTTAAACACCTCCAGGGATGGTGACTCCACCACGTCCCTGGGGTGGTGGAATAGATAGCGCTTTCCAGAGGGACCCATAAATCTTTAGCCTGGGATCTCCTGGGCTAAAGACATGAAGCTGAGCTCTTAACCACACATAAAACTCCTCTCACACAGGCTGCTTACAGACTGTTATCTTTACAATTGCATTACCTACCCACAGGATGCTTTTCGAGGAGAGCTGAGGAAGTCAGTGGGAGGACTTCAAGCACCGTAAGAAGAGGCCCCTTCACTCTGCTCTTTTAGCTGTAATTGCCTCTCTCATTTAGCATGGCCCCATCTCCTGCTCCTCCAGCAAGCCCTGCATCCTTTCAGCTGGGATCTCTTTGCCCCTTTCAACTCATTTGGTCATTGATTCTCTCTGCCACCCTCAGGCCTTTTTCTGGCTCTCCTGTGGCAGAGTCCCTCTCTTTCACCTCGACTCAGAGAGACTCACCCAACACTGAATGACTCCTTCGCTCCTGTCTCCATCCTCCTGCAGGAAGCTCCACAGCTGCCCAGGCACATGCTGACACCTTCCTTCGCTGCTGCTACCTCCTGCATTTCACAATGTCACATCACTGCCTCTGATTCCCTCCTTATCTTGCACCGAGTCCATTTCTAGGGACCACCAACCCACTACTCAGTGCTGTTTAAACATCGTCCCATTCTGCTGACACCAGCAGCCAAGTAGCAGTGGTTCAGAAGAATGGCAGGTAGAGGTGGCTTTAAAATTAAATAGTCTTTTAATACTGCTATCATAAACCCTTCCCTCTCCCCCCTTATTCCCTACAGAGGTAAAGGCAGGTTGGTCCAAAATGGAGTGCAAAGTATTAAGTATTTTTAGTGCATTGCAATGAACAGCAGTATTTTAGTTGTAATTTATGTTAATTTCTGTGTCCTCACCCCTGCTTCACACCTCCCAGAACTGCTTCAAGGTCTTGTTCCAGAAACCTCCTGTCCCTCCTTCACCTCAGCAAACACAATCCCTAGAACAGAACAGGGTTCTCCTTTGACACCATTGCAGAAGGGTACCTTATATTTCAACCTTTTGCTTCAACCTTGGGTGAAAACAAGTGGGAATTCCCTGGGATTTTCAGCTGGAAGGAGAATCTCAGCAGCCCTAGGCAGGACTGAGTCCTGCTCTGCTTGTCTACAACACCTCTGGCAACATCAGCTACAGCTGAGGGCACATAATGGATAGCATAGGCTGACCTACCCTTAAGTCCACTTTCCACTAAGCTACTTGGGCGCCCAAGCAATATTAAAAGTCTGTTAGGCCAAGGAAAGCGGTCTCTGAGAACAATTTTACATCAGCTAAACAACAATCAAAACATCAAAATACTAGCATCATCAAGAAACAAAGGGGGAGAGCAAAAAAACCCAGCATACAGAGGGAAGAAAGGTAAAATGTCCTCAGGAGCTGAGCCCAATAAAGCCCTGATGCTCCCAGAGGTGATTGGAAATGGGAGGGCTGGGAGGCTACATAAGGTAGGGCTGATGATTGCAGCTGTTCATAGAGGGCTGGGTGCTGGGGGGGAGGTAGTGGAAGAGCTCTGAGGGGTGGTGGAAAGGTAAGAGCTTTCTCTTCTAGCTGGTTCACCTTGGCTCTTGGGGCAATAGCTTGTTAATGGGGTTTTTAAGCCTCAGCTACTCTGCAAAGGTGTAGTGAGAAGTTGTCTCTAATATTTGCTGTTGAATAAATGCTTCTGGTGGCTGTTTTAGCTGTGTGTGCCTGCTTCCTGGCTGTGTAGAGTTGAGCCTTACACCGAGTCTCTTTTCCAGGAGAGGTTACTGGTACCTGGTGGTGATAACTGCTGGGTTGCAGTAGTAAGGGGACCAGTGTCTCCTGAGCTCTTGTATATGCAGGCCTTGCGGTTCCTGCTTTCCTTTCCCTATTTGTTACTTCCCACCTCTGTCAGTCCCTGGAATGTGGTTTCTTTGCTGTTGCTGCGCTGTGACACTGCTTCCTTGGTTGCATTCTCCTTTACATGCTGCCTGTCCCCCTTCATTCTCCTCGCTGCAGCTCTGGGTCCTGCAGGGAGTATGAGCCATGTCAGTTTGCTGTAGCTGGTGCTTTGCTTAGTGTCCTCTCACCATGCCATGCTTTGGCACCTCAGGTTGCATGAGTCCATCTGGTCTTGTCCAAGCTCTGGCCACGGGAGGTGGTGGGAGAGGTAGCTGCTCAACATTTGAGTGACACTTTTCCAGTGGTCAGCATCCAGCCCCTTAAACATGTCAACAAACCTTCATGGAAACATTGTGGGCATGATGTGTGTGAAGAAATGGTCTGCTGGTATCAGCTGGATGTGGATGAAGTTACCTCCTGCAGAGGAATAGACAGACATCTTGTAGCTCTTAGAGCCAGATTTTAGTCATGACACACTGCACCCCTGGCCCCAGCAGACTGCTCTTGCTTTCTCAGGACTAAGAGAAGCCTGGTGTAGTTCCCAGTGTGATTTTTTTTTTGGGGGGGTGGGGTGGGGAGGGTAAAAACTTTCTGACCAAGCTTAAAAAGCCTGGAGGAAGATTAAATTTAGCTCTACTGCTTAGGTCAAAGCTAGCTCATCTATGGAATAGCTGGATCCTAATAGAAGTATGTTGGAGTCATCAATCAGTAACTTAATAAAATGAAATAATTTCTCTATTAAATTGAGCTTAAATTTATTAAGGTTATTATCCTAAATGAAGAGAATGAATATTGGAAACATACTTTTGAGGTCTATAACTGCTCTCAGTCCATTGTTAAAATACTGTTCAAAATGTAAGTAACTGCCAGGGCAGTCAGTTATTAGAAACAATGACCTGCCAGGAGAACAGTGCAAATGACAGTTTATTTTTTGGCCTGGTGAGGAACAAGAAGAAATATGAAGTACCTTTTAAGGCTGACCTACAGGGCAAGTCGTCTCTCTGCTTAAGAATTGGTTTCCCCCCTCACCCCTCCTCTTATCAGATGTTAAGGGCTTTTTGAAAGACTTCAACCTATTAGGTTAAAGAGAAGAAAAATATCTGCCTAAACATTTTATGTGAATGTGACAAAATGAAACACTTTGTCTTCCTATATATACTATTATGTGCTCAAACAATTCAGGACTGGTTTTTCTGACTTGATTCTGCATACTTGGCAAAGGATGCACTTGAAACTTACTTTTTTTCAAGCTGCTGTGACCCAACTAAGACAACGTAGCTGTGCTGCTGTGATCCTGTGTTATGTATGAGGTAAGTATGGTCAGGAGCGTGCCTCTTGGCAGGCACAAATCAGTGGGGAAATTACTTTTTTCTTTTGAGTGTTAGTGCTGCTGTAGCACATATCCAGAACCGACACTGGGAATTGGGGTCCCTGTGTTGGTGATATTCAGGTGTGTAATGAAGAAATAGCTCCTGCCCCAGGAAGCTTATGGTGTGACCTTCCACCTTGTGTTTGGGAACTGGGATGATGAGGTTCAGCCTCTGAGCGGAGAAATGCCTCATGTCTGAGTCTCCCATGGTTTCAAAAGGAGCGCTGGCTCCTGCTCTCCTTTGGACGCCAAGCAGCAGCAGCTCTTGGTGCTGTGGAAGCTTTATCCCAGTATAGCTTTTGGGTGAACCTCAGTAGTGCAAGCTTGGCTGGGGAGTCGGGGCCAGCAAAGCCTTGATCACAGTGCTTGAGCCACCCACTCTGGGGGCTTGAACGTACCTTCAGCAGCCCAGACTCCTGTGGGGTTACTGGGGAGAGGGAAAGCACCTCGCTGAGGGTAGGTCCCCTGGGTTATCCTCCAGAAATGCTGCCTCCTCTCCACTTCTGTCTGACATGGGTTCTGATGGCAAGTGATGTATTAAGCTAAATCATTGGAGTTTTAGTGCAGTGTGACCCAGGTGAGACTTCACTACTTTCTGGGATTTGCGTGTTAATTAAAGCTTGGTAATGGCTTGATGCACAAGACAGAGACCATAGCTGCTTCTGAGGGCTGTAAAGATGCTATCTGTTTGGAAGCATCAGGGTGACGTGGATTTTATTTTAAGTTAGTCTGACCCTTCAGTTCAAGCAGCAGCCAGTTACAGTAGAGTCCTGACTACAGATGAGCTGCTCCAAACTTTCTGCTGCAGCATGGGGTGCAAACGGTGTGTAGGCATGGGCACATCTGCATGCGTGGAGTTGGATCCTGTGCTGGATGTACAAGGTGTAGTAGCTACTGTGCTTCTTAGCCATCTGCTGCCACTTACGTCTGCCAGGCATTTTCTCCAGTCTCATCTATCTATAGGTTGTCTTCTCAGGTCAGACTGCATTTCCCCAGGAAGGATCATGCCCTTCCCACAACAGGATTGTCTCCCTTTTGGGGATTCTTCTCACATGATGAATTTTGGGAGATGGAGTCACTACTCAGTTGATTGGCAAAGAAAAACACAATGAGTTGTACATAGCTGGTTCAAAGCATTTTAGAGTTCTTTTTAAAAAAGGCAATACTTCTTGTGGAAAATATAACCTTAGTCTAAATAAAAAAGATTGCTTTTTTTAGCGAAACCCAGCTTTCTCACACACAGGTCCGGTGGAAAACCAGCCAGTAGGCTCCAGTAAAACAGCCTCAAGAGAGAACATGATGTGCAGGAGAGCCAAACCCTTCCCCACGCACCTGCCAGGCGGCGATGCGCGGAGTGGTGAGTGCATGTTCTCCATCCATTGCAGAGCTGGTGGAAACCATCACGGTGAATGAGGGAGGGAGGACATGATAACAGCTCCTCTGTCTTCAGGTGGTTCAAACCTGCCCAACAAACATTAAAGGGGTAATCATTGGAATTAACCTGTTTGCTGGGTTTTAAGGGTGTTATCTTAATAACCCTGTGCAGCCAGGCCTTGGATGACTCCAGGGGCTGCAGATGTTCCCTCTCCACCACAGCCCATTTTCCACTACAGAAGAGGCACTTAAAGCTTGGTTTATTGCTGAAATGTATATACATAAACCCAACCAATTTTAATTAAGAGCACTGCAAGAAGTGCTAAAGTTCAGGAAATTTGAAGATTAAGGCCAAGGGTTTGTTTTCACACGTTCTTAAAATGAACAGATTGGACTTTTCTTAGAAGTAATTTCCCTTTCAAAAGCAAAAAGATATTTATTGGAAGGTGATTAAATCTTTCCCTGATATACTGATTTCATTCCAATTTTGTTAGGAACAGGCTAAGCACTCTTTACCTATGAATTTGAGGATTAAGAAAGATGCACAGCAAAACACTTCTAACCTGCTAGTTGCTCATGGGAAATGAGTGATTATTTTTTTTTTTTTGTTGAGGAATAAACCCATGTTTCAAAGACACATTCAGCAAATGGTCAAGTTGAAAAAAAAAAAAAAAATCTGTCTCTCCACTCTGGGCAGCAAGCAAGTTTGCTGTTAGTTGTCCTACAATCAAAATTCTACACGCAATTTGAACTGGTTCATTTTTATTACAAAAAAAAGTCTTGGGTGTAAGTTAACATAGTGATTAAACCAGGACCACTGCCAAAAGAAGCAGTACTGCCTGCCCTGGCTGCTTGTTCCTTTTTAATGGCACAAATATTTGATACTGGATGGTGAACCAGAGTGGGGAACCAACCTGAGATGAAACTGGTCCTGTGAATACATTTGGGGGTGGTGGGGAGACAGACCTATGCCTTTCTGTGGCAGTGCTGCCCAGTTGACAAATCATATATGAAGTTGTATAAAAAGGCATTTGCTACCTGCTGGGCAGAATTAGGTGCCCAGTTTCCACTTAGTTATAAGGAATACTAGAGATTAACTAGGTATTTTTTTGTTGTCTACTATCAGCTGTTAAACTTCTTCCTTTCTGGACTAAGTCTGAAGCATCTGACCTGATCCCTGCCCCATCCCAGCCACACGCTCCCAGTTTGCCCTGGTGCTTGACTTGCCTTTGAGCTGCCTTGGTGCTAAGCTGGAGAAAAATCACCCAGCGGAGAAGCAGACGGCTGTGGGCTTAGCTGTGCTGTTCAGCTGCCTGCTCAGAGATGTTTGTGGCTGGGAACTCAGCAAGCGATGCTGCTTTGCTGGGGTGGTGTTGTGCAGAGTCTGAAGCCTGTGAAACAACGTTGGCTCGGGTCAGCTGGTGATGTGGTCCTCACACTTCATTGTTTGCCTTGTTTCTTCACCATTCTGATAAGCATCTTGGAGCAATCTGTGGTGTGGCATCAGCTCCAGGGGCTCCTTTGGTTATGACTGTAAATGACAAACCCAGGGCTGGGCTGGCCCTAAGTGGAGTGTGAGTGTGAAAGCGCTGCTTTCCACCTTGCCCCAGGCAGGACTGAAGGGTTGTTTTAAAGCATTTTGTGAACTTAAAACTGGGAGGGATGTGAAACTGTTTCAGTCTCAGCTGAACCCAAACCAAGACAACCAGAAAATGGACTAGCTGAAACCCCAGGGGACAAATACTAACAGTTATAAATGTTTGCTTAAAATTCATGGCTGCTGTCATCATGCTTACCAGATAATTTCAAAGAGGATATGTGTGAAACGAACGGACAGAGCCAGTGCAAACTTCCTGCTATTAAAATTCAAATGCCTGCTTGAAGCCCCCTTCCCTCTACAATATTTTATCAATTCAAAAGGTCAGGAACAGGAACCTAGGACTTGAGTCAAAGTTATGGTTGCCTGCCTTGCTCTTGTGAAAGGCTTTATTCAGAGACGGAGAGAGAAAATCATCCTGAGGACGAGTCTGTTTCACAGTGGAAGTTTGTGTCCTTGAGTGCCACAGACCCAGGGTGCATCAACGGACTGGGGCGTGCTGTCGTCTGGGTTCACAGGTCTCATCCTAAAGACATGCTGGGTCTTAAGTCTGCGTTTGAACTACCAGTAAGAGATCACAAAGTGTAGTTGAGGTGGACTCAACCATCTGGGTGGGCTGTTTGATAATCCTGTGCTTTTATGTGATTTAGTGTCTGGCTTCTCTTCCAACCTGAGTGAGCACTTCTGCTCCTCTAAATACCTCTTAAAAATACAGGTGCATACAGTCTTCTCCCTCCCTCATCCTGATTTCTTGACTGTGCTGATCTTGCGCTGCCTAGTGTCTTGCATTGGCTTTGCAAAGACCTCCCCAGTCCTCCGCCGTCTATGGAGCAGGTTTGTGTGGTGTCATGTGTCCCAGCACTGCTGTCTATTGGCCATGCAAAGGCTCTCCAGCGCTGATTCCTGTCACTTCTCTGTCCCCAGCCGCTTGCTGTCTTCCATTACTTAAGTCTCCAAAACAGTTTGTAAAGGAATTGCTTCTAGATGCAGATTTGCTCCAGGCCCATAGAACTTCATGCCATGGCTTCAAGTTTAATAAGAAACCATCTTCATTAGGACTGAAAATGACTTCCAGTTTCTCCCAGTCCAACAGCTGTTTAGCTTCATGCTGGCTGCCAGTTGCACACACCTGCATGTTGCAGCTGTGTGTGCTGCTAAAACACACTCTATCGACAGCTGAGTAGCCGACACCTGGAAGACATAAAGTATTTACAATTCGGAACAAGAACAAAACTCCCTCAATAAAAATACTTGTAGGTGATCTGTAGTCTTTCAAGTGGCTGATGCAGAAAACATTTTATGATTTTTTTTCCTTCTGATTGCTGGGCTGGAGGGAAGATGGAAGGCTAATTTGTTAGCAGGCCTGCTTGCACGTTTGTGAGTTCTGGAGGTAAATGCCCACCAGCCTCTATGATTGGAGAAACAGCGGGTAGAGACCAGAGTAATTCTGGCAGACAGAAATTCATTAGGATGGGAGTCCAACAATGAGGAGAGGAATAGCGAGACTTGCAAAAGGAAATGTTGCTTGAGGCGTGTCCTAATGATGAGGTCTAAACTGATGTATTATGTCTTCAGGGAAGCTGTGGAAGAAACTTCTTTGCTTGAGCTGAATTCAGCCCTCACTTTTAATGGAGGTTTAATTTTTCTGGGCTGTGCACAGCAGCTCCTGCACCAAAGTATTTGCAATGTGGGAGTGAGGCTTTGCAGGGCACCTCTATGTGGGAAATGCCCGGCTGCTGTTAACTCTTTGGGAATCAAGCTTTGTCATGGAAGTGAATCTTAAAGAGATGAGAGGATGACTTTACAGCTTGGTTTCACAGGTAAGGAGAGTGAATGCCTGCACAGCACCAAGACAGTCTATGGCAGAGCGGGGAACAGAACAGGTTCTTGGTCTATCAAACAGGCTGGACTTTGACCCTGTTTTATCACCCGAAGATGATCCCATACTGACTGCAAGGTTGAGGGTAATAGGTCAGATCCCAAGTAACAGTTAAAATCCTTTGTTACCCTGGTAAACCCTTGTTAATGGGAACCTTGACATGCTATTATCAGACATCAATACCCAGACACCAAGCAGTGGGTATGCCACAGTGTACAGGCACAGCTCATCCCTTGCTCCGGTGGAGCAAGGTTTACGTCCTAGCAAAATATCTGGCCAATGCTCCTCTTCCCCATGCTTTTGGGTGCCGTTATTGTTTTGTGTCCTATGTCGGAGCAGGGCAATGGTCAGAGATCAGTGTGGAAACAGATGCCCAGAAGATCCTTCATGGCTCATAATAAAAGGCAAGTGCAGCTGACCTTTTCGCACTTCAGAGATTAAGTACTGTTTCTGCACACCCTCACCAAGGAATAAGTGAGGGCATGGGAGCAGCAAGGTGTAGGCAAGACCCAGCAAATGCTACTGGAAATATTTGTGACTTAAATTGATGTGGGACACCTTTCACTTCCTCTTTCAACTCCTGTTGTGGAAGGTATAAAATGGGCTTGAAACAGCATGGATCATTTTAGAGATGGTAACTCTTATTATCATAGATCAGCCCAGGTCAGGAGGGACCTCAAAAGATCATCTGGTACCACTATTTGTGGAAAAGAAAACACAGATGATCTAAAAAGTTCCAGCTGCGTCTTAAAAACCTCCAGTGATGGGGACTCCACTGCATCCCTGGAGAGGTTGTTCCAGTGATTGATTGTTCTCATTCTGAAAAAAAATGTATTTCTTATACAAAGATGAAACCTCTCATGGTGCAACTTGTACTTGTTGCCCCTTGTCCTCTCCATGTGGGTCCTTGTGAAGAGAGAGCCTCCATCCTCTTTGTAGTTGCTCTTTATGTACTGCAAAACTGTGACGAGGTCCCCCTGTTATGCCTGCCATAACAAAGCAACTGAAAGTTGTCTGGAGGGAGCTGCCCTGCTGTCCTCTCCTTGCTGTCTGTAACCGTGATGCTGGCTGCTCCTTCAGCTTTCTAGCATTAAATGTCTTTAAATAAAAGGGTAGCAGGGGAGAAACTGAATTGTGATGTAATTTTTCCACCCACTTTCCTTCCTGGAGAGGCAGCAGGCATACTGCAAGCATTTTGTGTGAGCAAAAGAGCATGGGTGGGATTTCTATGTGTTGAAATTGGCCTGAGCAGTGGAAGAGAAACTCCACCCTTCTGTTTTCTGTAGTGGATTTTCTTAGCCTCGTTTCCTCAGGCGGTGAGGCTAATGCAATTACAGTGTCTCTTTCTGTCACCCTCCCTAATAATTTTTGGGCCAATTAGACCATTTCACTAGGATTTCATAAGTTAAAAGAGGTTCCAAAGGATTTAGGGTGGGATTCTTCTTTGAGATGAGACTCACTCTGGAGGCACTTCTTTCCATTGACTAATTAAAAAATAATATTAAAAAAATAAAATTGGACCTCCAACCTGAGGTGGAGACAGCTATCCTTTAGATGGCAATGGCTAGACAAGGAGAATCCTACACCCTAGAAGCTCTGAGGGGAGAAAAGGTTTATTTTTCTCTTCCAGATTTAAAAAAAGGCAACTCTTTATTAGGCTTTAGAGGGCTCTTGCCATTAATGTCATGGTAACTAGTCTTCATCAGATCTTCTGGATGCAGAGTGACATGTCCTACCACAGGAGCTGCTGCAAGCTGTGTAGCACAGTGATGCAATGGTAGAGGTACCCATGGAAGTGAGTTACCAGACGTGGTAGAAAGCAGCAAAGGTGCGTAGTGGGGCCCCTTTTCATTACACCAGGCTGGATTCATTTGCTCAAGAGGTATCTGCTGAATTACTCTAGGACCAAAACTTGAGCTGCTCAAAGTGGGAGGGAATGAGCTATGCTGTCTTATGAGCTCTGCTATGGGATCTTTTGGTCATCGCAAACTTGACTTGCTCCTGTTTGAAGAGCAACACTTGCAATCGCAGATAGGGCCTGGGCCCAATCCTGGTAGAGGGAACAGCCAGTCTGCTGTGTGCTTGATGCTGTTTGCAGCATGCAGAAAGCCTATAGGTCTTGCCTGTTTGCTTGCATCTCATGAGGCAGTGATCTGCAGCTCCATATTGCTCAGTAATTTACATGTGTGATGGTTCCTTCCTCTTCTAAGCTATGGCCTTAACACCTCTATGACCTTATTCAGTGATATTCTTGGATGGTCTGAGTGTGGGGATGGAATCTGGGGAAATCCTGGGTCCTAACAGAGGGTCTGACATGCCTGACCCTTGGTGGATGGGACAGAAGAGTCTAAAAGAAACATCTAGTTCTTGTGTGCCCTGTGCATAGCTTCATCTCTGCTTTCTGGAATCTATTCAGGCAGGAGCTGTTGCTCTACTATGCACAAAGGTTAACACGACTGATATTGCAAAGTAATGAGCAACCATCAACGTAAAATCTGGATGGGAAGGATAATATATGGCCTGTCTTGGGAAAATGAAGCTTTCACTTCAGGACTTAAATTTTGTTTTCATCAAAAGAGATTAACATTTTAGTCCAAGTCCCTACTAAAGTACTGGGGGAAATACTAAAAAGAAATGTCAATGGAAAATGTTCTGCCTGCTCTAATCCCAGTTTTGCACGGACACCGCTATGGAGCTCCATCTAAGTGACTGTCTGCTTTATACCTCCTGTTTGTTTTTAAACATCCCATTTCAAATGCTTCTTACGCATTGCTATTGTATGTAAGTCTGTTAGATGGATAAGCTATTTCTGATCTTCCAGAGCAGTAAACCTCACAGCTCCCTTGACTTGGTCTGAGAAATTTCCACTGCTTGACATATTAAAAATATATGGAAGTCTGCAAGGAGAGCAGATTAAGCTTTATGCCTGTGGAAATTCATTTAGATAACTCCAGATCAGCTGGTGCATGGAAAAATCATTTGAAGAAAAAAAACCCCACACCAACCCCAACCCCCTTCTGAAAAGCACAGCTGATGCTGTATGTTAAGGAGGAGGACTTTTTATAAAGCATCTTTCATTCCCAGAGCACTTACAGACCTATATATAGAAATCATTTCCCTCTTCCCCTAAGAGCAGCCAACTCTGGGGCGGAATGCTACAGTTGATTAACTGGGCTCAGCATTACCATCTGAGAGCTTAGCAGAAGGCAAAACTTAGTCCAGCTGGCTCTGGCTGACCGTAGACTACTTCTTTATGCAGTATTGAGGCCAAAATTGGCATGGTCCCCATGGCCTGGCCATTGTGGGGTGCCCCTGATGGTCTCCCAGGAGATTCCAGTTGCACAGTGCGGAGCAGATGGGTACCTGGCCACTAGATATGGCACTGGGCTTTGAAGCAGCTGCATCAGGTGGGAGACAGCCCTAAGGAGGGGCTGGTTGTCCTTCTTTGAGGTCTCTTGGTGTTGCCCTCTGCATATGCTTGCTGAGGACCAAGGTGTTCCTCAAATTCAAAGTCCTCCCAGGATGTCTTTACTAGCTACCGTGCGGAGGTAGTAACTGGTGTGCATGGGATGGAGCCAGTTCTAGGGAGTCACTTTGGACTTAGAGTGAGTAGCAATGGAACTTTGGGAGGTCCCATTTGTATGGGCTGCCCTCCCAGTGGGTAAATGGAATGGGGTGAGGAGGTGGGCAGTTGGTGGCCCCTGAGTCTATTCTCCCTTGGGAGGAAAAAATACAGACAAAAAACCTGTTGGTGAGCTGACTAGCAATGGATTCCCAGAAGCACTGAGGTTTGGGAGGTTCAATTCATGCTGAAGTATCCTGTTTGGTCTGTCCCTTCCTGGGTGGAGTGCTCCTGTGACACGTTATGGCCAGCTGGTCTTGCCTACTCCTGCAGTTCTGCTTGTCTTTAGGCTGTTTCT
Source organism: Ibycter americanus (assembly GCA_035590275.1). NCBI lineage: Eukaryota > Metazoa > Chordata > Aves > Falconiformes > Falconidae > Ibycter > Ibycter americanus. Next base: position 38,741,649 of record JAVJGI010000001.1, read on the forward strand.
GCTCCTGGCTCAACCACTGTGGGAAAGCTTTTTCTTTCCTGGGTTGTTTTGTGAGTTAGCTGGTTGAGAGAGCTGTCAGTCTGGCTTAGGGGTCCTGTGGTACAACTCTCTCCCTTAATATCTGAATGAAATGCTTGGATGCATTTTCTCCCCATAGATTTCTGCTGGCAGCACAAGAATGTCTCTACCTCTGGTCCTGTGCATTCATCCCCTTCCACAGCTGCCGCAATACATCTAGAAATAATGATGTGGACTGGTCAAAGCTTGATGCAGGAGCATCCCTGGGTCTTGTAAGCTGCTCAGGTTTGTGCCTCTACGCTGAGGGGTTTTTATCTGCTTTTACGACCTACTTATCTTCATGTTAAATATGGGAGCTGTTCTTTTCCTTGGGCAAAAGTCATGCCTCTTGACATACGCTTCCTTGTCTGATGTCAAGATGTGATGCTCAACCCTGTACTGCTGCTCTAGGGTGAAAAGCAGCGGGGAGGCAGTGATGAAGGCGATGCCTGTATAGATTACCCCATGCTAGCTGGCATAAGATGCTATTAAAAAGGCTGATGGGAAGGTGTAGGTAGATATAATGTTGCTTTTCTAACACCCAAAAATCTCATGGAGGTAGTCTGATGGGAGGGCAGTCAAGGACCTGTTGGAGGTGACCTAGGCAGAAGTGGTGTAAGTGGCTCTGTTGTGGTAGGAAGGCTCTTCCTCCATAATGGCAGCCTTCAGAGCCATGTCCCCTCTGCCTTGGCTGTCTCTTCAGCCTCACGAGAAAGGGTTTGTATTCCTGACCAACATCATCTGCCTTGCCACATGACTGATCCCACCCGAACACTGCTGCTCCTATCCCTTCCTGTCTGGCCATCTCAGTTGCCCAGAGGTTAAAAAAGAAAATAAAATAAAAAGGTGAGCTTTCAGGCTCCCATACTTTTCCACCTTAACCCTTTTCTTGTCCTTCCAGCAGTCTTCACTGGTTTCTCAGAAGTCATAACCGCCTCCCACAAGCCTTGCATCTTCTGTATCCTCAACCCATCACAGCTGAAAACCCACTGCTGATCCTCCAAACCCCTCTGGTTTTCCTTGTTTCCTCTTGCTAATTACTGCCTGGGAGGGTTGAGAGTCCTGCGTTGTCCCAGATTCTCGGGCTGACCTTCCAGCTCAGGCTTGTTCCTCCTAACAAGGACCTTTTGGGCCGTACTGTCCCCACAGGAATGGGAATGACTGTCCTGCAGGCTTATGTTTTAGAGCGCATTACTCGAAATTTCTTCAAAGAGAACCCAAGAGAGGTTTTTGTCTGTCCTTGATTTCAGTTAATCACTGAAAATTGGGAACTAAGAAAACTTCTCGCTCCTGCGCCTTAGCTACAGGAGTGCAGCAGGGAGGGGGCAGCTCTGGGGGGAGCCCAAGCCCTGTGTGTACCTGGTCCTTTGGAGGCAGACACGGACGTTCTGCCTGTGCTCCTCCTGGCCAGCTGCATGCCAGCACAGGACTGGAAGCTGTGTAACAAGGGCAAAAGCAGCTCTCTGAGCTAATGATCTGCTGGGATCGGAGCTGGCTGCAGGCATCTGGCAGGGCTGATTCGCACCTTGCTTGCAACAGCCTCTGCAGAAATACTCCAGGGTACATACCCAGAGGAAAGCTCCTTGAAAGGCAGTGTGGTGGTTTTGCAAATGTTTTTGTGGTGGTTGGGGTTTTTTTGGTGTGTTTTTCTTTTCTTTTTTCTTTTTTTTTTCTGTGCTGATGTTCAGTCTAACAGCTTTATTTCTGGCTTGTTTGACTACGCTGCTGTTGCCTGCTCTCCTCCTGTGCTGCCACTGCTGTCTGCCAGTGAAGACTGCACAGAAGGCATCGCCCTCAGCATTCTATAACCAGAGAGGTGACAAAGTAGGCGATGCGATATCATCTTCTTTTTAGTGTCCCTTTTATTTTCTGCTGTTGAATTGAGGGGGAGGGGGAGAAAAGCAAAGGAAGTTTACTACATGGCTACCTACCATGAGACCTGATAAATCTGCCAGACAATTTATTTGATCTTTGAACCCTGGGGTCCCTTGGAGACAGGCTTGGAGGCCTGCAAAAGCAATCAGAAAGAATATAAAAACCTAATGAGGCCTGGACTTGATCCCCTTCTCCAGGTGAAATTTACAGCAGCTGGCAGAGAATCAGAGCAGTTCAAAAATTATAAAATATGTGTGTGTACAGATAGTGTATGAGAATGCATGGAGTCGCTCAGGCTTTCTGCTGTAAGCACTATCCTTTGTGCTTGTGGCATTTCATTTTAACAGTGGCCCCTGTCTGGATTTCACAATATCCTGCTGCAAAGGATTTGCTTAAAGAAAAAAAAAAAAACCACCCCGGAGTGTTTTTTGGATTTAGCATCTTGCTCCAGGCTTGGCTTTGTAAGAGAGACTTAGTCTGTCACCTAGGCAGAGGGAGAGATGTTAAAATGTCCCTATCGGACTTTGGAGCACAAGCCCCATTAACTGTGTCTTGCCCCCAAGTATTTTTGGGGAGAATTGAGAAAGTTCTCCTTGTTCCCTGTGCCAATGCAATGACACGGCTTCAGGAAAATCCAAGTGGCTGGTGCTGAGCCTAGCAGGAGTTTTCCCTTTGTGGCAGTAGTTGCTGGATTGTGTGTTACTGGTGCGATGTCTGTCCTCTGCTGTAACTCCGCAGCCTGAGATGGGGCTGGAGGTTGTGTGGCATATCAGGGGATAATTATATTAATGCAACTATGTGCCGCAGCTTTCTGCATGCTCTGCTTATGGACACAACCTCTGGTCTTTGGGCAGGGGTACGAGAGAGGTTCCTATAGCTCCCAGTGCATTGAAGGTTGTGTGTTGGATGCTTCCTTGTGGGTCCAAATGAAAGTATACAGGAATCTGGTGTGGCTCACCTCCCCAGTAGTCCTTTATAGTCTTAGGAAACCTCCTGAGTTGAAAATAGTCTGAATGCTTGTATTGGTTTGCCCTATTTGTGCTCTTCCCTGCATGTTTTCTTACGGACCCTGTTGGAAACAGTTGCTTGTCTAAATGGACCGGTGGCATGATGCAGTACACCCCCTCTTATCTCACGGTCAGGTCCTGTGTGCACTGCCTGTGGTCACTGCTGGTGGCAGCAAGATGTTACCTTGCCTTGGTGTGGCCAAGCGATGGCTGAGGCGTGGGTACGCTGTCTATCAGGTGATGGCTTTTGGCTCCTGGGATCTCAGGGAACACATCCTGTGCTGAGCTGAACTTTGCAGCTGGGAGGTGGATGGCTAGCCAGGGTCTGCTAAAGTCTTGCTGGGAATGTGCAGACTGATTAGTTTCTGCTTCATGCCTTTACAAGGGCATGTAGGGATAGGACAAGGGGGAATGGCTTTAAACTGAAAGAGGGCAGATTTACATCAGATATTAGGAAGAAATTCTCCCCTGTGAGGGCAGCGAGGCGCTGGCACAGGCTGCCCAGAGCAGCTGTGGGTGCCCCATCCCTGGCAGTGCCCAAGGCCAGGCTGGACGGGGCTGGGAGCAGCCTGGGCTGGTGGAAGGGGTCCCTGCCTGTGGCAGGGGGGTGGAACTGGATGGGCTTTACTGTGCCTTCCAACCCAAACCATTCAATGATTCTATGATTCGTGCCCACGTCCCTGCACCTCTGCCTGCTATCCTCTTTGGGGACTGGTACATCCAACCCTTCTGTTTCTGACTTTGTGAGTCCTTGATCAGAGCTTGTGGCTTCTCCTTTTTCCTTCTAGGTTAGGCTAACCACTAGGTGCCCCAGTCTGGAGCAGAGCAATAAGGAGGTGAGAACAGGAGGCTGTTCACGTGCCAGCATGTCTTGGTCCTAAGCACTGTGTCCCACTGAAAATGGCTGTATGACAAGACACCTAACTAATGACGTGGTGGGTGGAACCCAATTTCTAGTGACACTTTAACTGTGGGAGATCATTTCCCTATTCCTTCCTTGCATTTGCAAAAAGAACAGTACTTTTGTTTTTAACTTTCTGACATGCCTGTAATCTTTTTTACTAATTCAGATGTAGGATCTTGGCTGCAATCTGTCCCTGATGTGGTAGGCACTTGATATTATTTTTTTCCCTGCAGATTTGTTTCGTTATCTTCAGAAGGCGTTAAATTGGTTTAAACAACCTCAGTTTTCTTTTGCTTTGGTCAAAATCCTAGCTTTGCTCAGACGTTGAATGGAAAGGGTTCCCCTGGTTCACAGGGTATCACATTGACAGGGCAATACCTGAACATAGCGGAATAGCCAGTAGCTCCATGGAGAACTTTAAGCCAGCAACCGGGACAACTGTGGTCAGGCCCTGCTCTTGATCAGGTGGAGGAAGACTCCAGAGTTCCCACCTTCATCTCCAGCCCCTGGATATCCAGATGTGTGGATCCCTCCCTGACTTTCATGTTGAAAACTCCGCTGTTCAACAGTCATGTGTGAAATAAATGAATAGGATAGAGCTGGCTTAGCACTCAGCTCCTTTAAGTATGGAATCCAACCAGAGATGGTGGCATGAAAGTTATGGTGACCTTCAGAGGGGACAGAACATGCATCTTTGTTTGCTCCCACACCTAGCTGTGCCTGCCAGATGTTGTAGCAGCACCAATTGCTCACAGGTCCCTTTTTCTAGGATGAAGGTTATGGCATCCACAACCTTGCTTGCACAATGACTCATGAAGATAATTCCAGGTTTGGTTTGGACAGCCAGGTGATGTGTAAGCTCAGACCTGTGCTCACTGACAGGTTAATTCTGGCTGCCTGCTTGATAAGGGTTAGGAACCACTTCTGTGGCACCTTCTGCTGTCACGCTTGTGGCAGAAACTCTGTGCAACCTCATATGAGCTGCCTCCCAGCTGGACCTGAGCAGGTCTTCTCAGCCATAACTTTGTTTTTCACTGAAAAATGCACAGTGGGTTCAAAGGAAGCGTATCTGGAATTTGTGTTGATTTTGGACAAATTGTTCTGATGGAAACATTCAACCCTTAAATAACAGTGCAGGGGGGAAAGCTTAAATGGCTTGTTTATACGGCGTGTTCAAAGAAGGGCAACAAGGTTGGTGTGAAGGGTTTGGACCACCAGCCTGATGGGGGGCGACGGGGGACACTGGGGGGTCAGCCTGGAGAGAAGGGAGCTGGGGGGGACCTCATGGCTCTCTGCCACGGCCTGGCAGGGGCTGTAGCCAGGGGGGTCGGTCTCTGCTCCCCAGGAACCAGCCACAGGACGA
>JAVJGI010000001.1:38746971-38796846 GCA_035590275.1 Ibycter americanus
CGCTGGGGGGCCTTACCCGCCGTGTCGCTGTGGTGCTTGGGGACATGGTTTAGTGGTGGCCTTGGTGGTGTTGGGTTAATGGTTGGACTTGATGATCTTCAGGGTCTTTTCCAACCTAAACGACTTTTGATCCTATGATTTCAGTCTTTTTAAACAAAAAGTTTCAACTTTTGGATTTGAAGTAAAGTTCCCTTTCCAAATTTATGTTCGCTTTTATTTTTAATAAAAGCTTTTAATAAGCTCGAGGAGGAAACAAGACATTTCATTTTGAGTCTGGTGATGGGCTGTGTTCGACCCTACAGTGACACTTTTATGGCTCTTTGGTTTGCTGAAAATTTTTAAGTATTTCTGTTTTGGTCCGACCTGAAGCAAATCTCTTTTGCAGTTTCTCAGATCTGCTTGCAAACTGAAAAATCAGAGATCTGCAGGAAATAACAGTGGGGCTGTTCTGCTCAACAGCAGCAGGATCATGACAAAACCAAAGGCTGTTCTTGCCTCGTGTTGGCACCTACCGCTCTGCAGTGAGACAGCAATTCTTCCTGCATGACAGAAGACAGGGTCTGATCCAGCACCCGAAAAGGTCAGTTGAGTCACTGTCTTGAGTTGGGCTTTGCCCTGAGAGGGGAGCTCCAGACATGAGCTTTTTGGTAGATTATTAATGTTGCAACTGGATTGGGGTCCAGTCCCTTAACTCGGAGTCAAATTCAAAAATTTCCACAGCCCAGGAACGGTTGGGTTTTGCACATGTTTGAGGAATGGCTTAATCCCACCTCTTCAGCTTTATGGGATAAGCATGCAGCAGGAAAACTGGGTTCTGTTTCCGATGGATGTGGCCATGAGAAATCACTGAGTCATTTGGCCATCTTGCAAGATGGTGTTTAAGACTGCTGCTTCATTAAGCACCTCAGGGCCTCCAAACCAGTCTGCTTTGCTCTCCTAAAGTCCATGGGAGTGTTGCTTACTTGGGCCGCTTTAACCTTGCATGGTCCCCCAATTGCCTTCCACCCTTTGGTGCTTCTCCAAGCCTCTATGGGAAGTACATGATGAGTTTGTACTGCAGTAATGCTCCAGCCACCCTAACCAGGGGTGGCTGCAGGATGCAGTAGCTCCCTCCTACCCCTTGTTGTCCCCAAAAATGCTGGGGTGTAAATAAGCAAGTGGAGAGGTGTGCAAGTGCTCAGGTTCTGCCCTGCCAGGGAGCTGAGATGAGGCCAGCCCACGCGTGCCTGCTCCGGAGCTGTGAGCTGTTGCCAGATCAAGCGGTTCAGATGCGATTTCTGAGAATGAGGTAGATTTGAGCAAGCAGTGAGCTTCGGTTGTCTTAAAGTTATTGCACAGTAAAAAGAAGGAAGGAGAGATGTTGGAGGCAGGTCTGAACAGACACTGGACTAGAAATCAGCTAACAAGAAATTTTTTTTTGAGAGAGAAAAAAAAGGCCCACAAACCCTCACAGCCTGAGTTTTCTATGGAAACTGTAAAAACTCCAAGGAGTCCCCAAGCAACAATTGCTCTGTCTGCTGTTGCATTTCAGAAACATGCCCTGGAAAGTCTACTGTCTCCTAATAGCTCACTGGCTACTAAACGTAAATGGCCAAGATTTATTTGGGGTGAGGGAGATGAAAGGGAGTCAAGTTTATAGTCTCTCTTTGCATTTTGGTTTGTAACAACCCCAGGCGCAGGCAAACGAAACTGCCTGCAGAGACAGTCTTGCTCTGGGTAAGTCTGCAAAGCCAGAAGCACAGTGGGAAAGGGCAGCGTTTTGTTCTCTCGATACCATTTACCAATGCTCCCAAGCATTCATCTGTCTGCTGTTACAGCCCTCGGTGCTGTCGTGTTTGAGTGTCTCTCAAACACTAATTAAAGGAATGAGTCCTCCAGCCACTGTGCAGAGCCGTCAGCTACGGTAGATGAATGCCGGTTTGACCCGAGGGATGCTTACGCTGTTCGTTAAGCTGCCAACTGCATGCAAGCTTCAGCCCTTGCTTGGAAATGATCCGAACTACTGAGACTCCTGCCTTCCCCTGACGCCGCCTTGGAGTGTGCTTGCAAGTCCTCGAGGAGCTGGATGCTACCATTGCTTGAGTTTTCCCGTAAATGTAGTTTGGACTGCAAACCATGTGGAAATTCCCAGAACTAGCAGCAGCGATTTAGGTTTTTCAGGTTGCCTTGGCGCTGGAGCAGGGAAGGTGTGCTCCTGTACTTACGTACGTGACCGGAAGGCTGGGGAATGGTCCCTTCTTGTTCTTTAGCTCTTCTAGGTTTTCTTCACTTGAGGCATAGCAGCAGCAAGGTGGGAAGCTTGGTGGAGCTGTAGCCTCCCACCCAAGTAACTGATCAACGTGAAGGTGCTGTTGCTCCGTGAGCCAAGTGGGTTAAGGCTCTCACATTTGAGATAGGACCGACAGATCAGCAGCTCTCAGGAGGAAACCTTGTGTATGCCATGACCTGACCATTGCCTCCTGAGAGGTGGAAAGACCTGTTGGCATCTCCCTACACTAACGCAGCTTGTAGGAGGGGAAAACACTGATGGACACCTCTCTTAGAAAATACAAAAAAAGCAGGAGGCAAACTGTCCTCTGAAGCTTCCCCTCTCTAGTGGTCATTAAGTCAAATACCTGGATGACTTCTTACTGGTTGCAGAGGGAAAAAGGGGTGATGTGAATCCCACCCAGAGTTTTGAAAGATAATTGGGTTGATTTAAAGCTCTGAGAAACCAAAAGCCCAGGGTGTCTTGAGGTAGACTGTTTCAGCAGTTAATTCCCCACGTTGTCAGAAAACTTCCATTTCATTTCAGACCTGAATTTGCCTCCTTTTGGCTTCTGGCTCTTGGATTTCATTAGGTAGTCATCAGCTGGCTGATTAAAGAGCTGTCTGCTATCGAAAAATCTCTTCCCTATGCAGGTACTTGTGGGCTGTGATCAAGTCACCTCTTAACCTTCTCCTGGATAAGCTATTAGCTTGAGATACTTATGGCAGGTTTCCCAGACCTCAGACTGTACTTATAGCTCTTTCCTGAACCGTTTCCAATTTTCTTTTTTTTTCTCCCCCCCCCACCCCTGCCCCCTGATGTCCTTTCTGAAATGTGGACACCAGAATGTGGCGGTCTCTGCGATCAGCTCTCATGAATACTGTACATAAAGGAGGTGCAGTCTTCCTTCTCATCGCTTGTGTACACACCCAAGGTCTGCCCTTGGGTCCCGTCTTATCATCTCTGACCACCCGAGGTGTGTCTTGGGATTTCAGACTCTCTGGGAATGTATTTGCTGAATGTGACCTGCTTTCCTTGTTCCTGGAATCGCAGCCCTGTAAGAGGAGAAAGCCAGCCCATGGTTGGGGCGGACAATTAAGGTTTGATGTGACCCAGGTTCAGCTCCCTGCCTGCCAGAGGCTCCTGGAGAAAGCCCAGCCGAGCCCTCTGGGGTCTGAGCACTGAGGTATTCACATGGGTTTGGCATGCCTGTTCCCGATTTGGGGCAGCTATGAACCTCTCGAGCTACCTTCAAGCCCAATTAGTATTAATTTTGTGTACTCCCTTTGCTGGCTCTGTGAAAGGGTGACTCAAAATAGCATGTATGCAACAGGGTGGCTGGTGAGAAGGAAACGGGACCTGCTGCTGTAGCCACAGATACTGGGTATTAAGTGGCGGTAGACATCCTTTTCTATAGTTGAGGTGGAAAATGCCAAGACAATAGTGGAACGTCCCTTTTCACTCCCTTTTGTGTCATCTTTAACAACAATTATTCCATATTTTCTTTTACATCAACGATAAAAATGTTGAGTAATGCTAGATCAAGAGCAGATTCCCTCTGGAGGTCACAGCAAAGCATGTGCATAAGGCATAATCGCTTCCCGACTGCAATTACGGAGTGGGAGAGATCACTTAACTGGTAGTGTTATTTGTTTTCAATCAGAATGACATGCATGCAGAAGTGTTCTTCAGGCAAAAGTTTAATGTTAGTGCGGTTGGCTTTCTGTCGTCTTTGTGGTTCTATAAAAAATAGTGTATATACACATAAAATGTTATCTAATAGGCAATAGTTGATATTATACGTAATTAATATGATATATTTATGCAGGTTTGACAAGACTTGTGGTCCAGAAATCTGTTAAATATTATGATTTATGCTATGCAGTATGCTGTTCTCCCCTGCTCTTACAGAGGGGCGAGGGAATAGTAGGAGAAAGGGAAAAGGCTATTGTTTAGCAATTGCTGTCTAGGGGGTAGTTGAGGGAATTGTAAATTATTATAATTACATATTTAAATGTTTTCAAGGCTGCCTAAAACCACAGCTTCAGAAGAACAGAGCTGGGTAATAATTCTGGTGAGAGTTAAATCCATCCGGAAAAATGCTGTTTTGGAACTCAGTAAAATTATTTCAGGTGGAAAAGAGAGATAGGCAGGAAAAGGGAAATAAAAAGTTAAAGCCTTTTATCTTTCCCATGGCCAAGCGGCTTCCTAAGATTTAAAAAAAAAGTAAGATCCCTTTAGCCTGCTGCCCTATATGAATGGGGTCTTGCCACAAAAACATGAAAGCTGCAGCCAAGTCAAGGAGGCAGTGGGAAGTTGAGGAGATAGGTCCCACTTTTGGACTTGCAGTCCCCCATCAGCTGCTCTGACTTGTTGGATGACCTTGGGGCACAAGCCTTACCTCCTTACTTTGGTCCAGCCAAGCTAGGTGAAGGGAACTCGGTTCTCATTTGGAGAAACCAGATGTTGCATCTGGTCCTTGGTCTCCTGCGGAGGGTTTGGCACCTTCCAGGGATGGTTTGGCACCTTGAAGCTGCCTTGGCCTGAAACAGGGCAAATACTTCAGTAAATTTGAGTTGCTGTGTTTACTTCTGCGCAACATGTGCCCAGAAACACGTGGACAAATTGGAGAGAGTTAAGAGAAGCAGCGATAACTGAAGAGCTGGCGAGACTCTTCTGAAGAAGAAAGATTTAAAGTAGAACATCCTGCACTGGATCATCTGTTGTGGGGCCTGTGATTAATGTTAGCTGGAAAGGAGGTCCCGGCTAAAGCTGGGGCATGATAATAGTTTAACAATAGTGAAGATGTCAACACCGTGGAGGGGAATGTATCGCTTAGCGTGGTCTGATGAGGTAATAGGATGAGATGAAGATGATTTTTTAGGCCATCAGTAAAATCTGTTTGGCCTGGAATTGTCCTGGGCGGGGCGGGTGTTGGTGTGTGTTTGTAAGCTACATTGACCACGGCTTTTAATAATAGAACAGACAAGATAACTAGGGGCAGGAATCCATGTTAGCTTAGAGATGGACGGGGCAATCCAACAGGTGTGCTTGGTCTCTGATTTTTATATTTAAACCAGGAAGTTACTGCAGACAAGTAGTGGAAATCTTATTCTGTGTCTTTCCACACCAGGCCACTGGAAATTCACTTTATTTTTGCTTTTTTCTCTTTTCCAGGTGCAAATGTTTGAGAGATTTCTAATACAAAGCACACACATTTTTGGGTGATGAGTGCAATCGAAAAAACTAAACTTTGATTTCAGCACCATCCACTGGAGGGGGGGAAAAACCCCCACAACAGCTGTCATCTCAGCTCCTCCTACATTCCACATGAAAGTATCTCTTTACTCTTGGTGGGGAAGTAATCACAACAGAAACGACCCTAATTCTTTCCTGAAAGACCAATGATGCCAAGGTCAGAGAGATAGCTTTATGGGGTAGGAGGATTTGATCCCGTAAGTGGTTACGTATCCACGCATTTCGCATCCCTTTTCTTTTGGTAATGCCTTTGTGTAATCGGACAGGTGCATTGTATTTTGAACATATTTTTCCCATTATCTGCTGGGGTAGCTTCAACTTATCACCGAGACTCATAGGAACTGGATGGCTTTTGCAAGGGAGTTTCTGGATGGAACGCATTAACTGCAGACTGGGGTTACTGCCAGTGGCCTCCCCATGAACTTGTAATCCTGGCCTTTGAGTAACAACTGTGAAAAATCAATGACGATCACTTCCATTTTTCTTGCCGCCGCTGCTGGCTTGTAAGACCCGTTTTTCTCTTCCCTTTTTCTCTTTGTTTTCTCAGTGGCAAGGGAAGAAACAAGGCTCAGGAATTAGGCAGTAAACAGTCATTGAAAAGATACACAGCTGGGGTTCCCCTTAGGAGGCTTTTTTACATCACGCTAAGCTGAAGAAAACTCTCTAAGCAAATACTGCTGCATGATGTATGGGGTGAGTTTGTTCAGCACCCAGTGACAGTTTGCAAGACCAAACTGGGAATAATCTGGTGTGATCTAGATGGGGAAGTTGACGGAATTGGTCTAGATTTATGGTTGCTGAAGGGCGAGCTGAATTTGGGCTGGTTAGTTGAATTTTTGCTCAGGTCAGCTCTCGATTCATCGCTGTACCATGCAATTCCAGGAGTGATTTCTTTAGAACGTCTCCTGTGGCTCTCCCCGCATGCTCCTGCAGAGCTCAGTGTGGGTCCCCTGGATCTTTCTTCCTTCCAGGTGAGGTGCCTGTTCCTGTACCACCTCTTGCAGCTTATGCTGCAGCGTTAATAAAAATCCTGTTTGCTGTGGCAGCTGGCATCAGTGATCCTACAGCCCTGTAAGTCCATCCTGCCTCATAGACTTCCTAGAGAGAAGCTGCATGCTCAGCATATGCTGAAAATGAGCGTAAGCTGAAACCTTTGTTGTGAAGCACCTTGATACTCGGTAAGCCCTGATACAATATTAGATCCAGACTTAAGACATGCTGAACATGGGACACCTAAAAAGCAGCTAACAGAGGGAGGAAGCTGGAAAATTTTTAAACCCACCTTGTCCATAGAAAAGGCGTGTTTAAAACAACCCTGGGTTGTTTTAGTAGGAAGGAAGTATCTCTTCTTGGAGCCTGCTGGCAATGTCAGAAGTTCCTCAGTAGCCCATTGATGGAGCAACTCTTGATTCGTGCTTCGATCCTTGAAGTTTCTATAGCCCTGAATGCATGAAAGGTATCTTTCTCTCACTGCTTTATGAACTCTTCCCTTCTTTGCCAAATTCCAAGCAAAATTGTTGATGTATTTCAGCCCTTAAAGATGATTGAGGGACTGGCACATAGATTATAGACCCATAAAATGAGATCATCCCATGAACATTTTCTGTGGTTCAGAAAAGTTCAATTAACTTTTCTTGCTCAGTCTTCCCCCTTCCTCCCTCCCCCATCCTGTTTTGTGGCTTCTTTGGTGTTTCCTGGCTCCAGCTGAGATCAAAAGCAGAAGAGCGGGGTATTGTAAGGATGGCTATTTTAGCAGAACCACTGGGCCTGTGGAAAGCAGAATGGGAAAAATGGGCTTGGTTTGGTTTTGTAAATATCAGTCAATCCTTTTCCCCACAAAATCAAAACCAGGGATGTTTTGGAGCAAGTGATCCTCATGCTGAACTGTTGTTTGGGGAAGGTCCAGAAATCCAACAAAGTCATATTGCTCATTGATGAGCTTGTACTAAATTGGGGGAAGGTTGCCTTAATCTGTTCCAGACTAACTTAAATAATGTACTTGCAGAATAGGATTCAGCGCTCTCAGTTCTAGAGGTATTGAGAGATCTCTGGGGTCCTGACCTATTTTAAAAGTATAATCTCAAAAGAACACAGTGAGGATTTTCAAGCAGGGATGTGACGCAGACCCCATTAATGGCAAAAGTCACGTTGCTCTCAAGATGCAATTGGAAGATCATTGCTGCAAAGGCAGCCTGCAAGATGATGAGGATCTGGAGTGTGGTAAAGAAAATGGACATTTCAAGTTCCCTGTGATGTTTGAGCTTTGTGTTGGACATGCAACCCCACTTCAGCTGAAATGGTGAGAATGCTCATGACAAGGCTTTGACAGCTAGAAGCAGGAAGAAGCCCTTTCTGCAGGGAAGCTTTGCTGGGGCTGATGTCTTCTCTGGACCTATACATACTAGAGTTACACAGAAATGCTGTAACAGACAGTGTCTCTTCTCAGAAAATGCACTTATGTCTTAAATACTCTCTGAAACTGAGTTCTCTAAGTTCAGATATCAGAAAAGTTGGAATTATTTTTTTCAATGAAGAGTTGTCTTTATATTCTTGTGACTTTTGATTTTTGTTAGGTATTATGCCAAATGATAGCAATTTAACTGTCTCTTTAGCTTTTGTGTCCTAGAGACACTGTGGAGAAGCACGTCTGACCTAATGTTTCCTTTTTTGTCAGAATACCTCATTAACTTTAAAAGCTATCGTTATTCCTGCAGAGATGAAATCTGGGCTTGCTGATGCGTTCCATCTTTCTTACTTGACCTAAATTAAATATTGGTGAGTTTTCTAGTCTAAACAAGTAATATTCTGGAATTTCCGTGATGGTTTTTAGGATATAGGCAAGGCAAGCTTTGCCGGGGGGAGGTGGTAAAGTTTGATAGATGTATTGGGGTAAATCAGTTGCATGGACTGCCCTTGTCACCAGAGACAGAGCCATACTCCTGAGGACATCTTTCTCAAACAGCATCCAACTCAGGATGGGATGAACAACCCTTGGGATATATTACCCTCTCTCTCCTGACAGAGGGAAGCCAGGCTGTGAGTTCAAGTTGGATGGCTGACACTGGAAGTCAGGTAAGGTGAATATCACAATAAATATAAAGCACTTCCTTTAACAAAATGTGGCAAACAGCAGAGGGAACTTGTTGTCCCGCTGGCTGCCCCTCCCTCTTTATGGATTTGAAGGAGTTTTTCTTGGTGTGTTGAGAGATGGTTTCCTGGATGCTGTTCCCCACCCCAGGACTGGCTGTTTCTCAAGATCTATTAAGCACCTGTGGTTCTCAGGAGGAGCTGCTGACCAGCCTGTTGCATATGTTGGGGCAGAGGTGATGCTATAGGGATGGGGGCATGAAGTAGCTTACTAGCAGCACCTGACAGCATGTCACAAGTGAACTATATTAGTTAATGCTAAGCAGTGAGTCATTCCCCCACCTGCCTTTTTTTTTTTTTTTTAACTCTTTTACTCCATCTTTACCTCCCTTGTCTGGGCTATTCAGCACCTTGGGCTGGGCTTGGAAGTGCTGCAAGTGCGTCCACCCTTGGCTGCTGTCAGCTCACAGGTTCTTGAGTCAGCAATGTCTGCTCTGGTTGAGGGAGATGTCTTCGGCTCCAGTGTTTCCTCCCTCCTGGATTCTCACTTACTCTGTCGCTTGCTGGGCCAGGCAGCAGTAAAAGCCTTCGCCAGGGTGGGGCTGTCCCTAGAGGAAGAGGTGGGTAGGAGGACTTGGAAAGTCATGAATGCGAAGTCCGTGAGCCAAAGCTAATAACATTTCCAGGGACGCAGGCGCTGGGGCCTGGGAGTACAACGCCATCTTCATCACATGCTCCTTGGAGGAGATGATCACTGAGTTTTCCCATCATAGGGGAATGGTGGCTCTAGACTAGTCCCAGGCTCCAGTGCGGGTCCTGTCTACACTGGTGGTCCAAAGCAAATGCTTCAAACATTAATACCGAAAATCTCACAACAGGGCCGGTGCGGGTTAATTTGTAAGTTAGCAAACTAATAATATTGATGAGGCATGGTTTCTGAGATTTAAACCCTTTCCAGAACTCTTTTAAACAGGCAATTAAAACCCCTGCGCCATTTAGCATCTCCATCCAGTCTCGATAGTCCTTTAAACTTCTATCCAGCATCTAGCTAATTTTTTGGATCTCTCTATATTCTTGCCCTTTGCAATGTGTGGTGATTAGTTCCACTGTCTGTTAATGCTTCAAGTAAGCCTGTGAGCGGAGGGGACCTTTTTCTTCAGTTTTGATTCAATTTTAGTTTAAGTGCGGAAGAGCAACCTGCCATCTGCTTTCTCAAAATAGAAGACAACAGCAGAGCCTTCCTATGAAGACTCCATATTAGCCTGTGTGGGTGAGAGATGATTGTGAAATTTGGTTTTACATGTGAAATGTTGGGATCTCTTACGTGTAGCAACCCTTTGATATGCCAGCAGAGTCATGAGATTAGGGAAGAACTGTGTCTGTGCCCATGTGATATGTTACCCTGGTTTTACTGAGATACAAGTGAAGTGCTGCATCTTCTTCCTAGATTCTTCCAAAGAAAATATGGGCAGTTATTTGAAGATAACGTAGTTACCCTTCAAGCTAGAGGCAAATACCATATGGGGAATATTTGAAAATCAATGTCTTATGAAGAAACTGAGAAGGATTGTGCAGCATTTCACCTCTATTTTGCTTCAGCTGAAACATTTGCTGCAAATTTCCCGTTGCTCTAGGCTGTAAAGATGAAGGTACGATAGCTGTGACTGGTCACCTGCCACCTACGTCATTTACAGACTGAAACTCCTCCAAACTTTTGGGAGGAATGTGGTCAAAGGGAGAGTCTGTATTCTCAGCTTCTGGGTTTCTTTTCTTTCCAGACTTCTTATGAAAAACTTTCTGTGCATGATTAGCTAATAGGAATCAATGCACTTCAAGAACATTATAGTTCTGCTCAGGCTGCCACCCCGAGGCTCAGCTACCTGCCAGAGGATGTGCATGTACTTGGAAACAGGGTGGCTGAGCAGTTATTTGGCAACACTGGCTTCCATCTGGGACAGCTGTGTTTAATATCAGCATTTGACCCTTTCCGTTCCAGTTCCAGACAAAAGCTTGGATTAAAACAAAGAGTGGTCCTGGGCCAAAGAATTGATCAGTCTCAATTCCATACGTGACCTCATCCTTACTAATTAGAGCTGAAACCCCTCTGGGGTCGCTGGGCTGAGCTCCCTGTGGTTGGGGGATGCTGGGTTACATGGAATGGTCCAGCTCTGTTAAAACTCTGCGAGTGTTTTCGCCCTTCTCTGCTACTTAAAACACTGCTTCAGAGCCGCCTTGTTCTCGGTGACTGGAAAATTGCAGGTAATTCTCTTCTAAAATGACTAACGGGTGATTTATATCTATTCTTTCCTAAACAAACATTGCTCTAACGGTTGTTCTTCTCCATCTTGGTGCTTGTCTCTTCAACCCAGACCTCATGTCCTCAAAGCCCTGTTTTTTCTGCAAAAGACAGGTCATATTCTTTCAGTATATATATTCCTTATGTTATCCAAGTATTTCATAAGCTCTTGGGAAGATGAAGCAGCCCTCTGAGGCAGTATGTTGTTGCCATTTTGTGGTGAGACAAAAGGACAAGGACGACTATTAAGTCTTCAGTGGCAGTGTCTCTACCTTAGCTTTTGTTTGCATTTGGTGGAAAGAGGATTATGACTCCTCCAACCTGTTGTACCTCTCTGTTTCAGAGAGAAGAGTTATGTCCAGGATCAGAGTTACTGGAGGGAAGAAGTTTGCTGCACCTTCTTGGAGCCATGTGACCATACGACAAAGACTCCTTCCCTCAAAAAGAGGAACCCTGTCCCTCTTGAGAGTATTTTCTCATGTAAAGGTAAATCTGTTTTCCCTCTATTTGCCTCTGTTTATATCTGGAGGTCATTTGATAATATCTGTAGGGTCTAGATTTCAGGACTTGTCTCTTCATAATTGGATCTTAGATTCACTCGTCCCCTGCTTCTTCCAAGAACTGTGAAGCTGAGAAGCCTGTGCTTTTCTTGTTCCTCCTGAAAAAAAACTCTTCAGCTTTCCTATCCCCTGGCTTAGCCCCTCCTCCTTGTCCCACTGCTCCCTGTGATTGCCGTTTTGCAGGACTGACCCTCCTCTCATTCGTGATATGATGGGGTGGGGTCACCCTTGAGGCTCACTTTCTTCAGCAGTGCCTCTCCTTGCCAGTCAATACACAAGTCCTCTCGTCGGACTGCTCTGTGTGACTTGGCCAAGGGTACAAAGGAAGCTTTTGGTGGTGCAGAAACAAGTCTTGGGTCTTTCAGAGACCTCTCTCCTTCTACTATTGCCTTCCACAAGAAGGCACCCTTGCAAAGTGATTGACACTATAAATTTCTTTCCAGAAGACCATAAGAGGGGATGTAAACAATCCTCAGTGCTGTTTATAGGCAGGTCTTCTGCAAACAGTGTCTTTCCGTGTATGTAAACACTGAGGAAAGGTAGAGTGGAAATAATTGCCTGTAGGTTCCATGAATTTGTAGTTGTCAGAAGCGAAACCAAACCATGTGCCTCAGCTGGGAGACATTACCCCTTTAAATTCTCCATCGGCATTAATTAGGAGTCCCTTACATGACCTTGCAGATGATGGTTTCCCCTCTTCCAAACTGTATTTAATGAAAAAGCCTGGCTTGCCAGGTGGGTGACTTTTCCCAGGATCTCGCAGCATTCAGATTCATACTGATGAAAACCTCTTAAGCTTCATGAGAGTTTAGATCCAAGCAGTATTTTGTTCTTTAATTTCCCACGATTTTCCATTCCGAGAACTATCCTTTTGAACATATTTATTCCAGCTTGCGCAGTTCAAGGGCCCAGAATTTGACACAACCTCTTCTACCTTCCAGATGCTTGTCAGAAAGGGGCTGCTATTCCACCTCCCGAGGGTTGTATTTTACAGCACAGGGTGTGTCTCTCAGTACAATTTAAATCAGCAATAATTAGGGGAGACTGAGAGCTCTGTATGTACCAAGGCAAGTGAGAAGGGGTGTCCTTGCCCTTTACATGGTGAAATGAGACCTTTTTCCTGTCAGCCATTGCCTGAATTCTCAGTCTTTCTCCATGGAGTGTTGGGATTCGGGGGAAGAAAGAGGAAATTGAATGATATGTCGAGTCTCCGTGAAAGTTATCCGATGTCTGCACCCTACCTAATGAACAGTCTCGAAAGCGCGATGCCAAATCCGCCTTTTTCCTGCCTCTGCCACTCTTGCTTTCTAAGATGGCTTGGCTGAGAGACAAATTTCCTTGCAGTCAGGAAAGAAAAAAAAAAAAATCAGAAACAGAAGTACTTCTCAGCCATTACCCTGTGAGTTACATGGACGTGCGGTGAGAGGCTGAGCGCTCATCCTCAGACCCTGCAGCGGCTGAGGTCTGCCCCGAGATGTACGGAGCCTCAGTCTGTCACCAGGAGATCTTCAGAGGCTCCTACATTTGGTGCATATCTGCAATAGAGCCATTGGCTGTTTATACACATTGGAGGCATGCCCAAAGGGAGGGGAATTGGTTAAAAGCAAGAGCTGCAAAATACCCCATGCTTCAGATCTGTGTCTCCTTTGCTGAGCAGCAGTACATACCAGACACACTCTGCAGGCAAATGCATCCTCTTCTAGGCTATCCCATGTCTTTCCAGGGGATTGCATGCAGTTTGAGTTTTAGGCCTGGCTTCCTTGAGAAATAACGTTTAGGTAGCTGTGCCTTGTGTGCACGTCCTTCTGCCTGATTATGCATTTCTACTGAAGTTTGATACCCATAGCTGATCTTAATCACAGTGGGTTTGGGGCAGAAGGGTCAAAGTTGTGAGGTGTTGGCCCATCTTAGGCAAAAAAACCCCCAAAATTCCAAGAGCCATGTGATAAATTAAACTTACAAACATCCCCACTGAAGAAGGTAGATGTAGTGTAGAAGTTGCCATGTGGTTAATCAGTGGAAAACCAGTAAGGGGAGAAACTTTATAGAAGTGTGGACTGGGGGAAAACTGGGGCTGAAGGCTGCCTGCCTGGGGAGAAGCTTTGCTGAACAGCATCTGGACCTCCTGGGGGGCAACAGCCCTTGGCAGTGAAGGTGGCCAACAGCATCCTGGGCTGTACTGGCACCAGTGCAGCCTGGAGCTTGATGAAAGCAATTACCCATCTCTAAACAGTGCTTGTTAGGCCACATTCAGAGCCTGCATCCAGTTTTGGTGATGAGCATTGCATGGTGTCACATCAAAAAAGGACACCTTCCCTTCAGCGTGTAAGATCAAGAGACCTATGGGATCTGCGTGCTCCTGGGGGATGACTCCCCCATCATGTATTAATCGCTTCTTCCTCCTATTCCTTAGTACATGGAAATTGCTTTTTTCAACCACACTGTGATTCTTCTTGCCTGGACTTTCAGAGCCAAGGAAGGAGGCTGGGAAGTTCTTTCTTTGGTCACTGCTAAGCTGACAGGCAAGTTGGGGTAGCTGATAGAATATAGCACTGCTTTGATTTCCCTGGCTTCTACCATAACCCCTAGCCCATCTCACCTGCCTGACTTATCCTAGAGCTTTTTAAAGAAAATAAGCTCTTAAGCTTATTATTATTTTATTATTATTAAGAAAATAAGGTGGCAAGCATGATTTGGCTTATGTCTAGTATGCTTCAACCATGACAGGAACTGATAGTCCAACAACCAGGACACTTGTTTGCCACCAAGTCAGACTGAAACCCCTACTCCTC
Source organism: Ibycter americanus (assembly GCA_035590275.1). Classification (NCBI taxonomy): domain Eukaryota; kingdom Metazoa; phylum Chordata; class Aves; order Falconiformes; family Falconidae; genus Ibycter; species Ibycter americanus. The sequence continues at coordinate 38,761,213 of JAVJGI010000001.1, forward strand.
CACATTCTTCCCATTATGATCTTTGTCAGGCCACTAAACCTCGCTGTCCGCCAGTCTTTCAGGAATGATAGCGCTGACTCGACTCCCCGGAAGGCTGCATCACTCTTTGTAGGATAGAGCCTAAATAACATTCGTTCCCATTTAAAATGGCTAAAAACATTCCTGGACTTTTACTGTAGAGAGAATCCTGAAGCAGTATTTTGAATTGCAAACGCAAGCAGTTGAGACTTTCTCCATATTCTGGCCAGTATCAAGGCTTGCCAAAGAGATACCTCCAGGAGGATTAATTCCTGGATTTGTTTAAGGTCCTGTGTATCATGGAAAGGGCTCAATGGAGAGATTTACTGTGAGCAAGTCCATTTCTTCCTCTCAATGCCAATTTCACAGCTTTAATGCTGAAGAGTTGTGTTGTTCACAGCTTCCTTGGAGCTCGTCACTGAATTGCCACTGTAATGGCTTTGCTCCTTTTAACAGCCTATGGCTAGGAGTGTTTGGAGAGTGAGAAGCACAGATTTCAGGCCCAGAATTAGTCTTCTGGCAATACAGTGACCACCAGCAACAACTTGAAATTGCAAAATGAACATTTCTAGGAAAAAAAAAAAAATCCTTAATGTTTTCAGCTCAGGTTGGGCTGTTTCAACTAAAGCTTAAATAATTTTGATTAAAAAAAAAAAAAAATTGAACATCTTTGGAAAGTTGAACATTCCCAGGCAGAAATGCCACCTCTGTGCCCTCTAAGAGTTGTCATTTAGAGGTTCATTCCCCTCTTCTTTCTTCTTGAAGGTGGGCATTACAGTTACTCTGCCTCTCCGAGCTGCCGGAGAACATCTGAGGACTGCTGTGGCTGTGGGGCTCCTTGCGCAGCTGTAGCCTGCCTGAGGAACCAGACTTGTGGGGGGACTGCAACACCCACCGAGCACTGCAGCTGCCTCTGAACCAAACACTGCAAACCGGAGCTGAGTGTGGCTTTGGCTTCTGGTTGAGACCAACAACGCTTCAGCATCGGTAAACTAGAAAATGCTTCTTGACTTGTAGAGATCGGATGTTCAGGGTTGGGAACGTACGCGAGCTGTAAAGCTGGAGGTATATAACTAGGTACACCCAGCCCTGAGCAGCTCCACGGGCAGGGTGGCAAGGGTGATGCAGAGTGTGATGTGCTCTGTGGAGTGGGAATGCTGTGAGAGGACGGGGGAGCGCAGAAGGCAGAGCAATTTACCCCAGTGGGAAAGCTTTCAGGAGGGAGGAGGAGGAGGTTAACACCTTTCCCCTGGAAAGAAAAACAAAGCAAAACACAGGCGTGCCAGAGCCTCCTGAACGCCTGAGCTGGGACAATGCCTTTTTCTGTCTTCACCTCTGCCGGCGCAGCACCCTCTAGTATGGCGAGGATGGTCCAGCGGGAGATGGAAAGCTGCCACCCATTGAGTCACCAACACCACCTCCCACATCACTTTCCTATGTGCCTGTCTCCTAATTAGCCAATAAATTCACAAGCGCTTTTCTGTCATCCGAGGGCTGCTCCAGCAGCCTCGCGCTGGTAACGTTTCAATTGTGTGTCTATGTGCGCGCCGGTCCTGCCAGCTTCTGGGGCTCGGGGCAGGCGGCGGCGCCCAGCCAAAACCACAGAAAGGCTTTAGTGAAAAAGAATATGCTCCGAGTATGAGCAAATCGGTGTATTCCATTTGAGGTGATATTAACTGCTTTCTTCACAGTGGCTTCTAGGGCACAGCGCCTCGCCCTTGGAAAAAAGAGTGTTTTTCAGTGAAAGGGCTGCAAACCCCATGGCACATGAATGCTACACCGTGCTGAGCCCAGGGCTGATTGCCTGTGGGTGTCCAGGTTGTCTCGGGAGCTGCTCTGGGGTTTGCACCTTGAACAGGGACAGAAGGCTCAGGCTGGTGCTTCTCTCCACCCCTGACTCTTGCTGCCTGATGATTAAAGCTCAGGCAAGCTCCCCACTTCAAGAATCCTTTGCTAACCTGCCAAAAAGACATTCAGTGCCTTGAGTCTGTTGTAACTCGGCTGCGGTGCAAGTAGTTGGAGGCTCCTGTTGTGTGACAGCTGTGATTGATAACAGTTTGCCCCACTGATTTCAGCCACTGGGACTGGGTGAAGTACCAAAGCAGCAAAGAAGGTATCCAAACGGCGTGAGAGCTTTGGAGCTGAAAGACACTGGGGTGTGTGAGGCACTGTGGCAGGGAGGGAGTTGTACCTGTAGTTACAATGTCTTTATCACAAGGAAGAGGAGACAGCTTGAAGGGAAGAATTTTTTTCAGCATATCTGGCTGCTGGAATGATGTCCCCATGTAGAGATAGGCTGAAATGTGGTGCTGATGCTGTGTGCACACTCTGGTACTTGCCTGCAGAAGGCTTGCAGGCTGAATTCCCAGGCACGAGTCCCTTGGAAACTTCAGGAGAATGGGGTTTCCTTGGTAAAGAAGGGGCTGTGGGTGTTAGATTACATGAATAAGGGCTCATCTCCACAAACACAAAGGAGAACCCAGGTGCAGCTAACCCTAGGTTGGCTTTAAAAAAGAAACCCAAACACTGCGGATCGAGGTGAGGTGGCCTCCAGAGGACTTCACAGACCAAGGGGATGCAGAGGAAAAGAGTTTCAGGATTATGTAAGACTTATTGTGGTAAGTTTAGGCTATAACATGACTTTTAGGGGAGAAACCTAAGGTGGGCAATGAGAGGGTTCGAGGTAGTTTGGGGAGGAACAAGTATGAGGAAAACAGAGGGACAAGGGGACAAAAGGGGCTGGCTGCTTGTAAATAGGTGTCAGTCTGACCCAAGTCTGGCCATGCCCTGCTCCTGACCTACTCAGTCTTTCCCTTTTTCTCGTTAAACTCAATTTCTAGCCAGTTTGCTGGGTGAGGGGCGCCCTGTTCTGTGTGCATGTGTGTGCACAGGGTGCGAGGCACCAGAAACCGAAGTGGCACCTTGGGTCACAGCCTAGCTACTGGAAAGCCTGTGAGGCTTGAGGCTTGGCCGCTGGTGAGGTCCTAAGTCTGAACTAGCTGGCAGAGAGAGACCTGTTTGTGTTTGCATGTCTGTGTATGAGGCAACTGGGAGCCCAGGGGATCTGGGGCCAGCTACTGTGTTAAACCAGCATGGATTCATATTGTAGATATATTTACATTATATATGTATCTCCCCCCCTGCCCCCCAGCTTTCACCTTGGTTGCTGAATGTTACTGAGGAGCCCCAAGGATGCTACATCTCCAGGAGACACCAGGGTGAGGTGCGGACCGTTCTTAGCCACCATGATGGAGCATGGGCTGAAAAGATCTGCAAGTGCTGGATGAAGGTGGAGTGAAGATCTCAAAAAACCTGTGCTGAGTGGCTTCTGCAATGAGATGCCAGGCACTCCCCAAAAGAGAGAGCATGGCCTTCCCATCCCCTCTCATTTGGCAGTCTTACTTCATCCAAAGGCATTTATAGTAGGAACATTTCTTTTTATAAACTCTTCCATCAGCTGAATGCTCTTCTGCGGGGCATGTTGACACATCAAATTAGACTGTGGTTTGGGTGGCAGCCGCCATGGGCCCGAGGATGTGAAGATGCAAGTGGGAATGTTAGAGACGGGAAGGAGGAAGGCTCCTAATGGCTAAAACCTGTGGTCAATAGCTGGCTTTCAGCAAAACCACCTTCATCAAAGTCAAGCTGCCCTTGCTGCTGAGCAAGGCACTGGGATCCTTGCAGTCTGCACGTCCCTGTTGTCCCTTGGGCACAGACAGGAGGGTGGTGGGAATGTTCAGAGGTGGCCCCGTGCTTCAGCCCACGTCTCATCCTGTGCTGACCTGCCTTTGTGGGTGCTCTGAGGCATTTTACTTGCTCCTCTCCTCTTCTTCCACTGTTTTTTCATGTCTCTATGCTTCCCCGTTCTGGCTGAAAACACTGAAGTTCACGCCAGGAAAAGCTGTTTTCATGGCATCTTGCAACTGGCTGGCCCAACTCTGTGAGATTCCCACTTCCATCCAAGAGCTTGTCCTACTTTCAGGCCAGCCTGGGGAGATCACTCATGGTGTGAAATGCCTTCCCTCTGCCTTCCTGCCCTGGGGACTCACTGCAGCTCCCACCTGTCTGCTTGTGGGGTTCCCAGTGATAACCTTTTTCTGCTGCTCCCCAGCTCCTCCTTGGCATGTCCTTAGCTGGGATTTACTGAGTCATTGATGGTGGTGAGATGCATGGTTGTGGAAAGGAACAGAGGGCATTTGAGAGAACCAGGCACTGTGGAGACAGCAAAAAGCCTTAATGGGCTAAAACCTTTTGCTACTAGTTTTGGGTTATCCTGGGATTCAGCCTTTCAGCACAACCCTGGTGCAGATTGAAGCTCCCTGAGTTTCAGTCAGATCATGTGCTTGATGTGACACACTCATCCAGCTGGGTCCTGTGCCCTGCTCCTCCTCCTCAACCCTGTTTTGCAGTTTCTTCCCTATCCTTGAAGCCAAGCAGCAGCTCACTGGCTCCAGAGCCGTGGTGTTGGTGGTGCACCTCCTGGCACTGTGTATGTGTGCTTGACTCTGTCCGCAGCCTCTTGGGCTGTCTTCTTGCCTGACACACACTTGGACGTGGAGAAGCCAGGCCCGTGTCCCATGGCAGGACAAGGAACAGTGTATGGGTTTTCTCTCAATAAGATGCTGACATGGGGGTGCCTGCCATGGACCATCAGGTCTTGATGAACCTGTGCAGAAATATCTGTGCAATTTTTTTTTCTCTCTGTGGAGTTAGAAAAACAGGTTGGTTTGCTAGCAAAATGTTTTTTAACTCTGGCTGGACAGAGCCATCTCCAAGAGTGGGACCATGCCTTGTAACCAGCCTTACTACCACCAGGTACCCCAGTCCCAGGCAAATGAGACACCCCTGAGAGAAGCCAAATGTTTCCTACTGAAACAGCAGGTATGATCTCTAGGCAGCCCAAACCCGGTCTTAAAACTGTGTGATCTCTTGAATACTATGAATTGGCTGCTGGAGCTGCAGGCTCCCTCTCGGAAGCGGTATGGACACGTGGAGCTGGGGCAGGGCACACTCAGAGCCACCCAATGGCTTGGCTTCTCTCCTGCAGCAGGGGTGTATGAGCCAACCTCTGGAAGAATGCAGGTTGAAGACTAGTAGTGGAGATAATGTGGAAATGTCTTATAAACACATCTGGTGCTCCCACGTCTCTCTTTCTTGAGACTTAATTTAGCTGGAGAACAAAGTGAGGCATTAGATTTTTAGATTTACAATATCCTGAGACTAAAGAATGGCCCCAAACCAACGTATAGATATCATTGCTAAGGATAAAAAAGTTAGCTCTGTTCTTGCAGGCTTGCTGACATCTATACATGCCTGCAGCAGACCAGCAGTTCCTAGCTGCTCTGCAGAAGTAAAGACAGGCACTGAGATCCTGTGGCTGATAATTATGTGGAGGTTGGTGGTTCTGCCAAAAAGAAATCTGCAGGTTAGATGTGGCAGATACCTCACTACATGCTCCCTTGTAAGAGGAACCAAAGCACTTCGTTCCGTGTTGATGGATGCTTTGGAGGGTCCAACAAAAAAAGGAACCAGAGAATAATTAGGTCTTCAAAGAGAGAAATGAAACACAGTTGAATCAAGACAAAGTAGGAGGAAAAAAGCGGTGTGGTGAATAGGATGTTGAGCTGGCACTGAAGTCAGAGATGGTGTCCTCTACCGATCAGGGAAGGGCTGAGAAAAGAGGAAAGAAAATCTGAAAAGGATTGATAAACTAAAGGAATCCCGCTGGATATTAATCACTTGAAATGCAGCCTTTCAGAGGGGAAAAGGATCCAACTCCTGTAGCAAATGGTAGATTCATCGAATGTAAGACAAGGAAAGATCTCTGACTTCCCATATAAATCCCCCTGCCTGCCTGGGAGTTCCTGTGCCGTAACTCACAAGGGAGTTCATGCATGTGTTTTAGAAAGACATCCTGTCTTGATTTCAAAGGGAGAACCCACACCAGCCTTAGGTAAGTTGTTCCTGTAGTTAATTATCATACTGAAAGAGAAAGGAGTGTGCTTTATTCCAGACTGAGTTTGTCTGGCTTTGGTTTCAAGCCATTGGATCTTTTTAAGCTGTTGTCTGCTGGATTAAAGAGCCCTCTGCTGAATACAGACAAATCGGCAATCTAGAAACGAGGAGGTCCAAGGCCAAGCTCTGTTCCTTGTTAGACTTGCACAGCCCTGCTAAAAGCAGGATCATAATGCTCAGGGTCGCAGGATGCTGAGCTGGCTCACTAAGGACACCCTCCTTCCCCGTATCCACTTGGCTATTCCAGCTGTGAGGTCTCTCCAGGTTTTGGCTGGCAGGTCAAGAGGTGCCGTTGGATGTAAGGGAGGAGAAAAAGCAAAGCAACCTTCATCCCTCAACCACCTTTTATTTGTGGTAGACTAACCGAGCTCAGAGGAAGACAAGAAACACTTGGCACTGCAGCATATGTTTGCTTTGAAGAGCTGAGCCATGCTTTAGATCCCTTGTGTTGGGTTGGACAGTTGGGTCCTGAAGTGGGAATATGTGGGCCGTGCGCAGGGTCAGGCTGCATGGAGATCATGCTTCCCACCTGGCATTAAAGCTCGGCAAATTGAAACATCTTCCAGTGGCTTTGGCAGTAAGGAAATAAAAATTATCATCTCAAAACAAAACCGAACCCAAACAGGTTAATCAATACAGACAAAATCCCATTTAATGTGAAACAGTCCAACCTGGTGCTCTTGATGGCTGCTCCTGGGCTGGGAACAGCCAGAAGCACTGTCCTTGGCTTGTCCTTGGGATGCTGCCGTCCATGGACGCTGGGCAGGGCACGGCGCTGTGGTTTCCTCTGTAGGTGGGACACTTGGGCACAGCCTCCAGCAGCTCTAAAGCAGACTCCAGGGGGAGGGCAGAGAGGAGACACATCCAGGAGGAACTTGGAAAGGAGGAGGCCAAGGACAGAGCAAAGGGCCTCAAATTGGAAGGCATAAAAGAACAGCAGTCCCGCTCTGCCCCCTCTCCCTCCTCCTCCTCCTGGGCTGACGCTAAGTACGAGTTTCCCCTCCCACAAAATAAAGGCCTTGATGACAGGCTGCCTTCCCCAGAACAGAGTGTCGAGTTGAAATCTGGCCCTGAGGATTTGTGGTGGCTCAGGGCAAAAGTCAAAACAAACACAAACACATTCCCCAGAGCCGACGTCGATGCAACCCTGAAGAAGAGCCGGTAAACCAGAGTTAACAAGTGGGAGAGATTTCTGTTTGCACATGTGGGGGGGGACATGGAGGATGGCCAGGGTAGCAACAGGGGAAATTGTGGCTTTCCTTCAAGTTGCTGGGGCAGGGGGCTCTGGAGAAAATTGGTTTAATGCCTTCTTTCCAGTTGCAACATTGGCACTTTTCTTTTCCTCTTCCCTTAAAACATCTTGTTGCCAGGTGGGTGCCAGATCTTGCAGGCTTTGCCAAGAGGTGGCAGTGCTGGAGCTCAGTTGCCTGGGTAGGCAGGTGCCTGTGCCAAATGCCTACGTGTGTCCATGCACAGCACAAGTGGTGCCTTTGGGGCGAAGCACGAGGATGTGAGTAAAGATTTTGTAGTGCGACACAACCGGAGCAGTACTTATTTAAGACAGGATGGCGTAGAATATAAAAGGCCTTTCCTTTAATAACCTGAGTGGCTGGTCAAGTGTTGGCTCTGACAGCAATTGCTATCCCCAGCTGAGGTCTCTGGATTTTTAAACTCTTTGAATATGTTATTCACCTACAGTGCTTTTCAATCAAAGTGCTTTGCAATGGTAAAGGAGTGGTAACATCTACCCTATTGCACCATGGCGGAAAGAAAGGTTGGAAACCATCCCTTCATCCTACTTAGAGAAGGATCCTATAAGCTTTGGATGCCTGGTCCATGGGGGGAAAATGACATTCAGAGACCCCCAGGGAGAGCTCAGAGTTGTTGAGGTTTGGTCAGGTGTCAGGTAGGGCCGGTGGGCCATGGTTGCTTTACAGCATCTTTGCTCTGCTCGGGTGTGGGGTGAGGACAGGGGCATAAACAGCCTTTGGCATCATTTGGATAATTCATATCCAGACGCCCATGAACGGACCCAAGCTGTGATATTCACGGTCTGCCTTACGGCCTCCATGAGAGGCTGGATGATGGAGGGAACAGCCCACTGAAGTGCCACGTTTCATGGGAGCTCAGCTGTGGATGTCTGTGCTCTAAAACAAAATGCTTGAATGGGGCAAGAAAGAGACATTTAAGATCCACTGTTCATTGCAAAACAAGCGATGAACTCGCTTAGCAGTCAGTCACAGGGAGTGTGCAGTGCTTTACCCATCTGCAGGCCATTTAGGATCTCTGTGATTACAGTAAGTCACACAATTAATCCTAAGAATATAAAACACTGTAACCAAGGCTCATGTGGAATATTTGATTTAGTGCTGGAGTTCTTCAGAGAAGGAAAATAGAAGCTGCCTCCTACTAGACACCTCCCCAAACCTAGACTGTGCAAAGCTCTGTGTTAAAGCACAGTTTGGAAGCAGGCGAAGAGGCTTTTCTGTGTAATCAAGTGATTAACGTAAACCATGTGGTCTAATGATGTGACATCTCAGATGTTGCCCTATGCCACTGAAGATGCTGTGGTTTGAAAGAGCACCAAGCAGAGCTCGGCTCTCCCCTTCCTGAAGTTTATAGTTTTGCTGGATAACACATTTCAGTGGGTTTGTGCCGTGCTAGCAGTGACGGCTGAGAAGCTGGGAGATGCTGTAATAACAAGCAGTGAGTGCATGGCTCATCCAGCTCCTGTGGCACTTCCCCAGCAAAAGAGGGAAAAAATAAAAAAGGCTTTCCCCTTTTCTGTCCGTTCATCGTCAGGAAGGCTTCTGCTCGTCTGGCACTTGGCTTGGGCATTAGGAATAAAAGGACCTTTGAAAGTTCCCCCCACCCCTATTCCTACATGATTTTTCTGCCACAGTGCCTGAGCTCCTCCATGAATTAATGATGCGTTTCTCCTCAGAGCCCCCCAGAAGGAAAGGAGCTATGGCCAAGGAGAGGCGGTGTGCCCAAACAGCAGAAATATATACCTGTGTACACGGTGACCTCCTCTCTGATCCAAGCTCTTCTTTGAGCAGATCACCTCCCTTCTTTGGCCACAGGTTTCTTTCCTGATATCTACTGGAACAGAATTTTGTTTTTCCCCTTCTGAGTGCTTTAGACTATGGGCTAGTCCAGCCCAGGCCAGCCAGCAGAGAGTATGTCTCTGAGGGGTATCTTGAAGGTCTGAGGGATATTATGCAGCTTTAAGGAATATTTCTAAGCACTTTTCAGGTTTTGAGAAGAAAGGATTACTGCTTCCAGACTGCTGGGGGCATTTTGATAGGAAATGTTTGCTTTTGAACCCCTGAATGAAAATGTAACCATGAACCAGTGCCAAAGCTGTGTTTTCCTGAAGAATCAGGATAACTGTTGTGATACACTGAAGATTTGGGCTCTGTTCCCTTCTCTGGGGTGACCTTAAAATTCATGCCTCTGTCCTGCCTGACCTTTGGGTGAAGCTGGGTCTTTATGCATGAGGAAACTTTGGGTTACATGCTGGTTTAGTAACTTATTCCCAAACTAAGCATGTTGATAGCACATTTACATACAAAAGGGATCAAGGGAGGGATTAGTTTCATTTCTCTTTAAGCCATCTAACAGCTATCCGTCCTGTCCAAGGACAGGTTCCCTCAAAGAGGAAGCGGCAGCTCCATTAGGCATCAATCCATCTGAAGTCTGGGGTCTGGGACAGGAGAGGTGAATTATGCTCCACCTGTGATGACCGAGGGGTTTAGGTGGCTAGGTCAGAGCAACACTTAACTGTTAGACAGCCACAGTTAGCGACACTGATCCCACCCCATTCTGAAAATCCCACAGTTAGTCAACCTTAACCAGAATCCGGGAGTTCTGCCTCTGTTTCTCACATTAGCCACCAGACCTTGCTCCTGATTTCTGGGTTATGGTACCTTGAAGGAGAAGAGTTCCCCTTGGACGTCTCTCTGCATACGGCAAGGTCAGCTCTCTACAATTCCTGACAGATGTTTAGGACAGGGAAGGGTGAAATACATGCAAGTGCTTTTTGTATCTTCTGCAAAGGGAAAAGACACAGTATGTATTCTGGGAGAAAATAGAGGTCATGAGCAAGCCCATTCTTCTTCTGCCCTTTTTCTCCTGCAGCTGCCCTGTGCTAGGAGAGGACCTGATCTCACCCCACGTCTTCTGTGATGCTGGTGAAAGGCTGCCGTTCCTCTCCACAGGAATGCAGAGATGTGAGCCCCACAGCAGCAGCAGCAGATACTCCAGTTGGCATACAGGCGAACCTAGTTCAGAAGCAGATTATAATCAGATTGTCAATCTCATCACCACAGGATGGTGATGAGGCCAAGAGTTTTGGAAAAGTGTTTATAGCTAAAAAAATAATAAAAAAAGAGTTTTGCAAGGAATAGAAAAAAGTAAGTATGGGGATTAACATAGAGGGCTGATACTGCACACCTCTCTTCTGTGGATATCCTACACCATCCTCCAAAACCATTAGGGTTTTACAGCTGTCAGACGTAGGATATCGGGCAGATTGGACCTTGGGACTAATCTGGCTTGACATTTCCTTCCATTCTTTCCTGTCAGGGGCTATCAGGAGATGCACTTGACTCCTCACCAACTGTTCCTAAACCATCTGGCCCAGCAGAAGTCAAGAAAGTTCAATATATTCTGTGGGAAGAGAAACAGGTTATCTTCCTCAGAACAGGATTTAAAGCATCCAGCCTTTCTCTACCCCCTCCTCAGCCCCCAAATCAAAAGAACTTCTTGCAGCATTCCTGAGCCCAGTCCTTGCAACTTTATTGTCACATATTTAGCATTTAAAACACTGTATTTTACCCTGAACTTTAAATTGTCCTCCTTCTCCTCACTGCTTCTGTCCTTTCCCATCAGTGACAGTTGTAGTCTATTTGATACAGGCCAGGTTACTGAACCATGACCGTATAATTATGGTTGGAGCCACAGAGCTATTTTTATGCCCTGCCAGGGATTATTCACTTATCAGGAATGTATATTTAAGTGGCAGGCTCTGAACTGTCCGCTATAAATAGGCAAACCCAGTGCCCTCTGTGTTTTCTTTCAACTCTGTCATCTATCACGCCTTCAATTTCCGCAACCACATCAACGTCTGTGCAGAGCAGGACGAGTCAGGCTGGAGGGGAGCAGCTGGTGACCTCGTATGAAAAAAAAAAAAAAAAAAGACAGGGAAAGGCAAGGGAACATGTAACACCATCTTCTCTTGAGCGTGGTGATAGCCTGGAAACGGAAGACGGGCTGTCGTGCTGTCTGCTAGGGTTAGCTTTCCTTTCAGCATGGTTATTGCTTGGCCCCAGGGTCTCTGTGCTGCTCTGCACGGCAGCTTCTCCCCGTCAGCAATCAGTGGCCAAGGGGTGGCATGAGGACCTTGGCTCTGGGACAGATGGAGAAGGAGCCAATTGCACCCATCTCAGGGTATCTCCCTCTGCAAGCCCTTGTATGACAGAAGGTGATAAGGAGAAGGCAAGACAAAAATGTTTTCAAAGAGCATTGAGAAGGTTTATCCAAATATGATGTCTGCAGCCCATCTGGAGTGCTGGCTGCTTCTTTTAAATACAGGTGTGGTGTCACCAAAAGTGGACACAACCTCATCAAGGAGTGGTCCTCAGGTGCTGATAATTTCCCGTAAGTAATGACTGTCCTGTGTTACTCCTCCTGGGATGTTTCTGCTGGTTTGCAGCTGGCAGCACAGATACCTCATGCTGGAATTTCCCAGGTTTGGTTCCTGCATGGTGGCATGACATCTCAGGGCATTTTGAATTCCTTCAGCCCACCAACCTGTCTGCTTTTTTGTTGGGGTTTTTTTATTATTTATTGTTCTGATAGGGATAAGAGACTTTTTTTGCCAATCTTGCATGGGGCAGCAGACATGGGAAGAGGTATTTTCTGCAGCATCTGCAAAATTTTGATATGCTACAGCAGAGGTAAAAACCACTTTCTAGGGCAAGATACCAGGTTGGCATCTGCTAGATTGGATGGACTCCTTTCCTCTCCTGAGAGCATGTGGGTCTCAACCCTTGGGTGAACCTGACCCCAGTGGGCTCAGCCAGTCTCACTGCCTCTCCAGCAATGCCTGGGGATGTGTTTCTGTATAGGAAGTTCAGTACCCTGAGACAGAAATCTTGCCTATCTTCATTCACCTCGGAGAGTATCTGATTAGCAAGTTATATGCATTGCTGGGCTATTATCCCGTCCCTGGGTAAGGCAGGGAGTTGGTATGCACATGAAATACCGATTATTATCAGTTCTTCACATTTTCTCGGGCGCACGCTGCTGCCTGTGACCCAAATGAAGGGCTTGGGCAGCAGCTGTATCTGGGGCAGATTCCTTGCGAGAACAGGGATGCGGAGTTTGGCAGAATTGCTTCAGGAGAATCAAAAAAAGACAAATCTAAACACCGATAAGATCTAACTGCATCTAACGGTTTGCTAGCATTTAGAGAAACCTGCGCCTGCATGCTGAAGAGTACGGTAGGAGTAAGGAAAGCCTCCTTGCTTTACCACCTTGGCTACTCAGATGCAGCAATCCAGACCATTGTTTCAACCTGTGAATTTACTCAAGCTGATAAAATATGCTTCCTCCCGTCTTTCACATAGCACATTGCGTCCCTCCTGACTCTTTCTCAGAATTTCTGGCTGCACATTCCTTGGACTTGCTGCTCAGTCCCCTTTTAGCACAGCTGATACTGTACAGTAACTCTGGTATTCTTTCCCTTCCAGACTTCTCCAAGTGCCAGCGGAACTTGTGGTTTTGTGCAGGCCATTGTGACCTTGTTTCTTCGAAAAAAAGAGAGAAGGGGAAAAAAAAAAAAAAAAAGACTGGCCATATGATCACTGATCTAATTTCCCTATTTCTGATAACACATTTCTCAATGCTGGTAAGGGTGATAGCACGGCACATTCCTGCGAATCTTCCCGTGGCTTTGCACTTTGGCACTGTGCAAGAGAGGAATTGCTGGGGAGACTTTCCTTGTGTTTTCCCTGCTGATTTCCCCCAAGGAGCAGTAAGGTCAGACACTGAAGTCTCAATAAAGCAGACATCAGAGGTGTGGATGTAGGATCAGTTTCATTGCTGCAGCGCAGCCATTTCTACGTTATGATGCAATTTCTGGCACCTGATGGCCAAGGCCGGCGATCTCCTGCCACCGCGAGCCTACCTGGCTGCTCAGGAAGAAGCTGAACTCCTGTGTGCTCGTTCGTATACTGATACGCTATCCGTCTGGCTAGATAAGCTTTGCTTCGTGACTTTGTTCTTCCACGTTCTGCACACTGAGCATCTCCTGGCAGCGCTATCTCTATTTTTCATCCCACATTTTGGTTTTGTTGTGAGGACCGGGCAGTCTTTGCTGTTTGGGAAGGTCCTATCGAGCCAGCAGTCCCAGGATACCTTGCTGTTTTCTGTCTCTGTTCTCATCAAGGCCTGAAATGTGAAATACCCTTTTCTAATCTGGCAGTTTTATGGGAGTTGTATGCATTCACCTTGGATTCTGTCCAGAACATCCCTTTTCTGGAGCTATTTCTAAGCTAATACTGTTGTTCTGTGTTGCTTGGCTGCTTTCCTATGCTTTTAAGTTACACACCCTGCCTCTCAGAAATACCACTATCAGGATTTTGTCACGGCCTTTTCTACTGATGTCATGTTACTGATGGGGATTTCTGACACTTATCAGTCCCACGGGTATTGCATGCCTTTTTTCCTGGAAGGGTCTCTTGCGCCAATCCTGCTTCAAAAGGGATGTTTTCTTCACACCAAATTCCAAAGCAAATGCTGAAAATAATTAGCTTGTTGCTGGCTTTCCTGACCTAGAGATGCTGATATGCAGATGGAGAATGAAGTTTCATCTAAGTTTAACCAAGTCGAATAGAAATTAATCTAATTTCAGCTAGGTTTCTAGTCTGAGCCAAGCACTTTGGGTCTGTCCCTGGTCAATAGCATGAAGTTTGTACTTACAGAAGGTGCTTCATCCCATCTGGAGGTAGCTGTGTCAGAGAGGTGGATGAGGCTGTCTGCAGGCTCGTAGCTCTACACCACCTCCAGTTAAATGGCTACTCAAGTGCCAAGGTATCATTCTACGCACAGATTAAGAGACCAAAATTAAAGACCCTCCTCATAAGCAAGTTGTTCAAACACCTGCTATAGTCAATGGGAGTCCCATCAGCTCAGAGCACGGGCACGAATCAGTGGCTAAACATAACCATTTATTGCCATATGAGATACCCGAGGAAATCCTTCCCTGCCTGTAGCAGTCACCGCAGAGCAGCCATAACCTCTTATTGGTCCTGTGCTGCATTTGTCAACCCTATACAGATGTCCTGAATACATCCGAAAAATCTCAAACCACACTTCAGATGTCTGCATTCAGGCAGATGCATCATACTGCTGGTCTTCGTTGACCAGAGAGGGAGGTCAAATATCCTGCTCAGCTGTAGACGCTTAGATGTTATAAATTTGAGTGTCTCAGCCTGCAGGTTGATACCATCCTTGGCTTTCAGCCAAATAAGTAAATAAAAAGGTGAGATCACTCTGATGTGCCCAAGGAGGCAAGGACATAGGAATAAGGAAAGGGGAAGATGCATAACTATACCGTGGTAGATGGATAGAAGGATCCTGGGCCACATGTCCTACCTTTGATCTCTGAAGTGCTCACAGGCTTGTACACATCTCCTCTCCAGAGTGTCCTTACTTTATTGTGCCAGAGATGAGAATTTTTCTAGTAGATGGAAATAGTTGACAGATTACACTGAATTCCTAGATATGTAGGGCACTGCTGTTGGTTCAAACCCTACAAGAGCATGTCATGTTTACAATTGATTGACATTAATTCCTCCTGCTTCCTGGAATAACAAATGTTCCTTCACAACTAACTGACCCAGGCCTGGGAAGATCAGGTTTATGTTTTACATCTTCAGCGTATGCAGCGCACTGTAGTCCACAACAGGCAGAGCAGCCAGTTCACTTTCAGGTGCAGTAGAATTAGGAGCCAGGTTGTATGTTTATTTTCCTTGGCTGACACCTTGAAATAATAGGTTGAAACATTTCTTCTGTCCTGCAGAGATGAAGGGAATTGTTTGCAGTGGAGAAGAAGCAGCTGCACATCTGCCAAAGGAGAGGGGAAGGTCGTGGCTGCCGCGCCGTTCCCTCTGCACTTCTGTCCTCCCTCTTTGCAGAGGATGCGCCGATGTCTTAAGTGATGTGCTAATGTGAAGAGCAGCCAGCATCTGAAGTGGTGCATGGCTGCAGGCTGCCATGCCTACAGGAACCACATCTGCATCCCAGCACGTCCAGCCACCACTGAGAAGTCAAAGGGAGCTGGCACAAACATGAAGGACCATGGAAATCCCATTCTTGTGTGGTCTGAATTATGGGTTGTCTCTCTTTTGCAAGGGGAATTTCACCCTGTGTGACTATTTCTCCTGCTGCCATGTGCTTGCAGCATCTCAAGATGTTTTGTAGAGGGTGGCGCCTCCAGGTTTATAAGGAGGTCTAGTGAGAAAGAGGCTGTGGCTAGTCCTGTGCCTCCCAGGAAGGAATATTTAGGAGCTCTCTTCCTGCCTGTACAGACTACTTCTTCTCTTTTTGCACCCAGACAGCATTTCCTCTGAAACCAGGCCACTGGAAGCTGCCCTAAATTTTACCAGATGATCACTTCTTGAAAGCCTGACTGCAATTGTATGTCTTGAGCAAGTTCCAGGAGATTTTGTGAGACAGAAGGGTCCAGTTGATGACATAACAGCAACAGTAGGTCTTTTTCCCCCTATTAAAATAAAATAGCAGTTTTGCAGGACTTTTCTCAGACTCATGACCACTTCCTAGCAAACAAAGATTTTTCCTCTTGACAAATAGCAGGGTGACCTAGTGACAGGTGGGGTGACTAAGGAGGTAACATCCAAATTCTCTTTAACATATGATGTCTTTAACCAGCACTGTCAAAACCTTCCCCTCCAAAACATACATTCACTCACTTAAGAAAATAGCAGGGCCATGGGAACAATAAACCCTCTGTTGCCCAAATGCATTTATGTTGGCTCACTTAAGCCCGAGCACTGACATCGAGAGGAGTACATAATTTTCTCTTTCTTCTGTTTCTAAAACATACAGTCTTTTCCCGCTGGAGTTACAGGAAAGAGCCCTATTAGCACAGGACTAAGATTTTTGTTTAGAGGCCTCCAGGCAGCATGGCAAAATCCAGGAGAACTTGGCACCTGCCTACACATGTCCTCTGCCTCCTAGTGTTCTCCATTGACTTAAGTCCATCTCCATCAACCTCTCCATCCATTTAGAAAAATAGTGGGGCTTGTCTTTGTCCCTTCCACCAATTCATTGTGGTTCACGTGGCTGTGCCTCATCTTCCCTTCTCATATGCCGTAATTTCCCTTCTTACTAATGGATTTCCTTTTTTTCTGATAGAGCTGACACTCTACTAATGACACATTTGCACGACCCCTGGGGCTCAGGAGCTTTTCTGCCATTGGACATCTCAAACCATCTGCTTTGTCTGCCAGAAGAGGCCAAAGATGCATTAAACGTGTCAGAATTGTTTGGAAAGACACAGATGAAAACAAACATTTTTCAGTAACTGAAGGTTGCTGAAAAACTACTTATGTGCTGTTTGGTTTGGGGTTTTTTTGGTTTTTTTTGTTTGTTTGTTTGTTTGTTTTTCTTTATTATGTCAATGGAAAACAAGAAACTTTTCTGCTTTCCTTTGAAAAATTGCTTACATCAAAGGAGAAAAAAAGGAAAAAAAAATATCCCTTTTTTGTATATCTTTTTCATTAATATCTGTAGGCAGATGGAAATATTTCACACAGAAGCAGAAGACAGTGTTACAGAATCAATGTTAACTGTGTCTAAAGTTGAAAGATCAGATGAAGGTCTGGAATGGTTTCTTCTTATTGCTCATGAGATCTCTAAACAAGAAGAGATATATGAAAGAAGGAAAGCTCCCAAAAAGACCGGGCCAAGTTTTGGTTCATTTGCAGATGAGCCATGTCTCAATGAAAAAAAAAAAGACATATTAATCTACTGGGAATATCATAAAAATGTCATGCCTGAGCTGTGTCAACTAGCAAGAGTTGTTCTGGCAGTTCCAGCAACACAAGTGTGTGCTGCAAGAGCATTTTCAGTCCTCAGATTTATCATTTTGTCGCAGACACGCAGTGTGACAGTGGATATATTAGATGTTATTTTATTTCACTAAAATAAAGTGCTCTTAAAAAACCCTGTGTTTATTTGACAACACAAAAAAAGCACTTGGAAAATTTTTGTTGTTAAAGTCAGAAAATAAACAAATGGTCAAAAAAGAATAGTTTTAATTTTGAATTTCAACACTGTTTTGAACTAAGACTTGAGTTTGATGAGTGTTGGTTCTGACTGGTTTGTTCTGGTAACAAAACATTTGTTTTATTTTTGTGATGTGTTGAACTGGATCTGAACCCAGGCTGGATACAACTACATCCAACCCCAAAACGAGTGGAATAGCTGTCCATCTGTGAAAGACCTCTTTAGCTCCCTTACAGATTTAATATTCTCTTAGTCTATGAGAACGACTTGCAGATTGACTCCTCATCCAACGGGTCACTGGAGATATCAGCTCTGCAGGTGAAAGAGCAAGTTCAAGGTCAGACCAAACCGTACGAACCCTCAGATCCATGATCTGAGTCTGTCCAGGCTGTTAGCTTGGTTATACCACAGTTCCAAAGCTACATATATATTAATAAATAAAACTATTTTAGTCTTTTGGTTCCAATGTGAACTTGCTTAGCCAGGATTATGTCCTCACGGCTGAACTTTTGTTCTTCCAAAGATGGTGGCCTCATCCATCCCATCAAGCATTGGAACAGGCTGCCCACCGGAGTGGAGGAGTCACCATCCCTGGAGGTATTGAAAAGATGTGTAGATATGACACTTAGGGACACGGCTTTGTGGTGGACTTGGTAGTATTAGGTTAATGGTTGGACTTGATCATCTTAAGGGTGTTTTCCAACCTAAAGTATTCTATGATTCTATGTGTTAGGATCTATTCTTATCATCCTCTTAGCTGTGCATGGGAATGCCTGGAAAAGTGCTGGTAGCCAGAAAGCACAAAAAAAATAACACCTGGAGGCTTGTGTGTCAGTGCCCCATACCATACCCTGATTGCGCTTCGCTCACTGCTGTAGACCTGACCAGGCAGTCTAACCTCTGCGCAGGAGAAGCAGAGATGCTCAGGCATAATCTGTCCAGGTACAGGAGGACTCAGAATCACTGTTTTATTCTGAGCGTGGTCAGTCTCTGCCCCTCATGAGAGCCTGGACTTGCTCCAGACCTGAGTGTGACCTTGAGTGCGAGCCGCGCAGAAGCTGAAGGAGCGTGGATGTGGGAAGGGGTGCAGCCCCTGGGCCATGGGGGTGTACAGACACTCCGTGAGGGCAGGCGGTCAGAGGACCTTTGAACAGCTCACCTTTCCAAGAAGAGGCAGCAGTGGAAAGGGCCAGGCAGCCCAGCTAGGCAGGGAGTTCTCCCTGCGGCAAGGAAGCTTGGCAGCCGTTCCACAGAAGGTGGCAGGTCTGCAAATGAATTCACCCCAGCGCGACTCTATCAAAGTCAATGCAAAATAACCCCTCTGAGGTCAAGTAAGTAACATCTGGGATGAATTTGGCTTCCTGGAGCTGTCTGTATTAGAAATAAGCAAACAAACAAACGTGCCAATTAACCCTGCTCCCCCCCCCCCCCCCAACAGAAGTATGTGTTGCAGGGTTAACTTTACGGGTTATTTTATTTAAGGCTAGAAGATCAGCTTGCTAACCCCAAGCAAAGGCTGGTTCTGCATTTAAGATCCAAGCCAGGAAGAAGACAATTGGCTTCGATTCCTCCTGATCCCCATCCAGAAGAAGTCATGTCTTAGTTTATTAAGATTTAAGGGTCCGGGCTTGACTGCTAGCCCGGACTCAGGAGTTTCCCTCAGAGATTCTTTATGTGCACTCATTTTCACATATAGTTAATAAAGAGCCGTCCCCATATTTTATGGCAACTGCTCTTGATTTTATGAACAGGAGAGAAAAACATCAGAGGCTGCTTGGAACATGCTAAAATAATTTAATCTAAATTACAGTTCATGGTTCTTTCTTGCTTTAGACTTCCTGGGATGACAAATTAGATATCAGTGCCTCATGACGAATCCCCCCCTCCAGCTCCTTATCTTCACCTCTGCACTGAAACTTCTTCATGGTCTACACATCTCTCCTTTCTAACAGGTCTTTTCTTCTGGTCTAAATATTTGTCCTTTCGAACAGGTCTCTTCTCCATTAAGTGACTTCTTTAGAACTCGGACCCCAAATCTTCAGCCCTACCTATGACCACACACACAAACAGAGCAATTTATTCAAAAAATATCATGTTATTTTTCATGCTCTCCTCCCTGAATCATTACCTACCTTGATGAGAGAGGATGCGATAGGTACACTACATCAGTGTAACACCAAACTGTTCTTCCGAAATGGATTCCCACCCCCGCCACCCCCACCCCCACATTTATGACTTGCACAATGAAGGAATTCTACTATTTTGATGGGAGAAAGAAGCAACAGTATTCTGACAAAAAAATGGTCTGCCTCTAAGTGGTGTTTCCAGCTCAGTTATGAGGCATTAGGAAGTTAAAAGAAGCATCCAAATATTGACTATCAATCTAAATTGAATATACAGACATTCTTGTTTGGTTAAAGTGCAGTTCACTGGACTGTGATAGTAGGGATAAAAGGAAAGTCATTTAAAACATGAAAAAGTTAAAATGAGACAGGTTTTTTTTCCCCTGCAAGCAATATTTCCCCCTGTGAACTTTTCAAACAAAAAGAACCTGGAATTATAATTCCGATTGAATTATTTTAACATACCTCAGGCCACTGAATTTAAAAGATCTTAGATAAATTAGGGAGGCTAAATCCACCCGTGGTTACTAAGCATGATAGTCCAGATGTAAATTTAATCTCAGTAAATTCCAAAATTGTTGACTCCCAGAGCCTGGGGTAGAGCAATCCTAGAGGACTGCTTTAATCTCATTTTTTTCTTCAGGCACTTTTCCTAGGTGTCTGGTGCTGGTCACTGTCAGAAACAGGGTAAGACCTTTAGTCTGACTTGGTGCAGCTGTTCTCATGGTCTCAGACCAGTACCGTAGCTGGATGCGATGCAACCTCAGCATAACTTCTGCACACGCTGGGAAAAACAGGCATTTTTCCTGCATCAGTTGTTTTAGATTAACAATTATGCAAGGCTTGGAGGAAGAGGTAATGCTTTTTATTGAATCTAATGATGTATTTTGAAAAATTAAAAAAAAAACAGACTAGCGCTCACACACAAGTTCTTTTTTTCAGTTTTGAAATAAAAGCAACAATTGTCTCAGCTAAATGCAAGTTTAAGAACAATCGCTCGCAGTTGAGTTGATCAGGTTAATCAGAGCATCTAAGAGTGAAAATGTCTGGTACTTGTAACAAAGAAGGAGTGTTAGGAAGGTGAAATATATCTATAAAAAGATATGTTAGTTACGGAGGGGAAACATAAAAAACCTGTAAATCTATATTTGAATCTGTTCCTTTCACACCACTTTTACTGGCTGAACAATCATTTTTAATAACAGGTTTTAAAACATCTCCCTCTAACCCAGATTATTACTAAAACTTTTTGGAAAATCAAATTTCCTTCCCAGGGGAAATGCCAGCATTTCTACTTCTGTTTTTATTCCAAATTGGAACACAGAAGTGAAAATCTGAAACTTCTTGTGAAATGGCATTTCCAAAAAAACTCTCGTTGGAAATACTGAAATATTTCTTGTCAATAGCACTGACTCGTTGTGTTTCAGCATCATAGGATTATTTCTTTTTGACAGTATACGATTGCTTCATTTTGACAATGCTGAAGATTTCATTTCAACAGGACAGAAATGTTTTACATCAACGTAGCCGCACTCTATGAAACACTGAAGCCGTCACTGAACGCAATTTCTAGAAGTCAAAACAAGACTGTACAAAGCAGCAGTGTCTACACACAGTGGGCTTTGCCTTATCAGATGAAGCACGTTGGCAATCCTAAAGAACAGGAGAAAGCTGAAATGGCAAATTTAAAGTTGCAGTGAGGGGAGGCTGGACAATTTTTGTCAAGAATTTCATGGAAATCGAGCTACACCCACAAAATATTTGGGTTTCATTGATGCAGCATTTGCCAATGGAAAACTGTCCCATCCAAAATTTTCCGCCAGGCCTGCTCAGAACGTGCCTTGGCCCGGCAGCGCGCGTAGGCGAGACGCCAGATTTAGGAAACCTGGGGCCTGATCCTGGCCTCACGTGGCAGTCCAGTGGGGACCCGAGAAGGACGTGTGATTAATAGTGAAACACTTGGGCGGCCAAACCGCGCCAAAAAGCACAAAGTTAACAGAGGCCGTTCTCCGCAAGTGTTCATTGTGGAGCAGAGCTGTGGAGCTGTGGCTGGCAAGGAGCTCCCTGATGAGCGTGGTCGTGGTGGGTATTGTCCTGCGGCACACAACAGCACGGGCTGGGACAGGGTCTGCGCAATAATGAGCAAAACTATACCTTGGAGCAATGTTAGGGTACGTGTTGGTCTAGGGGGTTGCTTGGGGTGGTGGGCGTTTTGCCCTTAGCAGAGCTGTATCCTATATGTTCAAGGTCTAAATCCAACATTTTTCTTTGGAGATTAGGAACGCGTTGTAAAACTTCCCAGTGCTTGAGCCTGGGTAGGTTAATGAAATATGAAAAACATGTAATAATGGCAGAGCAACCACCTCCAACACCCACCCTTGCTCTGATAACTTATAAGTAGATCAGACAGGTATCCTGCAGTTCCCAAGGTGCTTGGGAAGAGAGAAGGAGCAGGGGCTGAGGATGGGACAAGCAATTTCTGTGAGCTTTCTCCACTTATTTCCTCACGGAAGGGCTGGTTTGGAGGTGTGGCATCATTCTCACACCCCAAAGCTGTGGCTGTGATGTCCCATGTCTTCACACGTGGCAGTGGCCAAGCTGTCCTTAGGAGAGGGAAGAGAGCAAGCTACAGCCCCTCCAGTGGGGTGAAAGCCCCTCCAGTGGGGTGAAATACTTGTTCCAGGAGAACTATGAGAGCAATTCCACCAAAAAACCAGCCAGCCAGTCTTGTCTGCAGCTGACAGATCTTCAGGCGTGGCTGAAAACCAGAGTCTGTCTGTCTGCTCTGTTCCTGGAGTCTCCATAAGCCAACACCACGGAGCCGTTCCCAGCAGCTCCCTGTTCCCGTGAAACCACATCACAGGAGAGCAGGGCTGGCAAGGCTTGGGAAAGCAATCGTTGCACCCATTCTGCTGTCCTGGGGCACAATTAGCTGTTTCTAAGTAATTGCAAATGACATGGCCCTGCTTGTACCCTGAACCTGGCTCATGGTCTTTGGGAAGATCAGCCCAATAGGCTGGTGCACCTTCTCCACAGCGTGGGCTGGATGAAGATCAATGCCATCCAAGGTCCAAAAAATAGAGGGGAAGAAGCGTGAGATGCTGCAAACTCTGGTCTCAGCATCTCTCTCCAAGGAGGCTATGTTCTTGGCAGCTTCAGGGTGCACCATCCATCCCCCTCAAGAGCCATGATGCAGTTGAGGAGACCAGGCGTCCCGGTCACACGGAGCCTCTCAAAGCCAGGCAGAAACTCCAAGGCCAGCACAGTGCTGGGTTTACATTTCCTCGAGGGCCTAATAAGTCTTCCTTCCCTCCCTCCATCCCTGGAGAGATGGCTGCTTGGATTGTTACCGTCCTTAATTGTTGATGATATACGAGAGCACATTGCAAAGGTTTGTTATTCTTGGAAGAGCCGTGAGGGAGACCTTTCCAGCAATGTGTCAGGGCTTAGCGCACAGAGCTGTGCGGCTTTGGGCCCTTTTTCAGAGACACAGCTATATTTCAGCTGGAAGCCCTTTAGGATGACAGGATGTGTCTGCTGGAATTACCAGAGAGTGGTCACTTGTACTCCACCGGGAGGAATGGCTTTTTTAATCACTGAAGGATAGATGAAGGCATCTGTGTTTTTCAGATACTATGGGGAAGGGAAATTGTGGATGCAGGTAACAACAGGTGCAAGCCCTCCATCCTCATCTTCCCTTCCCCATCTGCATTACTCCCAAAATGAAGTTACCACTATAGGCAGGATGAAAATACATCCCCTCTTCCTTCTAGGAGATGTTGTCTTCAATGTCTTCTTAGGGGCACCTCAGGGAAGGAAAGATCTTTAAAGAACATAAAAGATCATTTTATACCTGTTTGGTAGACATGCAGTTTGGAACCGTTGTAAGACACGGTGGCTGTGGGAAGGTGGTCACTGCCTTGCAGGGTACTGGTCGCACATAGCACTTGGTGCAGTGACCCACAGCTCATTTCCCACACCAGCAATACTCTGTTCTCCAGCTGTTTGGGGCTATACATTGGTGTTGGCTTTGTGTGTCCTTAGGACCAAATGCCTCTTCCTTCCTTCTCTGCCTGCCCAGCCATGCAACTAAAGGATCAGACTATTTTTGCAGCTCCTTCTGAAAACCAGCTTCTTCTGCAGTAGCTCTAAAAGGGATACATTTAACAGCACAGTCAGTCTCATGTCCTTCTACCTTTCCATATATGCTACAGCAAGGCAGCCTGGGCAGTGCTTTCAGTATATAAAACCTTCGTTTTCCACATTTTAAAATATTTTGCAGTGAGGATGGATGGCATTGAATCAAATTAGGTCTATTGCTGTTCTAAAGACTGGCAGGACATCCATAAACAGTGTGTGCATTTGTGTTTGTGTGCATGTGTAGACCCAGACTGATAAATACACAATGGTAACAGATAATGCGCGTACAGAAATGGATGAATAAATAGCTAAATGGATAGATGAGAATACATGAGAAAGGACAGAATCTAAGTGCACAAATGGCTAGATTAATGCTTTCTTATTTAGTCTCCAGTTTATATTATGTTATAAATAATACCTTTGTTTTACTGGATTTTGGAAAGATGAGGAGAAGCTAATTCAGAATTTTCTGGAGGGTGGGAACATTTGGAGCAAATATCCCCATTGGAACTGTTACGGCCAAAAGTGACTTTATCTATTGCAAACAGTGTGGCAGGCCACTTTAAGGAGCTGAGCTACTTAAATAGCTCTTGGAGCCAGGTTCTTGGTTGCATCCCAATGATACAGCCTCTTCTCACAATGTCTGTCACTCCCTGGATGCAATATAGACATCTCAGTGCTGCTGAAAACCAAGGTTTTGGTGATGATTAATAACTAACAGATTTTTTTCCACCAGGGGAAAAAACCAAAACAACTCACAACAATTAGGATGGGTTTCCAGCCTGTGGGTGTTTGCTGGGCCTGATGATCAGAAGTGTAAACAATACTAAAATAATATCCCGCTGCCCCCCCGGGGCTTTCTGTGGAACAGAGTGTCCAATTCGCTTGCATTTCAGGGTAGGGAAGAGGCGGTGTGGTTCCTCTTGATGAGGACAAACATGGATGGAAAATAACACGGAGAACCATATTAAGAAAAAAGGCCATAGGAAGAAAAACAAACGCAAACTAGAAAGTGGTCAGGCAAGGGGAAAAAAGTGGCCTTTTGCCTCCAGCACCACTTCTGGAGGAGCAGGGTATTTGAAGAGTGACTGGCAGCAGCACACTGGGCAGCACTTGCCCACCCCAGTGCTGTCCAAAGCATCACGAAGCTGGTGCTCTCAAAGACAAGTGTGGGGTGGCTCGTCACTGCCAAGGTGCTGTCCTGCTCGTGCCTTGCACAAGGTCTTGCCCAGTTTGCTACATCCTTCACAACTGGGATTGCCATCTCTGGGGGTAGATGGCCCTACTGCTCCTCCTAGCATGGAGCTCTTCGCATTAAGTGTGGGGCTGGTGGACCCCTTGCCTGTGTGTCACATTCACCGGTGAGGTAAGAAGGTCTTGCTCTCCATATGTAATGGCAGCCACCTGTAAAACAAAAGCATCCAGGACATTAGAGGTGGCTCACCACCCGCAAGCTTTCTGGAACACCATCTACACATGTCAAAGAAGTGAGGGAACTGGGGGCTTTGGAAAGACTGACCTGGGTTGTATTTTACCTGGCTGCACAAAGATTTTCTGTGTTTAGCAGACTGCACAGTTGAAAAATGTGTAACCCTTAAAAAACCTGATCTGTACAATGTTTTGTTCATTAGTCAACTCAGTCAAGACAGTTCCCTGGATCTACAAAGGTGCACTTCAGTGGGTTGAACACAGCATTTCCAGAGGGCCACCAAGCTCAGGAATCAGACGTCAGTTCTGTAGGTGGGGGAGACATCAAGAAAAATGTGCAATAAGAAAAGCTGAGCTAATCCTGTAGTGAGGGCTCACGACTTGGAGAAAAGCCCATGTGTTCATCTGTCTCTGTCTTTGGAAACTAAATATGTTCATTCCACCTTTCACAAACATAACCATATACTCTTAAGTCATGCATATATTCATCTACCTAGCTGTATACTGTTGTTTTATCTTAGTTGCGTGTATGACAGTGTTCAGTCCCAATATTAATAAGTGAACTCGAAATTGCTGATCCCTAGCTCTCCTCTGCCCTAACAGTCAGATGGTCAAGAGCAAACCATTGATTTCAGCAAAGCAAGCGTGGTAGGAAGGTAACGTGAAAACCCTGAGAACTCAAGTCATAGAGATTATGTTTACATCAGCAAATGCTGCCGTGCAAGAGCCAGTTCTGCAGAGGTAAATGGCTGTGACCTTACGGCCATGCCGTCTGTTTGCAGGGAGTACTTTCGACCAGTTTTAGTCACATTCTATGACTTCAATCAATGCCCCTCAGTCTGAGCACAGTAGGTCTGTTCTGATAGCACACAGTTTGGGTTAGTTTCACCCAAAAGGAATCCAGTTTGCGTACTCTGAGATTTCCTTACAACATGAAGCAAAGTTTGGTAAGATGGGACATCCGGGAGATGCATTTCAGAAGTGTACTTACCAATGTAATTATGCCCTAAATAACTCCAACGATATCTGACCTCCAGCATGGTGGGAGTTACTGTCAGTACCTGACAGGAGACCACCGTGCTCTTCAGCTGTGGCTGTTGAGGCTGATGATCTCGGTTCTTATGGTGGTGGGTTCATGCACCAACAACTAGGGTGGGGGGAGTGAAGGTGCATGTCTGCTTTGGACCTTAAATACCCAGGGATGAATTGGGGTGCACCAAGGAAGTTCATCAGATGTTAAGTAGTGCGTTTCATGCCTGAGATAAGGAGGACCGGAACTTGATCCTGGTGAGGTCTTGGGTCAGGTTTTCTGCTCTGAACGTCACGGTCACCAGCTGAGGCAGTGGTGCCTCTGTCAAGGAAGCTGCTCTCCATAACAATTTCCAATTTGTCTACAGATAACGGCGACAAGACTCAGTCCATCTGACTTCAGCTATCTGGGGATCTGTGAATTAGAAATACCACTCTTTGGAGGTGACCTTTTCTCACTAATAGGCCCAGATAAATGGCTTAGACAAGATGCCCACCCTATCAGTGACCACAGTCCATAAGGTGGGTCTTCTCTTACAAGCCAGATCCATGCTCACTCTTACTAAACAGGTAGTAAAATGACATATTTCCAGGAACAAGGGCAATTTAGCAGGATTAAGCTCGGGTAAACAGCTGGAAAAAATGGAAAGATGAACCCTTCCATTGTATTCCTTTCTGGGATTTGGCAAACAACCAACCAAACAAGAACCTGGATGGTGTTTATTTAACCTCCTGGGTCTGTGGATTTTAATTCCCTGTGAAATTGCCAGTATTTTCAGCTTCCACCTGGTCCAGGAATGCCCAGGAGAGAAGAGGGTTCTTCTGTGGGCGTTGGGTTTTTTTTGTGTGTTGAGTTTCTTTTTTTGTTTTTACTATCCAGAATTTTGGCACATACGCTCTCAATGTTGTCCTGAACTGGAAAGCTTTGAGGTACAAGGAAAATACTGAACAGAAAAAGGTTATTCAAACTTTTTCAAACCTCAAATAGGGTTCAGTATAGGTTCACTTCATGTTATATGCAAGTTTGGCAGAGAGATGTTTCTTCTTCTGTAATAAAACTCTCAGCTCTTCTGGACACATTCTCCTCTGAAGGGGTTAGACCTGGTTTGCAAACGTATCGTTCTCAGGTTGGTGATTGTATTCTCCGCCCAGAGAAACCTTTCTGGTTCTTGAATACTATTTCATGGCTGAAGAACTCAGCAAGAGTCAACAGAGGCTGAGTCATCTGTATGGAGACCAAAGTTATTGAGAGTTAAAGAACTGTTGTGGTTTAACCCCGGCCAGCAACTGAGCCCCATGCAGCCGCTCGCTCGCTCACCTCGGTGGGATAGGGGAGATAATTGGAAGGTACAGGTGAGAAAACTCATGGGTTAAAATAAAGACAGTTTAAGAGGTAAAGCAAAAGCCACACACAGAGCAAAGAAAAAGAAGGAATTAATTCCCCACTCCCCATGGGCAGGCAGGTGCTCAGCCATCCCCAGGACAGCAGGGCTCCATCATGTGTAACGGTGACTTGGGAAGACAAACACCATCACTCCTAGCATCCCCCCCATTCCTCCTTCTTCCCCAGCTTTATGTGCTGAGCATGATGCCATGTGGTATGGGGCATCCCTTGGGTCAGTCAGGGTCAGCTGTCCCGGCTGTGTCCCCTCCCAGCTCCTTGTGCCCCCCAGCCTGCTCACTGTGGGGTGGGGTGAGGGGCAGAAAAGCCCTTGGCTCTGTGCAAGCGCTGCTGGGCAATAACAAACCCAGCCCTGTGTTACCAATGCTGTTTGCAAACAGCCCCAAAACACAGCCCCATAGCAGCTACAATGAAGAAAATTTACTCTATCCCAGCCAAAACCAGCCAAGAATCACAAGCAATGGGCAACATTTTAGGAAGAAAACAGAATCCTTTTTAACCTGGAGCACGACACTGGCATCTGACTAAAACTGGGAGAGAGGGAAGAGGAATAAATGAGAGTGTTCTCCAAAACCAGGTGAAACTAGAATTTTTTTTTGTGAGAGGTTCTCATAGACGCCTTTAAAGTGTCTGGGCAAGACATCTCTGCAAACAGATGCTCCCATGAGATGAATCTTTGATCCAACAGGGAACACAGTGATCTTCTCCATATGACAGATGCTCAGACACATCCTGGACCAAAATAAGTTATTTTTGTCCAGATTTTTATTGAAAGGTTTATTTTTCATCTTTTATTAAAAAAAATCAGTAGATTCCAAAACTTTGTGGTATTTTTAAAATAAAATTCCAGACTTCAGAAAGAAACAGATTATTTTTTTTATTTATTATTTTGTTTTTTCTATATTCCAGCTCAAAGATACTCCAGTGGCCATATTCAGCTACCTCTTTTCCTTTCCCATGCCTCATGTTGAGGTTGCTTAGTTACTGTTAGCTATTTCCAACAAATCCAGGAGGCATCTAAGGCATTTGTATATTCACAGCCCCACTTCTCAGAACCCTTTTTCTAAATTGTTTTTATCTTGCAAGAGTTTTCCTGGTACTGTGATTTATATTTTTCTCTGCTACACCCGAAATCTGTTCAGCTCACCCAAGCCTTTTGCTCCTTCTGTTGCCCAAAGGTTTCAGTACTCTGTCCCTTACTTGTCTTTTTTCTCACTTGACCTATGAACTGACTTATAGGCACCTTCTTGAAAATAAAATGGAGATATATTTCCAAAAGGAAAAAACCCACAACAACTAAACCCCCAACCCAGCAACCGAAGAAGCAAACTTCAGTTAAAATGGAATTTTTCTAGTATATTGTGTGTGTTTTACCTGTAGGCTTTCCATGGAAGAAAATGAGTAAGAAGAAAACTTTTGACCAAACCCCAAATTTAAAGTAAGAATCGCTATTTTAACTGGGAAAAGAACATTATTTTATCTCTATCTGGCCCAGGACGAGACTGGTTTGCTGCTGTTTGCCAGCAAAAACTATTCCCAGTGGTTATTTTATATTTTGCACTGGCAAGCATTACTATTCCTTTGCTCCCTGCCCCAAAACTCCCTTTTCCTTGATAGCCAAGGCAGGGCAGCCTTTGGTTGATGTTACAGATAAGCAAGAGACACTAAGGGATCCCAAGCTGCAGAGCAAATTGCTCTGGAGGAGGCCACATTAAGTGACCTGATGGTTCTTTCAGTGTTTAGATCTGTGAATCTCACCCCGGAAGGTTTATTCCATCTTTTTGGATAGTTGGCATAGCATTGCAACGCTCACAAGCCTCTACTTGTACTTCCCCCCCTCTGAATTTTCTCAAAATTTCTTGTCTCCTGCTTTCTGCTCAGAAATCTCACATAACCTCCTGCCCCACCTGTGATCTGTAGTTTCTGAAATGTCGGGAAAGTTGGTATTGGGATGAAGTTCCTACAGTCAGGCGGACTTTTCAGTAAGAAACAGCCTCTTGGATTCAGACGTGAGTGAGCACTTGGTAAAATGTGCATCTGCAACAAAGCTTCAACCATGTTCCTCAACGATTTTTTTTTATCCTCTTGCCCTGATTAGCTGGTAAATTGTATGTCCCTTGAGATACGCTTACAGTACAAGAAAGGAACAGATTTAAGAAGCCTCTCAAGTAGGTGAATAATGGTTTAAGAATGAGAGGCAGAGAGAAAATGAGTTGCTGGCTTGCTAGTTTTCCTACATGCTTTCAAAATTTGGGGAAATTTGCCCCTCGGATGATTCTTGTCCAACATGTGTCATCATGCCTTCCCATGAAAATGACTGTTTGAAGCCCTTGGCAAGCAGACACCACCAAGTAAGTGTAAGTACAAAGGTCTTCTCCAACTCTAATTGCTCGGAGGCCTGGAGTTAGCCAGGATACGGAAGACAGGAAGGCTCCGTCAGAAGGAAATATTTCATCCTGTAAAGGGGAGACCGTAAGGAAAACAAAATGCATTTACCTTATTAAATAAAAGTGTAATTAGCTGGAAGGAAATGTGAAAGGCGTTAAGAACAAAAAAGAAACCTTTTTTCCTGAGGTGGGAAGACCACCAATAGTCACCAAAGTGGAGAGAATTTATGGCAGTGTGGGGGAGAGTCTGTTTGGAGATATTTTAATGGTAATTTTTAGGAAGAATTTACAAGCATACTCTGCTACCGAGTGGAAAAATACATTGGCCACAAAGAAATCGCTGTTTGCCAAGCCTAATGATTCATTTCTGAGTCATAAATAATAGGTCCCTAATGACAAAGGGTATAAGAGTGGTCGTCTCTTGCCAACTATTTATTAGAAAATAGAGCTAAATCATTAGCTGGGAGCTCTCTTACCGGAAAGCTGAAACCACATTTCTCTATGAAAGGTCATAAGCTATTTCCACAAGAATTTAGACAAAACATTATTGCATTTTAAATCTTTCATCTTTAGCACCAAAAAAAAGCAAGGGGAAAAAAAAAAAAAGCAAGCAATCAGTTCACCAGAGAACTCCAATTTGTCATGGGGCATCCCTTGAGATCCAAAAGGGTAAGTAAAGAACAGGGGGAGTCTGGAAACACCAGCAGCAGTGTCTTCTGAGGGAATGGAAATCAATTAGCTTCAGCTCCTTTGGAGACCCTCCCCACACCACCCTCCCCAGCCCGCTGGCACGCTGCAGCTCTGGAGGAAGGTGCAGTTGTTGGTAGAGCAAGAGGAGCCCATCGCCCAGCTTCTGGTCTGTGAGCTCGTGGCTGGTGCTGGTGGATGGAACAGTCTGCTGTCACCAGAGCCACCATCAATCACCTTGCCTGCATTAGGAATAACGGTGCCCCGGGCTTTGAGGACATGCATCAGCTGCGGTCTCAGGCGAATTTTTTAGCATGAATGAATGAATGAAAGTTCAGTGAAGTTGCCCAATGGCTACTTAATCCAGGTGGACTTCAAAGAGATTTGGGGGAACATTGTAAGTTAAGCCCACATCAACGTACTTTGCCAAAGTAGGGTCTCCTGCGTTGTACTGTTCAAGCGGAAACGGTGTGAGTAAGCCTGCTCCTGCAGGGGAAGGGAAACCGAGGCACAGAAGGACATGGGTCACCCATAATGATTTCTCTAGGAAAGATGGGTGCCTGGAGAGGTGAGGTGTTTACCCACTGCTATGGTGGCAGTTGAACACAGATCTGCTCTCCTGCAGAGGACTTGGCCGGAGGAGTACCTGGGAGGTTGTGGGAGAGACCAGAAGAACAGTTATGGAGGGATTCAGCTCATCTCCCTTCAGCTCTCCAAGTGAAACCTACAGGCACTGTCTGGGCTCTTCTATAATCAATGAGGAGACACTACACCCCTGGCAACGAGCTGTTTCTCCTATTTTTGGTGAATCATAGGCTTTCTGCAAGGGTTCCTCTCTCTGCTGGCGGCAGAGGGAGCGGGGATGATTGAAACAGGCCACAGGCCATTCTGTACCTGCTGTGTACCTAAATCTGGCTAAAACAACCTCTGACTCAGTCACATGCCTATCCCTGGTGGAAATATCTCTGCCTGCCCCAGCTCCTGAATGCCAGCTATAACGTCTGACTGAAGCAAGTGCATCTGAAGGCTGTGTCTCCCTGACTTTGGACTCATGTGTCTCTGGATGGGTTAATCAACTGCAACATTTAATTCTTTTCCATACATCAGCTTTATTATCTGAAGTTAGTCTTGATTTCCACTGCTATAAGAGATAGAGCAGTTTGCTACACTTTGTTGGTGACTCCTTTTTCAGTTCAACGGTGTGCTGCCCATTGGTAAGTGAAATTTCAATTAAGATGTCAAATAAACCCGCAGCAAGATCTGACATGCCAGTGGAAGACCTGAGAAAATTCAGTGCAAAGTCAGCTTTTGCATGGTCTCACAGCATTTCATTTCGGGGAAAGGGGTTTTATAATCACCATTGCTGGAGTGATGCAATTATGCAAAAATCTCAGGTTTAATTTTGGGAGAAAAAAAGTCTGATTTTCCTTCCAAATATTTAAAATAATTTGTGCTAATGAAATTTTGAGCCCCAAGGTTTTGGGGAATGCCCTTCCAGCAATACATGTCAGGCATTTGCTGTCTTCAAACTTCTATGTCACAGAAAATCTCTCGGGACATCTTCATGAGATTAGGGTGATGCACAAGGCAGAGGGGGATGGTGGACAAGGAAATGCAGCTTTTGGTCAGGGGATTTCATTTTGCTCTGCTTTGTCCCAGTCCCAGAGCTGTGGGTCTGAATCAACTGCAGTAAAATAATACTGATCCATACTGACACACAAATGTCACATTAAAAAAAGTAATAGTCTTACATTTAATTTGCAGAAGATATTTCTGATTCTCTGGTATAGCTTTCCTTCAAGCTGTGGTTGCTTCCAGCTGGAGCGGCTTTTGTCCAACCCTCTTGTCTGCTCAGTTTTTGCCCTTTCTAGAGAGAGGCTGCTTCCTTGGGCACACACTGCTTGGCTGCCTGCCTCCCTTCTCACATGGGGTTCAAGGGCTCTACGGGCAGGCAAAGAACAGCTTTTCAATGCAATTCTATAGGAAGACCATGCAGGAACAGTGTCATCTGACTGCCTCTTTGTCCATGCCTCGAGCCAACTTTGGTGGTTTTATTTGCAATTTTCACATCATCAGAAATATCCAAGACATGATATCCTAGCCCAGATTTCTGAGGAATGTGTCCTGGGGTCAGCAGCTTTCCTGCTGGGAAACAACACCCCTCTTCTGCCAGCAGTTATTCCCAGGAACTCAAAGATATTTGCTTTCAGGATTGTCCATGGAAACTACCAGAGAAGCAGGTACTTGACCGTCCTTGAGATCTGAGACTGCATTTCACCCGGCAGGGAACTCTTTGAAACCAGCAGCACTAAAAGAAGAGTTACTGAGATTAAACAGATCTCAGAAGTGTTTAACCCCCAAAGTATCTTGGGAGGATTGTGTGGGACCGTCCCATGGCTGACCCATCCTGCCTTTTCTTTTCCCAAGAACACGCACACACACACACGCAGACATCCCAAACCTGCAGCTTTTCCACCTTGAGAGCAAAGTGCAAACTGCACAGAATAAAATGTAATTGCTGCATTTGAAAACCACAGGAAACCTTGTAAATCTTTGAGGAACATTTCCCCATTGACTGAGCTGTTTTTTTCTGGTTAGCTCTGATTGTGCTGCATGGGGCTGAGGGATCTGCCAGAAGTTTATGATCACTGCAGAAGAAAAAAGCCAAGCATGGCCCTGGTGCTGGGTGTTGCTCTGCTTTCTTCTTTGCAGGAGAAATTGCTCTCTGCCTGTCCTGATAAGCTAACTTGATTCAGCTCCACGCTGAGTCTGCCTCGTGCGATAAGCACAGCTGGAGCCAAACGCATTTGCCATGGCATTTCACCGTATGGAGAGACTCAACTCCCCGTGAACTCTGAGGTTTCAGCCTTTACATAGCAAAAATTGTAGAGCCATAATTCACTGGGAAGGTAAGAAGTGGAAGCTGGCTAGCATTACCGTGAGGCTTCTGCGGGACATCTGGGCACGGAGAGCAGAAAAATGCAGTGAATGTAGTGCCCTCCAGCCCCCGGGGGGACTTTCGGGGAGAAGGTCACCCCACTAACAAATAACAAGACGTGACACTTTCTGGGCCACTTGCTCACCTGCTCTTGGCCATTGTTGGACATGGGGTACTGGGTGGGTGCTCCAGCTCAGTACAACCCCTCTTTGCACTTCTCTTACCTTGGTGTTCCAAATGCCTCGCACATACGCAGTTTACCTAGCTATGCGAAATTGTCTGATGCCCGCACATCTAATCCCTTCACCTTTGCATGTCAGCCTTCATTTCTACTATTTCAACTCCTATCAAAGCAACAACTTTCTCCAGCTACTTTAAAACCGCTCATCATCCTGAACATGCTGGCAACCAAAACTGAATGACTGTCTGTGAGGAGCAGATCCCTGACCATGGCTCACTATGCCACTGTAGAAGGAGAAGGATGAAATACAGTCCAGGATTACTAAGCAGAGAAATTTTTCTTTTAATCTGCAGGTGGAGTTGGATTGTTCTAAGGGAAAAAAGTCAGCCCAAGGTCTTGTCTAACCAAATGGGTTTCTGCCTCTCAGGCCAAGCAGTACCGCCTTGTGAAGATGCCTCATACAGCGAGACAGCCCCAGCCTCCAACACTTGCTCCCACACTGTGTTTTTGTGGGTGTATTCTGGCTCTCTGGATGCAAAGCATCTAGCACTGCTTCCTGAGCAGAAGGAGTGATCCGAAACAGGATGCAAAACAGGAGCTCAGGCCATCAGATCAAAATATATGTTTTCCTACGGGCTCCAGTGGAGATTCCCTGCCAGTCCGCTGGCCTAGTCCAGTCTACACGTCTTACAGATGCTATGGGTAACCAGGCACCTGTCTTCTATTCCTCTGAGAACACAAGTGAAACACACAGCATCTTCCAGTAGTTCGTCACTGAAGACAAATGATAAAACTCTAACTGATGAGAATAAAAAGCAAAGAGCCCAGATATCTTCCATCCTCTTTCACAGCACAGAGTTTCCTGGGTGTTCCAGGGAATTTCAGAGCAGTAGGCAAAGTCAAAGGCTTTGTTTTACGGTGCGGGGGAGAAGCAAGGATCTTGTATAACCATATTTCATCCCCAAGACAGATGCAATCTAATCTTCAGAGGTGACATGCCCCCATGTGTCACTGCCCCACTGAAGTGAAAAGGATCTTCCCATACTTGGCATCCTTAAACAACTACATCACATCTATTTAAAAGTTAAACATGATAATTTGGGGAACTATGTTTAGTAGCCCATATTTGGAAACTCCAGTATGATACGTGTCAGGAATATTGAGTTGGAAGGAGCATCTTGGCTCGGGCAGGAAACCATGTCATATCATCTCATCCATAACCTTATCATGTGCCAGAAAAGCACTTAAACACGTGCTTAATTCCCACATATTTCAATGGGACACATGCATGTCCTTCCGAACTCATGTTCTAGTTAGATGTGTGCTTTTCTGAATCAGGGCCATAGGTATCTTGGGAGTTCTGCCCTGTCAAAAGCAATGCGGCCAGATCCTACGTTAAGTAATAACATAAGACAGCACAAACCAGCTGCAACCTCCCACAAAAACAAAACCACTGCATGGCTCCATGTGGCTCAGCAAAGCCATTTCCTTGTCTGCTCTGAGAAGCATGGGGATAAACATCAATGTCAAAGCTGGTTGATAATGTCCAAATGACCCTTTCTTTGCTTGACCAAGGCTTTTTCCAAGAACTGAGTGACTTTGTCTCAGACCCTGAAACAGTGGAGGGTGACCATAGTTTCCCCTGTGTGGAAAACAGCACAGACCCAGTTAGCTCTCGAAAAGCTGAAGAGGAGTTTCTAGGCTGACCTCACCAAGAAGTCTTTAAAAGCCAGTGGGGAATGCTGGAGAGGAGAGGAGACGAGAGGAGAGGAGAGGAAGAGGAGAGGAAGAGGAGAGGAGAGGAAGAGGAGAGGAGAGGAAGAGGAGAGGAAGAGGAGAGGGAGAGGAGAGGGAGAGGAGAGGGAGAGGAAGAGGAGAGGAGAGGAGAGGAGCGGAGAGGAGAGGAGAGGAGAGGGGCGGGACGGGAAGGGAAGGGAAGGGACGGGACGGGAAGGGAAGGGACGGGAGAA
>JAVJGI010000001.1:38799073-38813894 GCA_035590275.1 Ibycter americanus
CCCAGATGCAGCAGAGGCAAGAAGCAGGGTGGACTGGCCTGAAGAGGATGAAGAAACAGCATGGACAGTAGATAAACCTTTGAAACCTTTGAGACTGATGGTGATATGGGATGGTAAAAGCCTTGGTGCAGCCTAATAACTTTGTAGTGCTGCGACAAAGTCCCACTGGTTAACCACATGCTCTGAGAAGGACCACTTGTTTCCTTGCCTTGAACCTGAAAACTGCTGATTTCATTCGGTGGAGTTCTGCTGTTGGGAGGGAAAGAGAATGCCCAGCTCCTTTGTCTTCTCTGTGTGCCCCCCAAGATTTGATAGACCTTTTCCCTGTCTTTTCTCAGTCATCTCTCTTCTGGGCTCTGATGAGTCCCAGTACATGTAACAGCTCCTGATAACCAGTGTCTTAGTCACCATGCCTGGTCCACCACAGCCTGCCTTCTGCTCACAGTGAAAATCCAAGCTGGAGGCTCCAACTGCTCACAGCCCCTCTGGACCATATCTAAGGCGGCCACTGAGAAACACTGCGGGAGGTGGACTGAAGGAGAGGCACCTCTGGGCCCAGGAGGACCAGTATCTAACAGACTCCTTAGAAAAAGCAGATATAATGTGAATGGAGGATCCACTTCAGAGCACTTTGTGTCATCCTTAGCCAAAGGATTTGAATCTAGAGATGGGGCTTTACTGCTGGATGAAAAG
This sequence comes from Ibycter americanus, assembly GCA_035590275.1. Taxonomy (NCBI): domain Eukaryota; kingdom Metazoa; phylum Chordata; class Aves; order Falconiformes; family Falconidae; genus Ibycter; species Ibycter americanus. The sequence continues at coordinate 38,799,767 of JAVJGI010000001.1, forward strand.
ACAAAGAGAAAAGGGGTTTGTTTTTTTGGTTTCCTCCCAGTTCTTTTATTCTTCTTGTGATCAAAAGGGAGAGGAAAAACCCTCATGGGTCCTGTTACATTCAGACAAAAAGGCCTTAGGTATACAGGCTGCACTCAGGTTGAGCCCCTCACCCATCACAGCTGGACCGAGGGTAAGACCCCCTCCAGCCCAGAAGCCGGTGCCTCCTGGCACCTGCGTCACCATCGCAGCAGCTGCTGGGCAGAGGCACCAGCTCTCTGCTGTTAAGGGCGACGGCTCTGCCTCCCTCTGCTAAGTGAGAAATCTGAGTGAAAAGGCAAAAAATGTAGGCTCTCTGGGACTACTTCTGATTACGTTCACAACACAGGAAAGAAAGAAGAAATTACACATGTGGAGAGCGGAGGGCTTAGGAAACAACCGAAGGAATTTCCTCATAAGTCCTCTTTTCTTCAGGGGCCCTGGGGATAAGTCAGAAGAGACACTGTGCAAGCCCCACTGCTTGTGAAGGGAAGGTCGAACCACGGGGCCAGGGTGGCTGGCCAAATACATGCGCCCCCCTGCCCCCCCATCGGTCTGTGCTAGTATCAGTACTGGAGTCAAAAGCAAACCCTTATTTCTAGATGCACAAGGCACTTGGAGGAGCTATGGGCACCCTGGGGCGGACCGAGTCTTCAGGGCTGCGTGGAGGATACCAGGCAGCGAGCTGGAAGAGGACCTGCTGCCCATCTCTGTGTGGGCTCACCACTAGAAGTGGGTGGTAGAGCCATGGGCTGGGAACGTGGGCTGGCACAGGGAGCCCAGGAAGGTACCAGATCCCCGCGGTGCACAGAGTGGTCTGGTTAGAGGTGAAGGGCTGGCTGTGATGCTGATGGGGCTGTGGGGTGGGGGAAGGATAAGAGCAGCTGGAATGGTGTTAGGTATGGGATCAAAGGGACCTTTCTAGGGTCCTTTCATGTATACCCAGTCTCCTGCTCCAGCTTCCCTTCCCAGTGCGCCCATCAAACCCCCCTCCTGCCCCAGCCATCATAGCTATCGTTCTGCTGTGGGAGAGATGCACCAGAGGGGGCTGTCTGCAGAGAGGTGGGAAGGGAAGGCAGGCAGGGAAGCAGTAGGTATTCTGCTGGCCAGTTCCTTCAGCCCAGCACAAGCCTTCCTGTTACCCTGACACCCAGCTACCCTGTATACTTGCTTTTCTTTCCGAAAACACCCCAACAGCATGGTACAACAGCCAAGACTCCCTGCCTCTCCCTCTTCTGAGAGCAGCCTGCTCAGAAGCAGCATCTGTTTTGTCTTAGCAGAGTTCCTGCTTTCCCCAATTTTCCATGTGGGACTGACAGAGACACGGGGTAATGTGACTTTCCAGAGATCACGTGTTTTTGCAGTGGGGTCTGCTCAGACTAATTTCTAACATTCCTGCCTGGCCATTGTTGCTGTCATGTGCCTTTGTCACTGCTGGCTGGGGTGACCAAAGTCCCTAATGGCAGCATCGATGCCCTGCTGAGGCTTTGCGGCAGATAAATAGGGGGATACTAGGCTTGCTCTGATTTTCTGAGCCACATACAAGGAAAGAGTCTGAGGGTCTGAAAGCCACTACTGTATTCTCTGTCTCCAGGGTAGTAAAACATACCCTTCCTGTGGATAGTGCAGCCAGCGCTGTCTTACTTAACTGCTCTATTAACTTAAGTAATTCCAGCCATAAGTCCCTGATGAGAAAAGATGTGTTTCGGATTTTAAGGGGGAACAGGCAAATGCACAGTGAGCATGGGATCTCACAAGAGGAGCTGGACAAAGGCTTGGAAAAGCCTTTGGGAAAGGAAAGGGCAGGAAGGGATGAATGAAATCTCATCCTCTGCCAGCCCTGGTGTCAACTCAGTAAATTAATAGGAAAAGTGGTGGTTTCTGTCTAATCGCCTAGCTTGGTGAAGGGCTGGTGGCCCTCCCCATGCACACTCTGCCCCAGGGGTGCAGTGGGACCCAGCAGCAGGATCTGTGCACAGCCCTGGTCCACAGGACACATGTTCAAGCTGGGTTTATGGCAGAAGCAACTGCAAACTTCTGGCTTGTGCTGGAGCCCAGGAAGCAGCAGGTGCGAGGTGTCAAATGTGCCATATCGCTGCTGCGCAAAGATGCTTTAATGCAAGGTTGAGACAGGAACGAAAAACAAGCCTGATTTTGGTACTATGCCCTGATATTAACTTAGGTAAGATGCTTTGCTAGCTGCTGTGCCTCTGTGCACCAGACACAGGGATATCCTCTTTTCTAAGCTACCCTGATCCCCCTGCCTGCAGGTAAGGGCTGCGGTCTCCCATTTCCCACCACTGCAGTTCACATCAGCGCTGTCACCTCCCAGCACACGCTGCAACCACAGGAGTGGCTTTAACCTGAGTCCTGGCCAAAGGCAAATGGTTACTTTTGAAAATTCAATCTTCCACTCCAATTTCTCCATGGTGGTTAAACTGCCTAGTGTGCACTAAGAAATAGGATGCTGCTGTGTTTGTCAGATGCCCTTAATTTTGGTGCACCTAGCCAAAGTGGCATCTCACACATGCACTATGTAAAACGCTCTGGGACTATGGGTATCTACATGTGTGAAAATTTTATGACAACTACAAATGCAATATTCTTTCTGCATGAATTTCAGCTGAATCTTGCAGAGCACAGACAGGAGCTCCTCGCTCGTGTCCCCAGCTGTCTGCTGTTCTTCTAACCAGCAGTCCAGGGGTGCAAACATCTGCATCAGGCCCAGGGGCTCAGGGCTGTGCTGGGAACGGGTGTTTCTGAGGCTGTAGCCTGAGACCTGGCTAAGGAAGGGCTTAGCACTTTTTAGGCTCCCATGACATCAAGAGGAAAATCAGAGCTAACAGCAGCTAGCAGAGCTAATACCAGTCCCCGGGTTCTGGCCCCTTTCACGTGAGAGGAGCAAATGCATTTAGGCTCACAAAACTCCCATCTCTTCCTGCTCTGTCCTTTGAAGGTTGTTTTGCATGGGGTGAGATGAGGTAGTCAGTGATGGAGAGACTTGTTTGGGACTGATGGTGCATTTGTGGGAAAGCTAAGGGGAGCTCTCTCCTGCATCCTTCCATTAGGCTGCTCTGTCTCTCCTGATGACCTGTTTCTCGTAAAGCTAAAAATGAGATTCGAGGCGTCACCATCATCGAATTGCTCCAGCCTGGCTGGAAGAACACAACATATTTCTGTCTCCCACCCTCCCCTGTGACCTTCTCCAGGCATCGCGTGGAGACCTGTGTGCTGAAGCCAAACGTGACTGAAGACAAGGCTGAATTGTTTCCCTGTAAACAGCCTGCTCTCTGTCTCCACTGCCTCCGTGGGCTCCAGCCCTGACGCCTCGTGCCAAAGGGCAGCGGGATGGGGGGCCGCATGTGCTCGGTGCGGGCGTGCACCTGGGTGTTCCTGGAAGCCACAAGAAGGTGGGAGACCTCCTCTGAGGAGTTGCTCTGCTCCCTCCCTGCTGTAGGTGAGCATTTCTGGGCATGAAACAGCTCCTCGACCTGCAGAGCTGGAGATGGGAATGCTGCAGAACTGCTCCGGTGCCTGGCAGTCCCAGTGGTGAGGGGAGGGAGCTGCTGGGGTGCGGGGTGTGCAGAGGCGCCAGTCCAGTGGGTGGGTTTCAGTAGGAATCGGGCACCCCAAAACCAAGAATCTGAAGTCAGCATCCCCAGTGAGGCTGAATGAATAAAACACTGTATTGGCACACAATAGGTCAGACTTTGATCCCCAGCAACTCCCCCCGCCTCCACTGCCTCCTCCCCGATCTCTTTCTGCTGGATTTGCGAGGGGCCAGAAGGATCAGCGATGGTGTTTGTAGAAGGCCAAGTCCTGCTCTGAGCACTGTCCCACAATTATTCACACATGTCAATTGTCAGCACGCGCCCTGGCGTGGTTTTGACTCAAGAAAACAAGCAGAGTCAAAAGAAAACCAGGCAGAGGTCAGGTGATATCCAAACCCATGGTCTGCTCCCAGTGGGAATTATGACAGCCACCCTGTTGCTAGGGACATGAATTTATGCGTGTAGCATGAGTCCTGGGTCATTTAATGCACTCACATTGATGTAAACAAGGCTTCTCCAGCTGGCCAGGCTATGCCAGAGCTTGGGAAGGTATACCCAGCTGTGCAGAGCCCTTAGTTTGCCCCAGTGTGGCCATTCTTGCTTTTCTGGTTTGCTGTGAGCCCCTGGGAAAACCACTTCCCTGCCACTTCCCACCTGATGACAGTGACCTCCTTCAAAACAAGCTTTGGGCGACGCATAGATATATATACACACACACACACATATATACATATATATACATATACACACATATATATATAAAAAGCATCTCAAATTGTCATACTGTTATCAAACCTTCTTTACTTTTTCAATTTATATCAGTCTCTCGGAGGCTGAAACAGCCTTTTAGCAGCTGGTTTGCAACATCAAGGTGCTCCCACCTCAGCAGTGGCTTCTGCGTGCTGCTGTGATTGAGGTGATCGGATGACTTGCAGAGTGCTGAGATTTAGGGAAGGAAATCTGTAGCCAGCTTGGATTTTAGGGCAACAGTAATATGGTAACATATCACAGCAAACAGGCTCCCGTTCTGCCTAGCTGGTCCTTGCAGGGCAATATGTTTTTTTCCTGTTATTGTTTAAGTTTTGAGGGAGTTTACCCTTTCCCAACTAGAGCTGACAGCTATTGACTCTTACTTGGCAACCAATCCAGGGACAGAGAAGGTGCTGAAAATCTCTCAAGCCAAATATTCCCTGGAAGGACTTTTGCAGCCCTGGCTGTACTGTGTTATCACACCCACACTTGCATTACCTAAGAGGACCGTTAGGCTTGTGGCGTACCAAAGCCACAAAAAGCAGTCAATTAACTTGTTAGCTTGAGTCAATAGAGCAGATTGTAATTAGGATTTGGCAAAGGGGCCGTGCTAACATAATAGCACACCTCCCCTGCTGTAAAACTTTGGCCAGAGCTAGAATAGGAGCAGGGGGACCCATCTGTCTGCCTGCCTGCCTACCTGCTCTCCATCGGCTTTTCCACTCGCTGCCCTCGTTCTTTGAAGGCCAAATTGGTCTGGTTTTCTTGAATCCCCATCCTCTTCTGCAAGGCAGTTAGATGCGAATGCAGGTCTGTGGGGTGGCAGCTCCTCGGTTGCCACCTCTGCACAAGGGGTGACCCTGGGCTGTGACCCTGGGATGGTGGCAGACCCATGACCACCAGTCCATGTGGTACGGACCATGTTATGCACCGGTCTGTTCTCTGGAGCATATTTTTTTTTTTCCATTATTTGTTTGCTATGGAAACTGAGGAGGATGCAGACTAAAACTACACAAAGTCAGGCCAAAAGAGCATCAGGGAGCACCTCAAGGAGGGGTGATGGTATCCAGTACCTGGACCATCCCCACCCCCCCTGCCCCTCTTCAGGTGCTGTTGTGGGGGACAAGAAGGAAGGGATGAAATGGGGTGATATTACTACAGCTGTGGAATTCAGTGTCAAAACCTGAGTGGGTAGAATTAGTTTCTGATGAAAACTCCCTTTCCCTTGAAAAGGTAAGGAAAACAAATCTTTGGTGTGTTTTAGAGAAATGTATGAAAGTTAATGAAAATGTTTTTCAAGTGGGAGGAAGCCATCACTCATTTTAAAGCTCATACATTTTTCCTCTACCCTTTTCTGTCTTGTTCAGCTGCCACTAGCAGAAAACAGTTCCAAACCCATGGACAACACAAAGATGAAAAGCCATCATTTTAGATGTACTTCACATTGTTAGGAAAACAAATTTTCTGTCTGTTTAACCTCTACTTTTTTTCCAAGGGAAATGAGAAACTCTATAATTAAAAGTTCCATATTGAGGAAGCAAGTGAAATGCTGCTTCTCCATGAGCTCCATTCCCTTGGAGTTCATGAGTGAAGTCTAACCATTGCCATTTCAGGTGGGACTAAGAGAGGATGAGTTTTCTCTCCAACGGACTCAGTAGATTAATGGGAAAATAAAAAAAAATTGACAGAAATACTCTGCTCTAACAACGAGGCGCTGTTCACTCTTACAGCTGAAAAATCTCCTACTCTGATCACTCAGCCTTATGCTCTTCTTTCAGCTCTATGGGATGATGCACCTTTGACCTGCGATGCCTTGCTGAAGTTTAACTTAAAGTTGCATCACTTACTGCAGGTAATTTGAAGACAATGAAATAAAATAAAATCTCTCTGAGAGGAATCAAGTATATATTCCTCCTGGGTCATTTATTTTGCAGGGAAAAGACTAATTCCTTGCGATTAGAGTAACTCATGACACTATTCCCTTACGTCTCCCCACCACCTCCTGTGACCGCAGAGTCTAGGATTATGCTAACCCATTATTAAGCATTTGGTGGTGTCAGATGTCTCGAAATACTGTACACAAACACAGCCCCAGAACATTATCCTGGCAAGAGCACATTCCATGGGGACCCCATCAATCTGGCATACCGGGGTTTCTCCTGGTCCAAGGAAAGTGTGTGGCTCTCCTCCCTCCCTCTCCTGCATTTACCACCCCATCCCCCACACATCTTCTAGTTCCTCCTCCTCTCCCTTTGGTTATCAGCCTTGTGAACACTGGGTTTTCTTATGATTCAACCAGGTTCATGTCATGCAAAGATGTGGGATTGGCATGGGGTGGGAAGCTGCAGCTCTCATTTCATACATTGTAATCACATCTATTCTTGTTTTCCACCTCCTGTCTCAGGATACTCACAGAGGAGGGAATTCCTCACCCCACTGCTATGCCAGCACTCTCGAGCATTAGCGTTTCAATAGGGATAAGGAGCTTCAAGTTCCCATTCCCCTGACATCCCCAGAGCAAAATGCACAAATTGCCAAAGGGAAATGGGACTGGAACACACCTCACCAAATCTGGGGAGGACATTGAAGATCAATCCCCTTCCAAAACCAGCAAGGACATCCACACCTTCCTTCTGCCTGGCACCCAAGGTGACCGGAAGGTCTCCTACAAGCCCTGTGCTGTGGGTCTGGGTGCTGTGGGTTTAACAGAAGACAGTACCACTGGATTTCCAGCCCCAGAAACCATAGCATCAAGGCCTGGTCTCCACCCTCCAGGCAGGATTGTACTTCCTTGGTTTAGCCCTTGAAAATTAGGTGGCTCATTCAAGCTGGTTTTCTAGGCTCCTTCACAAGACCCGAGCTTGGACTTGAAACCTAATCGGTGGAGAGTCGGTCTGACCACCTGTGGGCACCTACAGCCCAGATTTCTCTCTCTGAGGTAAGCACCATGTGGGTTTTGTTTCCCATGTTATCCAAAGGATAGACCATTGCCTGCCCCATCACTGAAAATAGATCTCCTGGAGGTGCCTGTGCTCTTGAGAAGTGAAGTCAGGGAGATTGCATCCTGCTCCTGATCAGCTTCAAGGCAATAGCTCAGCAGAAACTAGTGAAAAGCTTCTTTGTTCCCAACACTAAAATCCCATCTTCCCACAATATCCACTTCTCTCACCTGTGCTCCTGCTCCCACTTCATCAGGGACTTCAGGACCAGCCTCCTCACTTGGTGGTCGCCCTGTTTCTGCATAACCCTGCTAATGGAAAATGCACCTTCATTTCACTTTATTCCTCCTGCTCCTCTGATTCAGACCTTCCCTTTGCAGAGCTGACTAGACACGAGCTCATTGATACGTTGCAACAGTGGGGTTCACCAGATGGTCCCTTACATGTCACCTTAAATATGGCCCTTGGCTGCACAGAGTTCTTGAAAAATATCTGTTCTTGTGGTTGGTGGTAACAACAACAACAACAACAATAATAATAGTAGTAATAATAGTAATAGTAATAATACTAATTATTAAGCAACAACAACCATCATCATCCACATAAATGTAACAATAAAATTAATTTTAGTATTAAATACATAAATAAGAACTAATAAATAATAATAAAAATGAGTAATGCTGGGAAGCTCTGAACATGGGATCTACCTGCATTCAAAGCACATAGTGCTATTTACTCCAAGTACCCTCTTAAGTTTCCTGAGAGAAAAATAGAAGGGATGGAGGTGCTTTTTCCATCTCAGCTGCAAAGGAAATCTGCTGAACATGACCCAGGCATTAGTATTTCACTGATCTGCAAACGCACACGGTGCCTGTGTGGATCAAATCCTCCGAGGATGTAACTGGGGATGCCCACTGCCTGCAGATGTGGATGTAGTTTATGAGTAACTACGTTCACATTAGTGAACTGTACGGCAGGAGCAGGGGGAGGAGGCTCTGTGAGCACTCCTACTTCCTCCATGGTATGTTTCATCTCCAAAGCATGAGACGGCAGCTGTGAGCAGAGCTATTATCACTTACTACTAATTTATAGCTGAGGGCTGATCCCTAAATTCCTAAAAGCAAGGGGTTAAGATGATTTATTTGCTGGAAACAGTCGCAGGCTTGCGCTGAGAGCTTTTATCATAATTACAGGTGTAAAATGTCAGTGTCCATAATTTTTCAAAGAAATTGCACAGATTACAGTTCTTTTTAAAACACACCGAGCATTTTATGTGTGAATTTAGTACTTTAAAAATGGAGCTGACTGACAGCCCTGCAAGCTGTGTGTCCTGAAAAACACACTTGCCCAACACCAGTATGGCCAGATCACTCCCAGGGAGGGAGTTTTGTTGCTGTTATTCCTGAATGGCTCTGTCTGGCTCTCCAAAAAGGGTGCCCACCAGCTTCGTTGATTTTTCCACTGGGAGAAACCACACAGCAGATTAGGAACTCAAAAAACATCTTCCACTGAGTGAAGCAGCTACTAGACCAATGTGAAGTGGGGCCTCATCACTGAGAATTAAAGCATCCAGCTCCTCAAGGAGCCTGCACTGGGTCCTTTGAAGGAGGCTTACAAGTCAGGAACTATTAGGGACTTAAAAACTGCATCAGAAGAAAAGGGTGTGGGTCAAACCCATCAAAGATCACATACCTTTGGCTAGAAGACAGCTGGCAGCATCTCAGATCAACCTGGAGATGTACCACCGTCAGATCAGCTGATTCTTTTCTCTGGCTGTGGATTACTTTGTCAAATAACAGTTACCCATCCTGCATGGTTCACTTTGGCACGTCAGAGAAGAGTCCTGTTAAAACTGGCCCCTCTTCAAGAGACCAGAGTCACTCCCTTTCCAGTCATCTCTACTGCTGGATGCAGGGTAGGGTGATGATGGATAGGAGGGGAGCAGTATTTGGGGTTTCTGCAGGGTATCGTTGATGCTGGGAGGATGTTGAGGTGGAGCAGTGGTGGGGATTTGATTCTCCATCAATGAAAAGTTGTCTCCAGCAGGGCCACGTTAAAGTCCATGACAAGACTCCACAGAGCACACGCAGAAATCAAAACCTCTACAGGGAAAAGCAGCAGCAGGCTTTCCCAGCGGAATTAGGAAGACCCAGAAAAGACTTTTCTCCCTGTTGAACTCAGTGCTCTCTAAGCTCCTGCCTGACAAGTTTGTAAAACCCTGCAACACCTTCTTGCTCTTCAGGCCACCACTATGTCTTCATAAATCTGAGGCTCTGATGTCACCTCTTTTTTTAGGCAGCTCCAGAGTCAAACAGTTGAGGTTTGCAGTATCAGGAACACTACCCTGTCCTACCGCTTTGGCTAACTCAGGACTCTGTATTGACACATTTTGGAGAGCTCTGTGTCCACCAGTGTGATACAGTGGCATGTTCACCTACGTATCTCCGGAGACATCAGCACAGCCTATGAGGGCTGAAATTTGCTTGAGAGCAAATCTGCATTTTCACGCTCTGATGCACCCCTTTTCTATTCTTGTTTCTCCTTGTTTTCGTCCTGTGGAGACCTAGACACAAAACAGTCAATAAAGCAAAAATCAGAGAGCCCGGAAGCCTCTCCACCAAGGTGGAGGTCAGGCTTTAATGCAGAGAGGTTGGCACAGACCAGGATTTACACTCAGAGGAAACTAGTCCCTTTCCAAGCTGTAGTAAGTATCGTGGGATAATGTAACCACTGTGATAGACTCATTTGCCACACGTAGTAAAATGACATAATACCAGAGGCATTGGCCACCAGACCATGTGGAGTCTTGGGCAAGGTCTTGGTTAAGAGATGCTGTGGAAGGCCAAGGAAATTGGTTTTGCTGTCTATGCCCATGTGGGAGGGTTGGAGAGTTCACAGTTTGCTCGGGTTTTGGACACTCCTGGTCCCTGCAATGCAGCAGCTCCTTTGCTGTAGAGCTGTCGGTGCTGCCAGTTCATTTTCCCATGTTTCAACTCACCCACCATCTGGGAAAACAGGGTAGAAATAACAAACCACTTCCAGGGGTCTGATGAATTCATCCCAGTTTGCAAAGGGCTTTCAGATCCTCAGGAGTGGGTGGTTGAAGACGCAGTGTTAGACGAGAGATGAGTTTTCTTCACAAGTCTCCTCTGGGAAAATGCTGACGTTCCTTATCCTCTTTTGCTACTGTTCCCTTTTGAAAGTGTGTATTTTCTCTACCTCACAGAATAAATATGTGAAAGGCTGATATTCTGGAGCTGAGGACTGTGTCTGTGCTCACAGAAGACAGCTATTCCACTCCTGGCTCTGTTAGCAAGGATTACAGCCTCATCTGAAGCAGTCCTGAAGTCATATAAAACCTCATAAAATAAAAATGTTAAAAGCCCCAAACAAAGCCCTTTATTTATTGTTTGTGTGCAATTAGGACCCTGGCAGTGAAAAAAAGCATAACTCTTCAGGAAATTACCTTCTGAAAATCAGGTTAAAACCGGACAACTTGCTGAGAGCTTGTGAATGGACAGTTTCCAAACTCCATCTTCCGCGCCAAAGTATTTCATTCCTGACACGCCAGAGAGCAGCCTGTTTGATACAGCCGAGGGTGGGGAGGAGATATCCATCGATCAATATTATAACGTTGGTGCATTATCTCAGTGACTGCGGGGGCCTCTGGAGTGATAAACTGTGATTTATAGGTCACCAAGGGATGTTTTCCATTAAAGTGCTGTTAGGTCCTGAATACGGAACCTGTAAAAATGGCATTGTGGTTGTCCGTAGCTGTCGTCCCTGGGTGACTCTTGGGTGGGGAGGGAGTTCTTCAGCAGTCTGAGGTCAGCCAGGTCCCGTCGTCATCGCCACCAGCACAGCTTTGTGCAAGCAGGTTGGGGGAGGCTTGCGAGTAACACACAAGCTGGGGCAGAGGCCAGCTCGTCTGCCAGAGCTGCGCTTTGTGTCTCCACGTCCCTCTGTAAAAGCTGGGCAGGTCCCGAGTCTGTTAAACAACTGGTTGTGTGCCCAGACTGGTTTAAAATAGAAATGCTCTTTTCTAGATTCTCAGAGGCTTCATGAAGGGTAAATTTTAGTATTCTCCATTAGCTGATGCAGTAAGCTATCTTCATTCTCACCTATTGCTAATTTTCATGACTCCTACAATGAATAGCATGCCCTGAAGACACCCTGAAAAGCTTGATGAGACTGGACAAAAAATATATTAGAAATCATTGATGAGGACAGAAACACAGGCATAGGCATGACAGTATGTTCACATAAGCTCTGCATCCCTGCAAGACTGAGTTAATGTCATTTGGGCCCATTAAATCCTGCTATAAACGTTTCAGCCTAGATCTGCTGTCCTAAGCCAGGTTCACCTGGTTCTGATAGATCCAAAATTTCTTTCCCTCTGTTTTACACAATATTTCCATCCTGATGTTCCTAGCGTGTTTAGCATTTTTTAGTGTTCCTCCCGGGCTGATGTCTTTGCATTAGTGTGAAGAAACCAGTATCCTCTTACATAATTCACTTTTGCCTCCTCCCTTACTGCATACAAGCATACCATTTCCATTATGCACCCATGGAACCTGCATGTACACTGACTCAAAAACCTGGTTTTTTGTGGCTTTTCCCTGAAATCCTTGATGAAAACTCCTGATCTTATTATGAACCACGTACCAACATCCTCATATGGCACTAGGATACACAGGGACCCTGGTGACTTGATGGTGGGAGGGCCCTGGGGTACCTCATGGGCAGATGAAGGTGACAGATCCTGGTGGACCCTGTGCAGTGCTGGGACACTGGTGGGTCCAGGTTATCCCCATGTGGCTGGCCTCAGTGGTCCCAGGACTTGCTGTAAGCCTTCAGGTTACCCCTGTGGCTTGCACAGCCCTGCTCTGGCCACCCCACCACGACAGCCACAGCTGAACCATCTCAGGAATGACAGAAACACCAGCCCCACCATCTAGACACCGTGGTCCAGACCGTATCAGCAGCATCTGTTTTTTGTGGCAAAGACTGTGTAGGCTGCGGGGCCATATAGCCAGCCCAAATGGGGATGGTACTGATGGGATCCAGACTCCAGAGATGAGGTTTGTTCCATTTTCTTCCAAGCTACTGTATGACCTTGGGCTTGTCATTTCTACTCTACGTGCCTCTCCAGCTTTTGCTCCTATCATTGCAGATGTGAGCAAAGAAGATTCCTGAACTCTGCAGAATTTCGAGCTCTCGCTCCCAGATTGTGAGTGATGTATATGAATCCTGCTTTAAATACACTAAGCCTACTCACATAAGCACCCTCAGGGTTTACAGTAGCTACACTATGTTCCTTTAATTACAAGATTTTGGTTTGCAACATTGGTTAGAAATTCTTGGAATAAAAATCTCTTCAGCTGCTTGATCTTGCATAATTACAGTATGCTGTTAATAGCCAGCTATTTGGATTTATTAAAATACAAAAATAATAATAAGAAAATAAACCAAAATCCCCTGTTCAATATTTTCCTTTTATAAGAGCAGCCAGTATTCCAAGGCAGATGTTTCTCAGAATTGATCTAACCAAGTGGCTTTCAACTGTTTCCACCCCAAAAGGTCATGCTGTAAAATAAAAATAAGAAATCATAAAAAAAATAAAGAAAAAAAAGAAGGAAAGAAATAAAATGAAAACTTTTGGGAATCTTTTCCCATCAGCATTATGAAATCCTGTTCTCATCTACCACTAGAGAAGATTACAGCTGGCTGGAAAATGTCTGGGTCTTTTCTTTGCCCTTGTATAATCTCAGCTTTTTGTTGTTAAAAACCTGTAAAAAAATGAGGGGAAAGCTTTTGTTTTTCTGACAATTATTCTGTTTTTCCCACCCAGAGAGACAACACAGCCCACAAACTGCCCGATTTAATTAGACAGCCCATTATTTTTTTTTTTTAACAGATTAACATATCTAATGGGAAATTTGACCACCTTAGCATTCCTCCCAAAACATATTTATTATGCTTAATGGGGCCATTCACCCCTTGCTGAGAACCTGCGATCAAATATAATCTAGGATCCTGCTGTGGGAACAGCTACTCCCCAAACCATCATTTGTCAGTGGCCACCCCTTGGAGGCAGGAATAAAAGGGGCAGCTGGTGCTTTTTGATTATGCTCAAGCTGAGTGGAAAATGCTTTCCCTTCCTACAAAAGTTTTCCAGAGCTCCCTCACTAGGCCAAACCCAAGATTTGGAAGCGCACAGCATTTGTACTTGGGTACGCTTCCCATCACCTTCACGGCCCAGAGTTGCCAATTTGTGACTAAGGACTCAAGTAGCTGGGCAGTAAATTGCATTTATTCCAGAGAGCATCCTTGAAAGCCTTCCTTGGGACAAACCTGCTTCCTTTCTCTGTGCTCCAGGTCACGTCAGGTCCTGCTGAGACATGACACATTGTCTGTCCAAGGATGTGGCGGACCTCCATGATGGACACGCAGCCAACACTGCAGAATGACATCACCGATAGGAGCAGATGAAGAACAGGATGCAGAATACAAAACAGCAAGTGATGTAGAGGAAGGCATCTAGAAGCTGTTCCCTTGCAGCAAGGGGGCCAGAGGTCAGTCAATAGAAGGGACTAAGGGAAGCAAAGGACTTGCATTCAGTATGATATGCTTGTTCTGTGCAACTCAGAGTGAGTGTTTGTCCCTGGGACTCAGAGCAGTACAGAGGCTGGGAGCAAGTTGGTGTTGCAGCACTAGCAAGCTGCAACAAGGCTTTTACCACCCCACACCAGCCCTCTCATACCTCAGCACCACCACCAGCCTCACACAAAGTTTCAAAGGTTCATCTACTGTCCATGCTGTTTCTTCATCCTCTTCAGGCCAGTCCACCCTGCTTCTTGCCTCTGCTGC
>JAVJGI010000001.1:38813994-38825703 GCA_035590275.1 Ibycter americanus
AGTGCTATTTAGCTACTTAGCAGGAACAAGCCACAGCTGTACATTATCCACATCAGCCAACCCACTGCCCCTGAAGCCAGCCCACAACTGTATATAATCAATATTAATTAACCCTCTACAGTGGGGAGGCTATTTCACATGAGCAACAAGAAATCCAGTGATCTGGAGGGACCAGGCTCCTTTAGAAATGAAGTCTAATGGTGTTCAGTATGATGGAGGACAGATAACAAGTCCATGCTCTCCAGCTGCTCAGGGAACATGAGAAGGCTGGATTGCATCTCCCAACACCATGGGTCCACCTCAAGGCACCAGATTGCTAACAGAACTGAAGAAGTCCAAAACTGAAGGCCGTGAGGGGTAACTCCTCAGGTCTGGGGAGCTTCCTCTTGAAACAGAACCATAATCTGTTTCTGTGAGCACACCAATGACCTTTTTGCTCTTTTCAGAACTAAGAAACTCTTCGTCCCTCCCCTGCCTGAGCCATCCACGTCCCTGGAACATTCTTGTTTAGTCTCCTGAAATGTTATTAACAACCCCAGCAACAGAGAGCTATAAATCCCTACATCCCCCTGAACTTTACTGCACTCCAAACTGTTTGGATATTCAGTATCAACAAATCATCCCGATAAATATGATTTCTTTGATGGCATTTCATCAAAATAGTTTACGACTCTGACATTTTGAGCTTGGATTTACAGCAGCTGCAGCTTGTACAAGACTGGCGGTCACCTTATTGAAATTCACCTAAGGAAAAAAAAAAAAAGAAAGGAAAAAAACCCCCAACCTTGCAGCAGCTCCTACCACGCTAACTTTAAAGAGATTCTTTTTCCTTCCCACACTTTCTTGGAAAAGGCAGGAGTTTGGGGATCTGCAGAACAGATATTAGCTTTGGCTCATCCTAATCAATACAATGATGGGTCAGGCCTCCAGCTCCAAGTTCTCGAGCACGTGCAGGGAGAGGTTCCCAGATTTACTAAGCCTTACCTTTAACTCAGTGGTGGAAAACGGTGTTTTACCAGTTGCTTCAATGGGAAAATGGGCCATCTAGTCTGTATATGTCCCCTGCTGTACTGAACTGCCTCTTCATTGGGAAGCTTTCAAAGCACCTGAGATACCAGAGGAAAATTTGACATCAGAAGCAGTGTTTCTGCTAGAGAGAGGGATTTAGTGCCATTGAAGAGAAGCAGTGGAAGCACCTCTAGAAAATGTGTAAAGTCTTGATGACCGGTGTTGAAAACCAGCTCTGAGCATGTAAGGAGGAAGGCTGGAAAGTGGAGATCTGGCCACAAAAGAAGAGAAGAAAGTAGCTCTGTTTAAACTTTCTAGCAAGGCCTAAGAAGAAAGGTTGTATAGATATAGATAAAGATATGTATGTGTGTGTGACTGCTGAGAGCAGTCTCATAAAGACAATAGCTCTTAGGTGAAAAGACAAAAGGACACTTGGGGCAGACTGGCCATGAACAAATCACTACAGCAGTGAAACTCTGGAACAGCCTCTGGTTAGGAAATGCAGGAAGAAGAGAAGGACACCTGTCTCTTTATGAAGGGCTGCACATGGCTGGCTTTGTAAAGCACACAGTGACTGGACTGCGTGACCCAGGCAGTCCCTGTCAAGTTTTGTAGAGTTCAGTTTTTAAAATAATTGGCTAAGGCTCAGTTGAGAGGAAACTGAGACACTGTGATCCACCTCTTCAAAGACAGAAAGCCTCTGATTTCAGATTCCAGATATTTTTGAGTAAGCAGGTCTACATTGCTTAGTGAAGACCACGTAGGCAATCCACAATACCCGCCCAGAACTGAGAAGCTGGGACCTTCCGAAATGTGCTGTTATCCAGAAAATTATCCTCCTACTTGAAACAAACCTATAAGAACTAAATCTGATGACAGACCTGCTCCCATGTTTCCATGAAACACAAAAACCCCGCAGAGTCAGAGGGGTGACTCCATCCATCAGCAGGATTCTCACCTGGAGCATTATGTGAATACGTGGAAAATTTCCAGGCTGCAGCCCCACAGAGAGGAGCTAATCCATCACAGGTCCTGGTGGGGCAGGGTACTCTTGCTGTACAGCACATCACGCCTTCACATCGTCTACAACCAGCACGAGTCCTCTCGATGTCCTTTCCCCGCATGGCCCTGCACTGTAACAAGCATTGCACGCTTGAGCCAGGGTATTTCTTTCCCTCCTGTATAATTCTTAATCCTGATCTATAAGACTTACATCAGATGCTAATCCTGGGAAAATACAACCTCTTGGAAAAGGTCAGTTTCGATGAAACAGTTTGGCTTGTTTGTTTCTGTGTGGTTTGGTTTTGGCTTTGGGTTTTTTTGGGTTTTTTTGTTTGTTTGTTTGTTTTTTTAAATTGCCTTTTAGAAATACACTTGTGCGAAACATAACAAAGATATTTTTCACGATCTCTCTCTGATTTTTCATCCAGGTCATGACAACGTTCTCTGTTACAGTATCCTGGCTTTAGCTTAGCCTTCACAGCTAACAGTCTGAAAGTTCTCCATCTAGACAAGATAAATGTCTCTGACCTTCTGGGGAACTGCGGAGTAATGCTCAGAGGTCTACATGTAGCTATTTCCAATTGGCTTGTACACCAAACCTTTTCAAGAGAGCCACGTCTCAGAGAAGTCCATGAAAGCTGGGATGGATAAACTCATTCAGAGGCTTTTTGACAGCTGCAGGAATGACTGAAAGCTGCCTTTCCCTTATTGCAGTTGGTAGCAAAAGGCATATGAAATAGCACTTCCAGTTCAGCATTCAGTATCCAAAACTTGCTTTATTGTTCAACTATCATTTTCCACATTTTGTTAATTTCCCCTTTACTGCAGTGTGACATCCTTGTGTATCAGAATTGTTTACAAAAGAAGGAATAGGGAAAAAGAGTAATCAGTGAATCCCACAGAAAAATAAAGCAGCTCAAATTTTAATGGAGGCAGAAGACCGTTTAAGGATCCGTTGAGGCTCTTTCTGTGCCTTGACCAAGCTATACTTCTGGTGGTTCATTTGCTAACTGGAGCCAAAGCCGCTGCGGCAGGATTCAGCCATATCCCTGAACGCAGGGAATCAGGATGCAGCTGTGCTCTCCGGCAGCCACGCTCTGGAGTTCAGCCCAAGGCAAAGCCCAGCACTTGCCCGCACTGACCTGTCCCCAGCCTCGGCCGGGGAGGAGACCAGGGATGAGGACAGGGGACAGAGAACATAGTTCCTATCAAAATGCAGGATGTCAAAATGCGATGCTGTCACAGAACTGAGCGGTCTCGACAGCGAGGATGTGACTTCTGGGCCATTAAAGCCAGAAATGGGAATCAGCCAGATACATGTAATGTCATTAAGCCAATACAGCTCATACAGAAAATAACAGAAAAGCAGATATGTGATTCAGCTGTTGTAGAAGAAAAAGCTGCCCATCATTAGATGGATATTTTATTTCTTTTTTGAGACACTACTTTGGCAAACAAATCCTGTTTTGCTTTTTGATGAACAAATAAGTTTGGCTAATAGAGGTACTTTTAGAGGCATCATGATCTTTGATGGCTAAAGGTGTTTGACTCAACGTCGCACCTTTGTTCTTATTAAACGAATGAGGTCAATAGTGCTGTACTTATGGTGTCAAGGACAGAATGACTGACAGGTCTCAGGGCACGTATGTCACTGGAAAAGCATTGTGAGCTGAGGGAGTTTTGAAGCAAAGTTTGCAGAGATCTAGTCCCATTGATGTTCAACATTTTTAATATTGATCAACAACTACATATGTAACTCTGAAAAAGCTGCAGATAAGGTTTCAATAAACAGATAAAGTCAAGTAATGACGAGGACTGGCCTCATACAGAGCCTGAGTTAATAAAATGCATTTTGTTGCTATGCTGATGCAAAGTCACACATCTATAAGCACAGGACAGGCAGGAAGGCCACAACCAGAGAATGGCAGACCAAGAAAACAGCAACTCTTTAAAGGATTTAAGGGTCAGAGAGGACTGACAGCCTAATGTGAGCTCCTGGTGCAGCTGGATCACAGCAAAGATTAATGGGATCCTTAAAAGCATCAGCCACGAAGCGATGGCTCAAAGCAGAGAGCGCAGTGCCGAGGAGACAGACACTGGGATTTGGTGCACTTGAAGGACCAGCAAACTTCAGATGAGGAGCTAGAAGCAGTATCGGTGGCAAAACTGGGGAAAATGTCTTTTAGTGGGGTTGGGATTCACCTCTTCTGACTCCTGATGTCTAAATATAATGTGGGATGAATCCTGTCTGATGGGTTAAAGAGCTAAAGATTTTAAGCTCAGAAGAAAGGTGTTTAGATGGCATTGATGTGATGTCTCTGTAGAGCTTGGGTGATGACAGACCATCCTGACCAGCAGAGATGAGCATGCCAACAAACTGCAGAAGCCCCCAAAAAATGCAAAAGAGAAATTCAGGGCAAATTTTTTCTAAGAGAACATAAAGATGTTTGTACTAAACTCCAAAGAGGAGTGCTGAATTCCCCAATTCTGGAGAAAAGCAAGCTTGGATGGATGTCATGTTTTGATTGATGGCGTACTTAGTGGGTCTGAAGCTGGGAGAAACGGGATGACTTCACCTAATGTTAGGCAGGTGTTCAAACCAGGTGATCCTACAATCCCTGTTGCCCTTCCCCTCACCCTGCAGCCCTTTACTCGTTAGAAGAATCAGGTCTTTCCTTTCATTTAAAACCTGGTTCCCAGACCTAGAGGTCTGTTGAGTGGACCTGTGCTTCTGCAGAAAACTACACTGCGTTGTTGTGGGTAATGGAGAAAATTACTCCTCCCTCCCCAAACTGTTTGCTAAGTCAGAAGAGGGTGTGGTGATGGGAGCAGTAAAATATGGGATCTAATCTATGCACCTGCTGCAATCTCCCCTCTCTCTGCTGGTACGGGCAGCCTGGGCTCCTGATTTATGGGCATGATTTATGTCCCTTTCCACGCCGTGGACTGCTTGTGCACTCTCCTTGAAGCAATCTGAGCTGAACATGATATGAAAAAGGAGAGACTGCATCGTATTTCTGTCACATTGCTTGTCAGAGAGAACCAAAAAGAAAACTCTTGTGAGTTGAGCTTCCGTTCTTTTTAATCCTAGGAGAGTTTCAGCTCAAAGTGCCCTTTCCCAGCTCTCTGAGGGGCAGTGGGTCTCCCGAAGTGAGTGTGTGACCTGTGCTCTGCCTTTTGCCTTTGAGGCCAGGGAACAAGCCTTTACTTATTTCATTTTAGTAACACAGATCTAGCAAAGGCACAAGAGATGCAGCCATGGTGTGTCCCTCTCCATTTCATGGTTCTGCCTCAAGAAGAGGAAAAGGAAGGCTTAATCCCACCTAGGGAAGCAAGCTAGCCTTATTTCTGAGCTGTGGGACTGTGATGACAGCAAAGGGCTGAGATTCAGGCGTCACCACACACCTTTGTCATCATTTCACCTTGTCTCAGGAATGTGGGCCAGCTGGTGCTGGACTGGTGATCCTCGTAAGGTTGGTGGTCTTGCCCTTGCACCTGTTTTGGTGCAGGTTCCTGGGCAGTGCCAGGGGAGGTACACTCACAGACAGCAGCTGATCATATTATCTCTCTGCCTTGGTCATACTTTTTCCAGAAATGGCAAAATCCTGCTACCTATTTCACAAAGGAGGCATTGCTGCCTTTGGGTAAATGGGGAAGACAAAGAGGTTAGAAATTTTAGAAAATCTCAACCAGAATATTGTTCTTGTGAACAGAAAAACTTACTCTTTTATGCTCAACCAAATTTGAGTTGGTGCCTCTGTACTTGTCAGTTTGTCAGAGAGCAGAAGCAGGTATCTCCAACATAACGTGAACTCAAGGCTCACTGTAATCTCTCCATGATGACCACAGCAAAGAATGAAGCCGATAGCTCATTAGACAAGAGCATGCAGGCAATTAACGTTAATTTCAGTTGACAATTGTAACCCGATGGCTGACTGAAACACCATAATCGGTCCTAAGGAAATAGTTCTCATAGCTGTTTAATTAATGATTAACAGACCCTTTGTTGTTGCTTTTGTTAAAAAAAAAATCCCAATAAAAAAACAACCAAGAAAGGAATTGGTGCACATTTTCATTGCCACATGTACAAAACACATTCTGGAGGGCCAGCGCTAACGAACCTTGGTGACAAAGCACATGCCCATTGCTTCATCCTTTCATTCCAATGGCATGAGATGGGAAGTGAAGCATGGTGTATGATCTTGTCATGGGAGCCTGGGAAGCATCCGGCCCAAGAGAAGCTGCTCCAAATGGGCTGGAAGAGAAACTCAGGCAGGCTTTGCGTGCTCTGTCCACAGTTTCAGAAGAAGTGCCAACATCTCCTGGAAACTCTTGACTCGGATCATTGTTCTGTCTTTCTGATGCTTCATCATATGTTTCCTGCATTGCTCTTGTTATTTTTTTTTACCAAGGGCATGTGTCTGTAAATAAGCACTCTAACAAGTCTGCCTGTTGTTCTTTTTCTGGATTTCCAAACATATATACCTCGATCCCTCTCTCAGCAATGTCCTGGTGCGCCCGGTAGATTTGTCCCACACATGTGACTGAGTACTCTCAACATCATGTCACCCTAATAGGTTGTTTAGATGACAGCAGAGTTTTGTTGCATGGGGTGTCTTGCTGGCAAGGGCCTGGAGTCATCATCTATGTCCTGTATCACACAAGCAACCTTGCCACAGATCAGGACATTCCAGGGAAGAGCACACTGAGGAAGGAGGTGTATAGAAGGTCCGCCAGGGGCCTCACCTCAAAGCCAGCTTTAAGTCCTTCATCAGACAGAGGAGTATAGTTGATTATCACGTGGCCTTGAGACCAGCTTAGAGGGAAGGTCCAGGGTAGATTGGATTGATTTGGACGCTGCATCAGGTCCTGGTGCCTTCTCTGACTTCAGTATCACAAGAAGGCGGCTTTCGCCACCCACAAAACACGTTAGGTTTGAAGGAAGCCTGTTTCTTGCTTCGCTGGCTGCAACAGTGCCCTCTGGCACTCAAAGTGACCACCAAGGAAGGGAAGGGGCACGATCTGGCAGATGTGCGGCACTAGTAGGCCAGTTCTGCACTGGGCTGGATCCCTGGCCAAGGCACTCCTGCTGCAAGGCTGAGGCTCTGGTTCCCTCCCCGTCTGTGTCAGTTTTTTTCCTGGTGCATCTTTCCTGCTGCTTGGGATGGGCTGAGAATTTTCTTCCTGCTGCAGCTTTGCGGGGGTGGACAACTCCTCACTCACTGAGCTGCTTGAAAGGCTGGCTGAGGACTGCTCCACGGGATGCTGGGTAGCCCGGATTTGCTGCTGGCATCATGCAGGGGTCCACTCATGGGCATACCCTTGCACAGAAAACTCTTTATAAGTGCCATTAACTTTTTATTAGTATTTAACCCTCAACAAAACAGAACAAATGACTATTTAGAAAGGCGGTTATTCCTGAGTACTCTTGGTGGCCTTGTGCTGCAAGAATACCAGGTGAAAAGTGATTTCTTTTACAGACTTTGAATGTCACTGGAGAGAAGCTGTGGGCTGGAAGCAGGTATTAGTGGATGACTTCTTTGGACTGTGCTCAGCAATCCTTGAAAACCTTAATTAGGAAGTGGAGACACTCATCCATAGCTTCTCAAGGAAGGAAAACTATGGACTTTGCATTCTGTTCCTGGCTTCACTTATGGCCTGATGATTTCCTTTCCTATGCCTCGTTTCCCCCACCAAAAATGCAAATGATGATGCTTTTCTGTATTGGAGAATGTCCAGAAATAAAGTGCTAGAGCGGAGGTAAGCATACGTGGGCTTGATTCCAATCTTCCTCTTCCATGACAGAAGCAGACAACCTGTTCTGGGTCCACAAGTTAAGCATGGGGCAGATTCTGCATAGCGGTTTATTTACTCCTTACTGTGTGCGGTTTTTTTAGGTTTCCATCAATAAAAGTCTTCTCTGTGATTGTGGTACATAACAAGGAGCATTAGACTTGAATTTTACTGAGAGTTTCAAGGTGGACAAGGAGGAAAACTTTCCAGTCAATGTACTTCCATGACTGGAGTTCACTAAGAAAAGATGTTTGAAAGACAGTTTAGTTTTGCTTCTGACTTGGAATCTGGTCTGAGATCCTTTCCAGACTTATATTCTATGGTCAAGACATGCCTTGCAGCATGCAAAAGGCTCACCTTCATATCATCCTCCTTTTCCCATTTCTGATTCCACCCCCCCACCCCCCTGCCTCCTCTCATCTTTGCCACATCATTGCCCTTGACAGCCGGAATCATCCCCTCTCCTAGTACAAACTCTGGGGCTACGCAACTCCCCGAGGTTTTGTCTCCAGCTCCTGCAACCTAACTTCTACAGTTTCAGGTCCTTATACTTCATTTTCTCCTGCTTCCTCCAATAGTTTCAGCTTCTGTGTCCAGCCACCTCATTCACAAAGAGGAACCATCAGAATTTCCACCTGCTAGAATTTTGGCATCACCTTTGGTTCGGATGCATACTTCACTGTTGGTGGCAGCAGACAGGTTCCCCAAACCTCCACCACCACCCTACACGTTCATGGCTCCGGCATTAATTGAACCATCCTTGCTTCTGCCCTCGGCTCCTGCAACTCCATCTCCCCGCTCACTGCAAACCCACAACTGAGAACACAGAAGAAGCTTGTGAGGTGGTATCCAGTTGTGAGAATCATACAAGAGGCAGGGTTGCTGTCCTGTCCTCAGCCACTTGCCTTCTCCGTGAGCCTTTCTTTTCCTTCGTCTCTCCATGAAGGACTTAACCTCTTTTGAGAACTTCCCCTCCACCTTCTCCACCACGTTCAGCAGCTGTTTCTGCAGCAGCTGTTTGCCTTGTGAAGGTTTCTTGGTGGAGTCACTGGGTAATAATCTGAAACTGCTTACACCATAGCCGTAAATTTTATCTTGGATCTCATGACACAAGGGCTGTCATGTTTTCTGCCACAAAACCAGAGGAAAAACCTTGTCAGAGCCAAGAGCCCAAGGGCGTGAAGAGCCTTTTTTGCCATCACTTTGCAAACATGCAAGGTCTCGCCACGACCATGGCACGGCTCTGGAATGCTGAGAGCTCAGCCTGAAATACTGGACCAGCTTGCAGACAGCACAGATGTACAGAGCCTCATGTCTGGGCACTGTAACAGATCTTCAGTAGATACGATGGTGCAAGTGCTGGAGAAGCACTGGGGCAAGTCTATGAGTACCACATCACCCCAACCAGTGGGACCACACAAGGGACTGGATGTAGAATGTTGAAGAGGAGAAGACAGAGGCCATTAGTGCTGTTAAAACCAGCTAATCTTACCATGCCCCCAAGCCCCTGGTTTGTTTATCCCATGGGATGGTTGTTGCAGGGCATTCTGCCCAGCACAGAAGAGCATGAAGGGCCTCATCAGTTGAATCCTATCATGCTGGGCCACCAGGAAAAGCCTTGCTTTCCTTCCGACTCAGCCACTGCAACTGAGATGTGTGGGTCTGAAACCCCTTCTCCCTTCTTTTCAAGCTGCAGCAGAAAACCCCTCCATTCACCAGGGTTTCTGCTGACCTCACTCATGTTATCCCAAAACCAATGCGGCTGAGTGAACAAAGGCGGGATTTGGAGCTACCGGGAGCCAGCCTGGGAGCCAAGATGATTAAGTCCATTGGCCCTGGCCCGAATCTAATGTGAAATCCCTCCTCCTCATGCTCACCTTCCACAGTCAATGATCCCTTTATCAGGCGGGCAGTTACTAACTCCCCTCTGGCTCTGACCACTCCAAAATACCTCCAGGGCCCGGCGAGAGGAAGAAGAATACCCCATCTCCATTGAGACCTCAGCGCTGCCTCTTAAATCCTCAGGTTTCTTGCTGAAGTCCTGGCTCTCTTTTATGTTGCTTCAAAAAAAGGAATCATTATTGTCTCTTTGCCTATATCCCTCCCTGCTCCAGCTCTATTCAGGCGTAATGGGGTTTCTCTGAGAAAAGAGCTGATAATATCACTTCTCAGGCAAAGAGGCTTAACTCTCACCTCGGCGGGTCTGCCAGGGTCCTGGCACGGTGGTCCGGCAGCCCCGAAGCACGACCTGTCTCTCCAGGAATGCATGCTTTGCAAGGAGTAATGCTCTGCTGGGTAGCTGCACAAAAGCCACCAAAATGCAGTGAGCCAACAGGACCAAAGCTATCAAAGCCTAGAGAGCGCTGCTTATAGGTATCACTTTTTCCCCCCGAATGCATAAGAACAAAGAGTTCCATGGAATTTGGATTATTTGACATAGTAAACATTAAGAAACTTGTGGTTGATGCAAATGCTTCCTTAATAGGCTGGTGAAATTCCTTGGGACCTGTCCAAGTTCATGTATAACCTCCAGCTCTGCTCTCGCAGACGTTGTCTCCCTGCTCCCCCCTTAGATGCTTTTTTTAATGCCACAGTAGCAGACATGTGATGTGCAGCAGCACAGATGCCTGCTCTCCCTGCCTGCTGCGCAGCGAGCCTGGTGCCTGGCTTGGCGCTCGCTCTCCTGTTCATTGCGACAGCCTAAGTCTCGTACGCCTGGGTCCCCGTCCTTCCAGCAGTGGATACTGAAATTATTTATTCAGAGCGAAATAGCTTAAACAGGAGCTGTTGCGGTGAAAGTGCAGTCCAGGATATCTTAAAGGTCAATGGCTGGGTTGTTCTGGTGGTGGCAAGTCAAAGTCATTTGTACTCTAACTACAGGCTTTGCAGGTTTAAGGAGAGTGGGAAGATTTCTGTGGTTAGGACCCACGTGAAAGCCCACGTAGGTGTCCTTGGAATGTGTTGGGGGTGGGGTGGGGTGGGATTATAGGATGGTTGAGCTGACCCAGCATCTCACAGCTGCTGAAGGGCTCCTTGCCACATGGTCCTGCTCCTTGCATTGACTCCGGCACTCCTTGAACCTCTGTTTTGGCTCATTTAATTGGCAGAGACTTAAACCAGACAAGGTCACTAGCTTTGTGAGAGATTAGTAAGCATCAGGGCTCCCGTAAGAGTGCAGATGGGACCAGGAAGAACTGCATTTTTTAAATTGTTGGAGCATCTTACCTTTCCTCTGTAGCCTCACCAGAAATTTTGCTGAGACCCTAACCTGCAAATTGCACAGGGACTTTCTTGGGAATTAAAACTTTTAGGAGCTCTACAAGGATTTGAGTGTTTTAGAGTATATCCTCCAACAGAAGTGTAGCTCCTTGGTGGGGCTTCAGGTACGTCTAAGAACAGGCAGGGCCTGAAAGTGGGAGAGTTCTCAGATGGAAACTGAAATTTCAGATTTAGACAGACCATGATTTTCAGATGATGGTTTTCAGGCCATGAAGGTAACGGGCTGGAAGAGGTGTCCTCAAAGGTAGCAGTACAAATAAGAATGGGAAGAAAAGACCTTGCCTAGCACTGTGTTGAGTCTTACGTAGCAAGGCTTATAAATGTGGCTTTTTCTTTAACTTGATGAATGAACAGTAGAATGAGCAATATAGCACATGTGAAGGGAAATGTCAACATTGACGTTTTTTAGATTTTGGCTTTTTTCTTTTCGTCAAATAAAATCTTTGCATGATTTCAGACTCTCAAGAAGTTATCAATATTTCTTCCCCAAATCAAGGTTTCCTTAGTGTTACAGAAGTTTTAGCTGAAACAATGTTCTTTCAGTGTCGCAGCACTACAAAACTAGCCGGCTCCAACAAGGCTTTCCCACACAAGGTTCTAAAAGTTCATCTACTGTCCATGCTGCTT
>JAVJGI010000001.1:38826122-38846329 GCA_035590275.1 Ibycter americanus
CCCTGGGGGTGCTCAAAAACCACGTAGCTGTGGTGCCTGGGGACATGGTTCAGTGGTGGCCTTGGCAGTGCTGGGTTGATAGTTGGACTTGATGATCTTAAAGGTCTTTTCTGACAGAAGGGATTCTATGATTCTGTGATTCAATATGTAGACTGGGATCTGCAAAACCTTTTGTGTCTGCTAGCCACGTGCCACGGAGCGTTCGGTTCATACTGTTTAACTCCCTCTGTCCTCCAGTCAATCAACAGCCACCCCCAAAGACAGCACACACACACGCTCCTGCTCTGCCCAGCCTTCTGCTGCTTTCAGCCCCATCGATGTCTTCAGGCTCCTGGATGCAAGCTGCCCAGGGTCAGGTGTCACACAGAACTGCCATGATGGGCTTTTTTTTTTTTTTACCTGCTTGTTCAAAGATGCATCTCAGTAGCAAATCCACATATTCTTCCTTGCATGGATGGCTGTGAGCACTGACACATTCTGCGAGGCGGCTTTTGATGGCCAGGCGTTTGGTATAGAAGCGATCTTGCAGTCCCTGGGGAAAAGCTTCCTCTCCACATGGCATGTCACTCCCAGCCTGTTTGCATCTCTCTTTCTCTCCCTCTCTTTTGGATGTCTGTCAAGCGGTAGAGAGACAGAGTGTTTATCGTGTCACGGGAGCCTGGGTCTGCGCCAGGCTGCCTGGCTCTGCAGGCTCTCATTGAGCTCCCTCTCCACCGGGAACAGAGGGGCTGTCATTCCCATGAAAAGCAGGTGCTGACTGAAGCCCAGGGCCAACCTCACTTGAACTCCAGCACAATTACACCTGGCTTCCCTCCCTTCAAGCCTGCGGCAGGAGGAAGAGCAGCTAAGCTTACCGCTTTATCCCCTGTTCCCTTATAAATTCCCACCACCCCTCACCTCGTGTTGTCAAACTCGAAGCCAGGTGCCACCATAATTTGCAAAACTTGTCGTTGCTGCAGACATTCAGGGTGGTAAGTTGGATTCTCAGCTGCTGCTGAGTGTGGCCCCCAACTCCCCAAATGATAGAGCTGGCTCCCTCTGCTTTGCCCCGAAGATGGCTGAGTGGACCTCAGGGTGGGCAAAGAAGGGAGAAGCAACTTTCCTTCCCTGCCTTCCATTAGCCAAAAGAATTTATCTTTTGATATAGAAGTCCCAGTGGTATACCCAGTGGTATAGAATACCCAGTGGGTATTGCATACCCACAAACAGAGCTGGGCAGGAATTCAAGGTATGAGTGCAGAGCAAAACAAGGGAGAACCAGGGACCAAGGGGCACAGGCAGACTGACATCAGTGCAGCTTAGTTCTGGTCCTCTCTAAAAGAAGGCTGACCACATCTCCATCAAGCAGCAGCTGGACCTGACTCTCCTTTTAGTCCCCCCACCACAGCCTCATATTTTCTGGTTTTTTTTTCATGCAAAGTGCCTGAAATAATGTGAACTCTGCTGCAATACCTCAAGATGATGCAGTTATAGCATGGATGTGTGTTGTGAGCCTGTTTGAAGATGCAAAACCTTCCAGACTAGGTTTGGAGCAGTGTGTGAGGTGACCAGAGCCCATCTGGGTGCAATCCCACCCTTCCAGGCTATGGGGTGGGGTCACAGGATTGAGTTATCCCTACAACCACATCTCCAAGGGAGTAAGTTGGGGTGGTCCGAAACAGAGCCAGCAAGCAAGGCGCGGGTGAAGCGGTGTGGACAGGGAGGGGTCCGGGGCTCGAGCAGCTTCCCTGGCCTCCCTTCCTCAGCAGTGTCTGTCTATCCAGAGTTTCCACTTCGGGGAACATTCCACAGTTTTAATGTATTATTTTTTATGACTAAAACCCAAAGCGCATAGCTATTCGCCAAGAGGTGACATCTGGCTAAATAAATAACAATTACTGGCTGGTCCAGCACATGTTTTGTTTCGACTGAAACTTTGTTTTTAATAACAAAAACACAGAATATAAATATGACTGTTGCATATTCAGACACATGCACACGCGCGCACACACACAATTTTTCTGTGTTTGGAAGGCAGAGTAAATTCCACATGAAAGGAAATAAAACACAGAACTTTTATCCATGTGTTTCAATTATTTAGATCTAAATAAAAATGGTGTGGATGTCATCCCACTTACATTTAGTCATTTTGATTGCAATAAAAATAAGACTGAAAAGAACATTTTACTGAAATGTTCCTGACCTTGTCTAGCCCTGTAGAGGACAACTTATTTGCTGTTGGGACTTGAATATTTGCAGAGCTCGAAGCAAGTACAGAGAGGCAGGTAGTGAACCTGCAGATTTTGGGTGTCTGATTTGGTTTTTAATACAATTGAAGATTTCCCATGCGCTGTGTGACTCTCCTGCACACTATGCACTTTAAAAAGAAGGCATAGCAGCTACCACCTGTGTTAATGGTAATGGCAAGTCTGAGTCTCCAGCCATGGTCAGCATCTCAGTGTGAATCAGGACCTACAGCTGGGATTGAAGAAAGATGAGTAAAGAGAGTGGAAGGTGTGGGCAGAGATTAAACGGATGGGGTGGCTTTCCCTGCATCACACCGTGGTCCAGGCTCAGAGGAACAGCTTGAAACATGAGTTGTCACTTGATGCACTGTCCAGAAGACCCCAGGTCTTCTGCAAGGCGATGTCTTTCACATACATCACTCACACAAGCAGGAGAATTTTGGAAGGTAGAGGCAACTCCTGCTTGAAGAGCTGGAACAACTGGATGGACAGTGAGGCGCTTGCAGGGGCATCCTGAGGTGCACCTTCCTTCCAGTGTGAAACAGGAGCAGTAAACTTCAAAGGCAAATGCAAGATGAGAAGAATTCCTTTGAGTTAAAGTAGAAATGGTACAGAGAAAGAAGATCCTTGCTTGGTAGAAGGTGTATTGGTAAAGGGAGACACGGTAAAAGGATTATCATGCAAGGAGAAGACACAAGTAACTTAATTCAAGCTCAACATGGGGAGGTTAGCGAAAGAAAAATGATAAGCTGTAAAAGTGGTGTCTCCAGACAGTTTTGCAGCTGTGGCCCATGATAAATAGATATGGATGATCAGGTTTTATTTTATGCCTGGGCCTGGCAAAAATTGGAAAACTGCAGTATGGAGCCCACCACAAGGCCTTCACTCAAAGAATCATAGCATCATAGATCCATAGAATGGTTTGGGTTGGAAGGGACCTTAAAGATCACCTAGTTCCAACCCCTGCCACAGGCAGGGACACCTTCCACGGGCAGGGACACCTTCCACCAGCCCAGGTTGCTCCAAGTCCCATCCAGCCTGGCCTTGGACACTGCCAGGGATGGGGCACCCACAGCTGCTCTGGGCAGCCTGTGCCAGCACCTCGCCACCCTCACAGGGAAGAATTTCTCCCTAATATCTAATCTAATCTAACGATCCAGGAGTTACAAGGGACCCACCAGTAATAAGGGAGAAACCACCCTGAACCAGCCTCGCAAAAGACCTGGCCCTGAGGCTGCAGCGGGAGGTGTTTTAGATACACATGAGCTGTTCGGCCTTACTCTGCCCATCAAATAGGACACGCAGTGCTGAAAATCAGCCCTGAGGTGAGGCTGAAGTAACCTAGTGGGATCAGAGGAATCTTCTGAGTGTCTTCAGGATCCCTTTTGTTTTGAGGGAGAAAAAGGGAAATCTGAGGGGTGATTCGTCTCCTCCTAGAGATGTATCCTTGAATGCAAAAGCCTAAGTGAAGGTGTCTAGTTTCAGATGCTCTGGGTTATCTGGCAGATTTGCGTGGGACCAACATACATGATGTGCAGGAGATCTGCACCCTCCTGGTGCTAAGTCTCTGCTTGGGCATCTGAGTCCCACCATTACAACAAAACGAACCTGAAAATAATCTCTTCCATCATTCATAAGCTGATTTTCAACTCTTTTATGCCCTGCTGGTGTTCAGGGCACCGAGAACAAAACCAAGCATGCAAAATCAAAACTACTGTGTTTCTGTCCCCGTTTACAGACGATGTTTTAACAAACTAAACGTGGCTGTGCAGGGGATTGCTGAAGGCACCCAGGAAATCGCTGAATATTGCGAGCAGGGTAGTTAAGACCGCAACAGCCGCCCAGGTACCTCCGGCAGGCTGGGCTCTGCGTGTGCTGCCCACGGCGTGCGGGGGCGTGCGCACCGCTCTGCTCCACGGGCAACCAGATGCTAAGGGGAAGAATAGCCAGAGCTGCAAAGGGCAGGTAAAAACTGTCTCCACTCAGTAAAAAGATCTGTCTTAACCCAAGCAAACTGTGTTTTTACATTAATTAGTGTTTCAGACAACACCGCCCTTTTATTCCCTTCATCCTTTCCCTCCTCTACCTCAAATGTTTGGCAAGAATCAGTTTTCTTCCCAGTCTCTGACTGTTTCTCCCTCCCGCTGCCTGCCCCAGCTCCTTTCCCTGCGAGGGAGAGGTTTCCCCTTGAATTGCACGATGGTGCACTTCTGCAGGGTGCTGGCCTCGCTCGCACCACTGACCTCGGGGTGAGAAGAGGTGCTGTGCACTGCCGCTGGAGCCTGCCGGCCCTCTGCAAGGGCATCAAAGGCTGCGCCAGGCACAGGCTGTGTTTCCATGAGGCTAACACCCTGTTTGCTCAGGTAGGACTGTCATTTTACCCCATGCCAGAGCAGGAAGTGGGGGCAAAGAGAAGGGAAAGAGACTTACAGAGATGGGATGAGGAACAGAAAAGGAGTCCTGAATAATTCCCCTACCACAGTTTTCTGGGAAAGAAAGCGCATCAGAGGCTGGAAGGGCAGGATGCTCTCATATATGAGGTGCAAACACTGGGGGAAGTTTCAAACATACAGCAGGGAAAAGTGGGGAGAGTGGTAACCGAGCCTGTCGTCTCTGTGGCACATTTCTTGGGATGAGGTATCAGTGTTCACAGATGGTGTGGACTTCAGGGTGACTAGCAAGCCAAGTCCTGCGCAGTGTTGCTTAACCTAAGGCCGTCAGGCTGTTGCAGGACCTGATGCAGAGCACCAGAGAACAGCCAGCAGAAAAGATTGCAAACAATTCACTTTCACATTTCTATGAAGCTGGCAGATGCGTTCAGGGATCAGCTCCCGACCAGTGCCTGACCTGATGTAAACTACTAGCAAGTACAACAGCAGCAGCAAAAAATTTATGACACTATAAAATGTTCTTGGCCAGCAAGCTCAGAAATTCTTCTGTCTACCACCTCTTCTTCCCCTGGCCATCAGGTAGCAGTGCAATGCAGGACAATCTGGCTGCTAGTCCTCCTTCAAAAGTAAAGTAAATAAATAGTATTAAAAAACAAGAGTAAGAAACTCTGCCCCTGTGAATAGGGAGATAAAAAAAAATATTTTTGCTTTCATAAATAGCTAGATGATTCCAGATTCTTTGTTGTTTCATTTAGACTGTAAATTTAAACCTTTTCAGACAAAACCCATCTGCTCCTAGGTGTGCGGAGCATTGCACCATGGAGCCAGCACTATGCACCGTGCTGTAGTACTGGTGTGGTACAGCTGGGGACAGAGCTGTTGGCCGCACAGTGGCTGGTTGTCCTTGTTGGTGGGACTAGCTCATCTCCTTCCCAATTCTCTGCCCTCAGCTGGCTGAAAAGGTAGACTTTACTCATTGTCCTTGTCTCAGTGGATCAAAACACCTCTTGATGGTCAGGAAAGATGTTATCATCCCTTCTGTGAATGGGGAAACTGAGGCACGGGGTGTCTAGGAGGGGAAGGACTTGCCCAGAGTGCAAGAAGGAACCGGTGGCATGGCAGAAATGTTTCTGATGACCTGAGCCAAGCAATGAGGTACAAAGCTGTACCGATGTACAATCAGGTGCACCCCACTTCAGCTACACCAAGGCTGGTTGGGATTTGAAAGCAACTCCGGTCATCCCACAGCAAGATCCTTCAGGAGGGAGCGAGGGCAGAAGTGGCAAAAGATTGGGATCCCTTTGTATCCTGTAAGAACAATAAAAGGGAGAACCCTTCTTAAGACAGGGTGGGAAGGGAGGGACAGGTGAAAAGAGGCAATGTTGATGTCTGAGATCAATTGCTCCAGCTTCTCCCCTTTCACTAGCAGCCCAGGACATTTGGGGCGGTGGAGGCACAAAACCCAGCCGCAAC
Organism: Ibycter americanus; assembly: GCA_035590275.1. Taxonomy (NCBI): domain Eukaryota; kingdom Metazoa; phylum Chordata; class Aves; order Falconiformes; family Falconidae; genus Ibycter; species Ibycter americanus. The sequence goes on from JAVJGI010000001.1 coordinate 38,832,211, forward strand.
GGTGCCGCCCATTTATCCGCAGCCTGCAAGTGGACAAGAGGACTTATTCTCCTGGCCTTGAGAATGAAACCTTCCCAGGGTAGGAGGCTGAGCCCAGGGCCTGAGCTAAAAAATACCCACCACCCTTTTCATTGCGAGTCATTAGGAAGAGATAAAGGTCTGCTTCGCTGGGTATTTCGCTTGTCCTGCCAGCGCACCTTCTCAGCCCTGGGACAACAGTGGGGCCATTTGAAAAGGCCCTTTAATTATCCATTTCCTTCCATTGCTGCTGCTTGCAGAGGGAGCTACGGAAAGAAAAAAAACCAAAAAGAAAAAAAAAAAGGAAAAAAAGAGCTTATTTCAACAGGCCTTATCTGATAGCGCATTCAAGATGAGTTTCTCTCGCCCCCCCCTCTCCCAGCCCTCCCTCTGCTCATTCTTTGCCTGCCTCGCCTTCCCCCGGTGCGTCGGAGCGGGTTTTGTGTCCTGGGCCACCAGGAGCAGGGGCCGGGCGGGTGGGCGAGGGGTGCTGACAGGGTTAACAAAGGGGACCCCACCGGGCAGGTAATGACTGGCCCCCCGGGCCTTTCAGGCGGACACCCAAGCTCCCTAACCGGGATGTCTTTCAGGCTTGTCCTAATTCAGTGCCATTGTCCGGGCTTTTCTAAAGGAGGATGACAGCTGACATCAGCTCTCTATCTGCAGCAGGTTTTGTCCTTTTCTTCCAGCTCAAGCCATAGATTTCCCCGGTTTGTTATGCAAAAACCAACAGAGGCTTTTATTGACTTTTTTCTTTGTCTGTAAAAGCGGAGTCCTGATCAATGCTGCTAGATACAGACCTTCACTGAGCACATTTTGATCTAGGGTTTTTTTCAAGTCTGTGCATAGGGTACTACTTAATTAGTGGAGATTTACAGTGTCCCGGCTACCACAGAGACCTCCTGTGAAGACACAGCGCCTTTCTTCTGGGCAAACCACCCTGAGCTTGCTGCAGCCCCCTGCAAAGTCCCTGAGGCATGTTCAGGTGTTTGCATGGACCTAGACCCTGGTTCTTGGCCATAGACAGGTGGCTTCTCTCACCCAGCAAGGATGCTTTTGCATCTTCAGCTGGTTTGGGTTTTTTTTGCAGCTGTACTTTGAGGCATGTTCCCATCCATGGTTTCCCTGCAACTTCTGCGCCATCTGAATCCCCCAGCTTTCCAATTTGGTGGCATACCAGGACAGTCAGAATGATCAGCCTAACCCTCTAGGGAAAGAGGAATAAACCCCTCAAGGGGAGGGGAGGGGCAGTGATCAATAGGCTGTCAGTAAGTACAATTAAAGGCAAGTTTTCCTGCCCCCAGTCCCTCTTCCCCCAGAGACAGGCTCACCTCTGGCTCCTTTGGGCTTTGCTAAGTTTTGCACAAGGTTCAAGCACCTCTGCAATGCAGCAGCTGGTACCTTCCCAGTGCTACGTACGGACTAAAAGCATTAGAAATAAGTTAAAAAAGATTAGTTTGATCTCTTGGATTTGATCACTTATTTTCAGAAAATCTGAGTTTCACCCCAATACCCCTGCATCAGTTTTTATAACCAGTGCACAGCTAAAATCTCCTGCAAGAAGATACCCAGATTCAATGAGTAGGATAGGGATGGTATCAAGAGAGAGATGCCATCACAGTCCTGCAGAAAACTGCTCCCACAGCAAACTGCTCTCACTTCTCATCTGAGTTTTCCCAGCTCAGCTGCCATGTTTTCCTTCTTCTACGTTTTCCTTCCAGGTTACAGAGTATTTTCAAGCCTGTATTTTCCTCACATGATGTTCCTTGTGTGACATCGCTCCCCACCTTCCTTTTGATATGCAGAACACGAGCTGTCTGTATCTCTGCCTTTGAAGGGTGTTTTTTTTCCAACTAAATTGCCTTCATAGTGTTTTTAGCATGCTCACGCACTTTCTCACTTCTCTTTTAAAACATCAGCACAACTGGATCGGCTTTTCTATACCAGGTTGATCACTGCTCTTCCCTAAAATAAAGCACCAGCTTTTTTTTTTTGCTGCTTCTGTGTTTATATCCCATAGGTATCACAAAACTTTTTTTTCTCCTTTGGTAAGCAGAGACTCACTTCATGAACTTCTATGTATAAGCCACTACTAAACACAGTTCATAAAAGACGTAGCTGAATGTGGAGCTGAAGCAATTCCCGAGCTCCCTTAAATGAACATCTTTTAGGGTCGTCTGCATTCAAAGGACATTCTGAAAACTGTCGTCTAAGTTGCAGTACAGCACTAAAAAGGTGATTTCCACAGCACAGGAGTACCATAAAATCCATACCCAATTCCCATGTTTTTTTAAGGTTAGCAGGAATCTGATACCAAAACATCTGATTAAGTGATAGCAGACCTCAAGCCCTCCAGTCTGATCTGAACCAGCAAATAAGCACTAATTCCCAAGGTGCGAACGCAAACCAGACTGCAGAAATAAGTAACACACCACCACAGCTGCTTAAGATGTTACTGAGTCAGAATGCTCACGCTCGCTTCGTTTAGCTGTTTAGAAACGCGTCGGGGAGAGGATGCGTGTCTTTCTGCCCCCCACACATGGGCTACAGCTACACTCATAAACAGAATAGGGCCTGGGTGCTGGCTGATGGAATGGCCACACTGTGCAAGTTTGTCTGCTGCCTGTCCTGGGCTTCAGTCAGCATCTCCCAGTCAATGCTTGGTCATATCTCAGGGCACAGCACAGGGCAGGGGCTGCCCTCAGCGGGACAGTCAGCGCTCGCATAAAACCCCTTTATGTACAACCGTATTCTATAAGAAGCTTATCTGAAGCTTGGCCCAGACACAGGTCTGAAGCCACCCTTGACAGGAGGTCCAGAAACACCAAGTCACCCGGCAGAAAGCTGCCGTGGCCGGTCAGTGTGGCAGCCAAGCTGCGTGTGCAGCCCTTGGGTTAATGGCTTTTCCTCGCTGGTCCACAGTCTGGCAGCTCCTTTCCCAGTGCCCTCTTCTCCCAGTGTAGATCCTGTTGCAGTCTCATCCAAGTCCTGAGGTTCTACAGAACTCAGCCTCTCAAAGACATGCCCACCTCAGCGGACTGATTCCTCAGCTGTAGCCCACCTCAAGGGTGCCCATCTCCATATTTTTCCATAGTTTGTGGTCTTAGCCCAACAGCAGTCAACAGGAGTACTGCCCTGTTCCCCTAGGTGTAGATCAGAAGCTTTCACCTTCAAGATAAGTAATTTTCATTACATAAAGGAAATGAATGAGACCTACTCAGATTTAAGCAGATCTCTTACTCTTTGAGGTGCTTCTCTTAACCTGACCTCTCCCACCTTTCTTTACAAACCTGTAACTACATCTTAGTCATGTTTACCATGTTCCTGACAGTCCCTGTGCTAGGCAAATTCGCACCAGAGCTCGAAGCCAGAAAGTGATCAGAGTCCAAAAGTATCCCTGAAAAAAGGATGAAAATCCACAGGCCTCCATGTCCTCATATTCAGTGACCATTTTTTTGCTAACCACTCAAAAAATAAAGTAAAAATAGAAAGTTTTCCACAATGTCTTTTCAGAGATTGTTGTACTGCGACAGAAATCAAGGCGATCTCTGCAGCCCATAACCACTTGCTGAGGGGAGGTTAAGGTTGCTGAAAATCCTATTTGACCTCCTCAATGGAGTTAATGAGTCAGAAGACTTCCTGTGGATAATCCAATGAGGTGGATAAAAAGGTCCTGAACTACTTGGCATGAAGTCGTTGCCAGAGAATTCCCTTACCCTCTAATCCCTGCAAGCAGAACAGCACAATCCCATCTTCTCTCAGAATTTTATGGGGCTGTCATCATTGTTGTTGAGTTTTCTCTGTGGCCATTGTCTTTTATGGGAAAGCAGAGGATATAAATTAATAACAAAATGCCTACTGTGTCAATCAGAAGCTAGAGACTGCAAGATACAGGAGAACTTTGTCCATGTTCTTTGCATGTATTCACTCATTATTGTTAACTGCAGTGTCCCTAAGGAGTCTTAGATGTAGTCCAGGACCCATTTGTACTGAGCAGAACACAAGCTCAGTCAGTACATGCAGTACATACTGTTAAAGTCTTTTACTTAATTGCCCACTTGGTCTCGTGTCGATCTTATAAAACAGACTTAGAAAGAAATGACACCGTTTGTATGCTTCCAAGATGCTGCTCCCATCCAGAACCAGTATGAACCCCTGTAACATCTGCAGCTGACTTTTGTTGCCAGGCTTCAGCAGAGCTTTAGTAAAGAGCGATCAGGTATGTTTAATGCCAGTTTGGGGCTCCAACTCTCCATCATGATTTATGCCAGAATTTACCTCAAGTCTTGGTAGGTCCCAGGAGAATCAGGTGCCTCGTAGCACCTGGTCATCCAGGCTCCTGTGAAAGCCAGCCAGAGAGCATTGACTCTTTGGGGTGTGATTCCTCCTATCCTAAAATACTATTGAAAATCAGCTTGTTGACCCACTCTCTGGAGACGCCAGCCTCTTTCCAGTGGCTTTTCAGGGCAGCAGATGACTAGTTTATATAATATGACTTAATTTTGGATGGATACAGTCAGGTGAGTTGTATCATCTCTTAAGTGGCTCCCGATTAATTCCAATATGCAAGTCTCTTACCACATAACTCATCTCTTACGATTGCAACATCTGAACATGCCGTTTAAATGCAAGTCACTGTCAAGGTGATAGGCTTTGCACGCTCGATTTATAGCCTTTGTTGTTGTTTAAGACTTCTACAGTGCCTTTCTGGAGATGTGATGAGTACCCAGCTGCTCCCACTGTAGTCAGAGGAAAGATATTGCCTGATTCAAAGGAAAAAGTTGTGATCATAGTTTCATTCCTGAGGTCTGCAGCAAGGTAACTAATGCTGATGAGACAGTTACTGAAGCTGGTGGAGAAAAAGCTGCTAAGGTAGTCAGGGAGCAGAGAGCTGGTATGATGAAAGGGATCTAGAGATGCTTGGCCTGGTTAGCTTAGCAAATAAAGGCTAAGAAGTGATGTAACTGGTGACTAGAAATACATCTGGGAGTAATACACCGAAGTGGGGAGACAGCTATGAAAGCTAAAGGCCAGTGTTGGCACAGGAACAAAGGGATGGGAAACTGGCCACAGATAGAAGTCAGGCTGGAAATCAGATGGTTAAAGTGCTAGTGATACGAGGTCCTGGAAAGCCTCTGTGTTGGGGCAGAGTGAGGGGCAAGCAACCTATGTTATTTATAAATGACTTGTATGTTGCAGGGTCCTGCAAAAAACCAACAAAAACAAAAACAAAACTGGGGTAGATTCACTGGCCTGGGACAGACCTTCCCTATCCCACCTCCCAGTTCTTAGTTATAGCAGAAACAGGTAAACACCAGCAGTAACCCTTTCTATACATGGACTGTAGGCACCTACCTACTCCCCTACTGCGGACCTTCTTCTGGATGCTCTCAGAATAAGACAGGACTCCACTCAGTCTTTCAGACCTTTGTAAACCTACATGCTGTCTTGAGCCTCTGCCCTGAAACTGCATGAAGCTACTGCTTTCCCTATTGAATCTGTTTTCTGTTGTCAGGTTTCCAAAAGGTCCGGGATTGTTGTTGTCATTAGTAGTGAGCTGCATGACTTTGTCCTTATGAGGAGTCTGGAAGTTAAGGACATCACTCCAACCACACCTCCTCACCTCCCCATCCCCAGCTGTTCATCACGGAGAGGGTAATGTTAGAGAACTATGTAAGAAGAAGGTGGATAAGAGAAGACTGGAAAATCCCAGTGCAGAGGGCTGGCAGTGGCCTTCAGAACTCATGCAGCCATTTCTCTCCCACTGTTCGTCAGCTCCTAGCTTGCTCCACCCAAGGTTCTCCCAAATCTGTATCTGATAGATGTGTATCTACCAACTCTTAAGGGTCTCCTGAGAAGAGGAGTCCAGCCTCTCTCAGGCCAGCATCCCAATTTTTTAACATTTCTTATGGTTGCAAGATATTTTCCCTTGTATCTCATCTGCCTAATGCAATTGAGACTGGTGCCTTTTCCTTCTGTCCTCAGTGAATGTGGAAAACAGTCTGGTTTCTCCTTGTGTATGCTGGTGTTGGGTACTGCAATATACCCCTATCCTGTGGGCTTGGTTTCAAACACCAATATCGTCAATCCAAAATGCTCAGATTTGTGATTTGATCTTTACCCTGAAATTAATATAATCTTTATTTCTTTATTTTCACTCCTGTGTAGATGTTTCCTTGTAGTTTGGCTTTTCTGGTGATTTTATCTTTCTTCATTTTTTTTTTTTTTTTGTCTTTACAGTACACTCAGGTCATATTTTCAAGCTTTTCTAAGCGACTCCAAGTGCTGAAGGCTTCTTTAATGAAAGCTGGAATCCTTGCACAACCACTTGCTTCCAGATGCTAGGGATTACAGTAAAACACTAAATATTGCAAGACTTATGGTACTATTGCAAGGGTTGGCAGCAGCAAAGAAGTGGATCAGGACCGAGAGAAAGGGGAAAACATAATGGGAGACAATTAAGAAAAGAGCTAATTTAGGGTAAATACCAGGAAAGAAATTTCAGGAAACAATACTTTCCAATAAATTCTCCAAGGCTACGGAGCAGTCTGAAGAGAGAAAGACGGGATCAGCGTGACCAAAGCCCTGCAAATGAGCTGTTGGGAACATTCCTGTTATTGGACTTCTGCATGAAATGCCTTTTCTTGCCTTATTTTCCCTTGATCTCTCTCCCTTCCTTTCTGATTGTGAAAAATGTTTTTTTTTCTGTACGTGTAAAAAATATCAAAGAATGATCTAATCTACATGTTTGCTAATCATATCACTTCACACATCAGCCCAGGGATCAGAAGATCTGCGGAGGATTTTTGGGGTGTCAGCCAGCCAGCATTTGTTCTGACCAGTGGAGCACATCCAGCACAAGGGAACAACTGCTAGTGGAAGTAATTACGGTCTGGTTCCCAATGGTTGTTTGAAAGCTTATTTGGAAATCTCATTCCATTCTTCAGTGATCATAAGAACAACTGGTCAGACCCATGGTCCATCTCACTTAATGTCTTGTCTCCATCGGTGGCCCACAGCAGATGCCTAAGAACGAATATAAAAGCAGGGCAAGCATTTAATGATGCTTTCCCTGAATACTCCCTGTAGCTCAGGCACTGTCTGAAGAGGTTTTAGATCTTTGTATTCAACGTGGTTAACCACTATATCACAAATTTAGCCTCCTTTAAATTTTTCCCTTTTTGATAATTTCAGCTAAGGATGGTATGAGACTTCAGAGACTTTACTGTCCTGAAGTTTTTTCCCCCAGATCCTGATTCAGACATTGGATAATGAAGGGTCAAGGTTCAACCATCATAATTTATTTCAATATAAACACTTATATCAGAAGTGAGCAAGCAAGCGAGAAAGCTGGTCCTATGATATCCAGAGCCTGCCAAGACCTGAACCACAACTGACCTCCGGTTCGTGGAATTCCACAGTTAATAATCTATCATTTCCTCCTTCTTAACTGATGTCAAAAAGAGTCACCAAGGAGCAAGTGTCCCCTCAGGGGTCCTTAGCACGTTACTCAAGGGTGGCTTCACAATGTGCATCTCTGCCAGCATTTGTGACCATGCCAGGAACCTCCTTAAACCAGAAGACCTCCTACCATGAGGTCTCAGAGAAAGGTGTGGAGGTAGCGAAAGGGTATTTTACCTCTCTCAATGCCATAGCAGTGCCAGCACAATAGGAACATGGTTGAAGATCAGTTTTTCCTTATTAGAGATCTGATTAGGCAGCTCCCCAGCATGGGTCCCAATTTAACTCCGTTTCACCGCAAGGAATCAAGCGAGGGAGATTTCTTAAGCTAAATGAGCACTGGCCCAGAAGTTGTTCCCGCTTAACATATGGTTTTTGGAGAGCCATGGGAGAGCAGGTCATTAGAGGGTGACCTGTCAAGTCAAATCATTCACTGATAGTACCAACCAGTAAGATAGCACACGGCAATATTCTCTTTTGCATTTGGACTGAGGTGCCTCCATTTATTGCATTATTATTTGTTATTAGCATTAACTTTGGTGTCTTGGAAGGTGTCTGAGGACATGGAGATGTCTGACTGCCTTCTAAGGCACAGACAGTACAGATTGCTGTGATGCAAATTTCTCTCTTCCCCTGTCTCTTATGGTATTCCCATTTGGCTTAGGAAAGGGAATACCTGCTCTGTCAGTCTAGCCCTTCTCAGGTATTGTGCACAGGTTGCATCTCTCTGAATGTCAGCAATGCATTTATATCCGTTCAGGCTCTTCTTCAGGTCCTTCCGAGACAAAACACAGGCACTATCCAAGGGTTAAGACCCACCCCTGTGTCTCAGTCTGTGCCAACAATATGGATGTGCATATGTTTGTGCCAACAATATGGATGACCCTGAGTAAGAGTCTGGTTCAGGTGTGGCTTGGGGTGGGTGCATCAAGCCAGCTCTAAAAGAGGTTTGTTCTTAGCAGCATTGGTTCAGGTTGCTCCTTGGTGCTTGGTTTGCTTACTCCTTGGAGCATGTGCCTAAGGCAACACAGTTATAGCCAGACAATTCAGTTGGCCCATTCGCTACCTTGCCTCTTTGCTGAAGCTGCTAACTGCAGGAGTGACTGGGCAAGCACAAGCTTTTGGTGCTTGTGGTGAGAGCAAGCTGTCGGGCCCCAGCAAGAACAAAAGCAAGAGCAAGAGCAAGAGCAAGAGCACTTCCATCATCCTCTTAAATGTGTGATGCCCTGCAAATGAACAGCTTCTAGGCAGCTGTTACCAGGCTCCATGAAAAACATCAGTGGTCCTTAGTGGTATGGCAGGTTGCCTGGTTTGTAGGTGTGCACGGACCAAAAAATTCTGTTTTAAACCCATTAGAGAAAAGACCTTGATTGCCTCCAGAAGTGGTCCATAATTCTGTTCCATTTTCTGTCCATTCTGCAGACACACCCTCTGCAGGCTTGCAGTGTCTGAACCAGACGATCAGTGAAGTGGCATTTTCCCTTGGAAGTCTGGACTGACTCCACAACAGTTTTACTCCTTTTTCCTGTAAATACGGGAAGGCACATAGAATCAGGGCTATAACCAAAGATGGGCCAGAGGGTGATATGCCCCTGAACACCCACGGACAGGGAAAATTGAAAAACCCAGGCAGACATCCATCCGACACTGAGAAGACTGTTACCCAGGAGATACGCCCTGCTTCCAGGAACTCCACTCAGTGCCTGTGCAGGAGCGTAGCAAGAGGAATACCACTCTGTTAGAAGTGGGTGAACCTCACAGAGCCTGACATTTTGCAAGCAACTCACATTTTAATTCTGTGGGCTTTTCAGAGCTGGTTCCTGCTCACAAAACCCTTTGTACTTGTAATTTGAACTTTTGTTCCCTGAGGATGAGTCAATTAAACAAACACAAAAGAATGCTGGCTAAAGGGCTCCAGGGACAGAAGAGCCTACCACAAGTTCAGCTAGAGCTGAGGACGGGTTATATATGGGCTAAATTCAACTCTAGAATTTCTTGGTGTAATAAAGTTTTCTAAGACTTTCTCTTTAGTTTCTAAACTGGTATAACTCCATGGCAGAAAATTCTGTCACGCCAATTTCTGATGGAAAAACTATTCCATTGCGATGGGGTCATAATTTCTCTCCCTTTTCCCTATCCATGATGACCAGGGCAAGAAGCCAGGGTTACATTACAGAAAGGAAGACCTAGATGAAGCACTAGGAGATAAAATATTGGGAGTCTTGGAGTTCCCAATGTCTGAAGGAGGCTGTGGAATCTCCCAAAGTGGAAGTTTTTAAGATGAATTTCATTGATCATTTGTCAGAGATGGCTTAGACACTTAGAATCTTTGTAGAAAAGGGATGTTGCAGATCTTCATGTTCCTTCCAGTACTGTTCTGTGCAATTATCTGGGAATATATACCTTTCTTCTTTTTTAAAAATAAAAATATTCTTCCCACATATGTTCTTCTTTCATGCATAAAGACTCTCTGGGTATTTCTTTCTGCAAATCTGCTATAGAAGGAGCCTCGATGCATAGAAGCATGACATAATACTGCTTCTAGACTGTCACGCAATATGAATCCCAATTTGATGTGGGCACCTAGAAGCTGGAGAAGCTAATACATGACATGAGACCCAATTCCATAACCTATGGTGATGGGCAACATGTTGCAAAGACACAGGTCAGGACGTGCTAGCTGTAAATCAGAGGTAAGCTGTAGTGGACCCCATCTCACTGCAGACGTCAAATGTCTCTGGTATCACACTCTATTCCCATGCATCTTCTACCACCTATATTAACCAGGACTGTTCTGTTTTGTTTTGTGTTTTAATTTCAGATTTCCTGAATATAGCCAAGATTTGGTTGGTCATTGGATACTGTTAAGCAGGAGCTCCCAGCAACCATGCTTGTGGTTGGTCCACATTTGAGAGTATAAAAAAGGGTGCTATGACCCTTAAGGACTGACTAAACATTGCTTCAAAAATCAAAACCGAAGCACAGCAGAGTGTGCATGGAGGTTTTTGCTGGGGTTAATAGTTCAACTTCAGTGCAAACCCCTCTTTCTGTTATGGAGCTTTACGACTCACACAAGTTATCTATCTCTACTTGGCTTTTTTTCCCCATCATAAAAATGTCGATAGGTCCTTTAGCAGGAGTATTAATGCTCTCAAAGTGGTCATTCTGCTTTGTCCCATAACCCTTAAAATGATTTGTTTCACCACACCACAAAGAGACACACAGATTTATATTATTTCTAAGTGAAATATAAGGCACTAGAAGGCTTGGATCAGGAGTATATTAAAATCAGTCTAAATAAAACCTGACATCTCTTTGGGTGACAGCAATGGTGTGTCTCTCTCTTCCACCCAGACTTGACACAATTTCAAAAATAGGAGGCTGAAGATAGTGTGGTTTGGTTCTTAGGGATTTCCTCAAGCCTTTATTCCTTTTAACTTGAAACTTTATTCCATCATCAGGGCTTGTGGGTTCTCCTCCTGCTGCTCCTCTTGTTCCGTGGGATGAGTCAGGGTTGAACAGTGCAAACATTCAGACCCACAACTGCCAAAGAAATGCTCAGTTTGGGTTAAGAATCATGGCAGACTGAGTGCCTTTCACCACAGGATCAGAGCTGGCTCTGAGTCTTGCATGAACCTAATGCTGATCAGCCTGGTCCAAGATTGGTTTTGCAAGGGAACCCAGCATGGAGCTATTTCTGAATAGCCTGGAAGCTGCAGGCGCCAGGGCTCTGCTGTGCCAGGTGCTGTGCATATGACAGAATCCCCACCCAAAGCACTCGCAGTCTAGACAGGCCTACGGTGAAGAAAAGAAACGCTCGTGTCTCCACATTATACGAAGGTAGAGAATGACCGATGGTCAAATGCAAGTGACCTTCTATCGGCTCCTAAACTGTCCACTGAGACCTCAAAACCCTAACATTGGCACTGAATCAGAGCTTTCCTCAGCTCCCCTGGAGAGCTGATGTTGCCTCCAATCAGCAAACTGAAGGACCTACACCCAGTTTCTGTGTCTGTGACTGTAGTTCCAACTGTTTCTTCAGTGCAAATCTTGCATATTAGTGCCTACAGAATTTTTCAGTCCTAAATTACTTCAACAAGTAAAAGTACACGCCTTCATAACCAGGTCATCCTCGTAGCAAGCAATCTGAATTGTCTTTTATGTTTTATTGGACTTTTATGTTACCTATGCCTCTGTTAGATGTCAAGACAGGTGATCTGGACCTAAGCTGAGGGCTGCATCTGCCCCTTCAGGTGACTGCTTTGGTTTGCCGTGTCTTTGCAAATGATTACGTTACCTGTATTATCAGTCCAGTGATGCAATGGGAAGCCAAGAAGAGGAGAGAAAAACACCACTTAGCCTGATCCCAAACTCTCCAGGTGTCTCTGCCTGCAATACAACAAATCCTTTGCACTCCCCTTGTCTCTTCCCCAAGTCCCTGCAAATGAAAGGTCCGGGAGGCAAGCTGTCCCTCTGAGCCCGAGGAAGCGTGGTGCAGGGTCAGAAAGGACCTCTGCCTCACTTTCAGAGAGCTCTGAGAAACAGATGCTGGAAAAAATGTGTGACAAAGTTGTGCCCTGGAAAATTATGAATGTTGGGGGGAAAAAAAAATACTAAAAAGAAAATGAACTCAAGCCTTCCCAGATTTTGTGGTAGCAGAAGTCTGTGGGAGGATTCCGGAGGAGCTGAAAGGGTTGGTAGATGGCTCCCTTAGGCTGTGCTCGGCTGGCAGAGCTACTGTGCTTCCCCAAGCACATGCTATCATCGATCTCCTCTGTGCAATGGGATCAGACAACTGGTTCCTCTTTGAGGGCTACGAACTGCTGATTTGGTTGCTTGTGTATCAGGCGGCAGGGATGCTAAAGTCAGTGCTGATATCTTCTCCCACCCATCAATTTATCCTGATGGGGAGTGATGTCAGCTACAGATACTCCATTTCCCTTCTGGAATTTCCCTCTTTGAAAAATAGTCTCCTGCTTTCATGTGGTTTTGATCTGGATAGTGCAGCATCCCACTGATTTCTGTCATTTTACGCTTTCCCCAGATGCTGACTACAATTCAAGGCAGCTTTGGAAGAACATCTGCGTTTCAGCCTGCTTGCCCCACCGGGCCTCTCTAAATAAACTCTACCAAATCAATGCATTAACTTTGCTGGGGACTTGAAGAAGCTTTGTCTTTTGTCACTTACGTCCCTACACTGACTGCTCCTCTACTATAGATGGAGGCAAAGAACTTCAGAAACTGATTTAGGAACTCCCTGGTCTCCTTGGTCCCTGGTAGTGCTGAATATGAGTTTTGGCTCTCCTTTGTTACGGACCAACTCTTCCAGCTAAATTGGTCTTCTGTATCTAGATAGGAACTTCTCACAGTTCCAGACCCTGGCTTTGAAGCACTTGTGAATGCTGTTGTCACAGAAGGCTCAAAGCGAAATTTAGTCGTGTGCTTTGTCCTGTCCTCCCCCTTCCTTTCACTCTTGTCTACAGCTTTTCGTTCTAGCTCTCTCTGCCAGGAGAAGCCAACGACCTTGGTAATGGGATGCTTTGCAAAGGAGATTCTTGTGAAATCCGTGGGAGAATATGCTTCTCGTCCCTTCACTCTCCCTTGCATCCACCCTTTTCCACCCTCTTTCATTTTCTTCCTTCCTTCTCTCTTTGTTAATCCCTCTACCCAATTAAACTCTCTATCACACTTCGAACCCTCATTTCAGAAACACCTGGGGCTTGTTTCCTTTCTAAAAATTGGGCAGCTAGGGTAAACCAACCGTTTAGCTTTCCTTTTCAGTTATTCAGAAAGATCAGCATTTTCATGTGGTGATTTGTTACACCCTAAAACTGGTGTATAAAATCCTGTGGATTAAGCTTTCTCTGGAGTCACCACCAGAGGAAAGGAACCTGGAGCAGTATTGTAAATTAGATCCCCGACTTTCCCATGGCTGAAGACAGCGAGGCAAAGCGTATCCTAAGTGCCTTTTTAGAATGGGCCCAGAAAACTTTAAATCTATTTGCCACAGCTGACTTCTTGTGACATCTTGCTGTCTCCAAACCAGACTTTCAGACTGAAGGGGCAGGCACAAGACATGACCTCTTAACTGCATAGGAAAGCAACCAGTAACCAAAGTGAGGTTGAACAGTATAAACCATCAGAAGAGTAGTTACTGGGTTTGCAGTAATATAATTTTGAGGATTACTTTTAAACATTTTTTTTTTTTTGTTACTAGTTATTATTGATGCCCTAGTGACCAGGATCTCCAAGTCTGGAACAGAATCCTATTGCAATGGCAGGGATCTTGAGAACCATGTTGTGCAAAACAATAACGAAAATCCCATGATGAATTATGTATGCATATGAAGCAATTGGACAATGCCCTTAATAACATGCTTTAACTTCTGGTCAGCCCTGAATTTGTTAGGCAGTTGGACTAGATGATTCTTGTAGGTCCCTTTCAATTGAAGTAGTCTATCCTATCCTATCCTATCCTTTCCTAACATATCCTATCCTATTTATATATATATAGTACAATTCCACACAATACGATGTAGGAGGAAACACAACTGGGACTAAGGTGTCCTAGTTATAGTGGCTGGGACGAGTTTATCACTGTGTGGGTGTAACTGGAACTGTGTATTCTATACCCTCTCTG
>JAVJGI010000001.1:38846429-38938818 GCA_035590275.1 Ibycter americanus
ATATATGCTGGGGGTTTGGGGACCTGGGGGTACTCACTCACTCACTTGTCAGATCGAGATGGGGACCAGAACCTCGACAGGACTGCAACTACCACTCTCGACCAGACTGTGACCACCAACCTTTTGGAAGGAAAACAGGTTTTCCTTTATTTTTTTTCTTGATTTCTTTTTGCTTTGGACTCAGGGGGACCACGTGGTGCTCAGCACAGGGACTGGCGAACACCATTTTGTTTGTGCCCCAGTGGGCTGAGTTGTACAAGTGGGTTTTGTGGGCTAAAACCAATTTTCCTGTGTGTCTGTGTATCTATTGTAGTCTTTTTATTAAATTGTAGTTCTGACTTCTAAACTCTTTTGAGTTGGGTTCATTTCTCCTGCACCCGGTTTACTTTCAAACCAGCACATAAGGTTACAGACTACAGCTGTTCAGAGCTTGGAGGACTGAGGAAAGACATGACAATGGTATTCAAACACACGAAAGTCAGCTGCAAAGAGAGAAACAATCTATTTTCCATGTTGACTGGGGATAGATTAAGAAGTCATGACTTTAAATCACAGAAGGGCTGGTTTAAGTTTGATAGTAAAAAAGAAAACAGAACCACGTAGGGTAAGGACAGTGAAACACTGGGTTAGGCTGCCTAAAGATATTTTACTGGGGAATTTTATGCATATGCTAGACAGACATCTATCAGGAATGCCTGAGCTACACCTGAACGGGCATCAAAGCAGGGAGATGGATGAGGTGGCCCATTGAGATCCCTGCCAATCCCACATTCCTGTGACAGAATATCATGCTTTCTGCAGCAGGATTCCTGCACTTCCACTAGCCTACAGCACAGCCTTGAGCCCACCCTGGGTGACCGGGGCCCATCTGTCTCAGCCCCCTACCTCCCAGAAACCATTTGCCATCCACTTGAACTCTGGTCTGCTAAACACACTAGAGAGGAACCTGACATCTCTACTGATGCAGCTCTCGCGGTGTAATTGTTATTATTCCCCAATCTGCAGATCATTCCTGAAGGTCTCCTCCTCTCTGTCTCTCTCCCTTCTGCCTCCGGGACGCTCGGGCCAAAGGGGATCAGGGCAGTGGTACAATTCCCATTCACAAAATCCTTCTGTTCCAGCTTTTAATGGTGACCTCACCTTGCCAAGAGAGCTCTTTAGAACATTGGGAGCTTGCATTGCGTTTATTAAAGACATTTGTCACAGCCAGATTAGTGTGTTTTCATTTAAATTAATCTGTAAATTTTGTTGACCCAAATCATTTTCTTCTCCCCCCACATACTGCTTGACTCACAAGGAAGGCTTTTTAATGTTAATCCTGTCATAAGGAAACACGACAGAGACTGACCATTTACTACAGACTGGAAGGACCTTGGAAAACAGTTTTGGCTAGTATAAATTAACTTTCATCCACCAAGTTCCAAGGAACTTTTTTACTGCTGCTGCAGTTTTGGAAACTTCTGTATGTTAAATCTGTGACTTTCAGCTGTGGTCCATGTACTCCCATGGGTCCACCAGCAACTTCTATGGGTTATAAAAGAGATAGTTAAACACCCTTTCTGTGCACCAAAATTTATATACAGGACCAAAAGTCCACACTGGAATAAAACAGTACTACAAATGTTGGAGAAGAAACAGTAAAGGTGGATGGCTGGATTGGTGATTGGGTGGATCAGCTACTTCATTCATTGAGCCATACAGAAGTGTGAAAAATATGGTCCTGTGCTTGTGTTGTGATGACAAAGTGACTGGAGGGTTGGAAGGGCAGTGAGATTTACATTTCTCCCTCCAGACCTACCTTCCTTTGGTAATCAAAGGTCTCCTGCGGCTGGACAGCAACAGGAGAGCTGTTTTGCTGCTTCCCAAGTATATGGTAGGAATCCTCATTTCATTCCCCAATTATAATATTTTCTCTTGATTTATTTTTTTTTAATTATTTCTCTTCCCCCAAGTCCCAATCACAGATTTACAGAGACAAATAATTCTGTCTAACAATGAAAAACAGCCACCCCTGGGGACTAAGCCAACAGCTGTTTTGTGGCCACAGGGAAATATCATACACTAGTTGAGGACAGATATTAAAAGGGCAGATTGGATTGATTGGGCACAAGCAATTAAATCTCTGTATTTTATAGAAAGGCCTTCAATAACCAGGGCTCAGTAGCCCTCCCTGGTTCTCTGTACATCTCTGCTGAGGGAAGCTACTTTGCCGCCTCTAAAATTGTATGAAGGCTGATGGAGGAAGGAAGGAGGTGAGCCATGGTATGAAGCCAGTGTTTAGATCAATAAGCCACCCAAGCCCCTCACGAGTGTTTTCCCTCGTGGTCTCCCATTCTAGCAGCGACTTGGCCAGACCTCATTTGGTGGACAGAGAAAACAGCACGTGCTACTTGGGGGCTAATTATGTACAACCTTCCTATCCTTTTCACTTCGTATTTGCTTCATTATTTATTTATCTTCAGTTGCCTCCTTGCAGCTTTTTAAACCAACCAAAGGAGGGTTAAGTCCTGGGGTGAAGGAGGGAAAATAAACTTGGGGAAAGTTTAACAGCCACTGCTAAGGGCAATCAACGGATGAGTGTAAACAACACTCTTGACCTGGAAACCTCCATCTATTTCAGAAAGAAAACATCACTCATTTGACCATATGAGGGCACAATCTCCTTATTTTTAGCATTCTAAGCTTAATCCACAATGGATATTGTTTGAAGTCTGTCTCAGTGCTTTTGCTCATAGTAACTCATGCAACGCAGTGTGTATAACCACAGC
The DNA here is from genome assembly GCA_035590275.1 of Ibycter americanus. NCBI lineage: Eukaryota > Metazoa > Chordata > Aves > Falconiformes > Falconidae > Ibycter > Ibycter americanus. The sequence goes on from JAVJGI010000001.1 coordinate 38,849,198, forward strand.
AGCTACTGCTGGTGAGCAGGGAAGTTGCTGTGGGGAACGCTGGGTAGCTGCAGGAAAGAGCCCGATGCAGGAAACACTGTGTGCCCCAGACTCCCTTGACCTGGGGAAAAGAGGGTGCCTTAACCTGGGTGGATAGTCACATCCCGTTAAGAGAAAAATCATATTGCCATGGCGAGGGGTGCAGGGAATGACGTGAAGAATAGGGTGCACACAGGTATTCTCTTCAAACCTTGCTTGGAGGGTAGGCAAAACTCAGGCTTTTAAGCTGAACTGATTTAAAAGAACTTTTTACACAGGGAGTTTGTGTGATCTCTTTGGCATTGGTTCAGTCCTTGACTTGCTCAATATGTTTCTGATGACCACTTCAAATTCTTGGCATGACCCTAAAATTGTCAAGCAACGGTCACTCCAATGCTCTGTGCCATCAGCAAGGACTCCCCACTCCGAGATGTCCGGCAGCTAGCAGAGGTGCTGTGGCCCTATTTCCACTCTCTCAGGAGTCTCCTGCTCATTCTTCTGCACGTCCTTCCTCAGCCCTCTCCTGCTGCTATTGCTTGCTAAGGACGCACTGGTCCTCTCTTCCTCCAGATCCTCCCTGCAAGCATCCTTCTCTCCCAACACCTGGCATGGCGTTCCTCTCCATGCCTTATCTCCTACGGCAAGAGCATCGCTTCCCACCTCACCTCAGCGTACACTTTCACACAGCTCCTCTCACCTGCACTTGCCCAGCTCTCCAGCTTGTTTAACTCCACTTTGGAGGCAGTTCTCATCAAAGACATGACATTAAATAGAACCATCTAGCTTTATCCCAAGCAGTCCCAAGGAATGGTGCAGATGCTGTTTTTCCATGATGGATTTTGAAGGGACAGGAGGGAAGAAGCAGCAGTGTGAATGATTTACAAGATCAAGAATCTATTGCTGGAAACTGGAGGCATCCGTGTGGATCATCTCAGTAGGGCCGTTTACTTCACTATCACTGACAGCTGCCGTCCCCAGAACGACCTTTTTATTCCACCACCCCTCCTTTTTTTTTTATATATCGGTCAAAAAGGAACAAGGGAATAGAAACATAAGGAATAAATCAAGAAAAAAAAAATCCTTCCCAGCTTTTCCACTGTGCCTGTGGAGTTAGGTCTAATTTTCTTTTCTTTTTTTTTTTCTTTTTTTTTTTTTTTTCCTTTCCTTGGGAACATAACTATTAAATTTGAATCAATACTCTTTTTTGGGGTTGTTGCTCATCTTGCTCTCTTAAGGACGGCTTGCACATCTCTGTTAGCAGCAACACCCCTCTGGTTCATCCCGGATCCCCCTTGGGTTGGAAGCCTGTTTGCTTTTTGGTGGCACTTTGACAGTTTCACAAGGCAAGCGTAGAAAAGGTCACGAGGGACTGGAACAGTGAGTCAGGCAGAGAGGGGGGTAAGGAGGGAGGGAAAGGAAGCCAGTGCTTTTCCGATTGAAAACCTGCCACCAATCATGCATGATTCAATGGCAAAATGAATCCCAGGCGCTTTATGTTGTTGTTGACATTTACTTAGCAAGTGGGGTTGATGGGCAGATTTAATGGGGTTGGGACGGCTCACGTTTAAGTCAAAGTGACCAAAGTGCAATATTAAAAATGATTGAAGTGGGAACCTTTTCAGATTACTCATTGGCTATCACTTCAAGAAGCCATGTGGTAAACCGAAAATATGCTGCATGAATGGCCCAGCTCTTTTAAGGAATGCATTGATTTAGCAGAGACTGAATATGTTGCTAAATTTAAGCTCCAGCCTCTCTGTGACTGGGAATAGCCGTTCCCTTGCAAGGCTGCAGTGTAAACTAGTAAGTGCCGTCCTGCCTTCATAAATGGCAGGCCATGCAGTTAACACCTCAGCCCCGCGCAGGGAGCTTTGCCGCTGGCGTTTCCTCCGCTCCCGATGCACAGCCTCTCCTCGACCTCGGCGGGGGAGCCTGCTCCCGCTCTCTCCCCACGGCAGGAGGGACCAGGGGTTTCTTTGTTTTTCTTGTCATCCACACCACCTCCTCGCCACCAGATTTGGGATGCACTGTGCTCCTGCTTCTATCATGTAAATTGGTAAGAGCTCCTGCTTGTTCTAGACAGCTGTGGAGGGATGGGCAGAGGCAGCGCGCCGCATTGAACCTGGAGCTCTCCTGTCCCCCAGCTCTCAGGTGGCTTTGCTTGGCACGCTTGTGCTTTTTAGTGTCAGCAGAGAAAGCGGGTTTGAGAGGGAAATGGAAGTGGGAGGGAACAAACGTTACTTTTTCCTGAACATGGGGGATGCGCTGCTGCTGAGACCCAGGTGGACAATTTTTTTATAGCTGCTGAGTTGAAGGAGAGAGAAGTACCTTCCTAGCCAGGTAAGGTCAGAAGCAGGGACAGAGAACACCCTCTGCCCCCAGACCACCTGTATATCTTGGCTGAAGGCTCCTCTCCCACCTGGACAAGGAAAACCAGAAGAATCAGGCTCACAGTTGCTCTCCTTGAGATCCCCATGTCCCATTAAAATTGACTTGTGACTCCAGGGCTTAATGAGACTGAAAGAAGGTGAGAGGGGAACTTGCATTTCATAGCATCACTGCTCTGATCTGTGACCTGCGACATGTCAACCCTTTCAGTGGGTACATGCCTCTCAATAAAGCAGGGAACTGGGCACTTGTCCACAACGATGAGGGAAGGGCTGTTTGATCCTTCACAGATCCCCCGACGGCAAAGGTATCTCCTGAGTGCAGAGGAGACAGGAGGTCCTGCTTCCATTTCCATCACAATTCTTGCCGCAGAACCCGCTGCGTACATCCCACAAATGCAAAGAGGAGCCCAGTACTGTGCTGTTTCACCCGCTCTCTCTTGTGCTCCATCTTGTGATGGTTCCTCGTGAAATTGTTGCATTGCACCTCCTGTGTCCTCTCTCAGCACAGGGCAAGGACTGGAGAAGAGCAGTTCTGTGACTCACACTGGGCTGAAAATGGGACAAGATATGGCCACCACAGCCCAGGTCAGTAACAGGCAGCTTCTTCCATTGTGCTTGGAGGTGTGTTACTACTGATCAGCTCTAATTTATCACTGCATATCAGCATGTATTGACATTGTTTCAGAAACCTACTTATTTATGAGGACTGGTCGCCTCACAAGAGGTCCCTATGTGGGGGGAGGCAGGGCTTGTCTACCCTGCACCATGGCAGGGAGAAATCCAGGATAACTCAAGTACAGTGGCAGCGTGCGAGCTAATTTTCAATGTTTTTCCCCTTCGGTACATGAGCTGATGTAATGTAGCTGTGTTACATCAGATACTTCTTAGGATACATCCTCTTGTTGCAACACCAGGACTTGGGGTGGGATGCTGTTGGCAGTCACAACCACGTCCTCCCAAGCCTACCTGGTTCATTTTCTTTCCATGTCCTACCACCTCCAGGAGAAGTGTAGGCAGCCCAGTGCATGGTGGGCACAGCCTCACATTACCACCCTGTGGTGGCTTTCTCTGCCACTCAGCCCACCCAGGGCTCTGCAGACCTAGCCCTTAATTGGTGCTCAGATAAATACAACCTGGGCCAAATCAAACACCAAAGCTTAAAGCGTGGTCTAGAAGCCTGAGCTCACAGGAGTGCAGCGAAATAAGAATGGGATTTAATTTAAGGGACAAAGTCACTCATTAAGACTTGAAACCCCCTCAACAAAAACAGAAAAGCCAACAAGCCAGGGCAACTGGAAGGTTTCCCTTGAACCTGAAGGGGTAACTCAAAACAGCTGGGTCATAAAGATGGCTAAGATAAAGGTAGAGCACCCTGGACCCTCATGGTGCAGGCAGTCTGCTGTGTCCAGGGCAAACATTTGCCTGAACCTTCACAGCTTCTGCTTTGCTGAAGCTTTGGCCCCAGTGCTCCAACAGTGTTATGATCTCATCATGACACCCTCCCCAAAAAATCCAAACACACCACCAAGGAGCACAAGGTGGCAGATTAGTCAGTTGGAGAAGAAAATGGCTGAGAACCTGTGTTTGAGGGAGGAAGAGTTGGGGCCCTCAGCTGGGGAGAACTGACAGCAACTAACCCCACACATAAATATCAGTTTGCCTCTCTGGAGGGGCTAATGGTCGCTGCTCGGTCAGGTTTGTCTGACAGGCACTGCAGAGAGGACGTGTTTGTACACAGAATGATCACAACACGGGTCAACTAACATGCAAGTGCTCGGATGAGATTAGGTGCCAGGCAGCTGATGTACCTATTCTTGCCAGAGCAAGTAGAAATGTTCTTCCCCAGTCCCTGCTGCTTGCTGTATGGCAAGGTGTGTGCATGGAAAAATTATCGTTATATCACGGTGGGCTTCTGTGGCCTCGGCTGGGTTTAGTTTCACTGAGCTTTAAATCTCAAAAGCTTTGGTGTCAGTCTCTGATCACGTACAGGTTAAGGAGTGGTGAACAAGGAACAGCCTTGCCCCAGTCAGAAGAATGTGGTTTCTACTCAGAAGGGCAGATTGCCCTGGAATGGACCCTGCCAGGCTGGTCCTCCCCTCTTCACAGAGTCCTCTGCAGGAATTCAGATCAAGCACAACCTGGTGGCAAAGCCTGCTTTGCCCTCTGGAGAAGCGATCTTTGAAGATGAAATTCAGTTGCCCAAGCAAATGCATCCGCTGCCATTTCCCGTTGGCCTCCCACTGCCTTTCCAGAAGGACAAGGGTTTTCCTTAGCTTCTGTGTCATATTCACCAGCCCTATATGTGTTTAGGGTACCCCATGACATCCCAAACAGAATAAGGTATCTGACTTCAGCTAACTGAACTTTATCCTCAACTTCTTCTGCTTGTGAGCAACATGAGAGAAGACGCTAGAGGCAGCATCTTGAAATCGGGGTTGGGAGGACTTGAGTGCTCTCCTCCTCTCCCATTTCCCAGGAAACACGTTTCATGGTGTGACCACCATTACCATTTCCAAATCCTTAGACTAGGCTCCAGCACACGCTGGTAGAGAAGCTGCCAGCATCATTAACAAATGACACTGCTTCTTTCTTACTAGGTCCACTGTCAGCAAAGGCCACGCTCTGAATGTCTATGGGCTAAATAAGGCAAATGAAGGAAATAATGGCATCCTTACTTTGCAGATGATGAACCGGGTGCAGAGGAATGTGTTGACTTCTCCTGGGACAACACAAGTGGAAAGGGAAAATGAACATGCCATTCCTAAATCTCATACTCGTATCTTCCAGGCCTGCTGACCAGCTCTTTATCCTGCTTGGCACGCACAGGGGCTTGACCAGAGTGGAGTTGTCTTAGTTTGCACGTTATTTGCATGGCAAAGGAGTTCAGTCACGGCATCAGGACCCCGCAAAGGTCAGCAATGCTGTGTAAATACAAAGAGAAAGGATGGACCTGGTGCCAGAGACCTGGCACTTGGGAACAGGTTGTGAACAAGGCTTTCTCAGCTGGTAGCCAACATCCCTAACAACCCCTCCTGTTGATGGGTAACCAATGTCCCTCACCACAGGCCCTTGGGCAATCACATGTTTTGGCACCTCCATCCTTTTCATTCCTTTAATTTGTTACTGCTTTTTTCTCTGCTTTGTGAATGGATCTCTTTTCCTTCGGCTGGGGCTGGGAGAGGGTAGTGGAGACAGCCTCATTACCAGCTCCCTGGGTTTGGCTTGACCGTCTGTTTGGGCTGGCTCACTCCTCCTTTAACCATTTCCTTTGGTCTTCTTGTACAGCATTGAGGTGCTGGCTACTAGACGCCTCAGAAATATGTTAACCAAATAGAAGGTGGAAGATGTTGCAATAATCAAGGTGACATTTCACACCATGAAAGTGAGGAAGTACAGACTGGAGGAAGACTGACAGTCCAATGATCTTCAGGAGAAGGTGAAAGGATGTGAGATATGTCAAGAAAAGATGGCCTGGCAGATGTGTGTGTGTGAAATACAAAAACACAAAGTGGAAGGCTATTAGTAGCAAAGGCATCTGGATAAAATTACAGCCTAACAGTGCACAAGAGAAAGAAAGAGAGAAAAAAACTTTATTAGATCCACCAACAAGTCTCGCTCTGTTTTAAGGAAGAAGTACACAAATCAAGGGGTTATTTTTATTCTCAGAATGAGCTCGCTTCCGAAATGAAAGAACGAAAGATGAAGTTAAAAAAAAGAGAAAGAGGTGGAGAAAGTCTTTCTTTCTACTCAAGTCCTGTGGAAAAATCCCCCTGATCCCAACTTTATGAAGCCCATAAAAAAACTTGGAAATCTGTCCTGGCAGATGCCGGTGGGACTGGTGTTTGAGGCTTATACTTACTGGGTCTGATAGACAGAGGAAAAGAGAGGGGTTGTAAGGCAGTCGGAAAAGTGCTTCGCTTTGGAAGTGTTCTTGTCAGCCTATTACTTCGCTTAAAGGTCAGCAGGGTGGAGTCATGGTAAAGGGAAAAAAACCAGCAGCAAAGAGCATTGCCTGCTGGCTGAAGCCATGACGCTCCTGGTGACATCTTGGAGTGCTTGTCCCTGATGGAACAGAGGGCTCTGGCAAGCATCTTTTTGGAAGCTGCAAGACTGGGGGTTTCCCTTCTTTGCTTTTTCATCAGAAGCGGCTAAATCAGTAAAGTGGCTAAATTCAGTAGGAACCCCAGGCCAGATTTCCTCTGGCTGCTCTTTAAATCCAGGCTTGAAATACTAGACCTGGGGAGAGACAGCTCATCCTCATTCTTTCCTCCTCCATCACAGGCAACGTGCTTTTGGTCTCAGTTGCAGAGATAAAATGCTCTATTTTGGTACGCCATGGCAACACTAAGGTAGAGTTTCACCAATTATTCCATACCTACAATGGACACTGCAGTGCTTCTGCCTACAAATGCTTTTTACAGACAGAGGAACTAAATCAGAGAGAACTAGATACTCACACCGAGCGCTATTTAGATAGAAGCGACTCAGTTCTGGGACTGGATTTCCCAAGTGCAAGCTGTGTCCCATATCCCCCAAGCAGCAGTTGCCAGGGAAAGCTGAAACGGAACTCAGAGCGTGGGTGGTCGACATGGTCACCTACAGCATTCAAAGGAAGATGTCCAAAATGGGTAAGTCTGTGACATTCTGGCCTTCTCCCATGCTTTGATGTCAACCTGAACCATAGGTACACTCCTCCAAGACAGTGTGAAACGAGAAATTCTCCTGCTTTTAGGAAGAAGGGGCAGGGAAAAGAGCTGGAATCACTGGCAGGGAGTCTGCAACTGAGACATATGTCAGTGCAACTCACATGAGTCTGGTGCCTAATTCCAAGCAGCTTCCTGAATATGTCTTACATCCAAGGGAAGGCATCCTCATATCTGCCTTGAGGGATTCCTTAGGACATCATCACTCCCTAGCCAAAGTTTATATTAATCTAAGCAGGTTGGATGTAGTATGGGATATCCACCAGGTCAGTGGTGGAGAGAGAACTGGAGACCTGCATGCAACTAAACAGCAGCTGCGGTGGCGAACAAGTTCGCTGTGAAACTCTTGAATTTCATTCTCCAAATCTTAATTCTTGATTTTTTTTCCTCTCTCTTTTACATAAAGAGGACAGGTCCTTGTCCTCAGACATCACACTAGATCTGTAGATGTGTGTGTGTGTGATTGTGCAAGAGTTTAGTATTTCCCTGGGAATAATTTCCAAGAAATAGGTGAACTCACTTTTTGCAATAACCAGTTCTGTCATTCTTTCCCGCTGTTCTGGTATTCCCAAAGAGGAATATGGTATAGTCCTTCTTCATCACTTCCACGAGACCTGCTGATGAAAAGAAATTAATGAATTAGCTAATAATTCTTAGCTGTTCTTATGGACAGCAAACCAGATTAGACTGAAACACTTTGATATCTTCATATTACACTCAAAATTTTCCAGTTACAAAAATTTGCGAAGAGGTACTTGAAGAAATTTTGTACTCAGTGAAAAATTTCTCACTGAGGGAAGGATTGCAAGTGCCCTCAACACTTTGTTGTTGTATCAGAAAATATAGATTGAGGTATTTTAGGGTACATCACCAAAAGCCAGTGTACCCTGTGTGAGTTTGCCATTCCCACAACCTCTCACCAAAGGCTGTGCACACCCAGCGCACTAATGTAGGTTAGTTACCAGAGACTCCCTCATCCAGATGGCTGGAGCAACATAGGCAGGGACATCCTGGCCTTGGCCAGAATGAAATTCCAGAGCAGCACCAGCCAACTGATGCAAAATCCTGCGTGTTGCCTCCTTGGCAATATCTGTTACTGTTGGACAGCAACACTTATGCTCTGCTCCCCTCCACACCTTCTCCTACATTAATTTAAAGGTTTCAATCCTTGTCTTCAAAATGCCCCAGAATTTGAGCCAACAGGAATCAACTGTCTAAAGCCCTGGGACAAAACCTGGAGCTGTCTCAGATGTCTGTTATCAGAAGCTGTGTAGGTCTGAGACTGCAGGGGAAAGTCCATTAAGGACCATTGCAATCCTTACCATCCTCTGCTCCAGATGCCAACCTTCTCTAATGTCAACAGAGAGTGACATAAATGTAACACAAGCAAAAAACCCTCACTCTACTGTATAAATTTTTACCTTCAGAAGAGGGAATAAGGTATAGAAAAGCCTCTTACAGTTGAAATATTAGCAATATTTGTAGTCATCTCAGCAGTGCAGCTGAAGGTGAGGAAATACCCACCTTTTTCTGCCCAGAGGAACAAAACCAAAAGGAGAAGCCCCTGCCCTGAGTTGTTCCAAGAGGGAGCAGAAGGCTGTGCCCAACATCACTCAGGAGATCATCAGAGGCTTTTCACCCCTCTAATGGACAAAGCTGAAAGATGCTGGACTCACCTAACCTACACCTCTGGCAGTGCTCAGCATCTCCAGAGCCTAAACCAGAGCAGCCTTTGTACGGAGGGAGGCTGGGTGGGGCAGAGAATTTAACTGCACAGCTATTACAAGGCTTTGTTGAGTGCACACACGCTCTGCAATTTTAACTCAACCAAATCTGGGAAAATTCTTTCATCAGTGCCAAAAGACACATCTGCAACAGGGATATTTAGCAGGGTGCTCCCTGCTAAATTTTGAGGGCCTGTTCAAAGTCAAAGGCACACTGTAGCTTTCCAAAGGGAGAAGGTTTCCAGAATCCAGAATTTACCATAGGTAAAACGGTATATTTCTCCCCTCTCCAGCCTTGTTCTCAGAAACTGTTTTGGCTGAATTATCCAGGGAAATCCAGCCTATCGCATACACCCTGCATTTCATGGTGCTTTGCTTCATTTTTGACAGCACTGTAAGCACATGAAAATGGGGCTTTAAAGTGAAAAGTTTCAACCAACCACAAGTTTAGATGTTCCTACCTATTCTGCCTCTAATGGCAAAACCACAGTAAAACTGTAACCCGATCTGCACTTTGCAGGTTGGGCTCTTTTCCAGCACTTATCATGGAAACTCTGGGCGACGGCAGCATTCTGCTTTAGCTAAGACCCAGCCAGGGCTATATAACTGTTATTCCCATTTGGGAATTCTGAGCTTCTCCAGCTGGTGGCATCTGCTACTTGTTGGCCAAGAGCTCATGTTCTGCTGCACTATCATTTTTGGTTGAAAGCAATTCCCAGGATTTGCTGTCATGGAGATGGATTTCAAGGTAAGGAAGAACAATTGGAAAGAACCAACCTCTCCTATATAGCAATGACATTACCTCTCCACATAACACACCGAGAGAGGAAATATGGAACCACGTAGGCTGGGACAGACCTATAGAAACCATCTAGTTCAACCTGCTTCTCCAAACAGGACATATAGATGATAGAGATGCAAAACACCTATAGGGAAAGTCCTGTAGATATTTCTGGATATTTCCTGTATCTCTTTCTACAGTTTCCAAATGTGGTGGTCAAAAAAAGCATGTAGCCTGAATTGTTCTCTTGAATACAGACCTCAGCAACACTAGAGATAACTGTTGGACATTTAAAGTCATCTGTCCTATTGACATAACCATAGCTCCTCAGATTCTGAGGGTATTAAAACCAAGGTAGTTCTAGGCAAGAAGCAAACATGCTCTATGCTTTAGAACTTTCCTGGAAATGGTTCACCTGTTGGTTGGGTTTCAGAATTACAAGGATCAGGAAAGAAAGCTGGTGGCTGTGATACAACTCTACCCCAAGATCTCCATCCAATAAGCAATTATGGTTTGAAAAGACAAAGCTGATGCTGGGTCACAAATGAAACAGAATGGAAAATTATAAGAAAATAACTACAGCCTCCTATATGAATTTAAGAGAAAGCAGGCAGCAACTAGCAGAAAAAAGAAATAACATGCAAGTAACTCCTTACCCTTAAATCATATGACACACTGAGGAAGAATCAGCAGCACAGAAAAGGCTGATATAATTTTTTTCTTTCCTTCCTAAAATGCAGCCGAGAGCAGCAGAAAACATGAATAAAGCAGAGACAACCAACCAGTGTGGATGGACATCCTGGCACTTAAATTAAGCTTAACTCATTAATTCATTCCGAAGATCTGTGCCCACTGCGTGGCAGCTACACCCAAGCCCCAGCTGACACCACTGAAAAAATCAGTTAATTCAATGAGCTTCCCCCTGGAGCAAACACTGCTCAGGATGTCCATGGGGGTGGGGAAGGGAATGAGCCTGCCCTTACCCAGCTGCAGCTCCCAGATGTTTATGCCATCAGGTGTACACCATTTACACCATTGCCTGATTTATACAATAAGGTAATTTGGCCCCAGTAGCTATTACTGGGAGGATTAGATTTATATCACCTGGGGTTTAATGAATCCATATAGGGAAGAGCTGATTTAATTTGGCTGACAAGCTCAGTGCATTTATTACTGTAGCACACTTGTGCTTGGGTAGGCTACTTTCTCTTGTAGTCCCTGTATTCTGCAGGTGGATTTATCGTGCTTTATTCAGTTGTTCAGGATTATTTTTGTTTTCTGCTTTTAGAAACTTTAGCATAGCTAGCAAGGAGGAAATCTCACTGTGTGATAGCCTACTAGTGTTACTGCATCTTAGCTCCCCTTTTTCCCCCTCCCCATTTTACTCCTCCTGGGTGAGGATGTGAAAGTGGTGGTAGTTTTCCTATTTTGGGGTGGTTTTTTTTCTCCTTTAAATTTTTTAACTGGGATAGTTTAGTTACTTGTGAGGGAAAAAAATGGAAGGCGAATGTTTGATTTGAATTCTGAAATCCTGTGTGTAGTGGGTTTTTTTGTTGTGTTTTGTTCTGTTGGTTTGGGGTTTTTTTAAATCTGAACACTGTTTCATCTTTAAATTTAGGCAGCAAGTTGTGTTAGTCTTTGTCTAATGAAAGTGTTGTTTGCTTTTTCCACAGAAAACCAGTTTGCCTTCGTTAACTAAGAAGTCTTCTGAAGATATAGTCTGATGGGGCTGTGACACAGGTTTGTTGCTGTCTTATGATGGATGCTATTGCAGTCACAGGGAAGTGTTTTAACTTGAAATGACTTTGCCAGAGCCACTTGGTGTCACCCTTTCATGACTTCACTAACTCTTCAGACATCCCTTGGCTAAGTATGCCATCCCCTTTCTCCTCTTGATCCAAAGAGAAGAGGACATCCACTAGTGTCAACAGCTCTGTTGGATGAAGTAACAGAAACATGTGCAAGAACAATTTACAGGCTGCCTGCTGCCAGACCAGAAGGCTTTGTAGGGCTGTGCCCCCCAGGGGTCGGGGGCAGTTTGATATTTCCACTCATGACCAGCATAAAGAAATAGAGACTTCATGTATCAGATGTGCAGGTGGTATTGGCCAGGAGGCCAGCAGACTGGAAGGGAGCCCAAGGCAAACTCCACAAACTGGAGAAATAGCCTGGAAAAATAGGTTGTGGGTCCATGGGCACGAAAACGAAGATCCATGTTAGATGAGGTTAACCAGCCTGAAAAGGATGGAGGGAGGCTGGCTCAGGACAGCATGAGGGGAAAGATCTGGGCTTTACAATGAGTCGCTTGTGACTATGAGTCAGCGATGTTCTGATGTCGTACTATCCTGGGATGTATAAACAAACTAATGCTCTGTAAGACACGTAAGCAGTTTTCCTACTCCAGTTATGGAAGATGTATCAGCTAACATATTGTGCCTTGAGGGGGTCAGTGTCCTTTCGAAAAGAGATGGAAAGAGAAGTGAAAGAAAAGCAATTCAGGTAATAAACCATGGTCTATGATGATCAAGGAGAAGAAGGGGTAGTTTACTCCAGAAAAGAGAAAGGCAGCCTGAATTTTGGCATTTCCTATTGTTTGGGTGGTTGACTCTGCAATCTTGCCAATCTCCTTTTAGCACAGCTTTTGTTTCACTTCTGATCTCAGTGTTTCTCCAATTTAACAGAGCAATTCCAAGAAACACAGAGACTCTGTCCCGTGACATCACATTGGCGTTCTTATATCGTATCTCATCAGGGTTAGAGTGCTGACCTGCTGCAGGAATTGTGAAAATATGCCTGGGATATGTAGGCATCATGAAAATATGTAAGGTGTCTGAGAGGCCACCTGGCACAGCCTCCTTTCTGGAGGCAGGATCATGTGTGTAAGAGGCCTCGCAGGTGTTTGGATAATCTATTTTTAAAAACCACTGGGACTTGGAGTTCAATCCCTGCTGTGACATTCATATGTTAGTAGATTCTACACCCTTTGGCTGTTTTTGTTGTTTTTTTCCTTGCAGAATCAACAACCTCTGTCTTTAAAATGTTTTAAAAACTTTGGGGTTTTAGACCTCATCTTAACAGGAAGGATTAATTTTGTTGTCTGTGTGCAAGTTACTGGCTGCATTGGCAATGCCATGGAGATGTCCCAGTGACAGCCTCCAAATACTGCTCTAGAAGGGCAGGAGTCTCAAAGCTTGCATGATACCTGATGACCTGTTGCACCCTCAGGTGGTATGAGCTGCCTGTGCAGAGGCAGCTGAACCCCACCTTAAAAGAACCATTACCTGCACACTGTTCACTTGTTGCACCAAATGGGACTAGGATTTAGGGGGAGGAAAGTATGTGATAAAATGATGCAAGAGTGCATCAGACTGCATGTGCACAGGTAGGCTGGCCTGCCATTGCTCAGGCACAAAGCATCTTCTGAAAGGGGGTGGGAGGAAAGTATCTGCTTTGGCAGTGTGTCGTAACTCTGTCTCCGTATTCCTCAGCAGTTTACTTTTCTCTCCTGCTCTGTCAAAGTAACTCTCAAATGTTTTTGTCTAAGAGACAAAACCCAATGTTGAAAAGCAGATTTCCACACCAGTGATGAGCCCTAAATGTGCATGAAATCATGACTGCAGGTCTGCCAGGAGCAGCGCTGGAAGCGGGAGGGAGGAAGCCCTAACTGCTCTTCTCGGAACATGACATTTCTGATGGTTCTTATGAAGCCGGCTGTAGGAAAAACAGATGATGACAGTGAGCTATAAATTGCTACATCGGCTCCTGCCCAAGAGTGTTTCCTTGGAACAAGGGGGGCTGTTACACCCTTTGTTTCTGCAAAGGGGTTTAATAGCACATTTGGATAACTTTCTGTCAGAGATGGGTTAGACCGATCCGGCTCTGTCCGAGGGCAGGTGACCTTCCTGTTTCATGTTTTACCTGATCCTGTGTATAGCACGAAGGCATCACCCCCAACCCTGCCTTCCTCTCCTCACTTCTTTTCTGCCCTCCTTTTCTTCTTCCTCACTATCAATGCCTTTACTTTTCCAGGCTCTATCCTCTGCCTCCTCACTCACTAAGCACTAATGGCTTGAGTGCACTTGAGCTCAGGATCCAGGAGCCTTTTCCCAGGAATGGCTCGAGTCCTCGGTGTGGATACAGATCCCCTGCCAAAAGATGGCCCTCTGCAGCAGGATGGAGATCAGGGAGTTGCTTGTTAAAGAGCTGTGCAATGAAGAAAAAGAAAAAGGGCATCAAAAGCAGAGCCAGTGCCAGAAGTGCGTTTCCTGAGGGTGCATGGCTCACTGTGTTTCCCCTCTTTCCTGTGTAAGGAGAACCATGGCAATTTGGATTAAATTATTTCAAAGCCTTGGTATTGGATGTTATTGGTTGCTAGCTCAGCTTTCTCCAGCACAGTGATACCGCAGGAAATTCCCAAATGTTCCCCCAAAGTTACACAAATATGACTTTGGAAGGAACATTTCTTGTATCTGATGAAGCCAGGATGTTTCCACCTTGGGTTCCTGAGTCTGCAAGTGAACATGGTGTATAGAAAGTATCCAAATTCTTTCCCCACTGCTCTCCTTCCAGGCTGGCTCATCTGACACAAGTAAGATGATATTTGTCCTTCCAAATTGTGTTGGTTAGCCTAATCGAGCTTCACTTTCCCAGGTACAAGTGGAAAGGAAACTTCATTTTTTGCCGAAAGGAAAAAAGAAATCCACAATTTCTTCTTACCAATCTACAATTATCAAAAAGACAAAAGCAAAAAATATGAATATATTTTATCATTTGTGTTATTCTAAGGTGATCTGTGACCATTCCTACTCCCTGTTTGTTTTCCCACATCAGCTGAAATGTGTGCTAGTAAACCTGTTCCAGACTGATGCTGGCCTGGCTTGCTGGAGATTAAGGTGTGTTGCAAGTTGGTTGGACAAGAAAAAGGACAGTAACCTTGTTCAGCAGAGGGGCTGGGGGTGGTCAGAGCATGCAGAACATTAGAAAAGTGAAAAAGGTTTCCCAAATTTTAAGGTTGCTCTCCACTGTGGCAGAGAAGTGAGATGCATCCCATCTGAAGCCATCTCAGCTCATTGAGCGAGATCCCGTGTTTAGAGCAACAATAATATAAACTGCATTGACTATCAACCTGTCTGAATGACAACACTTACGTTAGAGTGGTTTACCTAAAATTCCTTTACAGCCAAAAAGTAGTAAGTTCTAGACTGATTCACGTTACCTGCTTGCAAATCTTTTCAGGCTGAGCTGTCTCAGTTATTGCAGGTATGCATGTGTCTCCGTCAGTCTGAAAAGGAGTTTAGAGTGACTTACACAGTTGTGGACATCTGCACTGCAATGCCTAAGCCTTCTGAAACTATTCCCAATTGTATTCCTTATTCAAAACTAGGCTGGAGAACCATTTAGTGCTGGGTTTATATAGTCCGGTGGTTAAAGATGTACCTGATACTTTCTGCTTAAAAATTGCTATATGCGACTTTCAAATATTTATTCCTTTGCCTTGTGGGGAGGGCAGAAGAGGTGAAACACCACACTACATGTTTAAATCAGACTTAAAGCCATGAACAGGGAAGCTGAGGTCTAGCAGCGAGGCAATTCATGTAGTGAACATCTGAAGATGGAGTTCAGTGGTGCTAAGCAGCAGATCATGTTGATGGAAATAAGAGAATTTCAATACCTTTTTTTGATTTTTTTCACCGTTATGTGTGTCAACACCTGAAAAAAAACCCCCAAAGAGATACGTTGAAGAAATAATTATAGTGAAAATGGTCAGCTTGTTCTTTTCTTAATGTATTTATCAAACACATCTAAACTACATCTAAACTTTCAGCTTCTGGGATTTAACTGAGCTGTCAAATCTCTGGCTTTGTTAGAATGCTTGCTGCATAATAAGAAATTTTTTCCTTAAACAACAATATTAACTGTTTCCCACTGTTCATATTAGGAAGAGGAGGTTTTGGGGTTTTTTTCCCCTCTTTCATTGCTTTTTCTCCAAGTATTGAGAAAGCAAGGGGAAAAAGAATTGGTGAACAGAAGAGAAAAGACATGGGAATTAAGAGTTGCATTGTTCATGCAGATAGCCTGTGCCTGGCTCTGCACGTGGCTATGGGCCAGTGTAATCATTTCAGTCTGGGATGTGATTTTCTCCTGCCTGAGCCAATCCTTCTTGTAACTGAAGTTTAACTGGGATCTCTTTTTACTGGTTTTACCAGTTCTACTGGTAATCTGCCTGTAAAAACACATCCCCAACCAGAAGAGTGACATCAGAAAAGACGAGCGGGATGCTCCTTCCCATGACAGTGCACCTCTGTGATTTGCTGCCCTTCCCCTACCTGATCTCAGCAGATGTGGAAGGGTCCTGCCTCTGCAGCAGCCACAGATATCCTGACTGCATGGCTGTATGAGCAGTGCCTTAGCACCGACTGCCGACTGCGGCCCCCGGCACTAGCTGCATTACATGGCACAGCCTCGTGTAATGCTATCTTGTGCTATACATTGATTTCCATCTAGAACAAAACAAAATCCATATACAAGTTCAAATTCATGGCAACAGTTCCCAAACAAGTGAAGTTTGCTGGGCTGCTCTGGTATCCCCAGCTTCTTGTGTTCTCTCTGGCTCCATGAGTGAGTTTGCTGCAAGTTTAGGTGTTTTGAATGTTAAGGAGGCAATTTGCCTTGCTTGTCTTAGGTACGGACCTCAGAATGGGCAAAGCACCCTCTGGAGATGTCTCTCTCCCTCTGTTGACTCACGAGGCTTGTCTAGAAGGTGAGCTTTGGCCAGACAATGAACTTGGAGAGGGGTGGTGTTTGCCTTTAGTCTCCTACATTGCTCGGAGAGTGAGACCTTAAATGCCAGAGAGGTACCAAGAGCTTGTCTCCATGTTGTTCCCTGGGACCTACGTGTTGTTCACATTGCTGTAGGTTCACGGATGGAGTGGGTGGCCCCCTTGGGGTAACCAAGATGGGGGCTGCCACTTTGGCAAATATCTCATTCCATTCCCTCCCCACCAGGTCTCTGCCGCTTCCACATGACTTGCATTTGGGAAGAGGGAGGAGAGGGAAGAAGTTACTTGGACTTGCGCAGAATCCTTTAAAAACAACCCCAAAGGATCTTGGGGGAGCTAGACAGTATCCTAGCCCTTTTCCTTGGATTTCTAGCCCTGCAGCCTGCAGGAGAGCCCTTGAGGGAGGAGAAGAGGGTCTTGATAAGAGGGCGATGGGGAAGCAAGGCTCACCTGGCTGGCTCCCACTCCCTGCTTGTTTTGTATGCTTGGCTGCATGGTAGAGGAAAGTTTAGGAGAGTCCTGCCTCGCTGGTTCAAGGGGCACAGAGTATCATCTGAAAGGAGCATGCAGCCTCCCTATTCTCTTAGTGGGTGGTTGAGTTTTTCAGGATCGTGGATGATTATTCTATTTATTTTGCCCCTGTCAAAAAAGGAAACGGGCCGGCTTCTGCCAAGTAATTTTACACCTAAGTATTTCCTTCTGTTTGTCTTAAAAACAGCTTAGTATGGATGTTACCTCCGGGTCGTGGGGTCACTGGGGGATTGGCAGAGGCTTTTCTGGGTTTCTCAGAGCACGGCGCACTCCTGGAGGCCTGTTCCTAATTGTCTGGTGGAGACAAGGGAATAAGGAGCGAATCCAAAAAACGCAGCACTGCAGAGTGGGGCTTTGTCCCTTTGACAAGGTATGTAAGTAACTAAGCCTGCTTGGGTGCCTTGCTGCAGAGACGTGGCGAGAAGCTGTGTATGCAAGCATGCACACACGTAACAGGTCATTTTTCACTTTTTGGAACATAAGCTCTGGTGTACGGAATCGCACACAAGGGGGTAATGAAACCATCCGGCCCAACAATGCTGCCTTTCACTGCTTTGCAAGATAAAGGATCGTTCCTTCCTGCCTGTCTATTTAAATGGGATTTTGTGCTGCTGAGAGGTGCTGGGTGGATGGATAGTGAGAAGCACGTTTAATTTTTTCATTGTACTGGCACCACAAGGGTCCCCAAAACTTTTTTGTGAAGGCATAGCCTGGTCTGGTCCTGCTCACCGCTCTCTGTGCTTCCATCTGCAGTCAGGTTCAGGGAGCCATGTGCTACTGCAATTTTGGTATGATCCAGACCTCATTCAGGTATATTATCAGGCATCTCTGCAGATGATGGGCTTATGAGCAAGGGTATAACTCCATGTTAATGTGAACACACAAGACATGAGAAGGATGTGCTGGGAGAAAGTGGGTCCCACCTGCTGCCAGTGATTCACTTTGCACAACTCACCACGTAGCCCTGTTTGCCACAAGTGTGTCCATTGATCAGCCCTTGCAGGGAAAAGCACTTGTTGGCATTCCCCATCAGGTTAAGAATGAGACCTTCCAGATCACTGAAGTGCTGGTCTCCACTGGGCTTGACTTGGTCTAGAGTTTTCTGCAGACTTTTTATTTTTACTATGGGTTGAAACTGAATACGAAATCTCAGTCTTATGTGTAAAACTCTGGCCACATCCCTCAACCCCCAATGAAGCAGAGCAAGTACAAGCTCCCACACTCAAGCATTGTCCACCTCGACAACACGATGGTCTTCAAGCAGACCCCAAATGCAATGGGAGCCCAGATGTTTGATGTACTGGTGACAGTGAGGTGCAAGTGGCTGCATTTCAAGTAATGAAGTGTGAAATGAACCCTCATTGAATGTGGCTGGAGTGAAAATTTGGCAGGCTAGATCTTCCTCCCCAAAGTGCTGCAAAGACCATTGGGGTAAGGCAGGAATGTGGCTTCCCTGTCTCCTGCTTATTTAATGTGAACATTTTCTATTCTGACCAATATTTAGTTGTTCTGAGATAAAGCATACCACCAAGTGTGTTTGCCAGAAATAAACCACACTGTGAAAAATTGACATTTAAAGAGGAAAAAAATAGGATCAGAAATAAACCTGTGGAAAGGAAAAGTGATGCTATGAAGGTGACAGATTCAGGAAGCCACTTTTCTATGTCCTAATACAGCATTTCATCCAACAGAACTGTATACACAGCACATATTTTCTGTTCTGTTTCTCCTGCCTGATGTTGAAAGATGGCAACTTTTCAGTCTTTTAAAACATCACACTCCTCCTCAAAGCGCCCTGTGGATCTGGAGGAGAGGCAGATGTCACTTGCAACCTGGAAGGACAGCTCGATAAATGTAACAAACCATCATCTCTGTCCACATCTGTTATCATGCTCCTAGGAACAGCTGCAAACAACCAAGTCCAAAGAAATACTGCAAACCCTCATAAGAAAGTTGTTGATGAGAGGCCCTGGCTCCAGGTGTGGTGTGGAGAGGTCTGTCATTCAGCTCCTAGAGGCATCAGGATCTGCCTTGCTCACAGGGAAGGTACAGAAAATTTACAAAATCTGGAGACTTTGTGATGCTTTATCCATGCTGCCCACTTTATTGCAAACCAAGGAGGCCACAACAGTACAGGGAAGTCCTATACAGGGAGGTGACGGGAGGTGACAGGAGGTAATAATTACCTAGTGATCTAGTGAAATGCTCATTTCATATCTTCTTCCCATCATTTTGCATTGCACACACAGCACAAGACACCTATGCTTTGAAGAGATTTTATTTTATTTTTTTTTTATTCTTTTAAGCACAAGACAGTGCTGTACCAGGGTTGTGTGATGGGGATGGTTTTGGCTCTGGAAGCAGTCATGGGGTGATGTGGCAGGGTTGCCACATGATAAACCATTCCCCCCCATCCCCACTCTACCACCCTGTCACGGCAGAGTACTTCGGCACATGGGACAGGATAGGAGAGTCATCCTCCAGAAGTTAAGCTTGGCAAAGTAGTCTCTGATCTCCTGAGGGGTATGGGTGTCTTGTTTGTCAAGATGACAGGCAATACTCTTTTCCCTGACACTCAGGAGACAAGACAGTTGATGCAGCCCTCAGACGTTTTCCAGAATTCAGTCGTGCATTGCATTGCAAAGTAACTTTATTGGGCTAAGCTGGTGAAAGATCTTTCTTCTGAAAACCAACAAGGACCTTCTCATCATCTGTCCTTTCCTTCATGAGGAACGTCTTCTTCTCACAGGTGTCTGTAGAATAACCCAGGAGAGCCCTCAGAAATGCTGCTGGAGTCCCAGCTCTTCTGGGAAAATAACAGAGGAGGTATCATTTTTTAGGTGGACAGAATAAGAGTCCATGGCCTCCCAAGAGGTGGATTCAGACCTGCACAGCTTGGGTCCTGGGCCTTGCACTACCAGCAGGAGTTTGCTGTTATTCTGTTTAATTTTGTTTGCTCATGAATGTACTGAAGCTTCCTGGAAAAAAGGGATCTTACTGAAAGCGACAGCTGAAGGATGCTAGCAAGCATGACATCCTAGATGGCAAAGCTGAAAACTTTGGCACAGAAAGCTGGCTGTGACTTGTCCAAAGGTATTTGAATCGTCCTATGAGAAGAGACTGAAATGGTTGGTAGTCTTCAGTTTGGAAAAGAAGATGCTGTAGTAGGTGTAATTAACCTTTGGAAAGAGTAAATCAGTCAGCTAAATGCAGAACTGTTGTTCACCAAGTCCCACAAGACAAGAGTTAGAAGGCAGTCAACAAAACTAGCAGATACTTCAAACAGATAAAAGTACTTCTGCACTGAGGGCAGTCAGTGCCTGGAAGTGGCGGCCACAGAAGGCTGGTGGGATCAGCAAGAGATGTGACAAACTGATGGACAAAGGAACAAGTAAACTCTAAAGGGACCAGGCAGGGGTGGGCACTGTCACCTCCCCAGAGCAGCAGTTGTAGTTGCTGGGTGATCAGAGGGGAGAAGATGACAGAAGATGGCCCAAAATGACCACTGCCTCTGCCCAGAGTATGGGCTAGCTGAACAGCAGGTTTGACCCCACAAGGTGTCTCGTCTGTTCTTGTCCATGAAGTGAGGGGACAAGCCTAGAGCAGCAGATCTTTGGAGTCTCAGTCCAGCAGATCTGTGCCTGTTGGACCACACTGCATGAGTGGGGACTTCACCACCAAAACACCCCCATGGCAGTCTCTCAGATGTGCTTACACTGCTCCTTTCACTGCATCTTCCGAGCATCACCTGTGTTCAGGTAAGTATATCCACTCTTTTTTTGGGCACACCCATGTTGAAGATGCAAACAGAAACCCCAAGAAACTGGTCATTTCCCATGGTGGGTGGACACTGAGCTGCTTTCAATAAGACTAAGAGAAGAGCCAAGGGCCATACAGGAAATCTGTTGCAGAGAACATGACTGAAAACCCATGTTCTCGCTTCCCAACCTTATTCTTGAGTTACCTTTATGCACCCCTTTGAACAGGAACTCCAGAAAGGATGAAACACCCCCTGGGGAGGTCAGCATCCCTCTGACAGTGTAGAAGAAATTTAGTCAATGAGGCTAGAATCTGTTCCCTGTAAATCTGGAAATAAACCCAAAACCTCTGTGAACTGAAATGCACCGAAAAGCAGCCTCTGGCTCAGAAAGCAAATTCTTCAGCAGTGGCTGTTGCATCACTGTAGGAAAGGAGGGAAAACAAACGGCTTGATGCCTGTAAACAAGGGCTATTGTTAAATGTACTTGAGGATTTTTGTGGAGACAGCATCAGATTCCAGGCTTCCTGCTACTAAGTAAATGCCTGCCGGTACGTGGGGGCTGCTGCTGCCTCGGAGTTTGCAAAAAAAAGAATTGGTACTATGTTAAAAATGTAACAGTTATCTTCCTTCCCCTGCAGCATCTGAACTTCAGCTTGCCTTGAACCAGGTCCGAGCTGGAGAAGAAGCCCAAGGGAAGCAGAGATGCAAAGCTCCTGCTGGGGAGAACCCCCGGTGCAGGCTGAAAGCCGAGTGTGGTTATGCACCCGGCGAGGCTCCAGTCCACCTGCGCTGTCCTGATCCATTGCAGTGTGTGTGAGGGGGGGTGGGGGGGTGTTGTGTTAAATGGGGCTGCAAATGTCCCTTGGATGTGCATGTGCTGGTCCAGGCGTCAGGGACCAGCCAGGTTTTCTGGATCTACCCTCAGTGCTGCTGATCTGCTGCTGTGTCTGATTGCACTTTTTGCACGTGTTGGCTTATTCACTGAAGACCTGCTGGCCCAGACGTGACCTGTGTCCCGTCATTATACTGCTGATGTGCTCTGCTCTCTTCTCATCTTCCACATATGCTTTAGGTAAACTTTGGCATGGCTGAGGCAAAAGAATCGACCGGTGGCTATTTGAAGTTGTTTCCAGCCTTCCAGTAGTTTCACATAGCTGTGGTTTATGAATTGATTCATATAGATTTGAAATATAAAGCAAATTCATGCTTTTTGGGAGGGTCTGTAAATGCCCATGGAAGCGTGCAATGCAGAAGCCGTCTCTAAAGTGATGGTTTGAAATTTATCACTCCGTTTTCAGGCTCTCTGCTGCTGCACATCCCAAAACCTACACCTCTTTCTCATTAAATGAAAAGCTAGACCTTCTCAGGGTAAAAGGTTTTCTTAGGCTAAGAAGGGGGTGGGGGGAGGGGGAGTGAGTGAAGACTATTTAGAGCAGTGCTGGAACAGAGAGAGGTTTAAATTGTATCCCCTGCACAGAGTGGCAAGATCTCCCAGCATCGTGTACAGCTGGCTTCTCCCCTCCCATCATTTCATGGTGGGTTCATACCCTCAGCTCTCACCTGCACAGTGATGGTCCAGGGAGGTGCTATATTTTTAGATTTAAAGGGGTTATTATAAAATCACAGAATAAATGAGATTGCAAGGGACCTCTTGGTCTCTGTTCCAAGTCCCAGCTAAAAACAAGTCATCCCCTGGTTTGGTGTCATCCACAACCTTGCTTAGGGTGCAGTCTGTCCCATCATCTCTGTGATTAGACAACATGGAAAAAACAAGAACCATAACTTCTGCCAAGTTGCAGGGATCTCTCTTAAGGTTCTAAGCTGAAAATAAAACCAATGTGGCCAGAAAGGAGGACCTGGTTTATTCACATTGATATTTTCCATGAAATTATGTTAATGCCTCAGAGGCACATTTGAGCCACAAAAAAAAATTATTTTTCATGCCTCGTCACACTGGACCTTGCAGGCTAGATACACCGAGGAGGTAAGGAATGTTCATGGGAAGGCATTTGCCAGGAAGGCCATTGGGGCTGTGGTGCACCCAGACTGCCCAAAGCACTCGGACTGGGAGGAACCAGAGCTCTTCCCCCCTCCACGGAGAAGTCTCTGGGATGGAGAGCGGCGGCTGCTGTAACAGCTCTTTGCAAAACTCCCCAGTAGCAACTTGAATATAACCGCAACCTCCCCAAATCCATACTGAGGGCTTTCAGGAGGGCCACTGGGGACAAATGACTTTGCTCTGGGGAACAGCAGTTTGGAAGCACAGTGACCTGTAGCCTGGGGACTTCAGATCAGATGTCTCCTTTGGCCAACCCTGCTGCAGCCCTGCGCTAGATAAGAGTGCTCCTGTTGGCATGCAGCGCAGATCTCCTCTTCCCCTATCTGTTCCTTGAACCCCTTCCCTGGAAACCCAGCCTGACCTCGCTTAGCTGGAAGAAGCTTAACACAAGCATCTGAGAGCTTAAAGCAAGACAAAAGCAGTTCCTGTAAAATCTGTCTGGACTGATCGAAACCATATTGGCTGCTTCAACTTGAAAGGCCTTAATCTCCGAGGGACAGTGTGACTGAGGGTTGCAAGATTCTTTAAACTGGTTATCTGCCTTCTCAGCCTGCATCTGGGTGGATTTAACCTCGATCCCGTTTGTTGAAGCAGCCACTGGATGTGTGCAGCCCATCTCTGGATCAGGGGGAGGGGAGGCTTATGTTCCTGGTTGTCTTGAAAGAAGCCATCAATCATCCTCTCAAGAAACCCCCCCCTGAATCTAAACAGCATCCATAGCAGCTGCTCGAGCCCTCATCCCTTATTCCCCCGCCATGCACAAACAGAGATTCTGTTGTATTTTGAAAAAAAAAAAACCAAAAAAACCAAAAAACCCCAAACAAACAAAACCAAAAAACAAAAAGGAAAAAAGGAAGAAAAAGAAAAGCCCTACCAAACCCTGAAGTTCTGAAAGTTCACTCGGAAGACACGTTCAGATGTATAAGAAGGCTGTGGCGAGTGGCCAGCTCGGGGTGACCTACGGGCTGCTCCCCCAGTGGGACTCGGATTACACTAACCATCCTGTTCCTTCCAGACAGCACTATTAGTGCTTGACGCCTATCGATCATCCCGCCGGCTCTCCTGCCGGGGGAGCACGGTCCCACCCGTGCATCGGCCACGCTGTGCTGCCGCTGCCTCCCCCAGCCGCGTCTGTCCCTCCTTCTCCCCAGACCGCCCCTTGCGACGTCGTGCCCCAGCTCCAAGCCTCGTTCCTCCAGGCGCTGAGCTCATCCCTCTTTCGTTACATGATTTATTTTTTCTTTTTTTTTTTTTCCTCCTTCTTTTTTCCCCTTTTTACTCCCAGGCTGCTGACACACAGATTTATGGCCAAATGTCAAAGCTTTCTGGGTCTTGGACTAGTTCTACTTACTCTGGGAAACTTCTGGAAAAAGAATTCGTGGGCTGGAAGGGCTTAAAATTCATCTGTGGCAGATTCAGCTCCTTGCTGTTAGCACCCTTCAGAAGCACTGAATGCAGGCCAGGTTTTGTTTATTTTCCCTCTAAATTCCCTCCTACCACCACCTTTTTTGTCCTCCAGTGGGGAAAAAAAAGAAAAGTCTGGTGGAACTTCCATCTCCTTGCTTTATTTCTTCCCCTTTCAGCATCCTATCGTGGTTGCTTCTAGCTCCACCACCTCCCTCCCCCAACACCTCCTCAGCATCCCCATAAAACGGGCTCCGTGGCTGCTGGAATTTCCTTCCCATCATGACCATGGCCATAGCAGTTAGCAGGTCCTAATTCACGCTCTCATGCATAGAGACTTGGCTACTGCTGCTCTGTTCTCACCAGTCTCAGGGTGGAAATTCCTTCAGAAGCCGAAGACCTCGCTGCTGCCAGCCGGCAGGGTAATGATCCAGAACTAGAGTCACCACGTTCATGGCTAGTTTAACAACTTATTTTATTTCCAGCACCACTAACTCTGTGCCTAACTCTCAGAGGTATCCAGTTTTAGACTGGAAGCCCTATTTTACCTTGGAAAGGTCAAACCCTATTCTTCATTAAGTTCTCATTTCAGACTGCAGGTCTAGCTCTGAAACCAGGGCAAAGTGGGGGTAACTTGAGCTGGAATGGCCACCAAGACACAGCAGACAGCATAACCCGTCTGTTCACAAAGGTGAGTCCTACAGCTGTCCCTGACGGTTCTCCCCAGGACCTGTCCTTCATACCCTGACAAAGCAAAATCATGGCCCTCCTCCTGCTCTGTGGAGCTATTCCACAGATACATACCCAGAGCAGGGAATTTCCCAGGGACAGACCTTGAGAGGAGGCCACCAGAAGGTGCATCCCTGAGAAAAGCCATGCAACCACTTGTCATTCTGAAACCCAAAAGCAAAAAACCAGAAGTTTCCACTTAAACCATGCTTTGTAACTCTGCAGACTGTCCTGACTAGGTCTTTGGCAACTGTCTGGGAGCACAGATGCTCAATGCACATATAGATATCTGCATTATGCACACCTTAACATCAGGGTCTATGACATGGAGCTGAATCCTCTTCCTTAAGTAAGGTGGGAGGAATCCCAGCAGTCACGCTCACAGGACTGGGCCACATTCAATCCATTTTTTTAGCCCCAGAGAGATAGAACACCTACACTCTTCTTTCAACGACACTGCATTTATTTTTATCTTTTTCATCACACTAGTTAAGGTCCCAGCCCCTTCATTGCCTGCAGTGATGTCAGCATCTCTCCTGCAATAGCTGCCCAGCAGAAGGTGTAACAGGTCCCTGAGAAAATTCCAGCCCAAGAACAAGTTCTATCCCAAAAATAGACCCAAAATGTAGATGCTGCCATGCCTGCACCGGCAGGATTTGTCCCTTAGTCTGTAAACTTTACTGAATGGAGACTTTATTTTTCTGTTGCTCCAAGAGCTTCACTGTGCTCGGAGCTGGGTTGTGTGTGTTTGACTCACAACAGACCTGGAGGCAATGGTGGGATACGGGGAGGAACCAAAGGAATGTGGACATGGGAAGGACTGGAGAGCATCTGAATTTGAATGGGCTTTAATTCTCACCCCAAATTAAGCCCAAACTGAATTCTTCTTCTACTTCTACTCTGAAGCACTTCACTCTGCAGAGCCCAACAAGGAGCCAGTCCTGCAGGACAAAGGGGCTGGATGGGACAGGCTGGAGGATCCCATGAGGAGCCACAACCAAGACAGGGAAACCCAGGTGAAGGAGGAAGCAGCCTGAGGGACCATCAATTCCACCGACGTCTTCTCTGCCTGTTTCACCACGACATCATCACTGCAGAAAAAGAGCTCCTTGTACACTGTTCCAGTTACGCTGGCATTTTTCTGCTCCTTTCTCCTCTGCTGCCTGACAGCCCTGGTCTTGGTGCTGCGCAAACACCTGAAGAGCTGATGCTTTCCCCACAGCACTTACCATCAGTGTCACGCATGTTGTGATCACAA
Source organism: Ibycter americanus (assembly GCA_035590275.1). NCBI lineage: Eukaryota > Metazoa > Chordata > Aves > Falconiformes > Falconidae > Ibycter > Ibycter americanus. Next base: position 38,875,334 of record JAVJGI010000001.1, read on the forward strand.
GCTGGAAGTTCAAGGAAAGGATGCCCACTCTTAGCCAGCATGACAAACATTGTCTAAGGAGCCCAGCAGCCTTGTTATTGCCAAGGGGCTGCACCAAAAGAGCTGTAGAGGGGGACCCTGTAGACAGGGTGCTGAGGAGGAATCTCTGTGGAAGTGGGGAGTGGCATGCGCTAGGGTTCTGAGAGGTTTGTGAGAAATTTCACTGTGAGCTACAGGGACACTGGCCAGAAAAGACCTTAGAAAAGGAGGAGGAAAGATGGGTTGGACAGAGAAGAGGGAGCCAGAGGGAGGGCAGGTGCAAGTGCGGATAATACGGCATGAAAGTGGCACAGGTCACCTCTGCTTGCCAGGGGAAGATGCACAGCATTCTTTGACTGGATGGCTCCTCATCTTGTACAGCCCTGGCAGGTGACTTAGAAGTGACTTGGGCTTTCCCGTGTAGGATACTGCTGCTTCTGAGGGGAACAGAAAGCTTTGCATGAGTCACCCTTACCTGGAAATCATGCTTCTGCACAGACCAGCTTATGAGATAAATAAAATGATTTCGATCTGTATAAACACAGGTCCGACTGAGATGGTAATGGACAACCAACAAAGGCACCACAGAAAACCAAGAAATGGCTCATTCATGCTACCCAAAGGCAAAGCACAGTTCCTGCAGGTGTCATTGAAGATCTCCCCAGCAGTGACAGTGCTAGCACTCAGGTAGCATCCTGCATAGGACTGTGAGCCTCGCTGCTGCCGCTTTTCATGGATACTTACACCATGGGCAATCCCTGAGCAGCACCTTTGGCGCTGTAGGGAAGACAGGACAGTCCTGGGAGTAAAACAGGCTGCAAAACGTGTGTGAGCCTCCCTGCAACCAACACTAGATGTGTCCTGAGACTTCTTGATGCTTGTGAATATCAGCACACAAGTAAATCATCCCCTCCCAAGGAATATGGAGTCCTTGGTCTCTGTCTCTTCCCATTTGGCCTTGGAGCAGCTTCCCTGTGAGGGTCTTTGGTGGCCATCCATGCTACTAAACATTTCAGCTTCAGTGTTGTACCAGCCCCTGAACGTAAAGCCCAAAGGCACACATTTGTGTGGGCAACCTTGCAGGGCTTGATTTGTAACCTGGATCACACCAGCTGGAATCCTCATCCGAACATAGGTGTCGACAGTGTGGATTTCCCTACCTGTCATCTAGACTTCCATGGCAGAAACAGGAACTCGCAGGCTGTGATTAATCCAACTTACTTTAGGTATCTACATCACAATGAGGTGAATTGTGCCTGAAAGTTCCTTTTTGTTTCCCCATTAACTATAAAAAAAAGCCCAGTCTAGACTAGGTTTGAGCTGCTGGCAAGACATCTATGAGGAAAAGCCAGAAGGACAGGTTGAAATTTCAGTCCGGACAGACAGAGAGAAGTATTGGAAGAGAGGGGTGGATTTGTGAGTCATCTGTACAGATGGTGTGTTTGTGGATGGGGTTCCCAGAGAGACGGAGAGAGGAAAAAGAGACCATGTGCAAAGCCCCATGGGTAACAGTCCTGCAGGCAGTGAGTGGGCAGAGTAGGACAATCCTGTGAAGGACACCAAGTAGGTGACTAGAAAGCTGGGAGGAGAACCAAGAGGGGGAAGGGTAATACAAATCAAGAGGAACAGGATCTCAAAGAGGAGTATGTCCAGAGATCATGTGGATGGGGCTGGCAGGTCTGACCCATCCACGCATCCAGCGTGGGCCTGAAGCTTAGCTGGGAAGAGCTTGATAAAGAGTGTAATGGGACCAGTTCCAGTGGAGGGCAGTAGATGGGTGTTGGTTTGCAAAAAGTGTGTAGGAGAAGAGATGGGAAGGCCAGGTGAGACTTCAGGTCTGGGAGAAACCAAAAGCATGTTTGCACTGACAGGAAAGGGACAGAAGAGATGAGAGCTTTGAGAGAAGGCTGGAGAACTGGAAGAGAATGGGAATGGAGCACTGGGAAGGTGTCAGTGTAGAAGGCAAGGTCAGAGGAGATGGAAAAGAAGACAACAAATACACATGCAAAAAAAGGGTAGAAAACCACGATCTGTGTGTAGTGCTGTCTTTGCTTTCACTATGATTTCACTATGCTGTGGAGCATTCAGACAGGTATTTCCAGGACTATGCAGAGTTAAGGTTTCAAAAGTAGTGTCACCTTTGGGGTGCAATATAAAACTTACTGCTGAAAGCTGGTGTCCGAAAGGAGTAGCACAAAATTATTTCCTTACAGAGTGGTTAACTCCGCAAAAGTGAGTTTCTTACATTTTCACTGTACATCCAGTGCTGCCCACTGTCAGAGACGGGTTAAAAGGCTTCACTTCTGACCTGATGCACTCGAGCGATTTTCCTGTTCCTCAGTGCTCATAGCAAAAGCGTAAATTTATAGCTGAGGCAATAGAACGGGACGAAATGCTAAACTTAGACTGTTCTTATTGTCACAGAAGTCTCACTCACTGATCTCTACAGCCAAACCAAGAAGCAGCAAACCCTAATACTCCTATTCCTTGATGTTTCTCCTTTTGTCATGAGATAAATATACCCATCTGCAGAATGCAGAGTATTTCTTGTAGTAGTCTAAAAAAAAGGAAATAAAACCAACCAACCCCATAACATTCACAAAGGTTAATAAAATAGATAAAACCAAGAAAAGCGATTGCAAAGATTAATAAAATAGGCCAGATGTTTATGACTTTTGCAGAATCACATATGGGAGAGTTCAGATCTCAGGGACATGCTCTACCACTGTGCAAAGCATGGGCAATGTCCTCTGCCCAGATCCACCTGCTCTGTGCCACTGAGAGGGGCCTGAGCACGGCGTGAACCAGCCAGGGCTGGACGGGGACACTGGGTCAGAGCCCAGTCACACGTCCAACCTCAGTTACCTGCCTCTCAGCACAGGATAAGGGAGAGATCCGGGAAAACACCAGCGCAGAGGGAAGAGTCCTCCTGGGACAAGTCCAGTGCCTGGAAACGATACCCAGACTCTGGTAAACTCAAGGTGATTCCTTTGCTCTGTGTGATCACAAGCAAGCTGACCCTTCTGCTTTCATCTGCAGGTGAGCTATTCACCTGCATATGCCTGGAAATTCTTGGTCACAGCAGCTGTACCTGCTTGCGTGTATCCCCCCTTCCCCTTTCTTCTTGCCCAAGCAGGAGTGATGGCCTTGTGCGTGCCTCTGAGGCTGCAGGCATCTGCCACTTGCTGCTAGCCAGGGGCTAGCCAGAAAGCAGAGAGGGGGATGAAGCCACAAAGGTTGTTTGTGGCCACACGTGTATTTTCGTGCATTAAATGGAAGGAGGGTATTCCCTCCCCCCCGCCTTCATCAGGCTCTGGTCTGATCGTGGAAACAGCCTCCCAGGACGTTCTGCATCTCCAAAATGCCAGATGCAAGAGCTGCTCGTGTATCCCAAGGAGTGTCTGAGTGCAGCCCGAGGGTGAGCTGATCGCCATCCCTAGGGCAGCCTGGCAGCATCCCCCTCGCCCTCCGGCCGCTGCTGCCTGGGGAGGGGCTGCTCCTTGGGCTCTGTCTGCACTGGTGTGCTGCTGCTGCTGCTCTGTGTGCTTGTGCGGGGCTGCAATTTATTTATTTATTTTTTTAAAAGGGAGTATAACCAAGGTGATTTGGCTGCCCTCAGCCTCAGTAACCCACTTTCCTCCACGTCTGAATCCTCCTTTCACTCTGCTGACATCCAGATGCTAATTTGTTCTCCCCCTGACCCTGCTCCTTCCCCTCCTGATTTGAAATTAGCTTACTAAAACATGTTTTCTTTTAAGAATCCACAGCCTAATCCAGAACAAACAAAACACATTTTCGCAAACCACCAACTGCATGAACTTCTGCCCTGGCCTTGACCGCACTCTCTCCACCCCTCGCCTCCCAACCCCCCCACTCCTGCCATCACCATCTGAGTGAGGTTTCCAGGAAATTTTTTTTCACTGACGAATACAGTTGCAACAGCTCAGAAACTGTGGAATTTTTTGGCAGCCGCTGGAGATGTTATTTTATTTACTTTCCTTCTGCATGCATGGATTTGGAGCAGTGGGTTTGGAGACGTGCGTGGAGAACATGAATTTGCACACGTTGGCTTTCTTCGGTGGACCGTGCTGTAGGTGGAGAAAAGCCCTGAAAAGGAGAGATTTTCATTCTTATTAATCTTAGGGGAGGAGCTCTTAATGCTTATTAACCTTAAGGTTTCAGAGAACAGATGGTTTGGGACCTAAAGAATTGAAACGAGACTGAGATGAGGCGGTTTGAACAAAAAAGTCAATTATTCCCACAGCACACAGGTCAGCACTTGCCCCTTTTCCAGCATTTCCTATGGACGGCTGGGCTGTTTTGTTGTTTACCTTTTGGTTAAGAACCCCTCTGCCCCCCCTCCAGAACACACTAATTCAGTCCCAAAGAAAGAGGTTGATAGACAGTGCTCTGCACCTCGATCCCCTCTCAAAAATCTTGTTGTGACTTGCAAAACAGGGAGGGGGAGGCGGGAGAGGGGGGCTCCTTTCTGCCAGAATTACCACTTCTGTGTATCTCAGCTGTGACCGAGGCCATAATTTTGGGACTGAGGATAATTTTGCGGTGAGGGTTTCAGCTCTTCCACCTCTAGCCAGGTAAGATCTGAACGTCGAGGATGACACTCTGCTCAGGGGAGAGCCCCCAGCACCCCAAATGCGGTGTGCCCAGCTGCCGACCTCACGCTGCTGCTGCATGTGGGGCTCCATCCCTGCATCACCTGCGCCCTCCCGTGTGTTGCTGCAGCTCAGGTCTTCGGGTCCTAGTTTTTCTTCCTAATACAAATCATCTTCTGTCCTCTACAGCAGCCTGTATGGTGAACTGGGAGCTGCACCCTGTGGTGCCAGGTGGGTGATATGCGCATAACCAGGACCACAGCTACGATGCACTGAAATGAAGAAAAATCTTTCCTTTGGAATGGCTCGTGCTGGATCCATGTGAAATGGGGTAAAGTGAGGAAGATCCAGAGGAGAATCTGATATAATGCCTTCAAGCAACAGAGAGATTGATGGCAATTCCTCAGTTATGGGATCTCTTTGAAAGTGGCATTTGAATAATAGATATATTTTCCTTCTTTCTTTCCTTCCTCCCTCATCCCCTCCCTTCTTCCTTCCTTCCTTCCTTCCTTCCTTCCTTCCTTCCTTTCTATCTTTCTTTTTCTTTCTTCCTTCCTTCCTTCCTTTCTATCTTTCTTTTTCTTTCTCTCTTTCTTTCTTTCTCTCTTTCTCTCTTTCTCTCTCTCTTTCTCTTTCTCTCTTTCTCTCTTTCTTTCTTTCTCTCTTTCTTTCTTCCTTCCTTTCTTTCTTTCTTTCTTTCTCTCTTTCTTTCTTTCTTTCTTTCTTTCTTTTTCTTTCTTTCTTTCTTTCCTTCTTTCTTTCTTTCCTTCTTTCTTTCTTTCTTTCCTTTTCCATCTCTCTTTCTTTCCTTTCCATCTCTCTTTCTTTCCATCTCTCTTTCTGGGTTCATATCTCCTGACCCCAAGCTGCAGCAGTAAAACGTCTCACTTCCATTACGAAGCGCTGATTTTCCGATGGCACTGCATGAAGCTGGCTGGTCCCACTGGAGACGCGCTGCTCAACCACAACAATAGATAGGTACAGAGGAGGCTTAAACGTTGTTTTTCTGTGGTGTCTGTGGCAAAGGGAATGTGGTATTAGCTGTGTCATGGGACGAGTGACAGACTTAGCTCATTTAAGCCGGTATTACAATGGGAGGAAGGAAAGAGGGAAGATTAGAGACGGGCGGGATTGAATTACTCTCTGAATCTTTTACCACATTGTTAAAATAAGCATCTCCAAGGAGACGCTTTCATGGCCCAGCGATGCTGGTGTCTCTGGTCTTTGGCAGTGACCAATAACTCTGTTAATGATTAATACAAGTCAGGAAACATAGATCATCAAATTCCTTCTTGTGGCTTCTCTACCCTTCTGTAGAAGGGTACCCCAAAAGTATCTGCAGAGTATTTAAACTCGTCACAAAATATGACCTTGATTAATTCATCCAAACCCCAAAGGTTTCTCACTATCTGTAGGATACCTGCCTGAAACAGGTTTTATCCAAACCCATATCACAGAGCATGATACAGAGTGAACAGATGGAATTTTTCAGCCCCAGTTAGAGTCATCAAATAACATTAAAAGGTTAAAAGAGACACTCCTCACCTTTTAATCTATACATCTATTTAAAAAAAAAAAAAAAAGGCAAAAATACAGCCAGGTTGTCAGGGAAAGAAAATATTGTTTTGCTAAACGTTTTCATGTGTTAGAAATCCAATTTTCCGAAGAATAACAACTTCAAGGGAATGTTTTCTGCCTGTCCTAACTGTCACCCCCATTCAGAACAGCACACGCACCCTTGAGAAATGAGATTTCAGGGGGTGACAGGGCACTCTGCCTGCCCCACTTGCTCCTAGCTGACCCTGCTCCATTAATTTCAAAATTCATGCCTGCCAGGTTACTTTTCTGAGCCGAATAGCTGTTTCAGATCATCTTTCTCCAGCAGTCTTAACTTTTATTTTCCAAATGGAAGACTTTGTGTATTCATTTCCTGACCATGCTACTGATCTCTCCAGAACATTTTCTCTAATTTTTTTTCCTATCCACATCCTTGTCCCACTTTTGAATTTCATTACTGGGATTTCTTCCCCTTTCATCTTGATCCTTAATGAAGGCATTTAATAATAACAGCTCAAATTGATCAGCCTCTCTCTGAGAACACTTGATCGACAAGTCAAATGTAACCACTGCTCTTTATATGTGTAAATACATATGTACATAAGTACAGAGAGATTGAGTGAGTGGCACAAGAGACTGGAGAGTATACCATTAAATGACAGTACTTTTGTGCACAGGCGAAGGCAGAATAAATAGATGGACAATAGTTTGGGTGTTTTGTGCAGACATAGAAAACAACGCTCACAGCCCCTGTAAGGGAGAGGATTCAGGCAGACTGTCCTGAAATCTCAGCCTCTCCCTTCTGATGCTGGAAAGAGAAATCACAGTGGCTGTAAGGAGCTCACAGTGCGATGCAAAGCCTCTCTAACATAAATCCTAGTAGCACGGGACCCTTTGCAGCTTAATAAGGTTGTATAAGAAAAATATCACTGAAGATGCTCTGGTTCCTCTGTGCATTTGAGGAAGGAGGATTGTAGAGACCTGGACCATGGGGCAACAGCCCTCACCAGAGGTCTCACCAGCACCAACACTACCCCTTTTTGCTGAAGCAAGGACATAGGAGGGAGAAGCCAGGCTCACATCGCAGGCTGGGCAGCCAGGGGAAGCCCTTTGGAGAGATTCTCTGAAACATGATTTGTCCCAGCTCTTTGGCAAGCACTGGGGAAGAGCGAAGCTGGTCCAAGTCAGTCTGGTCTGGCTGGCAGTGGGCATCTCCGGGAGGAAATGTTCTCCATACGACACGGTTCAGTCTGCTCCGAACCAGCACATTGCCAGCATGCCGAGTCAAGCACTCTTGGATCATCAGGATGGTAACGCATCCTGAGCATCCCAAGTAGACTTTGCCTGGAGCTTAACTGGGTCAAAGCATCTGCTTTGAATGAACTGCATGGATAAAACACTAAAGAAAAAAGAAAAAAAAAAAAAAAGAAAAGAAAAGAGAAAAAAAGGAAAACAGCAATAAAGCAAAATAAGATATGTCACTTAAATCTTGCATAATCGGATGTGATCTCTAAGGCTGTAGAAGGAAATGAACTTCTGCCTGTCAATCCCAAATTTTGCTGCCAAAGAGGTCCTGTGTCCTTCTGACCCAGGGCCCGGCCACCCTGCATCATCTTAAGTTACGTTCATCACCTCTCTTTTCCTCTGTTTATTCATAACCCTTGAGTCAGTGAATCAAGTGTCCATCGGTCAGCAGCTGGTGTATGAAAATGGCTCCCTGGGAAATTTCAAAGCTGAGTGATATTTGGGGGCTGGTAGCATTTGCGTCATCGTACTCCAGTTGAGGATATGAGAGATAGTGAGTCTCCGAGGCTTGTTCCCAGCAACAGCCTCACCAAGCTGCAAACTCTTCCGCAGTTCATGGGGCTGTGTGGAGGCTCTTTCCCCTCCTCATCCTACCATCAGATATGGCATCCCCCACATCTGATTCATCCCTGTCATTCTTCCTTTGGCTACAGATTCTTTTTTTTTTTTGCCAGTGCTTGGGGCTCAACCTCTGTCTTGAAACTCATGCTCTGAGGCACAGCACCAGCCAAAAACAATATGCTTGTGTAACCCAAGGATGGCAGCATTTACCAGATAAGAATTTCTAGCTCTAGGAGCCATTAACTGCTGGCTGCTGGGAATGCTGGTCTCCCTAACGTGGCTCCAGCACTGGGGCTTTGTCCCTGAAGGGAGAAAAGCTATCAGATAACCAAGACCTCAGTGTGGCACCTCAAGACCAGTGTTTCTGCTGGCATCAAGGTCATGGCAGAGCTGGCTATGGCAATTGCTCACCCATTTAAGGAGGGAATGGAGGCAGAGAGCTGCAGGGAGATGCAGGGAGCTGCAGGGAGCTTTGCTCTGTCCCGGCAGTTCCCACCACCGATGGCAATCCACCTCACAGACCGCAGCATCGCCACCCCACCGCCTGTCAGAATCCTCCCACACTTTCCCCGCCAGAGATCATTTCGATCTCCGCTGTTTCCAAAATCGCAACCAGATGGGCCCTGCCTCTATGAGCGCTGAGCCTGGAGGAGCTCTGACTCAGTCTGGTACATCACTATCCAGAAATTCGGGCTCCTGCAGGACTTATCTCCACAGCTCCGCAACAGGCAGTGCAGGGGCTGAGGGAGCACTGGCCGTAATGGGACCTCGTCCCGCATCCATAAGCAGGGTGACTAATAGCTCTTGACGATCAATATGGCAAGCCTGATTACTTCAGATGGGGTGAGATCAGAAGTCCAGAGGACCTCCAGAAGTCTCTTTCAATGGAAATTGTTTTATGGTTCTATGAAATCCATATTCTTGGAAAACCAGGGGGTGTTACTTGGTAGTGGTCAAATTTGTCATCCCAAGAACTAATTGTTGTTTACTTGTTCATTTTAATGTTGTTTTTTATTATTATTTTATATTCCATTCTTCTTTCTTTTTCTTCTTTTTCTTGTCTTTCCTTTTTGTTTTTTATTTAACAGTTACTGCGAGTCTCTACTTCGATGCACTTTCCACAAAATACAGCTTGGTAAATTTTTCCTGCTTCTAAGGAACAGGGATGAAACCCTGACTCCCCAGCCCTGACAGCTCAGGGAACAGTTTACAGGCTGCTGAGCCTTTTAGTCCATGGCCTTTTACCAGCAAAGCCCTGACTGACTTCCAGTAATTTGGCCCCAGCTGCCGATCCAAGTCAACAGACCGAACACGATGTGGCTTCACCAAATTCCTTTGGCATATGCATCCAGGCTGCAAACCTTCCTGTTGCACTGCGTGGCTGCTTTGCTGATGGACTTAGCAGAGGCAAAGGGTCACTGATGCAGGGTTTTACCTCTGCGGGTGCTGATGATGGAGGCAGCTTTGCCCTGTGGCTGTCGCACCAGGCAGAAGCTCACTTCTTGCATCTCCCTGTTCCTGGAAACACTTTTGCAGGCAGAGTTCTTCTGCCTTCCACATGCAGAAGAAGGTTTTGCTCCCGGAGGCTGCACTTGCATGGGACTGGCTTCCCCAGCATCACATCAACACATGGCCAGGCTCAGGCCTGGAGGGCTCCAAGTTGTCTCTGACTGGCATGGGGGAATCCCTTGCAGTGGTCCTCTGCTAGAGGGAGAACCTTTCTCGAGCAGCCTGCCTTGCAGCTGAGCTCCTCACGAGCAGGGATCAGCATGGCTCTCCACAGAAAACAACCCAGCTCGTCACCACATTCCGCTCAGAAATGCAAGTGGCACAGCCACTGCTCTGGGGAAAGCCAGGTGGCTTTCCAAGGTGCCTCTGAAGCATCTGAGCCTGGGCTGGTTTCCTTTATTCAGTGTCCTCTCCTTTTCTTTCTCCGCTTGGATAAATCCTCTCCTGACTGCATTCGCTGGAGAGGGAGGTACCAGGGCCAGGAGTCCCGGTGCTCGGAGCTACACAAGCACCAAGGAGTTTCTGAGACCTGCATCCCTGTGCAGGGATGGAGAAAGCCATCATATGGATGGGCACAAAGATACCAGTTCAGGGAAAACAGGTCCCAGAGGGGATAATGGGTTCAGGACCAAGCAGATCTGGACCACAGGTGTTTTCCTTTAGATAGGAAAACCTACTACCTTAACCTTGGCAAGATCGCCTTTTGCTTTTCAGGCACTAACTCTACTTCCAGCCTTTGCATTTCTTGGGAAAGCAGTGCGTGGGTCTCTGCAGATGGCCCAGGGCAGGCTCCTTGCTCGTCCGTGGCTTTGTAGCAATGGTGTTGTTCCCTTGGGGGCACAGCTGACATTCTGCACCGGTGGCATTTTCACAGACGCTTCCGTAAAGCAAAGCATCTGCTCCAAGCTACACAGGCTGTGTTTGGTCAGAAGTATTCCCTGTTTAGAAAGGAGTTAGGATCATGAAACTGCTATTATCTCCCTGCCTGTGTAAAACGCCCTGCGATGCCTGTCTGACCACAAGTGGCTGGGGACAGTGTCCCACATCTCATTCCAGGGATGCCCCACTAATAACAGCTGTCTTTTCCACACCATCCTGGGTCACTGCTCCTATCCCACAGGCACCGGGACTGCTGGGCTGGCCCCTGTGGTATCCCCAGTGGTCAGAGAAATGCCATAAGGTACAGACCATGTCAGCGTGCCAGCAAAAGGCTGTGTGGGAACCCCTGCGTGTGTACACACTGTTGATGTGACAGGGTAGGCTTGCATACGTCATCCTAAACTGTATAGGAACATTCCTGGGTTAGCCTTGGTCAGCACATCTCAATCATGGCTTGAGCCTGGAAGGGAATCCACAGCCTGCTGCAGCCTGATCCGAGCAGGCAGCTTTGCCTTTGGCATGATGAAAGTTTCTCTATGGCTCGGGCAGCCCTGCAGTATTTTCTCCTCCCCAGGAGGCTCCTGGCTATGCATGGCTGTGCTGTGTGTGCACATGGGCGGCCATACGTGTGACTCGCGTGTGAGCATTGGTGTGTGCGCGCCTGGGGTGGGCTTTCCAAAGAAACTCTGTCCCCTTGGGCTCGCAATCTTTTCTGCATTAGGTTCCCTCTGATGTTGCAGCCAACGGGTTTTCTTGGCACAGGCCTTCAAGGAAGAAGCATGCGCTCAAAGGGTTTCAAAGAAACCCCACTGGAAGAGGGGAATTTTGCATTCCCAGACTTGGAGCTCCTCCTGCCAACGCACCCTTCTCCGAACCCTTGTCCCAAGAACTGCCCTTACCCAGCTGGGGCTGGCTTCATCCCACCCGCTCCACTTCTCACCCAGCAGAAATTCCCCGCAGAAGGTTTTCTGCAAATGAGCTTCCCATTGGGGAGAGTTGCTCCTTGGGGAGCTGCTGCACATAATCAAGTCAGGCGACTCCAACACTCCTTATTGACGGTTGGAAACAGAGTTTTGCAGATGTTGGGAGCTGACGGCTCCTTGCCGTAAAAGGGTTGGAGTCAGTTGTTTGGATGGGGCTTCAAAAAATTGTAGCTCAGCTGATCTTCCCCTCTGTGACCCTGATAAGTCCCCCTAGAGGAGCTTGTCTTCCCCTGGCCAGGCTCCTCGCTGCTGCGTCCTGGGCCAGCCCTGCCAGCCTTGAGCACCATCTCAGCAGGTTTTTCTTGAGTGGGGGTGGCTGCTCTTTTATACGAGCAGGAGAAGGGAAGCTGCGGAAGTCAGAAAAGGCTTGAGATGTGGTGTGCCTGGGCTCCTGTTTGCTGAGGGCTGATCAGAGGGCACAGGATGCGGCAGTGTCATGTTAATAGGCTCAGGCGGGAAACTGCAGGGTAGATGCTCCCTGAAGCATCAGTCCCACAGCTTGATTTTCTGTGAATTTAATTTTTGATATACTTTTGTCTCCCTCTTATACGTTCCCTAAAGGTACCAACCCTATAGGGATTCACCCTGACCAGGTGAGATCAGGTGAAAGGAAAACTCTTCAGATTTTTAGGCTGGTTCGCTATGGCAGGTTACTTTTAAATCTCTGGTGAAAGCTCTTTTTCACCCTGTTGTGGTTGTGCCACCTGGGGAATGTGCACTTCCATATGTTCTGTTCACTGTGTCTGTTCTGCGCCATCCTTTCATCATCTGTGATTTTTACATCTTCCTTCTGCCGTTTTTTTTGTTTGTTGTTTTTTACTGGGGGGGGAGGGGGGGGGGCAGGCAGGTGGGTATTTTTTTCAGCCTAGTTGACAATGTTTTCTCTCCTTGTTAACCAGGAAATCTTTTCAATGGAAGGCAATGTTGTTTTTTCTTAAGAGGGTGGAAATGGGACAGGCTCCGAATTATGCATGGCCAGACTGATTGCATTCCCTGCTCTTACAGACCCACTCAGGAGAGAAGCGAAGGAACAGTAGGATGGGGTGCTGAGAGGCTCTCCAGCCGGCTTGACTTTTCCATCAGTGCCTTGTTAACATAGCAGATAATTTTCTCCTGGAAATAACCAGAAAAATCTGTTTGGGCCAAAACAGTTCAAGAGTTTAGAAAAATGAGGAAGGAGGGGGCAGCAACTCCTTTGTGAGCATGTGGTCCTGGTGTCAGCCCCTGGCATCTTCCATCCCTATGGGGAAAAGAAAATGTTTGGGCATAATAAAGAAAATAGAATAACTTGAAAAACAAACTAGAGCAGTGTGAAGTGTAAGAACCAAAGAAAGCAATGGCAGCGCTCCCACTGCTGCAAGCAGGCCTGGCTTTACAGCCTTTCTTCTCAGGCTCCACCAGCGACGGAGCCTTTCTGAGGCACTGATTAGGAAAAGCCCTAATTTCCCAGGACAAGTCAGTTCCAGAGCAGGATCTGAAGTGGGTAGGGCTGGACACTTGCCACCAGCAGACCCGGTGAGTCCGGAGAGAAGAGAGGAGAGGAGAGGAGAGAAGAGGAAGAGGAAGAGGAGAGGAGAGGAAGAGGAGAGGAAGAGGAGAGGAGAGGAAGAGGAGAGGAGAGGAAGAGGAGAGGAAGAGGAGAGGAAGAGGAGAGGAAGAGGAGAGGAGAGGAGAGGAAGAGGAGAGGAGAGGAGAGGGGAGGGGAGGGGAGAGGAGGGGAGGTGAGGGGAGGGGAGGAGAGGGGAGGAGAGGGATGGAAACTCCCTTCCCTGCAAGATTACAACACTGTGACAAACACAGGGTCACAGTCACGGTGACTGTCTCCTGCTACTCTGAGCAGAAGGGGGTTCAGCGATCCATGCCTGAGGTTCTCCATGGGTTCATCCTCAGACTTCTGCAGGAAAGGGTTTTCCCATCTGAATCCTCTCTATACATGTAGGTGATCAAGGTGCAGCAGACCCAAGGGGAAGATTTTTTTTTGCCTGTGTGTCCTTCTTATGCTGTCAGTTGTGGCTGGACTGAGCTTAGTCACCTGCAGGAGGACCAACAGATCTGTCACAAGCCAGGGCAGCCCCTTGGGTGAGCGGCCCACCCTACATCACCACCTGGAAGTCTGAAACCTTGGCAGCTCTCAGACACCAGGTGAGGACTATCATAGACATTTCTGTAATCCATGTGCTCTATCATGTGCAATTGATTCCACTGACTCAGAGAATTCATTGCAAATCGTGTGCAATCACCAGGCTTAGTCCAGAAGTAGCTAAATAGTATAGCACAGCCTGTGTCAAGATGGAAGACATAATCACCCCTGCTGATGCTCAAAGGTGTAATTCCTTAGCATCTCTCCAGTGCATACAGGTTGTCATCTTCCCACTGTGCACATATCCAGTTCAAGCAGATAGGAAATTTATGGGTGTATTAACGTGCAGATTCACAGATGAACATTCACTTCACAGATGAACATTCATGTCCTTGTGTTTGAGGAATTTCAGCCAGAGCTGGCAGCAAGCCAGGTGTTTGCTCAGTGAAACTTTTGATCCATGATTTCTTACAACTATTTTCCATTGTGGGGAAAAAAAAATTATAAAACAAGAAGTGTAACTGAATTTGGGCTTATTTCTAATGAGCTTTCTGAAACTGTGTCTGACACTAGCAGCTGTTAACAGCGTATCATTGTAGGCACGGAAGGAGAAGAATAGAATATGTGCTCATTTAAAGCATATAACCTTTCTCCAGTCCCACCACAATGTTGGAAGCAGCTACACACACTGCAGATTGCAGGCTCTGGGACATCACGCAGAGGGAACAGGAGTACTTTGCCCTAGGGTAAAGTTTGCACTTTTTAAATTTCTTTTTGCTTTTCTACTTGGATTCTGTGGATTACCAGCTTTGGGTCAAGCCTTAAGGTAACGGTAATGCCACGAGTAAGAATTATTCTTGTGGGATTTCTGGTTCCTCCAGCTCAGGAAGTGCTGGACACTGCAAAATATTTCCTGTCTTAATTTTCTCAGTCAAGGATGTTTGAAGCAAATGAAACCATGATAAGCAGTCAGGGTCTGACAACTGTCCAAACCTAAACCTCTAAATTTTCTAAGATTTACCAGTTGTATGAAAAACCTTTAACTTGATCTTCCCATTTCTTAAACTCTGGAAAAAGGGCTTTCTTACTTCCAACTTATGCTGTAGGATGGTTTGCTGCTTTGTATTTTCTATAGCTGGAGTTCAGCCCAAATATCAGAATCAGAATCCAAACTTCTTCAACGCTCCAAATTTTGAGGATCCCTTTATTATTATTTTTTTTAATGAACAGATTTTTAAAGGGCCAGTATGATCATCCAGCAGTAACTTTCCTCCTAATTCTAGGATTTCATCCATTGATTCCTACCTTGAGGTCACTGCATTCTGGCTGAGAAGTTCTGTTTCAGAGAGATGTGTGATCCAACCTGGGGAGAGACGGCTCTTTTAAAGCCAAGACCCAGTCATGAAGGTTAGGTCCAAACATAACCATTCTCCTGGTTTTGGACTGTTTGGACTGTTCAAATTTATATATTCTGGGGTTTCCAGCACTTTTGTTTAGGAAACCTTCCCATGGCTGAATGGGAAGTGCCAATTCTCCTTGTATCCAGACTCCATGTCTCAGCCATTCCAACCTCCATAAATGATTCTCTCTCTCGACTCCCCTTTGTGGCTCCTGATGCTTATGTAGACCTGGCTTTCCAGGAACACTGGGGTTGTTGATGGCTTGTCCTGATTTCCTGATAATGGGCCATGTAGACTTTTGTCTGCATCATCTGGCAGCCACCTCAGGTCTTGGACACTCAGCAGAGACTGAGCAATGTGCTGGCTGCTCTAACTGGCTTGAGTTGTAGGTGAGGGAGTCAGTGGGGTTTTGCAGGGACCAGGGTGATCTGAAGGTCCTCAAAGCCAATAGGTCTTACATGTACGGTCCTGGTTTTCACGTGCATTTCTTTTTGCAGCACTGCTGAGGACTGTAGTATCCAGACAGGACCGAGATCCAAGCTGAGGGGGAGCCCCTAATTCAACAGGAGAAGGTCAGCTTACTCTCTTTTGCATGGAATGTTTGGTGCTGAGGTATCCAGAGAGGAAATGAATTCAATATGAGTTCAGGTTTTGGTTGACATTCACAAAGGGAAAGACAGAGGAGAGAGTAGAAATTGCGAGCGGTGAGGGCAATGAAAGGCCTCTTCAGTCTAACACACTGTAATGAAAAATAAGACAAAATGAAATAAAAACCTCAAAGCAGTTTTGTGTTGAAATGCCAACCTGGGTGTGTGTGTCCTGGAACAGTGCTTCTGAAGAAGACACATGGAACAAGGAGAAGCCATCGCAAGCTCCCACGAACTATTTGCTGGTGTGATGAGACCATGCTGTGAGGATTCTGCAAGGACTTCCCACTAGGAAGGTCCTTTGTAGTCCTATCCTTGGCTGCTCACATGGTAAAGTTTGGATGCCACGGTTTGAAGCAAACCTGAGTGATTTAACTCAGCATACGGTGTCCTTCCTCACTGTTTCTTCAACAGGGACAATGGGAAGGAAGCAGAAATCCAGTACTCATGGAGTCCTTGAGTATTGGTGCTCATGTCCCTTGGCAGCACCCTCTACGGGAGGAGTGTCTGCCCACGACTGTCTCCTAGATTGGGTTGAACCAGCAGTCGATAAAGCCACAGATCAAGTGAAAACACTACCTCACCATTTGTTCCGAAATACTCCAGGTGAGGAAGGGTGGCTTCGAACTGTTAATTTTTCACATGAGTTAAACACCAGAGTGGCTGGAGATACGCTGGGAGGAGACATGGGGAAGAGAAATACAACTGTATGCATTTACATCAGAGCTGTGGGATGGCATCAGCTTTCCTGTGGGAAAGTCTCCGTTATTTTCTGAATTATTACTGGATAATGTTAAGGTGTGACTCAAAGTGCTTCCAGGCAAAAGTGTTCAACGTTTCTATCCAGGCCTTAGTAAAGAAATCTCTCCCCGCTGCAGATTTATCTGGTGTTACAGGAAATCACCCGGCTCTGCAGAAATCAGTATTTCTCCGATTGGACAAGAAATTCTGCAAAAAGTATGTCTCAGCCCCCACATCTGTGTTAGCACACAACCTCTTCTGTGCTAGAGAATGCTTCTTCCTTCAAGCTGAGTGTTTGAGGGGAAAAGAGGAACTTCCAGACTCACATCAAATTTTACGTACTGAAATGGGTTTGTTTTGGTATTTTATATTTTATGAATATGATCTTTTAAATGGCCAAATTATGTGGATTTTTGTTTGAAATTAAGACTAATTGCAACAAAACTGTGAACATAAATCAAGGGGTTTGAAATAAAAATGAAAGCTTTTAAGCTTTCTTCAAAAAATTCAAACCCATACAATTTCAGCAAAGCCCACAATCCCCCTTTCCCCATCACTAGATTTTTGGGTGTCAGCACTTTGAATATTTTGGCTTTTTATCGCCATTTATGATGGGAAGCTTGCTGAGATTTTAAAATAAAATTCACAGAATAGGAAAACCATTTCACACCCAACTGTAACACCCTGCAGACAGACTGCGTTCAGTTAAGGATGCTAATGTTGTGTAAAACAGATTTCTTCTCTGCCTTTGACTTTTGTAAAGCAGACAGAAGTGTGGGATTTGGAAGGATCTGCAGTCAGGTCGCTCTTCTACATCACCGACAGAATTGTTTACTGAGTTGGCTTTATATGAATACCTTGTTCACATCTGCTTATAGCCCAAAGGTAATGGGCTTACATCAAGCCAAAATCTGAAGAAAGTGATGTCTCCCAGGTGTCCTTAGGATTTGTAAGGATGCCAAAAATGAGAGAAGCAGAATCTACCGAGAAAGTGAATGTAACTTCTCTGAAAAATTCCATGGAAAATTTAACTGTCCTCTGTCACCATCACTGTGCCATGAGGAATGGCATCCGTGTTTTGGAAGCGCTGTCCCCATATCACTGAGCAGCTCGTCGAAGGAAGAGCATTAAAAATGCTGCCTGTTTTGGTTATCACCACTGGGAAACACTCATGAAAATATCTGTCTCAGAAAAAGAGGAAAAATCAAAATATGACAAATGAAATCTGACTGTGGTAGGAAGCTGATTTGCTCAAAAGATGGAT
The DNA here is from genome assembly GCA_035590275.1 of Ibycter americanus. NCBI lineage: Eukaryota > Metazoa > Chordata > Aves > Falconiformes > Falconidae > Ibycter > Ibycter americanus. The sequence goes on from JAVJGI010000001.1 coordinate 38,892,891, forward strand.
TATCCTGAGCTGGAAATCAGAGTGCATTTAATCCACTTTCAGCTCCCCTTTAGATGTCTGTCCTTTGAAAAGGATGGATAAACAGGGAAACCAGTAAGAGAACTTGTTTGGCCAACTTCGACTGAGCAACTGTTACTCTAAAATCCAGAGTCAGAATGAGAACTTTATTCAGTACGGCCTGAAGCAAACTCCTCATTAGCAGGATGAGGTAATTGCTTGAGGACTGGGACCCCAGACAGTCGGCTTGATGCCTCCACAAATGGCCTTTTGAAGCTTTCCATCTTCCAAGGGAAATGTGGAACCTCTATCTCCTTTTACTAGAGGTTTTCAGATGAACTCCAAACAAGCTGCAAGTTGGCCTGGTGCCACAGTATTACTAACAAAATCTGGCAGGAGGGCAAACAAGCTAACATATAAAAAAAAAAAAAGAAAAAAAAAAAGTCCTTGTGTTATAACAAGTCGATTCTGTTGGAAAATTGCAGTCTATTGTCCTGTGCCAAGAACATCCAAATCAGGTAGATCATTGGCTTTATTTTGCGGGCAGTTTTGATTGTATAAGAATTTAATACTAATGTGTTTGGAGCCATCAGTACGGAGCTGAACTTCCCCCATCATCTTATAATGTCTGGGATCTCACAGAAAAACACCACGAGACTGTGTCAGGTAGGGGGACGAGGAACAATAGGATTACTGGCGTGAGATCTTTTCCACCATGCGGGCCAAGGGCTTATCCCTTTGGCCTTTCCAAAGAGGAGAGATCAAAGGCTTTGTGGTCTTAGGGATTATGGAAGGAAGGGAGAGCGGTGGAGGACTTTCGGCGATGGATGAGTTAGCCCTGGGAGTAGAGTAGGGTAGAAGGGGGGAGTTAGTGATAGGAAATAAGAAAGGAAGGTGATACGGCTGATGGCTGAAGCCTGAGATGTTTGGTCTGAGTTCCTCCTCAGGTCAGAAGTGAAAGTGGCGTGCTCACATCACAAAATCTGCTTGGATGGGTTAGCAAAACTCTGGAAAGTCCCAGGGTGAAGAGCTGAAGCAGAAGAGCAGCCTGCTCATGGTCAGGTTACAGTGACCGAGCAAGATGCTGCCGGTGACCTGAATGCAGTTTGCTCTTATTACACACTAAATGAAACCAACTTATCCCGCGTTTGCTATACATTGAGGGAAAGTGACAGTGAATAAGGTAAGGCATGCAAAAGCCAGCCAAGCATTACTGCTTTTTGGGAGGAGGCGGATGTGTGGGACACGAAACTCCATGCAGGCAGGTCTGATGGTTATCTGTTATCTAGCTGCACTGTTGCAGATTATCTGCTGTTACAACTGCAGAGAGCTGGGTGGCATCACCCCATGGATGGTGAAGGTGTGGCTGAGCTTTGCAGTTTACAGGGTCATGGGATAGTTCAGGCTGGAAGGGACCGCAGGAGGTGCCTAGTCCAACCTCCTGATCCAAGCAGGTCAGCTAGGAGGCCAGATCAGGTTGCTCAGTGCTTCATCCAGTCTCACCTGGAAAAATTTGAAGGACACAGACTGCTCAGCATCTCTGGGCAGTTTCTGGCACACCTGGGTTCCAGAATAATTAACATTTCAGTGGGGAGTTCAGCGGGAAGTTCACTTTGCTTGTGTCATAACTTTCTTAACATCTGCTGTGAGTGGAGGGAGGGAAGGCATGGGATGTGCGGGGAGGAGGTGGACCCTCCCCAGATACCTCCTGTGAACCTGTGTAGTGCTGGGTGAGTACTCCAGCCAGTAGACCTGAAAAGCCTGAGCGACTTCAGATTTCTGCCAAAGTAGGAAGCCTGTGTGACTCCTGCATCTTGCCAAACTCCATCGGCGTCTTTCCCTGGTTGTTACCTCATCTGGCCAACCACTCTGGAGTGCAGTTTGGCTGTTCTCTCTCTGACACTTTTATCTGATTAGATTTTGTTCCTGGCACAGCTGTGGGGCTGCTGGGTGACCTGGGGTAAGTCATTCCTCCTTGGTACAATGGGAGTGGTGCTCACTGCCGCCTCGGGAGTGCATAGAGAGATGGATGGTGAAATGCACGGGGATAATGGGGTATGCCATCGGGACCTCTGTTTCTGGCTGGTGGCCTGAAACAGGTTGAGGAGGCAGAGGAAAAGTGGATGGATGGGAATTGTAATAGGAAGAGAGAACTAGAGTTTTTCATAGCTAACCTACCCTTTGAGCAGCGTATGTCTGCTACATCCTGATCTCCCAAACCAAGTCTGCTCTTCTTCCTCATCTCCACCAAACTCTGACTCTCACCAACTGCTCTTGGGCTGCCAGGCTCAGGTCTGCTCTGTCTTATGAACTTCCCTCTGACGTGTAATACCCAGAATAATTTACCCCATCCCACCCTCATACCATAAACGGGTATAGTTGAGCCATGGAGATCTAATGGCTGATTTCCTTCTGGAGTGGGAACAGGAGCTGTGATAGCGGGATCACTTCTACAGGCTGGCTGGGACTTTGTTGCCCATCTACACCCTAAAAGACTCCTCTTTAGGCAACTCTAACAGCCTGAGTATCTTTCTTAACATGGGGATATGGGACTGAACAAGAGGACACATCAACTGCCCCACTCTGTCTAAGTCTCCCTCTCCATCTCAGATGTTACTGAGTCTTTGATGGCGCTATTACTGTGAATTATTAATGCACCTAATCATCTCTACTGCTATGGTGAGTAGAATTCCTATTTATGATTTGCGATCCCATTGTACAAAGAGCTGTATAAATGCATTTACCATGTAGCATCTCAGCATCAGTCTGCGTGTACCCTGGTCTTCATATGTTTGAGCTTGCACCGTTCTCAAGTCGTGAAGGAAAAGCATGAACATGTTCCCACGGCAGTGAAGTGAATATAGCTGTTCCTGCAGCTCCCTCTTTCACTGTGTCAGTCTCTTGTGTCTGGTAAGGCTTGAGCTTTTTTGACCTCTCCCCTAATTTGTTAACTAACTTGAGTTTTCTTCTTTTTTCTTTTCTTTTTTTTTTTTTTTGCCTGGCTGTTTTAATGTAGGAACATAATTTTTTTAAAAAATGCAGTCCCACTATTAAACTGGATTGAAATTGGTCAAAGGCTCAGAAGTTATTAACTGAAGAGAGGGAAAATGGTTTGGCAGCTAGGCAGATCACACACCCATGCACAAGATCTGTGCTCGCAAAACCCTGCTCTAGTTGGGAAACCGTTATCACAGGACAGCCAGCTGCTTCAACCCAGTAATGGGGCAAGCCCATTAGGAGAAGATGCATTAGGATTTGCTTATTTTTCTGTCAAAACCCCGTATTTCTACAGGTGTGAAAGTTCCCTCTTCCCAGAAATCCTGACAAATGGAAAGTCTCTCCTCAGCCAGGCTGATGCTCTTTAAATATAAATATCACTTGAAGGGTATGAATGGGGAGACAGCCTGAATGTCAATGAGTGGAAATGACCTTTCCCTGCTGAGGCTCAGTGTATCCACTCAAGTTTGTGAATGCAAGAAAAGATCTGAAGTCTTGTCCTGCTGAGGCCGGGAAGGCAAAGTGTGTGTGTATGTGCGTAGGTGAGTCCAAATATGTGTCCAAAATATCTAGGTGGCACAGAGTCCTGGCTGCAGCCTCCAGTCTGGATTTTCTTCATGAGACATTAAGGCACCAGGATTATGTGTTTGTGTAAGAAAAAGAAATGAAGAAAGAGTGCTTTGTTTTATTATTGTTATTTTTATTAAAATAAAAGGGAAAAACATATTATGTTAGGAAATTAGGAAAGCGTTTAAGTTTATTTCTGGAACAGAGCACCTTGCCCAATATTCACTCTCAATGTGGAAAGCACAGCTTTCACTGCAGAGCTTGCAAATGAGAAAAATGAGCCGCACCACAATGGTGCAACTCACCCCAGGGAACATACCTCGCCCCGAACAAGCAGGAGGAGATCCCAGAGTGACACAGGCAGTAACAGTGCCATGGCAGAGAGAAAGGGAAGCAGTCCATGTCCCAGAGTAATGCTGGAGAGATCCAAGGATGTCAGAGGCTGCCCTCACCCCAGGGTTGCTGCAGCTGTAGGGTTGTTGTAGGCACCTCCACGTGCGAAGCAATTCACCTCCAAGGGGGGACCACTCACTGATATGCTCTTGACCCTGGTGTCTCTGGTTGGTTGTAGCTGCAGCCTTCTCCAGGAGTTCTCCTCTGGTCCAGCCCTGAAAACAGCTTTTCCAGCAAAGAATAGGAGGAGGTTACAATTCCAGTCTCACTTCTGTGGACACCTTTGCTTTTACCAGGCTCTTTCAGCAGCAGAGTATAATCAGGATCCTGGTAAGCCATTTCTCATAATGTTTCCTAATGAGATCAATCTATCAGTGCATCTTCAACATCTGTGTTTGTTCCTTCTCCCAACTTTCAAACCTTTCAAAATTCGGTTAGATAGATAAACAGAACACAGCAATGTTCAGACCATTGAACAAAGCAGCTGAAAGTGTCAAAGATGCTGAGTGTGGGATTGATGCCTGCAGGGCGCAGATGCCTCCAGCAGAGCTATGGTGAGTGAGAGAAATGATGACTTCTGCTATGCATTCGTCTCACCAGAAATCAGACAGACAAGATCGTTCAGAGCAGTCACACGCTATTTCTCTGACTACACAGCTAGTGGACCATGGGTCATTAGCACAAGAAGGCACCAGCACAGGCAGCGTGGGTGTCTACACGCCATCGATAATGCTTGAAGTTCCTACAAGTGCTGTGAAAATTAGCAGCCAGGCAAAGGGGAGAAAGACAGACCCAGATTAATGTCTCTGTGGAGTCAAGGGCATCTGGTGAGCTCAGCCACAGTACCAGTGTCCAGTGGATCTGTGTGAGGAATGATGCTCCACTACAGGATATGCTTTGATCTGAGTTTGCATCTATCTGAAAACCGGGGAAGAAAGTGGCAAGACTTAAAAGGAGGATTTGGGGTCTCGGGGACAATTGACATTGCCCTCTTGTTCTGAAATTGTTTTCACCCCATTACAGGGCCCAGCCCCAGGGTGCGCACTGACATCGCACCTCATCTAAGGACAGAAGAGCAAATGTGAGAGAAAAAACAGTAATTAAAACAGAAAGGGAAAAAAGAAGGGATGCTTTTTCAGAGAATTGCTTGAGCCTCATGCTCCAGCAGAGCTGTGCTTGGCACAAAGCTGGGCAAAGATGGCTTTATGCCTGCTCTTCTGGCCAACTCAAGTTGGTCTGGCACTCAGAGGACCTCCAGACTGGCCTCTGGGGAGCTGTAAATTATGCTCACAGCTGTCTTTGGCTCCCTCAAGGATTGCTGCAGCAGCCAAGGATCCACAGAGCAGAGTGATTCACAACTTCACGGACATGAAGGAACCCTTGGATCACAGAGCTGGGTGTCCTGGATAAGGCCACTCGCTTTCTCTTCTTCCTTGCGCCTGCTTTGAGCCGTCTCTGAAGTCACTGATGAACTGCACGGAATGTGAGAGTGGGTGTGAAAATTGGGTGCCACTGACAGCCTTTTGGCAGCAAAGTGGGATGGCCTGAAGTGGCCGTGAAAATGATGCCACTTGCCATTGAGAAGGATGACAAGCGCAGGAAGGTGGTCCTTTTCATAGTGTGCCATGAAGATGTGGACCTCCCTGAACAAAGATGTTGCAGAAACTAGTAGCTTACATGCCTAAAATAAAAACGAAAACTGAGGAAGAAACACCCATGCCAGGTTATTGAACAAAAAGAATGGCTCCTTTGGTGCAAGAAGGCCTAAGACAGAATAGGCTGGTGTCTGGGAGGATATTCTGGAGAAGTATCACCTTCTGTTTCCCCTCATTTTTTATTCCTTCTGAAGCATCTGGTGTTGGCCAGAGCTGCAGACGGGATATGCTATAATCAAACATGTCATCCAACTCCGTACTGCTCCTCTTGTAGCCTTGTGTCCAAAAGCCCATAAGCCCACCGTTGCAGAAGGTGGGACATATGGAGAATGCCTGTGGGGGAAACAGAGCTCAGAGGACACCCTGCCCATGGCTGCGGGGTTGCACTGGATGGCCTTTAAAGGTTCTTTCCAAGCCAAATCATTCTGTGATTCTGTGATTCTATGTTTCTCTGATTCTATGTTTCTTTGATTCTATGATTCTATGTTTCTTTGATTCTACGATTTCATGATTCTATGTTTCTATGATTGATCTGTGATTCAATGGCAGGGGCAGAGTCATGAGTGCCATCAGCCCACAATCATTTGCTGGAGGAGCGTGGGAAATGCTGGTGCAGCCTTGCAGGGACAGAGCCAGGGAAGTGGGGGCCCACGTGAGATGAAACTATGGTGGCTGGAGCAGGGCTTCTCCTCCTGGGCTGCCTGTGCAGCGGGGAGCGGGAGCTGGGGAGGCTTGGCAGTGTGACCCAGATGGCTTCCAGATGTGGGGGAGACAAACAGGAGGGCTGGGCAGGGGTGAGTCATGTTTTGTGCTAAGCAGGGATTGGAAAGAGGTTATGGAGAAGGACACAAGGCTTTGCAGAGGACACAAGGAGTGCGGTGAAGAGGTGCTGGCGACAGGAGGGAGCCCTTTGAATGCACCTTGTGCCTGTATGGGAAATGTTGCTTTATCTCTATGTCCCCCAGCACCCACAAAAAATCAAGTGCAAATAGAAATGCTAATTTTAAAAAAGCCTGGACTTTCTAAAATGCAAGACTTCGGCTTGTTTTCCCAGGGATCAGATGGCCCAGCTCTCACCCCCTCAGAGATGGGAATGCAGCTGGCTACAGATGTCCCTCTCCCAAAGGAGCTGCGGTGAGATGCTCCTGCAGGAAGCAGGATGGGGGAGTCACCGTTTCCTCTCTCCGCGTCCCTGTGCCATTTTAACACAATTGCTTCCACCCCACAGAGAGAAGCAGGTACCTCGGTTTTCAGCAGGAGCCAGCAACAGTGAGCAGATGTCCTGCCGTGACACCAGGCTCCTCTCCAGCAGAGCTGGGAATGCCTCGTGGCACCGAATGTCAGCTGTAGGGTGTCTGAGCAGAAACACCATGGTGGTGCATCTCCCAGATCCATCATTTACCTTCCCCAAACACACCTACCTCTGCTGACTGGATTCTGCCTTCCAGTCTTCTGGATATGCCTTTGGTGGTTATTAAAGAAAAGTCTTTGTATCCTATTCTTCCCCCCATTTAAAAGCCATTACTTCACTTTTGGGCTGGTGAGGATATTGTGCACACAGAGGTAGAGGGATGCCAGGAAAGAAGGTGCTTTCTTAAGTAACGTGCTTCAGGATACAGACACATCTGGTGTTAATTCTTCCAGTGACTTGCAGTGAGAGCCGAATGACTTTTTTTCATCAGTAATAGGACAAAAATGATACAGAAATTCAGGGAACAGTTTCCTCTGGGAGAAGAACTGTTCAGAGGCCTTTTTATAAAATAATAATAATAATAATAATAAGGAAGCACTTGAAATTCTCTATTTCAAAATGATTCCTAGTCTCAGCATGGAATTTAAACAATTCTTTGCAAGGATTAAATCAGCTGAAAACAAAACAAAGCACCTTGGAGTGAAACAAAACATTTGGAGTTGCTCTGAAATAAAAATACAGTATTCTTTGTTCCACACAATAAAAATAGAAACAAATCTCTGTTTTGGTTTGATGCTAAGCTGGTCCACTTTTCTAGGAGTTCAGCTACAGCTCTGCTCTCTGCTTTTTTGGAAAATATGTGGAATTTTAAGAATGAACGTATGTTTTGCTAGCACAGGCAGGATGGGGCAGCAGGCTTGAGGGGGGCTGCGCAGAACAACTCTCATCTCAAGCTCAGAGCACCCCTATAAAGACCTACTGATGGAATGAGTACAGGTGGGGAAATTTTTGCATGTCAAATCTGTCCTATAGAGCCATGGAATTTCACTCTCTAGGCAGCAGAATAAATTTCTCTCAAGCCTCTGTGTTTCCTGTGGAATTGCAAGAGGGAGCAGTGCAGACCCAGTGGGAATAGGTGTTAGAGGCTACAGACTGTTTTTTTCACAGTGCTGGGAACTACATCCCTTCACCTTTTGCTTTATCAAAAGATTTCAGTTTTTGGGATCGGTTGCTGAGTGTGCAGAATCTGCTGTGACAAAGGAAAATTACTTTCTTTTTTTCTCTTCTCTTAAATTGGGATAAACAACTTTCTTTGAGTACCTTATCTACGAACACTGTCAGCTGTCATGTGCAGTGATGGTCTTTTACTACCTTCCCAGAACAGTCAGATCCACTAATGAGATGCAGTCTGTGCCCACGGAGAGCTGTGCTTTTGGTGACCAGGTCTGAAACCCTGTTCTCTCTGTTTTACAGATAGGGAAGGAGGAGTTATAGAAAGTAAAGCTCAGTTAAAATCTGGCCAGGTTCTGGTGTGTAATTTTTCCCACAGGCCAGGCACTTCTGAAAGCCTAAAGCTAGCCTCCAAAAAAGTTTAGACATCAGGCCTTAGAAGGGACTTGGGCTGGGCATACTCGGAAGAAAGAAATTTGGCTGAGATGGTAACAGAGACTGGAGGGTCATTTAGAACTTGCACTCGGATCTCCCAGCAATTTTCCCACCTGCTGAGAAATGCGCCCTTTCTCCCTCTGCAGTGTTTCTAAATGCTAAATAAAAGGGATGCCACAGAGGACCTCGTTGTGATTGCCTTTCGCTTTGAGCAGTACCTGTGTAATGGGGCACTCATTGCTGCACAAAAGGGGATACAGGGGGGGAGGCTTCCAACCTGCTTGCAAACCTGTCTCTGAATGAATGCTTACCCACCGTTAAGCTGAAGTGCTTAACAGTAACGAAGCCTTTTCCACTCCCAGGATGGAGGATGCTCTAGGAATGCAAAGTATTCCTGAACTTAGAATTGTACTTTCCCATCCATGCGTAATTTCAGTTTCTGAGCCTGTGGAGAGATGGAGCTAGTATGTATTTTCTGGCCTGAAAAAACTTCTGTGCCTGTTGACGTGCTCTGAGCAATTCACAAGCATCTGGGAAAATCCTCTCAGCTCTAGTGGAACAAGAACAACTGTAGGGTTGGTTTGAACTCTCTGGCAAGAAACAAGCTGAGAAGTGAAGAGCCCAAGAGTGTGATTCTCTACTGAATACAGAGCGACTTCTAAGAAGGAGCTGGAAGCAATTCAGACCTTCAGCAGAGCTCTGGAGGCCTAGGAGCCCGGCTTGTAGCCCAGTGCTCATATCCAGTTCATGTTCGAGCAGGCTGTAATGGAAAACAGCAGCCACTGATAAGTAACAATGGCCACGCTAGCTCTGAGCTTGAACAATAGGAAGGTTCACACAAGCTACTGCTCTGGCAAGTTGTTACTCCCAGGGGCACCGGCTACACGGCAGTTTCACTGGCAGCAGAAGCAGAGCATCTGAGATATTCATTAAGAGGTGATGGATGCACAAATGGTGAGGTGCTGCAAGATCTAAAGGGATTGGATGGCCAGTGGGACCCTACCCCTTGGGCCAGGGGAGAAAACAAAGGCATGGCTCTGCAGCCATGATCAATAACAGGGAACAGGGTAAGAAGCCATGACTGATGGCAATGTCCACCAGGCACTTCAGCAGCTTTATAATCCAAAGCTCTGACCTCTCCTGTCAGGCATACCTCCCTAGAGATACAGGGCAGTTGTCTTACTAAGCTGCTGATGGGGCAGGTCTCATCGAACTGGAGAGGCATGGGCCATCAGGCTGAAAAAGTGCAGTTTTGCATAGCCCAGCCCAGACAAAATCACCAAGTGTCTCCTGCACTAATCCCTTACCTGGTGGCTGAGCAGCCCTCTGGGTTATTGCCATCCCCGCACTCCTTCAGAGCTCACCTGGGTGCAGCAAAGGGCTTGACCCCCGACTCCATGTAAACACGGACACACGTGGGACAAATATGGGGATGGAGGTACAGCTGCAAGACCCTGACCAGATCTCTGTCCGTCCTTTCTTTCAGATAGAAGCAATTGAAGATCCTGTTCCATATGCTCTGTGTCTTTGAATTCAGGGGCTTTCATTACCTGGTTTTGAAATAGAACTAGCAGTGATGCCGAGCAGCTTCTGAAAGGAAAAATGTGTCCCTCTGTCACTCGCCTACAGCAATTTTAATTCTGTACACGAATTGACCAAAAGACCAACTTTATGTTGAAGTCTTACTCTGTACCAACAGATTGGCTTTGCCTGGGAGAGAATCTCCAGCTTGGGGAGATTAATTTTCTGGAAGGTGTTTCTGACACAGCTGGATGCAAGAAATGTTTCAAGAGGAAGCCTGATTTCATGAACTTTACGGTGCAGATTAGCAGAGGATTTGGTTGGCATTCCTGGCCTAATCCTAGAAGTGCTTATGCGGGTTTTGTGCTGGCTGTTTGCACCGGATTTGGAAAATTGGATTGAGCTCAGAAGTATGACATGTTATTCCAGCTCTGGCCTGCTGAAAGGAATGTGGAGAAGCTTGCTCACTGTGCCTCAGTTTCCCTGATGCAGAAGAGCCTCGTTTGGAAGCTGTTTCGTGATTTCCACATTAGGGAAAAAAATCTAGATTAAAATCTACTTCCTTAATCCGTGGGTCAGCAAAATCTCTCGTACCACCATTCTTAAATTAAATGAGGATCTACTGCTGAGTTTGCAGGAAGAGCTGAGCCCATACTTGTCCAGTATGCTGCCTTTTTTTTTTAACATAAGTGTGTATAGTGCACTGCTGCTTATCTTTAAAGGCGGCAAGCAGTCCTCATCGAAGAAGAGTGCAGAGCCCCTTGTTACATCGCCCAGCCGGTAGCGGTCTATGCTTGGCCCTTGGCTGCAGAGGAATTTCTCAGCATGTGATGCGTGTGGCTCCCTGCTCAGATTTATTGGAGCAGTGGTGGGGGGAAGGCATTACAGCAACAGACAACCTTTCTGATCTTTCCTCCAGGGACAGCGAGAAAATAGAACAGCAAAGAGACTAAATACACGCCTGGAATGACTGGTCTTTTCCCTACCGATTCCTCTAGCACTCAGTGAAAGCACGTACAGGCATTTAAAAATGTTTCTTATTGGCACCATTGGCTGAAGAACTGCTGAGCTTTCCATCCACTGGGGATCGTCATCTATTTCAGCCTGGAAATGGGGTCAGACTTCCTGAGAGTCTGTCTCCATGGCAGGTCATGGCTCATTATAGGAACATGGAGCTGCCAGAGCAGCTCCAGACCAAGTCTTGAAGGTCCTGGAACCAGCTGCTTTGATGGTGGAGGAACCCTTCTCCAGGCATTGCAAGACTCGCTGCTTTCCACCTGCAGCGCGGTGCAGAGCCAGGAGCTGGCAGGCAGCAAGGCGAGCATCGGCAGCATGGGGTACTGATCGATGGGATGGCAGCATTTTGCATTTGACGTCAATCACCTGCAGATGCTCTCACAATGTGGACCTCCTTCACCCTGCTTTCTGCTGATGAGGGCAGCTCCAGATGGTCTTTGCGCCCACCGTGAAGAGCCTGCACAGCAGCCTGTTTACACAGCAGCACCTTAGTCTGGGACACTGGGAAAAAGGACACATGTGAGAGTCACGGTTCCCTGGAGTGGATTGCTTGTGTGGCCGTTACCCCTGCGGTCCCCTCCGGTGGATACGACACTGAAACTTCAGGAGAGCATTTAGCATGTCTTTTCGCCTTTCAGCTCTCCACCTTCCCATAGCCTGCTTGACCCTCTTCAGAAATTAATTGAACAGGGAACCAGGGACCCTCTATGGCCATCGAGTCCCTTGCTCTTCCCCAAGGGGAGGGATCAGCCCTGCCCAAGACAGCCCTGAGCACGAACCATCTGGCCCTCAATGACTTGTTGACAGGGGAAATCCAGGCCGGGCTGGAGATCTGAGGCGAGACCCGTGCATTGTTCAAGCCTGGCAGTTAAACAACACGCTGGCTTTTTGCTGGCATCCTTCACAGGGTGATTTTTTTTTTCCCCCAAGTGAGTTTATGGCTCAGCCAGAGGCAGTTATACCATGCCAGCATTTTAACAAGGCTTTCCTATAAATATTTCTCTTCTAGCTTATGATAAAGGCAGTGTCTACTCAGATGGAGGGGAAGGGAAAGGCTGGGGAAATCTATTTGTTTTCCCATTTAAGCAAAACCACACATCCATGTAATTATAACCAGGGAGGGAAGCAGCATCCTTTGGCAATCATGTTCCTCTTAATGTGCTTTTTTGCTGGAATTATTTATGTCCTGTTAGTGGGAAATATACAGAGTATGGTGATAGTAGAGAACAGCCTTCAACTTCTGTAATGTGAAATGGTTCCCATTTGTGGCTAAAAAGAAAAGCCCTAGAGAAACAAATAGAAAACAATTGGTCTTATAGTTTGTCTGAACATCTGTAGGATTACATTAGAACTGCTGATTGGAAAAAAAAACTTTACTTTTTTCCAAATATTTTACTTGTTTTTCAAAATCCCTATGTTATGAGCATTTGTTGGGGGGTGGGGAGGTGGGGGGGGGGTGGCTTTTTTTTTTCTTTTTTATTTTCCTGAAAACTTGTTAGCTGAATAGATGGCTGTGGAAAGGCTAAAAAATATTATAATGATGACGATGATTTCTGCCAGGATTCCCCAAGATGGATAACGTGTGCAAAGTCAGAGAGGAAAAATCAACTGATGGTCAGAAATACCTACAGTGATTTCACATAGGATATGAGTCTGCAGCCCTATGACTGGTTACATGAGCACCTCATAGTATTGGCATGATTTGCCTTCTAGCACCTCCAGGAGACAGAAAAACAGCATTATCTCCCTTACAGACCGCTGAGGTCCAAAGAAGGGGAAAGCTGGATTTTCAAAAGGTATTTGCACCATTAAGGGATGAGGCAAAGCACCTGGTGGACATTTACGATATACAGGTGCCCAGCTCCCATGGCAATCCATGAGCTGAGGAGAGTAGGCACAAGGAGGATTAGGAAAAACACACCAGGGCTTTGCTTCCATTTTTAGATACTGAGGTGAAATTATTCTTCCCTAACGTTATCTCTGAAAGTTCAAAGTCCAGCTGAATCTGCTCTTCAGTGTTCCCTCCACACTCCAGGAGAAACACCTTCAGCAGATGTGTCACCACACCTGGATTACTCCTCGTTTAGGTGGGGATGAATGGCTGTAGGGAGCTGTTGGTGTCTCTTAATTTACAGAAAAGGGGCATCTACACAACTGACTTAGAGCTGGCTATAAGCAGATCCCCTCGTGATTTTTTTCCCTTCAAATATTGAGCTGTATTCTTGTTAACGAGTTATACAAGGACTTCCTTTATTAAACTGTCAAGTTCTAAGATTCATTTCCATGGAGTCCTGCTAATTTCTTTTATCATCAGATCAATTTTATCCTGGTTCCATTTTATGGGAATTTTCCACACTGGAAAAAAACAAACAACTAGACCAATAATGACAAGAGACACCGTGCAGACAGCTGATGGCATGTTTCCGACAGCCTGGTCCTTCTGAAGCATCTGGCTGCGACTTTGAGAAGCACTTCAATAGTTTAACTCTTTTCAAGTGCTCATACTCTTCCTATACTAAACAAAAATTGTGAAATTACATCTCTCTTCTAAAGGAGAGACAAGCCAAACCTCCAGATTCCTTTTGCAGTTCTTAGTGAATCAGCGGAAGGGATTCACAGGGTAAGCTGTGTGTTGGATCCAGGCTCCAAAATCCCACAAGTCTGCCTGCTCACATCCAAATTTTGTGTTCTTTTTGTAGCAGAAGGACTGGTTTTAGGCAACATCCATGTAGCTTTGAAAGCATTGTCTCTGGAGTGCCCATGACCATAGGACAGATGGCTTCTTGTCCATCGCCAGCGCATATGAGTGCCTGCCAGCCTGCCGGCAAGTGGCAGCAGCCCTGGTGGGTGCGACGGGGCTGAAGCTCGCGGCGTGGGAACGCTGGGTCCCAGGGCTGGGATCTCTGCCTCGAGTCAAACATCCTTATCTTCCAGGCTCTGTAGATTTGGGCTGGCGCAGCAATTATGATGTGAGAAAGCAAACATCTCTGCATCTATTTATTTATTTACAAAGCTGCTGTCAGAGCCTCTTCCCTGGTATTTCCAAGTCATGCTGCAGCATGGTATTTATAGCGTTGCAATAGCTCGGATGGTTTCTCCCAGTCTTCTTTCCTCAGCCTGGCAGAGCTGGTGGAAACGAGGACCCTTGGGACCATCGGAAGGAAATCCAGACTCCTGTGAACAGTGCATTCAATGGCTGCTTGGCAGCAATGTTGAGTGAAGGGCAGAATCCCCCAGAAGATTTATCTTGCAGCTGGAGCATCCATAATGTGCCTTGTGTAGATTCTCCAGCGTTTAATATAGTGGCTGAGGTCACAACACAACCTTCTCCTGGTTGCTTGGCTTTCATCAGCCTTGTTTGACACAATCTCTTCGAGACCTCTGCTCCACATATCTATTGAAAAGGGGCTGAGGGTTTAAAATTACTGGGGAGTTACTGGACAGAAGGTCAAATGCAAACACACTTACCCTGGCAGACATCCCTTCAAACACACAGCATGGCTGCAGCAGTAGAAATTTCTTGTTGCTCCGATAACGTACTTTCTAGGGCTGCAAATGGATTTTGAGAGTTGGCAAGTATTATTATTTTTCTGTTGAAAACTACTGATTTGTCTTTATCAATATTTTTTTCCTAGAATGCGTTGGCTTTGAGAAAGATGTCAACATGAACATTACTTGAAAAGAATATCAATATTTTTCCTTTCAAGAAGAAGATAAATGTTATTTCTCTGGTTGCAAGCGCCTTTTTGTTTTGGAATGTAAACTAATAGTGCAGAAACTATATATTATGGTCTAAACTGCAACAGGATATTTCGTAATTATTAAAATGAAATTACTTTGATTGAAATTAGTTTTCCCCACTGGTTTGTGGTCCCAGATTATTTTGGAGATTCTTCTTTCCCTCCCCTTCACTTCAAGTGTGGAAAATGTTTCAGTATCTCAAAAATCTTCTGGAACTGGGAAAGTCACACCTTCCTCTGCACCTTTTTGCCCACAGATGAGCAGCATACTGAGGCATGGTGAGAAAAACTGAGTCACCCAAAGACTCATGAGAAGAAGTACAGGCTATGTGCCCACAGACCCATGCTCCTCCATCCCTCTTCGCTGGATCCTGTTGCCACAAAGAGCTGTAAAAGCTCTTGTAGTCATCTGGATGATTAGTTGTAGATTTTGACAATTTGCTGTAACTGTTGAATGTTATGTTAATCTTACAGGAAAGGTCTCTGTGTTTAGGGGGCAGATGTTTGTAATATGTAAGTATTGATTACAAAGAACTCTTGGGCCCCACCCCATAGGCAGCTGCATTTCATTGTAAGGAAAGTCTTATTTTGCTCCCCCCAAATCCACCCTGTGGACTATGCTTGAAGGAAAGGTGTACATGTGGGGCAGCTCTGCAGAGAAACCATCGTGTGAGTCACTTCACCTCTCCATGCTTCAGCTTCCTTACCTGTAAAACGGTTTCAATGCTATTGAAGGTCTTTTGCAAGGTGTTTGGAGTTTCTCCTGCTCGAGTGATAAGATTTGGTTTCCTAATCAATGACCGTGAGAAAGAACAGAGAGCATGAACTCCAGCCTGGAATAAATAACTCCAACATACCAGCAGCGGGCATGGACAATGTGAGAAATACACTTCAAATGAAGTCACCTAAATGTCAGTTCACACCATTCTCCTGTGTATCATTGCCCAGACTGGATGTGATGGGAAAGCATTCCCCACCCTAGCTCTCACGGGCTGGCCAGAGATAACACCTTCGTATCCCAAGGCTTTCTGGTGACACCATATCGGTGTGACTGGGTTGGTACTGTTGTTCTCAAAGGGCTGAGAGAAGATGACCACATCTGTTATTCTTACTGCACCCAGGCCACACTGCAGAGCCCAGCATGGAGAGCTGGCTCTTGGAAACCATCTCTGTTCATGATTAGAACTATTTTCTTTAGAAAATACTTAACGACCAGCATGCATTAATTTTTCCTTCCCTGTAATCGAGGTTAGTTAACATTTGCATGTGGTAATCTTTTTCATAAGTTCCTGGACATAAATCACTCGTCAGAGAGAGTCTGGTGGCTTGGGAACTGAGAACAGCCGCCCAAAACACCATTGTGTGGGCCAAAGACTCTGTGTGTTCCTCTCTTCCCGGCTGTAAATATCAGCAGAAAAATTCACCCAGCCGCAGTGTGTGGCTGGGTAAGGTGCAGAGAAATGGCATTTCTGAAGAGGTGGTGTCAGAACTGGAGAGTTGGTGCAAGGGGCTTTGCGGTCACTCTGAGTTTTTGTGCCCTTGAGTAAAGCAAACCCTACTCTGATGGAAGCACCAGCCTGGAAAGGGTGAGAAATCATGGTGAAAGTCACTGGGGTTGTACTAGTCACTGGGGTGTTACAGCCTGTCACTTGTCCAAATGCAAACTGAGCATGAAGCCGGAGTTGGACATCACTGCTCTGACCTAGTCACCATGTACAAAGTTCATGTTTGAAAAGCAAACAGCAAAAAACCCAACATCCTCCATCTGGACTGTTTGGGTGGATTGTTAAACCAGAACAACAAATGCGCTTACTCAGACTAAGGTTTCTGTGCACTGGGACATGCAGGAAAATTATTGCAAATTAACCAAAAGCATGGCTTTGAAACAAACTCACTGAACATCATTAAGACCTTTCCCTCACAAAGGTATGGGGTGGTCCACTGGATTAGCTAGCCCAGTTTGTATTTTCACTGTGAACTATCACACCAACTTTCCCCTCTGCTCTCTACAAGCAACTCAAACTCATACTGCTCCAGTGCAAGCCTGTGTACCAGGGAACAGATCGCAGATAACCAGTTACTATGTGATTAAGGAACAGGAGGAGAAAGGTAGGGCTTGATTCTGCCCCCAGCTCTGCTCTTGGAGTTGGGAGGGAAAGGGATAACAAAGCCTTGGAGGACCATGTACTGGCAGCATCACACAGAGCATGAGGAACACTTTATGCCATGGCAAAGCCTCCAACAAACACCAGCTAGTGAAAACAGCTTGGTCTGATCATGCTCAGCCTGCAAATTCGCTATGTTTTCCTTCCCAAGTTCACCCCAAGCACTAGTAAGCTTCAAACTGCTCATCTCTTAATAACTGTAGGACACCCAGCACCACTTGTGGGGCTTCCCAGGCAAGTATGGACCATATCTGAATTCTGCTGTGCTGTTCTCACAGGATCTGAGCACCTCATGGGGGCCAGGCAGGTGGCCCATACCCCGTGAGATCATGCTCACAGGCATTAGTCTAAGCCCTGTAAGCATCACAGAAGGATAACTGTTTCTTGATGGATGTTGCCTTCACCTGGTCAAAAACCTAAGCGAGTCCAACAAAAACCTGTTCAGCAGGAACTCAAGGAACAATAAAACACATGTTACTGAGTCACGAGACCTAGTCCTGGCCTAGCATGCTGTGCCTATTACAGTTGCACTCCACTCTACTAACTAGGCAGAGAGCTACTAAAACATAACCCCAAGTTTATTATGTTAAATCTGTAGTAAATCTGTCATGGCCATTCAGGCACTAACATATGACTGTGGAAAATATGTTGGCTTATGATTTGATAGCAGCAGATGGGCACTTTGCTATTGTTTCATCATCGTAAACTCCAGGGAAAAGCTTAGTTACAAGGATCCGAACTCTGCGGGACAGATCTTTGGCTGGTGTAAAGCGGCCCAGCGCCAGGGGAATCCATGGAGCTCCGTCAATATGAATCAGCTGAGGACCTCGTCCTGCATTTGCAGTTGCCATCTCATAAGGAGGTAAGAAGGGTCATCCTGGCCCAGGCTGCAGGCTCATCTAGCTCAGTGTCCTGTCCCTGCCAGACATAGGCTTTAGCAAAAAAGCGGAAGAATGGAGCGAGAGTGACCCTTCTTCTAGACACAAGTTTCCAGCTTTTGACCAGCAGTGAGTTAGGGACGTCCTGTGCCAAATGATCACATTTAATAGCCACTGATGGCTTTGTCTTCATAATTTCTTCTGTTCACTTTGGAAAAGTCGTTTATACCTATTACCCTAAAAATGTTTTGTGAGAATGCACTTGACAGCAACATTAGGCAGTTTATGCAAAAATCATCCTTTTCTGTGTTGTAAAATTATTACCTTTAACTTTTTTTCACTGTCCCTTCTTACTTCATTTGTGAGAAAGGGTGAATAACACTCTACTCTTCACGTTACCCATGATTTGGTAAACACCCAAGGTACTTGTCGATCTAACGTAGTCTATCGGATAGATGCCATAGTCAGCCACCCCTTCTCCAGAGTGGGCAGTCCCTATCTACACAGATCTCTTTTTCCTCTGCCGCAGCAACTCTTAACAGGATAGCCCGGGAAAATCTTCCAAAGAGGTAAAGTACATAAGGTGTTTAATCTGGCCTGAAATTTGCTTTATTTTTAAGGCTACAATTAAACTAATTGGAGGGAAAAATGGAAAGGCTTGAGAGCCTGGGTGAGAATGCTGGATATTCGATTAGAGTAGGTTCCACTGTGGTAAGAGCTGAGAAACTGCGACTAATGAGTCCTTGTACCAGCGGGGCTCGTGGATGTGGGCAGAGTGAATCTGGACCTGCCACAGCTCAGCCAGGCTTGGAGAGCTACGAGGCATCCCCAGGGATGGGCTAGCACAAGGGTGCAGCCAGAGATAGCTGAGCTCTCCCAGCAGAGCTCTCTGCCTGTGTCTGCATGAGGGAACTGGTGTGTATTAGCAGAGGTCCGATGACTGAAACAACAGGGAACTCTGGGTTTTGGTGCTCCCCTGTCTTGCAGTTCAGCTATGTGCAGAGTGGACGTAAAATACAATGTGGAGTGTGGAGAGGTGATATTGTCACCTAAGCCAGTGCTCTGCAGAGTCATAGAGAAATTTCTGCAGGTCGTCCCTGATCAACCCCTCTGAAAGCAAGGTTCATCCGATGTCAGATTAGGTTCTGTGCATTGTCCAGTTGAATTTTGAGTATTTCCAAGGATGGTGATGCACAAGTGTTGTGGTTTAACCCTGGCTGGCAACTCAGCCCCACGCAGCTGTTTGCTTGCTCCTGCTCCCGTGGGCTGGGGGAGAGAATTGGAAGGTACAGGTGAGAAAACTCATGGGTTGAAATAAAGACAGTTTAATAGGTAAAGCAAAAGCCACACACACAGCAAAGAAAAAGATGGAATCCATTCCCCACTCCCCATGGGCAGGCAGGTGCTCAGCCATCCCCAGGACAGCAGGGCTCCATCATGCGTAACGGTGACTTGGGAAGACAAACGCCATCACTCCCAACATCCCCCCCTTTCTCCTTCTTCCCCAGCTTTATGTGCTGAGCACGACACCATATGGTATGGGATATCCCTTGGGTCAGTCGGGGTCAGCTGTCCCGGCTGTGTCCCCTCCCAGCTCCTTGTGCCCCCCAGCCTGCTCACTGTGGGGTGGGGTGAGGGGCAGAAAAGCCCTTGGCTCTGTGCAAGCGCTGCTGGGCAATAACAAACCCAGCCCTGTGTTACCAATGCTGTTTGCAAACAGCCCCAAAACACAGCCCCATAGCAGCTACAATGAAGAAAATTAACTCTGTCCCAGCCAAAACCAGCACAACCAGCACTCCAGATGCCTGTCTCAATGCTTTACCACCCTCATGATGAAACTTTTTCCTTCTTTTTGTCCAATGCCTCTTATTTACAGTGCTCCTCTAAAAAGAGCTTGGCTTATCCTTTCTCTGAATCCCACTGATGTGTTTCATGAAAAAAGCTAGGTTGCCCTCTAACCGTCTCTTCTCCAGACCAAATAAATCTAGCTCCCTCAGCCTCTCCTTGCCTTTCACATGCTCCATCCCTTGACTCTACAGCCTCTACTGAACTCCCCTGGTTTCACAATTTTTTGACAGGGACCCAAACTGGGCACATCAAGCAGTGGACAGCAAAGCACATCTCTATTGTCTATGTAACCAAAAAGTCCCTTTCTTTCTGATTTTTGCCAAATGCTTTTAACAGCCAATGTGCATGAAATCCCTGGGAACAGGAATGTTTTGTTCTATACCTGCATACAGTTCCTAGCAAAAACATTTCCTAGTCACGATTAGGCTCATCAGTAGTACCAATAATGATAAGGATACTGGTAATAATAATAATAATAATAATAGAGCATTGCCACCTGTAATTAATAATAACATTAACTGGCAATAATATAAAATGATCTTCTAGGAACAGTGGGAATATGCCATTTCAGTGATGGATATGGGCTCTTGCTGCTCCTGGTTCAGAAAATATGCAGGGTTTTGGCCTCTCATCCTTATTAAATCCCTGAAAAACATTGTGGCAAAAACCTCACGATGATGTCTGTGTTTTACTAAGATTTTCAAGGCCCCATTTCTGCTGAACTTATTTCTTTACAAGGGTCAAAACTTATTCTAAACTTACTGAACTGTTTTCTTAATAAAAAGGGAAGCAAATAAGCAGTTATAATTTCTATGAACTTGCCCTTGTTCATAGCTGGTAGGATGAGGGCTCTGTTGCTGGTTAAGATTTCTGGATGTCAAATTTTAACAAAAAAGAATAGTACAAAATAATCTGTCTTTCTTAACACAATGAGCATCCTCAGAAGCCCACCTCAGCTTTCCCAGTGAACAGGGGTTGTGGCTTTACATCTTCATCCAGATGCTCTATGCTAAACCCATGTACCGTTGCTCCACAGGGAGCTCCTTTTGAATGACCAGGAAAAAACAGCCAGGTTGTCCTTCCAGGGTTTGCTTCAAGTCTTTTCCCCACGTGTAAAGCTATGGTACAGGCAGTGGGAGGAACAACCTCCAGGGAGAAAGGAGATTTTGGCTGAAGGAGCCAGAAGGACTGTGGTTTTATCTCAGTGAGGCTTAAGTTTAATTTCTTCATTGCCGGTCCCAAAACCACTCTCACAAAAAGGAAAAGCTGCCATTCATCCCTGCCATTCATCCCCATCTCTTTCCCAGAAGCAGGAGACCATTATGTCATATATCAGTGGAAGAGGATGCTGAGTTACCTTCTACATCTCACTCCCAGTGCGGGCACAGCTGGCTTAAAACTACTGCTATGGCTTCCTGAACCCGAATATTTCTCCTGATTTGGGGAAATTCAGCTCCATAGTTTCCTTTTCTTTAATGTAATTAGTAATTCTCTGTGGACACACTCATCCCTTCCATGTTTACATGCAACCTCTTTTTTTTCTATTTTTATTTTTAAAGTCTTAGAGGATCTTTACCTCAATGACAGAAAAAAAAAAAAACAAACAAAAAACCCCTCATCATCCCTACCTGAAAAATATCTTTCTAATAAATTTTTCTCTCTCCATGCTTCCCCTTCTCTTTTAGCAGAACCAGATGCTGAAATAGAGAGCAGAACTCTTATGGGCATCCAAGAGTGCAGAACTGAGCCATAGAGAAGTTGCAAGAAGGTCTGAATATAATGACAGCCAGAAGCTTGGAGAAGAGACTAAAAGAAAGCTCAATCAATACACGTTGTGTCCTCGTGCTGTGCTAAGCATCCACCAAGATCACTGCTGGAAATGGGAAAAAAGGCTAGCTGGACCTCTCCTCTAATCTATGGCCATATTTATATTTTTATGAACTGGCTTCTGTCCAGGCAGGTTGAGAGTCCTGCACTTTCTGGGGTTGTCCACAGCATTCCACCAGAATGGAAAAGTCCACACTTTCATTTGCAGGGCTGAAGACCAGGATGGTTCAGAATGACAATAAATCTGACTTTCTGAATGGCCAAGCCTGGCATATTTTGCATGGCAGATCCAACATCCAGAACATTTCTTATTCTAACTCAAAGTGAAGCACACGGCGGGCAACAGGGAGTTGTCCCTAAGGTGAGTCTTCACCTTTGCTGTGAAACCCATTCACCGCCACCTGTGTTAGAGATGGGGAAAAGAGGACGAATGGGAATGCTGCTGAACTGATTAAATCTGCACACAAATCCATATGTTACGTTATTGAAAAAGGAGAGAAGGAAGAAGAAAACAAGCATTTGTAACAGGATGAAATCTGGGAAAATGGGACCAAAAACTCTTCGTAATTCAAAGCAGTTGTGGGAGTTCTGAGCCCATAAGCCATAAATGACTAAAACATGTCCCTGCATTTTGGATTATGAAAAAGATATTAGGGTGGGTTTTTCTCTCTTTTTAATGGGATTTGATGGCATGCCAAAATATCAGTTTGGGTCTTTCTTTTTTTTTTTTTTTTAATATATTTTTCTAAATGGTTCAACTTGCCAAACGTGCTCATGAATACAATTTTCTCTAAAAACACACCGACTTAGGAGGAAAAACACACAGACACACACATATTGTCTCATGTTACGCGACATGTAAATCTTTTTTCACTTGTATTGAAAAAAAAATGAAATAAAGCATAAGTCCGCCAGCAACCCGGTAGGTTTTGCTTGGAGCTGGTGCTGGGGCCTCCTGGAAGTTGGGAACAACTCTTTGTACATCAATGACTCCGACTTTTGAATGAAGACCGTCTCCTCCCTCCCCCTGAAATGTTCCCATTTCTGACTTCATGTCACCAGTTCCCATCCTGCCCCGAGGCTGTGGCATGTTCCCAGAGCTACTGGTTTCTGATGGCTTTGTATTAGATGACTTCCACCTGCTCTCAAAGACTGGTGGGGACTGCTGTCTGCCTGCAAATCATGGCCTTTTTTGGAAATGTATGAAATAAGAGGGGCTGATTTATTTGCAAAGGCAGTGTTTTTTGAATGCAAACTGACAACATGCATAGATGGTGTGCAGTTCTGCCACGAACAAGAGTAGTAATAAATTTTCATGAGCTACAAATTTCATCTGTGTATCAGGCTTGTATATTCAAGCTATCACCCTGTATTGAGAGTCCAATACTGTGTCTGTCAAAGAAACATTCACTCTCTGGAGTGGAGCGGTTTATTCTGCAATATTAGTTACAGTAGCTACAGAGAAGTTCTGGGAAATGATGTCCAGACATGTAACAGACAATCTCTGCCTTTAAGAAGGTCGTTTCCAAGCTACGGTTGGCAGGTATCTGGAAATTCTTGGAGTACTCCAAAGGTGTATGTGCAAGATAACTACGAAGTGTTTAATTATTTTCAGAAAGCTTAAGGTCAGTCAGTGGGGATGACATCCCTTGGAAGTATCTGGAATTTTGAAAATTAAAAAAAAAAAAAGAAAGAAAGATTGGAAACCACTACTGCAGGAAATACCTGGGGTCTCTGGAGTGATGCTGTGAGGAGTACCAAAATCCTGATGCTGCCGTGACAAGGTTCCACTGTGGCTTTCCCACAGGCAACATTTTATTTCTAATAAACTGGTTACACTCCTTTTTAAGACTTTGTTCAATGACAGTTTATGGAGGATGAATATATGACCAGCAGAAATGATGAACATGTCCAAGTTATGGGTCTGAGCATCACGCGCTGCAGACAATAATAAGCACATCAGTAGAAAGCACTATAAATACTTCAATTTCCTGCACTGTTGGATTGTATAATACTCTCTAGCTCTTTGCGAACAGTTTACTAATTCTTTATAGACTAGTCACGACCGAAATCTTAGGTTTATGTGGGACCAATAAGTTGCTACAGGCCTGGAGAATCGCCCAGGCTGAGGTTTTGCTGTTTTGATTCTATGAAGTTATTTGTCTTCTGCTAAAAGAGAAGGCTCCCCAAAGCTTGGGGATACAGCCACAAAGAAAAAGGAAGATGTTTGATAAAGACTCAGCAGTCCCTTTCCTGGCTGAGCAAACTGATAGCTGCACATTTATTTATTTATTTATTCATTGATTTATTTATTTATCTTGGATTACTCTAACAAAGGCAGTATCCAATCCAAGACCTTTGGGCACCCTCACACATCATTAACAACACACTAGTGCCCCAGCAGTGATATAGTCATTATTTGGCATAAGCTTAGGAGGCATAAAATGTCCTCAGGCTTATGACAACCCAAGTCTGAGCCTTTCCAAGCATCTTATGAAAGCAGATGGGGTGTTCCGGTATCTGTTCCACCACCGTCCACTGGTTTTGGAAATGTCAGCCACTTGCAAGACCTCTCCTCCAGCTCTCTGAATCATTTTTTTGGGAAGACGCTCCAAGAAATGGAAATATTCCTATTCTGTGAACATAGCACACAAGGGAGCTAGTTAGGCTGTGAGTGGCTTGCATGGTTGTTTGCAGTAGCGCAAGGGGTAACTCTTCTGTAGGGCAACTGTTTAAAGGAAAAGACTTAGTAAGACCACAATTCCTACAGATATGGCGCTCACTTGTTCATCAGGACAATGATTAAAAACACAAGTTGGCTGTGTTGGCTCGCAGTTTTTGGAGAAGTTCATTTCACAGATATTCTGCAGGGAAAAAAGTTGCCCAGCATGTCAGAGAGTCCTGGCAAGCACCCTGAGACGCAGGAAATGAGAGCAGAGAGAGATTGCAAAGCTGCAGAGAGGCTGCTCTGCTGCCAAGCATGCAAAAGAACGCCAAGCGTGGCTGAACATCCTGGAAAAAGAATTGCCTCCACGTTACTGACCAACATGGCGAGAGAAACGGCAACCTGTCGGCAAAAGGTTCCCCCAGGTTCTAGAGCACGCGTTGAGAGCTCCCATGGAAAGGGCGGGCTTCCAGCTGTAGTGATGCTTCGTTAAACATGTACCCTGGCTGATGAGCTGGGATAAAAATGGAAGGTTGTAAACACCCCTTGATCAGCTGCAAAGCTCCCACTGACGTCACTGTGATGGGTGCACAGAGACCCGGGCCAGAATATGGGCTTTTTGTAGTAAAGAATATGATTTTTTAATTATTTATTATTTGTTGCCTACAGCCTTGCTCAATGAGAAAGTTGTCTGCCTTTGATGACCACCGGCACCTTTCCCTGTGTTTTCTTCTTGACTTTTCCTTGGTCCCTTTCTCTGTCTCTCTCTTTCTCCTTCCTTGCATCTCACCTCCCTTTCTGGAGGTTTCCCACCAGCTCATCAGTAGAATAGTCAATGCTTCAGATGTCTTTATAAGGCAGTAAGTCAACGGTTCCCTTGTCCAAAAGCCACGCGGAGATGCCCTTCTTCTTCTCTCTCCTCTCCCTCCCAAGCCTTTAGAGCCATTGAATGGTGGTTTGGTGACGTCTCCAGAAAATGTTTCTGTCTCAGCACCCCAACGATAACATTCTGAAGTTTCTCTGTGCCATTTCTCTGGGGGATAGAAACTCGCACCCTGTTTCGCACCTGCAACTTGAAATTAGGCACGGCAGGAACAGCCAGAGGCAGAGGGGAGGCTGGCAGAGGGGAGGTGACTGCTGCGGCGAGCTGCCTGGCACGAAAATGGTTCTTATGTAAAGCTGTCGGGTGAAGTTTGGAGGGCAAAAGGTTATTCTGTGCAGAGAAACAAAAGCCTGAATGCTTTGTATCACTGGTTCCAAATGCTCAGAAGTCATGAAGCAGCACTACCTCCCTCTTCCCTGGGCGCACATCTTCCAGTTGGCTTAAAAATTATGAGTTTAGGAAAAAAGGAGATAATTATGGATTGGTTTTATTTCTTCTCTGGCTTTCGAAAGCTGAGCATTTTCTACCGACAGACGGGCTAGATTCTCACTTCTGTTTTGAAAAGAAAACTGAGATTCTCCAATGTCGTATAACTCTGGCTTTGGATCTATAATATCATGAGAGTCGGAAGACAATCTTAAACAAGCACAAAGGTTTTCTAAGCAGAACTCAAACCAGCTGGCTGCAATAGGGTTTGAACTTTGTACCATCAAACGTAAATTAAAATTATCAATGAAGAAATATATTGATTCTACAGCAGTCCGCCTAACATAAATGTGTAGAAGAGAATGAGTTTTACTGATCAGTTTCTTGATCCCAGGAGACAGAGCACCTGCATCCTATTTGGAGCTCTGCCATTATTTGAAAATTTGCCCATCAATGTCCAAAATGATGTTATAATAACAAGTCCTTTCCTCATCTCTAATTTCTGTGATTTTATGACTGCAGCCCTACGCTGTCTAAACTTCTTGGGAAAACATACAGGGCATGCCCATGACCGTGCTTTCGAAAGAATTTGTGGGATTATGTCAGACAGTTCCCAGTGAGCCAACATCAAAGATATTGGGTTGCAGTTTTTAATAAAGCTTAACTGATTGTGACAGCTAGTTCATTCAATATTTTTGAGCTGACAGGATGGATTGAAGGAAATACCCAATTACGGGAGATTATGCATGTATGAGGACAATGGATGCTGCTGTGTATTATTTTTAGTGAATATTAGAAAAATAATAAATTGAAATAGAATTAAAGGTGGGGATGTAAAGGGAGCCACGGTCGCCCAACACCACGATCTGAACGTGGTGTTGATACCTACAATTTCAGACTATCAAGGGACACTTTGGTTACACAAACAGCATGAGATGCATAGATACAAGGCAGATAGATGGAAAGATGGATTACTACATGTAACGTGCAGTCATCTAGGGTGGAATTGACACCCACTACTTCAGTGGCAATGCAGAGTTTAGGTCAAAAAAAGGCTATTTAAACAGCTACTGCACAGGGCTGCCTGACTCTGGAAATATTCTAAGCTGCTTTGACATCTCCTAAATTCAGGACGTCTACAGTGGAGCAAAACTTCAGTGGCAATCTGAACCTTTATAGCGTTTGGATGGAAAATACGCTTTTTTTCCCCTAGACCTATGGGGCACTGGCATCACTGAGCACCAGCAGAGAAGGACCCGGGGGTGCTGGTGGATGAGAAGCTGGGCATGACCCGGCACTGTGCGCTCGCAGCCCAGAGAGCCACCCGTGCCCTGGGCTGCATCCCCTGCAGCGTGGCCGGCAGGGCGAGGGAGGGGGCTCTGCCCCTCTGCCCCGCTCTGGTGAGACCCCCCTGCAGCGCTGCCTGCAGCTCGGGGGTCCTCAGCACAGGAGAGACGTGGACCTGTTGGAGCGGGGCCAGAGGGGACCATGCGGATGGTCAGAGGCTGGAGCAGCTCTGCTGTGGGGACGGGCTGGGAGAGTTGGGGGGGGTCAGCCTTGCTGGAAGGGAGCTGTACCTTCAAGTTCTTGTTTTATTTGTTTCAATGATCATTGTTTCCAAACTTCCCCTCTGCTCCCTTTACAATAATTTTGCCAAAAATGCTGTTTCTCCCAAAAGCTGTTACTGCAGCCCCTTTAATCATGTTCTTTCTGATGTCTGTATTTTACCCTTTATATTACATGTGTATTCTGGCCCCATATTTTGTTTCCAATGCTTTTATGAAAAGTCTTATAATCACACACAATTTACCTCAATAATGCAGCCATAAGCCAAACCTTTTGGGGTTTTTTCTTTTTCTTTTTTTCTTTTTCCCTGTGTGCATGGTTTGTGATGATAACAACGGCTAGTTTCAGGTGCTTCGTTTTGTCAACAGGTATTTTAGGAGTTCATGAGCTTAGTGTTTATTAAATGTGCTTCAAAACCCACTGTCTTTACTCTCTTCTTCCACCTTCACCCTTCCCGATTGCTGGTTATTAAGAGACTTTGCCAATCCAACAAAGCTTTTCCGCATGTCTTTCTGCAGCCATTTCTTTTAATCAAGTTTTTAATTAACATCCACCCATCTCACTTTGTACTCCTTTGTTTTATGAAAGTTTCTTCCTACTGCTTTTTCAGGACACATTTTTTAGCTTTATTTAAAATTTTCTTTGATTTCTCTTCTTCCTTTCATGCAGTGCCACAAATCCGTCCTGACCCAGATGTTAGGTATGCCGTTCCTGAACCCAACCAACCACAGCTGCTGTTGTGCAAGGCCAGAATATGCCCATGTTGACTTCCTGTGGTGGATCTGAAGCCTCCTAGAGCGTGCAATCTGTTCTTAAGCTCAGTTCAAAAATTCTGCTTCAGTTCTTTTTTTTTTTCTTTCTGTTTTGACAAGGTTCAGTTTGACCTGACGTGCTAGCTTTGGCCGGGTTAGAGTTAATTTTCTTCATTGTAGCTGTTATGGGGCTGTGTTTTGGGGCTGTTTGCAAACAGCATTGGTAACACAGGGCTGGGTTTGTTATTGCCCAGCAGCGCTTGCACAGAGCCAAGGGCTTTTCTGCCCCTCACCCCACCCCACAGTGAGCAGGCTGGGGGGCACAAGGAGCTGGGAGGGGACACAGCCGGGACACCTGACCCGAGGGATGTCCCATACCATATGACACCATGCTCAGCAATAAACTAGGGAGCAGGCTGGCCAGGAGGCTGCTGCTCAGGGACTGGCTGGACATCAGTCGGTTGGTGGTGAGCAATTGTCTTCATTTGCATCACTTGTCTGTCTTGGGTATTAATTCTCTCTCTTTGTTATTTTCCTTTTCACTACATTTTAAAAATTATTATTACAATTATTATAATTATTATTACTATTATTATTAATGTTATTGTATTTTATGTCAATTATTAAACCTTTCTTATCTCAACCTACAAGCTTTCTTACTTTTACCCTTCTGATACTCTTCCCTCCATCCCTCTGTGAGCGAGCGGTTGTGTGGAGCGGCTCTATGTCACCGGCTGAAGTTAAACCACACCGCCTGGGAAGATCATGTGTCAAACAGATTTTTCACCTTCAGAATAACCATCAAATGGAGTATCAAGTGGCGAAATCCACACAGAACAAATCTTGAAAAGGCATTTGACAGAATTCCTTATGATTCAATTTGGGACAGCCTGAAGTGGGGTATTCCAAGAAAAATAATCAACATCATCAGGTCTTTTTGTGGTCGTAAGGCAGCCTTCCTGGGTCAAGAAAAGCAGCCCTGAGTCCGTGTTCAGTCCGATACTGATGCGCAATAAGGGTGAATTACATCACTTGTCCTCTTCGGTACCACCACTGACTTCCCTAAGGGAAAGTGGAGATGGTTCTGGAGTAGATGATCAAAATATGTAATTTTTGCTGATGGCAGCTCTCTTAGGCAACAGGCCAGCTGCTCCACAGGCAGGAACCAAACCATCATCCAGCATTACAAAATCCAACGTGAGGCTAATAGCTTGTGATGAAAATAAGACGACAATGAGATTCCCAGCAGTTTCCAGCTCAAAGATCGTCTTTTAGAGGGCAAAAGGTTACAAAAGGTGAATTTATTCATGTGCCTTGGCAGAATCATGATTGGCGAGGAAATTCAGCCGGAAATAGTATCATGAGTTGGCAAGGCAGCTGCTGATACTCAGGAACTTGGATCACTGCAAACCTACAACTGACAGATCAAACTGGCTCTTCAGCTCAGACGTTCTTTCCACCTTTACACACAGATGTGAGTGCTGGAAATCCACCAAAGGTATAAACAAGATATCTCAATGCTTTGGAAAGCAAATGCCCTAGGAAAACAAAATAAAACCCTGAGGATTAAATGGAATGACTTTGTAAGAAATACTGGGATTCCTCAAGCTTTTGACAGCCCCTTATCTCCAGCAGGATGTATTCGAGCTATGTGAAAAACGCGAAGCCAGAGTGTCTGCCGCAGCAGGTGGGACAGTCAGCAGCAGGGGAAACATATGAAAGGAATTGGCTGAAAGAATAGACATATCAAAACCCAGACAACTGGGGAAAAAATAGGTGAGTAAATGACAAGGAGGACGTGCAGAGAACAACGGCGGGTAGAGAAAAATGGAGAAGCTGTTTAGAACTTCAAAGTTTCACCTATACTGGCAAAAAATTACAGCCAAAAGCCAGATTTGAGCAATGGTCTGGTAGTTTGGCAATACGATTGTAGAATAAAGAATGCTGAAGAGGACCTCTGAAGGTCTCTGATCTAAACCCCTGCTCAAAGCAGGGTCAACTTAGGTTAGGATGGACATTTCATAAACACTCTGGATCCCAGTCCGGTGCTTGGTTATCCTTAGGGCAAAAGTATTTTTTCCCCTGATATGTAATCAGAGCATCCCTTAGGGCAACTTCTGTCATTGCCTCTTGCCCTTCTGCTGTGTATTTTCAAGAAGACTTTGTCTCCACCTACTCCGTATCTTCCAGTCAGGCAGCTGAAGAGAGCAGTAAGGTCTCTCCTTAATCCTCTCTTCCCTTCTCTGTGGATTTAGCAGAGTCCAGATTACAGTCTCCCAGGAAATGCCCGGACTCTGTTCAGAAGTTAAAATCAAAGACCTTTACTAGCAGGGCAGATGGTCAAGCCCACCGTGCTTTTTGGGGGAAGTTAATGTAGCTGTTTGGCTGTGAGGCTTCTCCTGTTTCAGCTGTTTTTGTGCACGAAGCCCACTTACCTCTTGATAATGTGATGATGGGATTGAACTCAAAGCGAATTGAACAAATTCCCATGGGATGAAGGAGAGAGAGAGATCTCCCACCACAGAGTCTATAGGATGGCTGCAGCCTTGAGAACAAGAGGATCTCAGGTAAGCCACCTCACTGCCAAATCTGCAAGAAAACCACCATGAAGCAACATTGGGAAACAATCCAAGAGCTATAATGCAGTGGATAGTTGAGCCATGACTACCTTTGAAGGTCTGGGCCTGTTTTGGAGCTGGATTCCCTGACACCCTGCAGAGACTGGGAGTCCGCTGGCCTGGGCAACACCTACTTGTGCACACAGGATGGGTACACAATTGACTGGGGAACATTCCAGGCCAGCAAGGCTTCCAGGATCTCCTGCTTCAGTCCTCAATGTGTGAGAGAGGAACAAGTGAAGCACAGCCTACTGCTTTTCTTCTTTACGGTGAGCAACGCCAGAGGACCACCGAGAAGCTTGAAGGATGCTTTAAGTGATGTTTGCAGATAAACTCTTCTGAAGTTCCTCAAGAGCATGTTTAGAACGGAGGCAACAGATTTCTGTGTTTTGCAATAGCTTTGAACTTTTGGAGTCACTTTTGAGCACAAGAAATGCACCATATCAGCAGCTACATACTTCAGTCCAGCTAGGTGAACATGCATGCAGAAACAAGCTTTTTCTAAAAGAAAAATAGTCAAGACTGTGTGCTCAGCACTATGAAAAAGGAATGAGCTGTTAGCCAAACCTGAAGAGCAGGATACAGTCCTCCAGCAATAGCAGCTGAACTTGCAGCAGTTACCAGCTGGCATAAATTGAAATAGCTCAGCCCCAGTCCCCAGGTGATATAAATCAGCTGAGTTCCAGCACAGCTGATCTTGGTGTAGGGGATAAATCTGTGTAGTGCTCACACTGGCTCTTTCTGTGCTGGGGGTAGGTGTATCTGATCCTCTAGGCTAGGGAAGGTCTTGGCAAGCATGGCTCTTTCTCCTCTGCTGTTGCTGCTGGGGAGAAGCCAGGTTGTTCAGCAGGGGCTGAGCATACCCACCTACAGCACAGCTATAACATAAGGAGAGAGGGGAAAGGCAGAAGGGAGGCAAAAGAGATCCAGAATAAAAAAAAAAGTTACAAAATAATCTGTGAGATGTGGAAAAGGGAAGAAGAGGTATCTGGGAAGAAATGAAAAAAAATGAGAGAAAATATGGAGCAAGGAAAGGGAAATACGGACAGTAAAAAGAGTAGCTGCTATGGGGGATGCTTCAGGTTTCAACACAGGGTGATCTGAAGAAGGGTGTATGACAGAAGGAGAGGGAGGATGGAGGAGGGAATGACTAGGAGGAGGAGAGTGGCTGCTTCCTTCCCCAGGCTGGGGGGTCAGGAGGGTAGCTTTTTGTTAGTTTTCCTTCAAAAAGGCTATTTACTAAGCTAATGGTATCCCCAGCCAGAGCTCGGCTAAGTAATTTGTCCGTGTCCCCCCACCCCTCCCATGCAAGCCTGCCTGCCATCCACGTGCGATCTGTTTTGACAAAAAACAAAGCTGAAGTCCTGGTGACCCTCTCTGTGGCCCCCCACTCCCTCCCACACGTGTGCACGCACACGTTAATTCCTAACCAAACAATTCAGGGGCTGTTGGCTGGGTGCGTGTCCTTTGGCTGCCCTGGTGTAACCCCCAGAAGCAGCGGAATTAAGCCCTTCTCTTTAAATATTTTTGAATGATTCGCTCCAGTGAGAAGTGAAATCTGGAAAAATCCTGCAGTGTGCAGGAGCTGTCTAAGGCCTCCCCTGAAGCCCCAAACCCCACTAGAACCTTCACCTCCCCTGGGACCAGCAGCTGAGACCAAAAAAACCTCTTCCTGGGCTCCCTTCCAGCTTTAAAAATATATTATTTATAGTACACAAATAACCAAGGGGAGCTTTTGTTTGCTCTTTCCATCTGTCCCCTGCAGCACTGAAATTCAGACTGCGAAGGGATGCTCAGGGCACCAAAGGTGACGGCCATCTGTGGCGAAAGCAAGGCACAGAGAGCTTCTTTTTATGTGGGACTCGGCACTGCAAGTGGCCGCAGAGAGGTAGGAGCTGTTTCCAAGCAGGCTAACCCGGTCGCTGCTCATCACATCTATCTGCAGAAGGACTTTTCTTTGACCTTTTCTTTTTCACAGAAGCTGGATAAAAGCACGTCTTTCAGAAAGCTATAAAACCTTATCTTCAGCTGAGGATAAATTAATTTCTTTTCTTCAGCATGTCCTTCCTTTCTTGGAAAATTCATAGGGAAATGTAAGAAAGCCCATAGTTGCAGGATAATATATCTTTCCTCTTTTGCCCTGCCTTGGGAAGTTACTTTCCAACTCACTGTTGTTAGAAGCTGCCATGTGTCCTGAAGTGGGCAATTTTGCATGAAAGTGTTGCTGGTACCTAAAGATATCAAAGTAAGCCAGGTCTGAACATTTCATCGATTGCCTATGAACGAGCTTCCTCTCCCACCCCTGCACCGGACACAGCTCGCTCCCATACGTGCACTCCTGCTCCTCTGATTATAGTGCAATTCACGATTATCTTTTTGCTTCTGGCTTTTGTCTTTGTTCTTTGCAAGAATAACAGCCCTAAGACTGGAGACTTCTGAAAGTATTGACTTGGAAAGAAGCGTGACAGTTCTCTAAATACCCTTTTCATCCTTCTCTAACTTTGCTCTCTCTGGGTTCGAGGGACTGTGGGGCATGGATGTAAGTCTGAATTTCACGCCTTTACACTTGCAAACCACGGACAAACCAAACCTTGAAAACAGCCTCTTTACTATGGGGCCAGCTGGGTCAATGGCAGCAAAGCATTACAAGCACCTCCCAAACGTAGGGTGGAAAGAAGCAACAAAGCACGATTTAAGGGCAATGTTGCTTCAAAGCCAGAATCCTGCTTTAGCTCTGGGGCAGAGGTGTGGATTAAAACAAGCTTTGCCTACGATGCAAAGACCATACGCCTGAGGGTACAACAGCGAACACGATGTTTTCTGCAGTTCAGAATGCCTGAAGTTACATGGGTCCAGCTCACTAGCGTGGTGTTTTCATCTGTAGCCATATCTGAGGGCTCTTTGCCCGTCCTATGGCACAGTTTGTGGCTGACCTTGCAAGGGGCAGGAGGATGGGCATAACAGATCCAGAAATGTCCTGTCTTGTACTTGCTGCTTGTAGGAAGGTGTCTGTGGGGAGAACCACCCTTACTTGTCCACCAGTCTGTCTTGGAGAAAATTATCTCATGAAATAATCAACAAATACACAAATAAATCAATAGCAATAAGTGCAGTGTGCACAGTCAGTGGAACAGGAGCAGGCAGAGGAAGCGCGAACCCAGTGCTGTGACTGTGCGGAGGGACCACACCTGCTCTTCGGACACAAACACACCGCACCCTGCACTGGGGATGCAGCCATCCCACACCCCCGCTCCGTCAAATGCAGGCTCTGCCTCTGTCTCTAACCAAAAATTGTTACACCTGTGTGAAAACACTGGCTTTGATTTTCCAAAACACCTTCCATATACATATATCCTAAGTTTGCTGCCCTTCGGCCATATCCTCTGTTCTGCCTCGACCTCTCCTTCTGCACCTGGGTCTGCTGCAGACTCTAGCCCTGGTGATTTCCTCATGAGAACAAGAGGTTGTGTTAGATACGTCCTGGCCCTGGGCTTATCTTGTGCTTCTTGAAAGAAAATGAGGAGAGCTTTGAAAGCTTTGATAGAGGATCCTGTCTGTCACCACACTGCAGAGCTAGGCAAGATCACACTGCTGTGGGTGAATCGCTCTCTTCTGACCACGTCCTCTCGAATCGTGGTTCACCTAAGTTCACTCTGACCCCAGCTGTTGTCTATTTACCTTCTCTTTTCTTCAGCCTTTGAATAGAGGGTATTAGCATAATGTGTTTGACACCCCCTTCCCTCCCCTCCGAAGTCCCTTGAGAGAGAATGAACACATCAACACCTAACACTGACTCATAGAGGCTGGGGGGGGCTGTTGGTTTTAGGCTGGAAAGATTGCTAGAATTAAATAAACAATATGCCAGACCAAAAAAATGTTCCTCCGTTTGTAACTCCCAGATCCATTTACAAAAATTTAAGCTCACCAGAAACCAGATCTTTGTTTGGAGAGGGAAATGCGGAAGGGAAACACTAAGACGTTAGTTGACAAGTACAGAAAAAAAAAAAAAAAAGGAAAAAAAAGGGAAAAAAAAGTGAAGGGAAAAACATGGAACCAGAAAGTCCTTCATGGGCCAGTGAATCTGCCCCAGGCAAACCCAGGCAACCACAAACGTATCATTGCTTTCCTAAAGTGATCAAGCCTGTATTTAAAATGTTGAGGTTATTTGCTCCAAATAGCCTTCTCGGAGGATAGCAGCAGAATCTCCTTGCTCCCGCGGCCACAAACTTTCATGTCCAACCTAAATTTATCTGCAGCCAGTTTACAGCCACTTTGCCAGCGCTGCTCCTCTCTTCGCTGTCTCATCAGCCAGGTCTGTGACTAGAAAACAATCACAACTTCCTCAGCTCTCATTTTGCAAAGCCAGAGAAAACGATGTTATGTAGTCCCTTCTTGGAAGACAATTTCTCTTTTTCCTGATCCTCCATCTGGTGTCAGCTTCTCCTGTTTGGATGATGAAAAATCTCCAGGACTCAATGCAAGGTCTGAGCATAGCTACAAGAAAGGTGTGAAGACTGCCTCATCACTGTTGGAAGTACCTCGCTTGGTACGTCCCTCTTGAGTAACTGAATTTTGCTACAAAAGCATCAATTTTTCAAAATTAATTAATAATGCAGAGGGGTTTCTTTGAATTATGTCCAACAGAAAAAGCAGACATTTTGGCTACCAATCCTAAGTTGCAGGGTTTTGCATTGCTGTTTGCATTGTGCCACTTGCCAAAGCTGTGTGTTTCTTACTTCCCATCCAATAATGCAGACTTTCTCTGTAATGAAAGTGCTTTCCACCTCTCTCTCAGTAGCAGATTTCATTACAGCACACCCACTTTTCTGAGGGATGTTATATTCAATACATTTGGTTCCAAAAATCATCCTCAAACTGCTCTATTATACTAACCTCTTTCAAGTCTTACAGAGTCTCTTTTGACAACACCTGTTCTCATCCCCTGTTTAGACAGTTTTGATGTGATTTCCAGTCACTGTTTAAATCTGTCTTCTTCTTAACTAAAGACAACCCATGTAGCACCCTTTCAAAGCCTTTACTCTGGACATACAAGATCAGCTTCATTTCCTTTATCTATAAATTATTTCACTTTTGTTTTGCTAAGGTAAGAGTAGTAGATGCTTACATTTCCCAGAAAATTAGTTTTGCCATTTGTAAAGCTAGGACCCACCTTTGCTATCATTCAGTCAAACAGTTCTAGCCCCACCTTGATAAAGGTTTCTAAAATCCATGTTATCAGATATGCAGACTCATATGCCAATTCCTTTTGCTTTCAGGGATGGAGAAGGTCCAGTCTCCTTTCTTCCCCTCTGCAGCTCTACTCGTGGTCTTCTTTGCTTCCACCTCATACTCTGCCTTCACCAAATCTCAAAATGACTGAGTTTGGAAGGGATCTCTGGAAATCACCTAGACCAAGGCCCCCTGCACAAAGCAGGGTCAGCTAGAGCAGGTTGCTTAAGACATTGTCCATTGGGGTGTTGAGTATCTCCAAGTATGGCAATTCCCTCATCCATTCCTGCGTACAGCATCACCAGTTTTAGCGAAAACTCAGATGCTGTTCCTTTATTTTTTATGCCATTCTCAAAGCACCTTTTTTTCCTCTAATTTTTCTCAATGAGTAGTGGTTGCATTTCTTATTCCTGTATTGCCTTGTTATTGGCATAGCTGAAAAGCTTTCTGCTGCCTATTTTAATACCTCTCATGATGGGTCAGATCAAACCCTTCCTGACAATGCACAGTTAATCCCAAAAGCCTGCTGGTCTCCCAGGTAGAGCTTTCCAGTCTAATTAGTCTACTTTATTGTTGTTGTATTTTTTGTCTTTCTTGTTATTTCAAGATTCCCTGCTTATTTCTATTTTCTTCTGAAGGATTTTTGATCTGTTTTCATGTTCCTTTTCCATGAGATTCAGATTTTTCACAGTCAGAAAGTTCCAGTCTTCCCCTCTTGTTCCTTATCTGCGCAGAGCACTCATTATGGTCAGTCAAAAACTGTGCAAACGTTTGTGTGCTAATGAAGGAGCTGGGGAACAAAACGGAATGCCTGGAACTATGAGTTCAGGATATGCAATCAGACATTAAAATGATAAAAGAATCTTGTTAGAAAAAAAATAGGAAGGTCTATTCTTAAGGAAGAACAGAAACAAAGAAAAAAGGGAAATATTTACAATATACACTCATGATGTGATAAACTGGAAAGAAAGAAAAATTGATTTTTTTTTATTTTTTTTTTTTTTTGGTCAAAGTAACTTCATAGGAAGCACAACAGGAGGGGCAGAGCCAGGAATTCTCTATAGACAGTGAAGTGCAGACTTGGATGAAGACAGCAAACTCTACAGGATTATAAAACAGAGAAAGCCTACGGAGTCATGCTGTTATGAAAGGTTTTAGCTTCATCTCGCTCCATCTAACTACTTAGCTATATGTTCAAGAAACTCTTTGCTAGGTGTGATAGCCTAAAGGTCTAATCATTAAAATGTCATTAGGTATGTTCACTACTTGCAAGGAAATGCTGTACACAGATAGCTAAGGTACAGAGGAAAGAGGTGAGGAAAACTTTGTTGAGAAGGTTCTTCCCTCTTCCCTTGTCATGTCTAATGTATGTCTGGCAGGCATACACTGATTTACGATTGCATAGTTCAATCATACGTAAATTATCCTAAAAGACAATAATGCTATTATATTCTAGCAATACATTGCTTTCAAGTGACCTCTTTACATCCCTGTTTCAATCCTGACTTGGAAATCCTTTTACTTGCTAAACATAAATTCCCAGCCCTGCGCAGCCACAAGCTCTTTGTTTAGAAGATAAAGGAATGAATCACTTTAGAAATGCTCAAGTGGTTTACAATATGCAATGAAAAATAGACATTGTGTTTAAAATAGATGGCTGTACAGTGTATTTTTTTTATAAAATTGTGTTTTGCAACTCATATCCCATAGAGGACAGCAAGCTGACAGCAACAGAAACATGAATCCAGGGTGAGCCAGGGTCAGTTTAATTTCAGTACGTGGATCACTTCAACTCCTCTGAGAATGGTGCTGTTCAGGAACTTATACACACACACAAAAAAAAAAAAACAAAACCCAAACCCCAAACCCAACCTTTTGAGTATGTGTGTGTGTGTGTATCTCCTCATCCCCAGGACATAACAACTAATTTTTTGTCCATTGGCTCATTTGTTTATAGCACGTCCTGGATGGCTCTATCACATGTCTTCCTGACTCAAGGCCACCGGGTTGTGAGGGTAAGTCCCCTCCCTGCAGGCTGAATTCTTCCCTCTGGAGCACAGGGAGGTTCACGGTAGGGTTAGAGGAGACGTGAGCCTGGCGTCAGGTCACCATGACACAGCATCAGACAATACAAACTTCATCTTGTACGAATTCCTGTAAAAACCATCTCCAGTCCCTGAGATCTATTGTTGGGGGTAATTAATTCCTCAGACTGTGAAGGTAGGGGATAACAGACATATTTTGGCATGCTTTACTGATTTTTTTCTCTCTTTCCTATTCCCTCCTTGTTAGCATGCTTCCTGAGCATGAGAAAAAGGTTAAAAACATGAATCTTAAGTTTTTAGAAGCTTTGGAAGTCAGAGATACTTTGATGTGCAGTCTGGATCCTGGGAGAGCTGCCTTCAGTGCCTGGTCCATAAACTCTGTGTGTGGTCTCAGTGAAGTCACTGGAAGCCCAGTGTTTTCCACCTAGCCAGGCTGCCTAAGTCAAGAGTCGAAGATGAGACTTGCAACAACTCTTGAGCTGTCATAAAGCGAGATGACTAGGTGGGATGGTTGACTAGATTCTTCATGTCATGAGTGGAAAGGGACTGAGTGGCTCCAAAGACAGACTCAGATATATGGTGGTGTAAGTCACACCTTGGTGCTCACTGCTGTTAAGGTGGTGTGAAAGTTGTTCTTTCCCCACGGAGAGCTAATTTGGAGTAGGTTACTAGTGTAAGATATCAGAACTGGGGGCAGGGATCAATTTGGATCTGCGTCAGGGTAGAGTCCCAAGACGCCTGGACCAGCTCCAGGAGCAAACAGTCAAGCCCCCATGGCACACTGCTCAGCTGTGATGTTTCCAGTCCTCCTGCAGTGACAGAGCCACCTCTGATGCAACAGAAAGAGCAAAAGCCTCAGCATCCTCCTGGCATTGAGCAAGAGCTTATATACTTTTAAGGACAAACTGGCTCTAAAAGTTCTGAAAACGTTCAAAAGACCCCACTGAATCAGCCTGCCTCAGCAAGTCAC
Organism: Ibycter americanus; assembly: GCA_035590275.1. Classification (NCBI taxonomy): domain Eukaryota; kingdom Metazoa; phylum Chordata; class Aves; order Falconiformes; family Falconidae; genus Ibycter; species Ibycter americanus. The sequence continues at coordinate 38,931,447 of JAVJGI010000001.1, forward strand.
GCAGTTTTCCTATGGCTTCATACAAACCCTGCCTGGCAGTCCAAGGAACCTCCACATTGTCACTTAAAGGTGCAAAAAGCCTCATAGACTGCAGCTCTTTGGAGGGACTTCTATTGAATAATCAGGCTTCACTTCTGGTTTCAGTGCAGCAACTGCCCAAAGCTGTTGCAGATTTAACAGTAATCCACATTTACATAGTTCATCCCTTATGCTCTTATGCTCTTATCCCGGCACGCTGCTAGCAAGGATAACTCTGAAGGCTCCTCCTCAGTAAAGGCATGCTTTATCGCATCCTTTCCCTGCCGAACTAGCTCTTGGGCGGTCCCATTTCTACATGCACTTCAGGCATGGCTGAGATGATACCTCCAGCCCAGGTGATTCTGGGGAGCAAAGCTTTTAATCAAAATGAAATCAGTTCAACCAATTCCAGTAATACCACAAGTCTCTTTGCTGACAGCATGCGACACTGGTGAATCTCTGCAGTGACAGCCAGGTGTGGTGTGTCTAAGAAAAACACACCCTCATGTGTCTTGCTAATTATGTGCACACATAGTCCTACCACATTTGAGGCAATTGCATGCTCTGTAATTTATGCTCAGGCAAAGTCTAGAATAAACACTTAGGAACATTTAAAGCGAAAGACTAAAATAGTCTTGTGGAGTGCATCGTATGGAGAAGTCTTTTTCGGATTGCAAGGCCTTGGAGTGAGAAACTCCCCTGTTTGTCTGGCATTTCTTCTTATCATGCCAATTTAAATGGAGTCACCGTAGTCCTCTCTGAATATTCATCCCGCTCCTGGAAACTGCCAAGCACAGCAGAAAATGTGAGACATTATAGAAAGAAAAATAACCATGAAAAGAGAGCTCGCTGATATCCCCAAATGACACAAGACAAATCACGTTTATGAACTGAACTAGGGAGGTGAAGGAGGGAGGGAACAGCTTCATTTGCTAGACCTAAAAGCCAGGCTGAATCCTGAAGAAACCCCTTTTAGTTATGAAAACACTGAGTAGACATTTATTCTGGTGGTGTTTCTTCCTCCACCCTCTCCATTTTCACATGCTCTGGTATTACTGCAGTCTTCTAGGATCAGACACAGAGTCACCACATCTCCAGAGAGCACTTCACTTTCCATTTGTCTTGAGCCAGCCATTATGGATTGTGAGTTTTGGAACCTGAGATCTTGCCTAAAGGGCTCTGAATAAGTGCCACGCTGAACCCTTTTGCCTAATAACATTTTTGCTTTGTTGAAACTAGACATGATGGAACCAGCCTTCCACAGCCTGCTTTGGACCATTTTGGTCATGTCTACACAGCAGGGAGAAGCAGTGCACCTGAGTCCTAGTTGGTACATCCAGACTGTGCTGCAGATTTACTCTTGTTCCAAGGGGGCTTATCGGTGCCACATATGCCACACGCAGATCTTATCCTAGCTCCTGTTGCAAAAGTAGAAATCTCTCAGCTATGCAGAGATGCCTTTGTCCTTCCCCTCCCTGAGGACCACAACTAGCCTGAGAGGTCCTCTGAGCAAAACCAGAGGTCCTACGCCTTCTACCTCCATGCAGCTATTATCCCTGCTATCGATAGAGTACAAAAGCGGTTTAGCTGCTTTGCAGACTTACAGCCAGAAACGCCTGTCCCTGCCGCAGGAAAGGAACAGCCTGATGACCCAACATAAAGAGGAACCACAGGGAGTGGGCTGGAAAATTACACACAGACTCGGTGGTGATGCTTCACACATGCCTGCCTAGTTAAAATACTATATCTTCAAAGTAATTGTTCTGGACACGTTTGTGGTATTCCTTCTCTGGTTGGGAAATGCTCCTTCAGAAGGCAATAGTGTATGTGCTGGGGCAACAGACACTAACTTCTGACTCAACTTTCTTAGAGCAAACGATTATTTTTTCCCAGCAAACTGGGGTCTGCGTGAATTTTTTTTCCTGAAACAGCAGGCCAGTGCTGTCAGCAATTTCTTTGAACAACAGAACAGTGCAGGGAACATTTGATTTTCCTAGTTATTTCCAGCTTTGCTGACCAGTTACAATATTTATCCCTTTTGAATGCTATTTTTTATAAACACATTGCGAATAAGTCTCAATGTAGCAATGTTGTTGCAAGACTGGAAAATCATGAACGGTAAAATAAGAAACTGAGATATTTCAGGTATCCTGAAATCGCTTCATACATTCAGGAAGAGAGAAATGTGACCTTCTTGTATCATCTTTGTATCTTTTTATAGCTGGAATAAAAGAGTATACTGTACACCTATTGTTTTTGAGATTCTGACTGTCGCAACACCTCAAACCCCTTTTTCCTCACTTTTCCACACTGTAGATATTGACACAGAAGCTCCTTGTCAGAGTTGTTATCTCTCTCCTGTTCCAAATCAGCATCACATAGCAGTGGTGCTATCAAGCGGTGAGTGATGAGGAGTGGCAAGACCCAGATAAACCACCCCTGTTCTTGCTGGGTCGTCCTACAGCTTTTTTTTTTTTTTTTCTTTCCTTCTGGAAACACAGAGCTGCTTGTTCATCTTGCCGGTAGAGGAGGTCAGCCTGAGCTCGAGACCATCAATGTGGTGGGCGTGCTGTCTCACAGACTCGCAGTCGGGAGTGGGAAAAGCAACCATAGTATTTCAAAACAAAGATCCGTTCCTACCCATCCTTCAACTGCAGACACAAAATGCACGCTGTGGTGGAGCACGCCGGCCAAATGTCCAGTTCTGTAACTGCCACTGAAGCAAGTGGGGCCACAGCCCTGGGTGCTGGACTGCAAGCAGCCAGGCTGCTTAATTCCTTGTGCAGTCCCTGAGATGGTTTTTGGTGTAGCAATGCCCAGCCGTGGGTCAGGAGTCAGCTCAAACCAGCTCCGGCAGGCAGTTTGCAGAGGACCATGTCATTGTTAAGAGAAATGAACTGGAAGCGCGATCGTATGGATGGAACCCGTCATGTGCCCCTTGCCTTCATAGCTTCTGAATGCTCTGTTGATCATTTTATTTACCAGGAAAGCTGTAGCCTCTCTGTTTCAAGGTCTCCTCTGAAGCTGCCAGGCTTTTCTTGGTCCAGCTCACGGACAAGGCCTTTTCTGTAGGTGACAAGGTGAAGCAAACAGTTCACCTGGTGGGGATGAGAAGGGCTTTCGCCCTTGGAAACAGCAACACTTTTTGGGGATTAAACACCTTGGAAAGCAACACCACCTTGGTTCACCTTGATAAGAAACCACAGTCTTGCTGTAGCTGTAAGGGTGACCCCAGGCTGTTACGAGGTGAGACACCTGCAGTAGAGAGAGGGAAACATTAATGCTGCTGCGCAAGGTAGAGGGGAGAACCCTCTGGGGTGGTGACCATGGCTCTGTGGTGCAGAGGTCTGGCAAGCCATTTCCAAAATGACAGAATCCAAATGAGATTGCCCCAAAAGAGGGGTATCAGGGTGCTGGGCAATGGCTCATTGGTATTGCTACAGCTGAAGAAAACAGGGTTTCTCTTTCAGCCTGGAAAAACAGAAGCCAATGAAGACCAAATTTCTCATTATAACGAAGTTAAGAGGTAGATAGCAAGGAAAGAAAAACGGGTTTATGCTGAGGGAGGTGTGCATGAGAACAGATAGGAGTAACTCAGCGTGAGTCAACGTGGGCTGGAAGGGAGCAGCAGATCCCTGTCCACTGGAGCAGCAAAAGTCCGCAGCGGCTTGGTGCGGGGAGGAAGGAGGGCAATGAGCCTCAGCAGATGAAAGAGCAGCATGCGAAGGGCTCCCTGTGGCAGCAGATGTCTGCAGAGCAAGGGATCGGCTCAGTGGTTCGGGGGAGGCTGCCTGCCCTTAAATTCCTACCTCAGGACCTCGCTGTCTTGGTTTATTGCCGTATCTTTGTCATCCACCTGACTTGCAAGTTACATTTATAGGCGTAAAAGGAACATGCTGCTAAAGCCCATCAGAGCCTCTGTAATAATTAAGAGAGCTTCTCACTAACCACTTCTGAGGAAAAATACTCCACTTGTCCACCCTGATTGAATATATGGAGGATTTCCTCTAAAAGCAATTAACAGTCGAATATTGTCCTCTCCTTTCTTTCTCCCTCACTACTATTACGCTGAAAAATATTTTACTTGGAGTCACAATTTTTCTGTAGGAGCCCACATCTTTTTTCTATTTGGTACAAAAGTGAAAAAGATCAATTAAAGCATGAAATACTAGTAATAAAAAAAATCTCCAGGATGTTTTCAGAGAGCAGTTACAATTTCCCAGCCAAGCCTGTTAGAGATAGGAAGAAAAAGATTTCTGATGCAGCACGTGCTGCCTGTAAATTTACCTCAATAAAGGAATTTCGTGCTGTCTCCCCTCCCGTGCTGACCCCATGTGCTGCTAAAAAGCTCCAGGCTAATCGGTGGGAAAAGCGCTTGAGGATGCGTGCCAGGTTTAAATGATGACCCTGAATTTAGAGAAAACTCTCCCCGCTTCACCTTTCCTAACTGCAAAGTGCAGCCGATCACGCCTGGCGGCTGAGCTCACGGGGGTGTCGGTGGAATTAAGACAACGTGCGTAAAAGGCTTTGACCGTGAATAAGTGCTTGTTGCTATTAGGTAAACATTCTGAAAAGTTCATTCATATAAACATCTGCATTGTTACTTAGGAAATTCCTTTGAACTGAATAGTACTTAGCCATTCAATATGACAAACATTGTCATGCTGAATGACCTCTTTTTGCCCCCAGAAAGTAATCAGACCCTGCAAAGGAGCACTTACCAAACCCCAGCTCTTGAGAGAGGCCCAGGCATCATTGGGACTGGGCTTTATCTCCCCTGGGCTCAGGCTCTGCCCTTCAGAGGGAAGGGAACTGAGGCACCGAGCAGCCCTAGCAAGTGACATAGTCAAGGATCAAGTTGCATCCTCCCCAGCCTGAATTACACATCTGTGTCCAGTAACTAAAACTGTTTTAGGTAGCATCTCCAAGAAGCTTATCTGTTTGTTAAAAATCAAAACTTTTCCTTGGCTGCCATTTGGCTGATGGCTCTTCTCCAGTACTGGAGTTTAATTGAAAGGCTCCTTAAAACAATTAAATAAATACATGTATAAAGTGACTCCTCTGAGCCCTTTTCTCTACTACCCCCCAGATGCCCCTGATGAGTGGAAGCTTTACAGCTCACACACTGGAGATTGTTGCCCACATGAGTTTTCCTTTGTTTGGGTTATTCTGATTATCGTTTACTTTTACCCCTGGATTTCTTCCTGTTAGGAACATGTGTCATTTCCTGATCTGCTTTTCTGACCTAATCCAGGGACATCATACCCCTCACTCGTGCTGCAGGGTAGCACAGTTCATTGCAAAAAAAAAAAAAGAAAAAAAAAAGAAAAAAAAAGAGGATGCTGATCTGCTTTCGGCTGCTCATAAGAGTGATGCACATAGCTCTGCAAAAATCTCTTGTTTCAAGGTGATCTAGAAGGTTTCAGGCAAACCTGGAATGCGGCATCTTCTGAAGGGACCAAAATATTTTAACAAACCCAAGTAATAAACCACGTCAGTTATCTTGTACTTTAAGTCTCCAATAGGATTGGTTATGCCAGCTCATGAGCTCTTACAAAAGACTTTCACAATTTAGTTGAGAAAGCAGGAAAAAACAGTAATTTCTAGGGATATATTCTAGAAAGATCTGGCAGGGATGCTTTAAGGTGAGTTGAGATTGGAGGTGTGTGTAGGGAGGACTAGATTTCTGGATTTCAGCCCGTGAGCCATGCACACCTGGGGCTGGTGGTTAATTTCTAAGGCAGCTGTGAAGCAGACTTCAGTCTGAGAGGAACAGGTTTGTCTGTGCTGTCCAGAGATCTTTACCTGCAAAACTCCTGCAGGGACTCGCACCTCCACTGGAACACCTTCGGGGATCCAGGGAGCGAAAAAAGATTGAAAAGCCCCAGCACAGGCAACCTCTGCCAGTCCTATTAGCCCAGGGTTTTCATTACCCCTAGCCTAACACAAGACTCATGAGATGCTTCATGTGCTAAAGGTCTTCATAGCAGAGACCAGGAGTCCTGGACCAGTGGAGCGAGGACCCCTGCACTCACCCCCAGGTTCATGATGTGCAGCTGATAACTTCTGATTCCTTGCAGTAGAGGGCAGCAATGACACGCATACACAATAGCCACTTAATTACAATTGGATTTGGAAAAAGTGTAGATGTGAAAATAAAGAAAAAAAAAAGTGAAAAAAAAAAGAAATGAAAAAACCCCAAACAACCTAGTTCCACTATATTAAGATCTAAGGTCAGGGTTTTTCTTCATCTTTACAGTGACTGATTTCATTAAATAAGTGGGAGGAGAGCAAGAGGGGAGACTGCAAGGAAAGGGGATGTGGCACTGCAGTCATTGCAGCGCAGCAAGTACCCACAGCCATCGATTGCAACAAGAATCCTGGCGACCTTGTTACTTCCCTGGAGGGCTTGACATTAAATACAGCCCAGGGAAAGATTTACTAGCTTGGATGAAATCAGAACTAAAACAGCTCCTTGCTACCAAGTTCGTGGCTTTGAAGAAGCTGGATTATATTTAGGCTCTCCATCCCAGCTCTCCTGGCAAAGCTGTGGTCTCCAGAAAGAAGGCAGCCTTAGGAATCCAGCCCAAGGCTGCCACAGAGCCTACAGCTACTCTGTGCGTGTTGCCTGGGAAGGCACAATGCCGTTGGCATCCAGACAGGGCTTTGTGGTTAATTCTTTACAGCACAGAAAGTTGGGCTGTAGGTACCAGTGCAAGGTGTTGAATGCACCTGTATAAACGACGGCACAGAGTGCAAGGCAACGGGAAACCAAGCTGGGAATGCAACTACACCTTTTCCCATGAGGAAACGGCAGAGATAACACTCTGGATGGATTCTTTTAGTTTAAAGACACTGCCAGGACAGTCTTCCATGTGGACATTGTTCTCTGGGCCACCTAATAGCCTTCCCTCATCTCTTTCTACCTCTCTTTTGGGATAGGGAACAAGACTTGTGACATGCTATCACAGTGGTCGTGCTGTATTCAGGTCTGTGCTGCTCTATGGAGTGACACCAGGCAGTCTAGACAAATGTAGAGGAACTGTAGAGGTTTAATTAACACTGATAATATACAGTTGTAGGCTTGCTTCTGGGGCGGTGGGTTGGCTGACGTGGATAATGTACAGCTGTGGCTTGTTCCTGCTAAGTAGCTAAATGGCACTGAGGACCCTGGAAGAGAGGGAGCACTGGGTGAAGAGAGAGGAGACCAGATGAAGAAGAGCCCAGGGATGTAGGAGAGGCCCCAGGAGAAGCTGAGAGGATAAGGGGGCCTGGATGAGGAGAAACCAGGAACCTGGATGCAGCAGAGGCAAGAAGCAGGGTGGACTGGCCTGAAGAGGATGAAGAAACAGCA
>JAVJGI010000001.1:38940306-38971845 GCA_035590275.1 Ibycter americanus
TATCTCCTCAATCCTGTTGGTGAAGAAGGGCTTAAGGAGTGGAAGTAACCTGCAGGTCAACAACCAATTGTGCAACTGGTGCTGGCAACAGGGATGAGGCTTTTATGACCACAGGACCCTCTCTGAGGATGGGCGACTGCTAGAGAATGATGGCATATACCTGACCAAGTGGGGCAAAAACATCTTAGCAAAAGGGCTGGCCAACTTGGTGAGGAGAGCTTTGAACTAGAAATAATGATGGAGGGCAATGGATACAATCAAGTGAGGAAGTGGTGGACTAGTTTGGCAAGCAAAGGGTGATGTGGGCAAAAGAGACCTCATACTAGCAAAACACAGCTGAAGGGGGTTTACTCCAAGAGAGGCAAAAAACCTTCATGGATCAACAAGGAGTTTCTGACAAAATGCCAATGTAAAAAGGAAGTATGCAAGAAGTAGAAGCAGGTACAAATGACCCAAGAGCAATGTAAAGATGCTGCCTGAGTATACAGGGATGGGGTTAGGAAAGCCAAAGGCTGCTTGGAATTGAATCCAGTGAGGGGCAGAAGGGCAACAGGATGGTCTTCTAGAGGTGTATCAGCAGGGGGGACACCTGGAGCTGGTAAGAAGACTTACCTTCAGTGTAGGAGGATCAGGTCAGGGAATGCTTAAACTAGACAGATGCAAGTCTGTGGGACCTCATAGGCTGCACCCATGACTGCTGGGGAGCTGGCTGGTAGCATTGCAAGGCCACTCTTGATTATCTTTAAAAGATCATGGCAACTGGGAGAGGTTCCTGAGGAAGAGAAGGAAGCAGATATCACTCCTCAAGAAGGGTAAGAAGGAGGATTTGGGGAACAAGTTTGTGAGCTTCTCATTGACTCCAGGAAGGTGATGGAGTCTTCAGAGAAATCAGTTCCAAACATATAAAGAGTGCATCCTCAGCAAGTTTGCAGATCATACAAAACTGGGATGAGTGGTTGCTGCACCAGATAGTTGCTCTGCTGTTCAGAAGAACCTAGACAACCTAGAGAAGTGGACCAGCAGGAAGCTTAGTCACAGGGAAGTGTAAAGTCCTGTCCCTGCAGAGGAACAACCACATGCACCATTACATGTTGGTGGCTGACCGGCTGGACAGATACTTTGCAGAAAAGGACCTGGGGGTCCTCGTGGCCAGCAAACTGACCATGACCCAGCAAAGTTCCCTTGCAACAAAGAGGCTGATGGTGTCCTGGGCTGCAGTAGCAAGGGTGTTGTCAGTAAGTCAGGAAATGAAGAAGAGGGAGCAGGACTCTTCTCAGTGGTGCAAGAGGCAAGGGTGAAAATTAAAGTACATAAAATTCCATCAGGATGCAAGGGAAAAAAAGTGTGGGCATTGAGGGTGATCAAACGCTGGAAGAGGTTGCCTAGAGAGATTTTGAAATCCTTGTTCCTGGAGATATTCAAAAACCATATGGGCTTGGTCCTGAGCAACCTGATCTAGGTGGTCCTGCCTGAGTAGGAGAAATGAACATGATGACCTCCAATGGTCCTTCCAAAGTCAACTATTCTGTGATTCGGTGTATGTCTGTAAGACGTGGCTTCTCTAAAGTTGTTCAGTTGTCTCCTCCTAGCAAGAGTCCCAAGGCAGAAGAGTTTCAGCTCCTGGCTGCTGCATTCAAGAGAAATCTCCTCATATATCTTTTCTTGTGATGAAACAGAGAACAAGAGGAGCTCACCTACTCTGCAAGTTCCCTAGGTCTGAGCTGAGGAGTGAGCACTGGCCTGGCATGAAGGTTGGTGGTGTAAGCAGTCTGGGCTGGAGGAGGCTGGCACTTACCCTAACTTCCACTGTAGATACAGGCTTAGATGTGTGCTCCAGGTCCGTGCTTTTCAGCCTCTTGCCACTTCAGATTTCTATGAACACTCCCACAGGAATGTCAACCAGCTGAGGATGTAAAAAGCACAGCATCGCTCTGACACACCTTCTGGAGACACCACGTGGCTGAATTAGCTTTTCTTAGTTGCTTTTCACAGATCAGGTAGGAAAAGTCCATGGCTGACCACAGGTCTTTAAGGTGCAGCTTGAAAGCCAAGTGTTCAAGTCATCCATTATTTAAGGTCCATGAAAAATTTTGCAGAGTTAAATTCCCTTGCTTATCCTCTGCTTAAAGAAACCTGAGGTAATCCTCATTCCTTATTCAGCCCTGGAATTATGAGGGGGACATCTTCAAATTCATCTCAGAACAAAAATGACTGTTTCCATAACTCAGCAACTTCCCTGGAACAGCATGGGAAGAAATACTAGCTAATAATAAAAACAGTAGTAACGGGGAGTACCTAGTAGACTAGACAGCATCTATGGAGGCTGTTGTAAGCTCAAAGTTTTGTGCAAGTACACTTTTTACCTAACTTTATTCATGGACACTGAGTAGATAAAAAAAATATGGATAAAGTTGAAGTTGACATTGAAAGTATTTTGTGAGAAGCCACCTGACTGTGGGGACAGAAGACATACTGGGGCAAGCTTTTCTGTTATTATTGCCTTACTGATTCCAAGAGACAGCACTTCCCTAGCAGACTGCCTGCAGCTTTCTACAGACAGATTTATAGAGCTCTCCTTCCCCGTTTCAATCTAGCCAACTATTCTTCTAGCCAGCGCATCCATCTCTCCTCAATGCGTGTACTTCTATTCATCTAATCGCTAAGTCATTCATCCCTTCAGAATATTTATGTATTGTTCCATCTGTCCATTGCTCTTTGTATTAGTCAAATCTTAAAGAGTTTCGACCGTTTTCTCAGTCTTAGGTATCCAATTCCACAAAGAGAGCACTACAATTCTGTTTGAAATCAAGATGAAACAGAAGGAAATCTCACCGTGCAGAGGACTGGCACCTGAACCGTGCCCTATAAACGTATTCATGGAGGAAGTGTTACGACCTTCGAAAAGGTTGCGAGACAATCTGACTGAAGCTGGGACTACCAAGCAGAAGAATTTGAGGAGGTCTATCGATGTTGCTTTTTCACATACATGTTTTATTGCATTGTCCACACATTTCGGATCCCTTTCAAGATGAATGCATATTTTCCAGATTTGATTTCCTCTCTGCTTCTTTTGTGGCTTCTTAACTCAACTGTGCAAGGAAAAGGAAACTAAATTAAATTTAAGCAGCTCGAAGCTCTGCAAGGGATGGCACGCAGGGTGTGTTGGCTCCCATTCGCATCTGGACAGGCGCCGCTGATTCATGCATATGAACAAGGAGGTGACAGTCATTTATTTCAGAAGCCCAGCCATTCATTTCAGAAGGACCATGCCCCCCTCCTGCTCCCCTACTGCGTCCCCCTCCCAGAATAATAATACATGATTGAGGGAATCAAATTCTCAGAGAAGAGGATCGGAAATGGTTCTGTTGCTCTTCGGCAAACTCTCAAATAAAATAAGAACTTTCTATTATTAACCCTCATTATGGTACGGAATTTTCCCACACTGAGCAGAGAAAATAGCTCAAGTAGGATTCAGTTACTGAGAGTGTCACAGGAGGCCATGCAGCCCAACAGGTTAGGCACTGTGAAAGCCTGGGAAAGCCAGCATCTATTCTTGACCACTCCAGTGATGACCTTCTTGGTGTCCAACCTGCTAGCTGGGACAGCTCCCAGCTCCTGGACCTTTTGGGTCTGAAGGTACCTCTGAAGCAAATGGCAGCTCTCTTGAGCATGTCCCAGCAACGTTCCTCTGCAGTTTCAACAAGTATGTAAGGAGGTGGTTGAAAGTGAGGTTCTTGCTAAGATTCCTCTTGAGAGAGGTGCCTCCCTTTCCCTTTCCTCCACCTGCAAGTCTATAAACATAGATTAGACCTCACTTGAGTAGCATGACTTACCTAGTTTTGATGGGGATTAGTGCTGGCTGTTTATGGATGGATGGATGGAAGGATGAATGGATAGATAGATGGATGGATGGAAGGAAGGATGGAAGGAGAGAAAGGCAGGCACATGCAGAGGTAGAAAGAGAGAAGAAGGAGACATTTCTGTGGGAGCCCCTTTTTAAAACATTGGCAGTGCTTCACTGAGTTTAGGACAGGAAGTGATGAATATTTCACTCAATGGAAACCACACAGGGGATTTGAGCTGCTACGAATATATTTGCCATACCTCCTACCAGTTCTCTAGACATAACAGGAAACTGAACGTTTTATGAATGTGCAAACCTACCTGCCTATAAATAATACAGAATAAATTAAGCACAGAGTTAAAAGGGGCAAAGCAGGTTGAAAATGTTACTGATCTCTGTCCAAAGCAATAAACCATCATGCATTGTCTACTAGGATATAGCTTTCTCTCCTACCAGCTGTACCCCTCTGGATCATCATCATTCCTGGAGGTTATGCAAAGCAAAGGCCTGGCTGGCTGGAGGGTGGTTTGGAAGCAGCTAAAGTTCTTCTAGAAATGGTGTCACCTGGGGACCTTCATGACATATGAGAGAGGTAAATCCATTCCCAAGATCTCTAACTGCGAGGAAAGGCAAGCAGCCTGGGTAAAGAACAGAGAGGACATCCCAGCCTGGGGCATCTGCCAGGAAATGCAGGGATGCAACTTCAGGTCAAGGGCTTCCTGAAGCCAGGAGATGACTTCAGATCTCGCGGTCAGCTCTGGGTGAGGCAGGAGCACGGGGCCGAGGTGCTCTGGGAAGCGGGTAGAGGCAGGCTAGGGCATGTCTGCAGCAAGATTTCATGCATCAAGGCAACTAGGACAAATTCAGAGGTCCTGTTTCAGGGTGCTGGTGGTCTCTGGTGAGAACTGAAACATCTCACCTGCTAGGAGAGAGGGGTCCCAGACCCTGTGGCGATCAGCTCTCTCTGTGCCTGTGCCCTGGGCATTGATGCTGTAGCCAAGGTGGTTAAGATGAGAGACTGCCTTAGGAGGACTTGAATTTATGCTGGACAACAGCTGTCATCTCCAGGCTGGGTCAGGCAGATGATACCAGTGTGGCACATTTCTCTGTTCTGCAGGAAGGAGCATGGCAAGCAGGAGCCTGAGGCTAGCAGGGTTTTCTTGGAAATACTGAGTACACCAAGAGGTCCCACAATACACTGGAGTGATGCAGCACCCTAGACACAGCAGGATTTTCCATACTGCGTAGTCCCAAGGGCTTTGTCCTGTCCACTTTGAAATTACTCAAGTCAAGGGGTTTCCACCCTTCCACCTCTCCCACTGGAAGACCATTCCACAGCTCAATGCTTATTCATTTACAAATATTTTTCTGAGAGCACATCCAAATTTTTCTTCACTTCATGGTCTCCACCAGAACACAGAAAGACAGACAGGTATCAATATGAAGGGATACAGTAAAATTTTCCAGACTTTGTTCCTCTAGAAATCTTGTTGCAGGAAAAAAAAAAAAAAAGGCACACACAAAAAAAGCATGCCTTTTAAAATATTCTCAAAATGCAGGAGCTGTCTAGATTGCCTAAAGATAGATCAGCACCCCAACCTGCAACGTTCTTATTTTATAAGTATGCATTCCTTCGAGATGCCAATGATATATCTTTGCCACCCAGAAGCACTATTTCTTGGAAATATTGAGTACACCAAGAGGTCCCACAATAAATGGCAGTGATGCAGCACGCTGCTGGGGTGTGCTGCCTGCCTCCATGTGCTGAGGTTTCGCAGGACCACAGAGGCTTTCTGCCCTTCCCCGTAGCAAGAGTCTCAGCAGCTCTTTGCGCTGTCTGTAACTCAGCCAAAACCAGGTGGGCATTCTGCTGTACCCTTGTGAGGTGGACAAACACAGGAATCAAAGATGCCAACCTTTTCCTTTTAGAAAGGCATTCCTTGAAAATTATGGATTAGAGGTGCTTAAACCCAACGTTTTAGGAAATAGTTACTATTAAACCCAGTTTAATAGCAACTAATACAGTTACTGAATCCTTTTAACTGAATTAATAATTTTAACTAATATAATAGTAATAATAATAATAATTTATTAGTAGTAATAAATAATAGTTACTTAATAGTAATAATTTTAACTAAAGTAATTACTTAAATCCAGATTTAGGGAATAGTTGCTATTGAAGAAGATGTTTCCTTTGCTCATGGAGACTAATTCCATTCAAGTGCAGTTCTCCTTCCTCCTTCAGTGGGTTGTGGAGCTCTGTGATGCTTTGTCCTCTAAATAAGTATACAGTGTTAGGGCAGGCTGCTTGACAGCAGTGTTGACATTGATCCTGGTTGCCTTGGAGAGGAGGGTAACATCTGTCTCTCTTCTCCAGTCTCTAAAGTATTTTGGAAACCTCCTGGGCAAAAGGAGAAGTCTGAATTCCTCTCAAAACTATGACTGAGCTCAGATCACTTCCCATGCCTCCACTTTGGAGATTCTCTTTCTTTTGCAAAACCCTTCCTGGAGGAAAAACAAGAAAAAAAGCATGCAAGAAACGCCATCATTGCCAGATTTTCATTGCAGAGGTGGATCAGAAAGTACTGGTGCTAGGTTCTTTCCAAACAGCAAAAATGTTTTCACTTTGGTTCTGATTCTGCAAATCTTGAAGGGCATGTTTGACCTTTCTCTTTATGCATAACCCTAAACATAACATAAACCCATAACACTAAAATGAAGAGTTCAAGCCTGAAACTGCAGGTTCTCAAGAGCAGGGTCAGTGTCTTGTCAGATTTTTGCAAGGCAGCACATCTCCTCTGCATGCTGCCTCCCCGAAGAGGGAGACTCACCAAAGGCTCAGTTAGAAAGAGCTCTGTAATTATCTTAGGAGATAATTATAATAAATATATTTTTATATTGTTTATATATTTTATATATTAATAATAAAATAACGAGCCAGATGGTGAGACTATGAAGTGGAAATAAGGCTCTGGTACTACTTCCATTGGTAAAAGAACATGAGTTTAAGAGCTTAAGCCTGGTCATATTGGATCAGATCAAATGCCCATCTATCCCAGCATCCTACCTCTGACACTAATGAACAGTACCTGCCAAGGAAAGAGCCCAAGAGAAGAGTGGGGTTGTAATGATAATTGCTTGAAATACCCTCTCGTGCATCTCTGAGCTCCCTTCGGCAGAAACGCTGCATCCAGGCAGCTCGCAGAAGTGGGAGGCAGTGGCATGTTCCTGTGTAAGTTCCCTGCCCTGAGGCCCTTATGGTGCTGGCAGAAGACGACCTGGCAACCACTGAAGGCTAAGGAGCAAGACCATCACTCCCAGCAGATGCAGCAGCTCCCCGTGCCCTTGAAGAACCAACCCAGAACTCATCCCTTCTCTTGGCACGGTTAGTCCTTGGCCTCTCAGATGCACTCACTCCCACAAGCTCTTGGTATCTCATGAGTAAGTACCACCAAACCTTTCAGAGATGTTCAAGAACTGGAGCACCTAGAGTTCTCCCCGCTGCTAGATCTTTGGGGCAATTCCTAGATATTCTGGCATCTGAATCTCAGTGGTGAGATGTGATCTGCTTTTCTGCTGTTCTTTTAGTGACATGAGGATTTTTTTCCTTAAATCTGATGATGCTCATTAGGAGCCTGCCAGTAGCATCATGCGTTGCAAGCTTGTTTCAGGCATGAAAAGCACAGGACAGCTTTGGATCGAGAAAATTTGCATTTTTGCATACTCAGAAGATTGCGAATCACCCACATACAGCAGGGATGTCAGTCTGCTTAAAGTTAAGCATCTGCCTAACATCTTGGCTGGGTGTAGGTCACATTTCTGATGAACAGTTTATTTCATGAATTCCACTCTCTCAATTGGCCGTTAACATATATTCAGATACAAATATAAATATATTTTAAGGTTTGTATAACTGAACATATATTCCCAAATATTCATTATTTAAAAGCATTTACTCATGCATTTTCAGATTAATTCCTGGTATTTGGATCACTGCCAATATTAATACTGGGATGCCTTCAAGCTTAATAGTAGAATTATATTTTAAAATATATGTTCACTGAAGCCGATTTGATGTTTTTTTAATGTTGAGATTGCTTTACAATTGCTTTAAAAATGACCTTTTGACCAAAGAGAAAACGCTAGAATAATTTTTTCCTTTCATTTTTGGGCAAAACTTCATAATGTTTAAAAGAGAAAAATAAAAGACACCCCCCCTAAAAAAAACCCACCTAGAATCTTTCAGTATATATATTTTTCCTTGTTTTCAGCAAGAATTTTTAATTTGGATGTGTTGAAACACCACATTCCTTGTTCAAAAGACTATTTTTTTAAACAGTTCTTGATGTGTGACATTGCTGTTATTTTACGAGAAACCTGAAACATTTTGCTGGAAATTTTTACTGGAGAAAAAACAAAGTTCAGTTTTCAAGCTCTCGCGCTCACACGCACAAATGGTATTTTTCATTCATCCGGCTCTGGTCTTCACTCTGGATCTCCTGCTGAAAGTGAACTGCGCAGGGGCAAAGCCAATTAGCTGAACAAATAAAGCAATCCAGATAAAGGCAGGAGGAAATGTTCCCTTTTATTCTTCATCAGCTCCTGCTTGAGATAGTCCATGTTAACATTTGGCCTCCAACATTTTCAGAGCAGGGTATGAACATCATCTAGTTACATGGACGCGAAAAATAAAGCTGGGGGAGATGGGATGCTCTCCTGTCAAAGACCATCACTTTCTCAGCTTGGCCCAAATTCAAGAGCTGTCGTGAATTCAGCCCCCGGGACTGGGCTGACTGGTGAGGTCACTCCTATATCCTCCCCACAAACTACTCTGCTCAGACTCTTCCCATCACAGTGGTGCCTGCCAGTCCAATCCGACAGTGATGCGAAAAGGAAGAGGCGTCGGGGATGTCTCCCTGACGTGTAGTTATAGCGATACACGAGCTGGGCTGTGGTCACTCCAGCGCTAGGAGCATTATGACAGTAAGGAGGGAATGTGTCCAGGAGAAAAGGCTGGTTCGCAAACAGATGGAGGTGGCCCACAGGTCCAAAATCTCGCAACACTCGGCGAAAGAGAGGTTACTGCACAGGGCAAGGCTTTCTCTCCTCATCACCACTCACATTCCTAACATACAAGGTGCTGTTGTTTTCCAGCCCTTGATTTACTCTTCCTAAGGGTGCTGCTGTCTGGAATTAGATGTCAAGAAAACGTGGCTTCTCTTCTTACTCCCCCCTCCGCAAATCACCCCTTGCTTTCCGAAAGCATCTGTCCCCATATATGATCCTCCGCAGCAGCCCCACCACATGCTTGTATTTCAATTCCCTTTCTTCTGTGCCCCCAAACACAGCTCTTCTGAGACACTTGATGGGTTTGGGTCCTTTATCAAAGACGTTAAATTTGATTCTATCAGAGACATTAAATTTGACGGTAATAGTGGAGGACTATTTCAGAGCAACAGATTGGGGAGGGGATGACAGGGGAAAGAAGGAACAGAAAGACACATTTTATTTTAAATTCTGAGCAGGCACCTGGTGCCCTGTGCTGGAGGGAAGGCACATCTGCGTTGCGATGTGCAGTGAATGGCAAGGACCCAAGGTATGCATCTGCCTTAGCCACCGCTAAGCCCTGGAGTATGCCCTTGAGTCAACACCTCACCTTTCCAGGTCTCATTTCTCCTCTCAACAGAATGGGTAAGTTACAGGTTTCCAGCTTCAAACTGTCTCCAACTTTGCCTCACAAAATGGTTTATACCATTGCAAAACACTTAATTGTTTTTGCCCTGGATTGCAGCATCGGTCCTACACCCAAAATAATGATGGATTTGTTTCGGTTGTTATTCTGACCCATCTTGCAAACTTTGGGCTGGAAAGCCATGTTTTATTTCCAGTTCACACAGATGCAAACAATAACTGAACATGCACAGCGCTGGTGAGCTAGGTTGTTTGGCTCGCTGCTCCTAGCAGATACTTTCAGCATTAACCGTGGTCCAAGAAAGATGTCACTGTCCAAAGAGCCAAAGGTTTGTGATTTGCAGGTGAGCGAATGACATTGGAGATGGACATTGCTTCTTGCTGTGGACACTCTGTGAGCCTTCTAGTGCTCTGACTCTTATAACAGTGGAACATGAAATCAGGGCAATGTTGCAAGAGGCTGGGGGAAGCCCAGCCAGCTGATGGTTTCAGTGCCCAGGTCTAGACAAGACGTGCCTGTAGCCGACAGGACAGCACAGTGAAAAGATGAGGCTGTCCCACCCAGTGTGAAAGCCAGTGGTCATCCAAACCAGCTGCCTGGACTGCAGATAAGGACTGCTTTAGAGTTTTTAGCAGAAAGGTGTTCAAGGGCAGCAGCTTTGTGGGTGTTTACGAGTTCCCCACCATGCAGAGATGAACCATGGAGGAAAACAGGATGCTTCATTCAGTGATTCTACCTTTCCAGCCTTCTGCTGTCTTCAAAGTGAGCTATTATTCTGAATTACATTTGCAAGGCTCCTCAAGATTTAGTACCTGATAGTTAGCCAAGCCATACTATCATTCCAAGTGCCTCTATTTATTTATTTATTTATTTATTTACTTTATTTTGGCATGTTCGATCTATTTATATACTAGCCCATTAGTAAATACATAAATGTTTCGCCCATAGTGCCTGTAGATTAATAACATAAATTATAACCATAAATGTTTCACGAGATGGGATGACCTTGTCGTAGCCCAGATGATACTGCAACTTTTCCATATCTTTGCTTATCATGTATTTTGGAAAGACGTCAAACCTTAAGGTAAAGACAGCAGCTTGTGGAGGAAGTGGCATATCCCTTGAGAAGAAATTTTAGATGATTAGTTATTCTCTCCATGAATGACCTCCAAAACGTTTTTGGATTCTGAACAAAGGTGAAGTAATAGTATTTTTTAAAATGCAAATCAAAAAAGCAAACCTGTTGACTCACAAGCTAGCGGAAGCAGAATCATTCATTTTTATGGAGAGATTCCTCTTTGTTGTTACTGGCATGTTAAACATGTTAAGTAGACACATTCTAGAAATATGTTTTTGATCAGAATAGTGATGATATAAGATAAACCTTTCTTACAGAGCAGTTGAGCTGGTTGGGACATGTCTTTTATCCCACAAATGTCATTAAAAGCAAAGAATCTTAGTTTTCATCAAAATATTTAGTTTATGTCAAAACTTCAAGTGTTTGAGAGGTTTTGGTGAAAAAAAGAAAAACAAACCTTTCCCATTTTTGGCAAAAGAAAAATGTTAGGGGGAAGAAAACTAAAACTTTCAGTAAGAGTAAAAAAGTCAGCTTTTTGCATCTACACTTTTTCAACTGAAACTTAAAAAACTGTCAAAGTTTAATGTGTCGGTGGAAATTTTCACTGTGACGAAAATCACTGCTTTGTCAAAACAAATGTCTGAAGAGAGCATTTGAACCGATCACTTTCGGTCATTCAGGGCCTCTCACGGTCTGATCTGCTCACATTTCCATTTCATGATTGAAAGTTTCCAGAAAGAATCAGGACTTGGCTGACCTGGGGCGCACGTACACATGTGTGAATTCACAGGCTCGGTCGTCCTATGCAGGTCCAAGTGCCAGCCTTGCACTGGTCCCCATCTGCGATTTAGGACAACTTATCTGCCCACCTTTAACCAGAGATAAGAGATCAGGTATAGACAACCTAAAAAAGGATGAGTGTAGCTCAGTGAGGGATCAGATGTGTTCACAGGTCATTTTTGAGATGGACCTGACCACACCATGCCTGTATCATGAGGGAAGGAGCCATGGGAGGAGGAGGATAAGGAGGAAGGTTAAAGTGTGGTCAGCAATGGGAAAGGTCTATTTCTCTGTCTCCTGTGTTGATATTGAAGCATAAATGGTGGGGGGATAAGCCCTCCTCTGTGCAAGGCTAAGAGATCTTACCAGCTGGGTGCCTGTATAGACATGCTGAGAGGATCTTTCTCTTTACTCACTAATTCTTTACTCCCTATTAACTCCCTCACTTACTAGCCCAAGTCAATCTGATTTGCTAAGGAGGAAGAGAGCTCAAAAACCTGTATGAGTTTATCAAATGCTGTGCAGATAGGCAGCCAGATGGAGGCAAAGTACCCTTGAAGGAAGGGCTGCACTGTAAACATGCCCCTTATTCGTCACCGGAGAGTCCACAGAGGAGTTCACCCTCCAGGCATAAATCCCTTGAAAACTGAGCTGTAGGACTGTGTATTGCTTATAAATAACGACTCTTGTTACAGCAGTAATTTGAGCAGCAGGAAAGCGGAGGCATGCTATGACTGCACTTGTTCTCTGCAGAGAAGACATAAATCCACATCTTCTGGTCTGCGTAACAGCACAACACACAGTGAACACTAGGAACGGCTCCGGCTGTAAATCATGGCTGGCTTCCAGCTGCTGTTGCATTCGTGATCTTTTGCTGAGCTGTTTGTGCTAGTCTGTGCATAACAGCATTGCCCCTAGAGGCTGGAGGTGCGAAGGATCAGGCCCCATTTTTTGTGGGGGAGGCAGGGAGGAAGGATGGTCTCCCCATCACCTGACACTGGGATGGGATGGGAGCTTCCTGCAGAAATATTCCCATTACAGTATGATTAGTCCTTACCTTGTAACACATTTTCCTTAAAACAAGTGTTGTGAACAGTGGAAGTGTCCCAGTGCATAGGAGGTGCCTACAGACAGCTGGCAGAGGTAAGACTTGCAGAGCAACATGCCTTTCTGCAGTGGCAGCTGGAGGTCCCACAGGATGCCCCAGGGTACATACAACAGCGCTCAGTGCCTGTGTTTTGGGAACCAGGCCATATTTACCTTACTCTGAGAACTAAATGAGACCACCAGACAATTTCTGGGTATGCTTACAACTGCCCTTAACTGTGTGGAATCAAATTGCTTGGTCATCTTCAAAATGATGTAGGGTTTTGGCCAAGAAGGGAATAAATTGTTCTCGCTACTAGGGACAGGTCAGGAGGTCGCAGGTTGGACTGCTGTGAAGGGTGCTTGGGTTGGACATAAGGAAACACCTTCTAATATGAAGGAGAAGCAGCGATGTAATTCACTGCCTGGCGAAGCTGTAAAGTCTCTCACCGGAGGATTTGAGGAAGAAGGCAGGTAGCCACACTTACCTGCCGGTGTGGGTCAGAAGAAGTTGCTCCTACCTCAGGGCAAGGTGCATGAACAAGGGAACCCCTGAGGAGCCCTCCAGGTTTTTTTTTTATCTTTAATTATTTGGCTTCATATTCCTTCCTGCAGAACCACTGACAGGTCAGGTCCCTTTGTGGCAGAACACCAAAGAGATAACACTACCCCAAAGGATCTACATACTAAAAAGGCACACCTCTGAGGCGTAGGAGGACGAAGTGACTGAGACAAAATCATAAAGCAGGCCAAGCGGCAGAAATAAGAATTAGCTTCAGGGCTGCTGTCTACTAATCCATGGCCACCAGACTGCACTCCAACCTCTATTGTTAGTTTTGACTGTAGACCCTTGGTCTTTCACAGGCCGTGCTGTTCTGCCAGGCAAAGGTAAAAGGCATCCCTAATGGGGCGTAAATTTATTGCCAAATTAATTCTTCACTGCTGCAAATAACCCTTTGATTTTGGAAAAGGAGCAAATTAATAGTGAGCCACATACAAGTACTTTAAGGGAAAAAAAGGCAACAAAGACTGAAGCTGGACAGGGTTCAATAGGAGCAATTAAGAACAGCTATTTGCTGGTGGGGTGACTGTGAGGTAAAGTCCTGCACTGGGTTGGTGTGCAATCCCAGTTGTTTCTCCCGAGCTGTCCTTGTGGAAACACTAGTTTCTCTGCTTGCATGGTGAAGACTTACCAGTTCATGCCAGGGGCCTTTGCTGCAACCACAGGTTCTTTTTGTTTATGCAACTGCAACTACCATAAACATTTCTGGGTGCAAGGCTTTACCTTGACGCTAAAATTTTCTGTGCAAAAAAAATGTTGACCTTTCCTGTTTTCAATTACCAGTTAGTGTTGTGTTGGGTATACATGCGTGCATGCTGCGGGCTCTTTATGTGTGCCATAACCTCTTTACACTTCAATGAATGAACAAGAAGCAATTCTCTGGGGTCTCCTCCAGAGCTCACGAGAGGAAGCAAACAGAGCAGCGTGGTAATTTTGAGAACATTCCTGATTGTGTCTGCATGCACGCTCTGTTCCTCTCACAGGCAGCTCTGTTCGTACTTATGTTCACACTTGGGGAACAAACCACAGCGTCCAGTGAAGCAGGGAATGATGGTGAGAACAGGCAATTCTTTGGAATCGCTTCGTATGGCAGTTACCGGATTAAAACATGAGATGAAGCAAACCTCCAGCCTTGCACATGCATGGACCACATGGGCTGTGGTTAGAAATGCTCTGCTAGCCCCCTCCAGCCTGAGAACTTCACCTATGTGGATCATGGCAACTGCAGGCGTCGATGCCCCAGGCACTGCTGCATCTCTGCTGATGCCACATCACCTTTTTAGATCTCAGCATTGATCTACAGTGTGAAGGTTGTGTAGGGAAACGTGTTCAACCATAGTGGTGTATGTGATGCAGAAATGTATGGATTATTTGGATTCACAGACCACAGACTGGTCAGGGTTGGAAGGGACCTCTGGAGATCACCAAGTCCAACCCCTGCTAAAGCAGGCTCTCCTTGAGCAGGCTGCGCAGAGTTGTATCCAGGTGGGTTTGAATGTCTCCAGAGGAGACTGCACAGCCTTTCTGGGCAGCCTGTTCAATTTGATATCAGTTCTTTGGAAACAAGGGAACTGGAAGTGACACATTGAGAAGATCCAGTTTCTGCAGTGCCACCACAGCCTTTAGTCCAAGACTGAAGCATTCAGCTCTGACGTCCTCATTTATCTGGTGCAGCAGGCCAGAGATGAATATGGCATTGTTCAGCCCCAAAGCCATAGGAAACAGGAGTCCTTTGCTCAGCCGGTATCACCGAGAAATGCAAAGGTACTGTGCAATCTATAGGCTCCTTTATCCATCCCACAGCCACTATTCCTCAAATTTTTGGCAACATAGCTCCTGAGAAATCCAGGATTAAGGTCTAATCAGACATACTGGAGGGTGGAAAGAAACAGCAGGAGCCCCCCCAATACAGGATAGAAAGGAGACTTCAGGGGAGGGCAGAGCAAACCTGGGCACTGGCAGGAGCAACTTGAGTGGTTTACGTTGATGTTCTTGCTGGGCTGCCTTCACTCCTTCATCCTCCCCTGTGCTGTGTCTGCCCTCTTAGCTTCCTGCTCTCAACTCGACTCCTACTCAGTGGCTTGCTTTTCTTTTCCTTTTCTTTTTAGTGATCTCCTAAAGGGGGAAAAAAAATCCCCAAACAAACCAAAAAAAACCAACCAAAAAAACAAAAACAAAAAAAACCACCTTCCTGGATCTTCTTCCATGCTTCTTAACTAGCAGTATCATAATAATGCCACTGATAATGGTGCTCACTTCTGCACTGTTGCAACCAACATTGTATAATCCCATTAATACCTTTTACAAATTCTGTTTTAAGAGCAGTTTGGTGTTAATCTCTCCAGGGAGAGAAAGATCTATTTCTCTGGGTTTCTGCAGGGATAGACAACTCCTCTTCATGTCTGGCTTTTCGCTGCTGCAGGAGTAGGCAGGAGTAACCATCACAGAACGGCTGCCATCAGTATTTGGTGGAAAAACTCTAGAAGAACCTTGGGAAATCTGACCAAACTTCCCCTCTCCCTACTAATCTCCTTGGGGATCAAAGGACGGAAAATCAGTCAATGGAACATTTATGGTTTAATTTCTATAGTTTGGAAGACATCCAGTTAGAAGAATGTGATACATGGCATTGTAAAAACGGAGCGAGAGAAGGAAAAAGAAAGAAGCGAAACACTGTATAATAAAAAAGACATGGTCAAAAAAAATGAAATATCAAGCAACCTGGCAGGATGTCAGCATAGTAGGTTCACAGAATATAGCAATAATCAACTGAAAGAAAGCAGTTTGGCATGGGAGGAAATCTAGCAAGTGAAGTGCTAGGCGAGGATATGGTGATGAGGAGCGATGTGGTAAAGCACCAGGAAAATCCATTTGTGAGAGGGCACAGGCAGCAGTTTTCCTGAGGCTGAAGTAGCTGACAGGGTACCAAAAGGCGATGCCAGAACGGTGTAGGTCAGGGAGGCAGAAGAGGCGGGAAGCAGTGAAAGTGAGAAGCAACCAAATAAGAACACTCAGAGGAAGCTGAGGCTTTGAGGGAAAAGATAAGGGCAGCCAAAAAGCAAAAAGCAGTCTGAATTAGTGGATAAGCAGCATAAAAATGTGCTTTTACCAATGTATCAGGAGAAAAGCAGGAACAGGGCACAAGTGACTCAGACAGCTGAAATACCACGTCCTTTTTATAACCTTCCATCAGCAAGAAAAAAGGCAAACAAAAACAAAAAGGAAAAACAGAAAGGAAAATATGTTTGAATAATTGGGAATCAACCTGTAAAAATAGCTCTTTGTAGAAAAGAAGTGAGAAGAGAAATATGTGGAAAATTGGATAAGAAGCAAACTGGCCAGTGCCAGGTGATATGAATCTGGGAATATTATAGTTACAAGTGAGCAAATTTTATCTACCACTGTGCAGAAACAGGTTGAGAGCAGAAGACCTGGAAAAAGTGAAGATTGTGCCAGATCTTCAAACAATCAAAAGACTTGCACTCCTGGTAATTGCCATTCTGGAAATGTAACCTCTGACTCAAGTACAATAATTGAATAAGTATGAAGGGAAAAGACTTGGGAGTGAGCCTGAAAACTGAGGCTGAGTATCAAGAAAATCTTCCTGGAAATAAGAAATGTTAACCTATGGAATAACCATCTCACAAAGAAGATGTGAGAGCCCCTTAGCTGGGGATATTTAGACCTACATAGGATGGAGAACAGAAATGCAATGAAGAGGCCTGAATGAGCAAGGAGACACACTGGATGACCCTGTGGTGCTTCTGGGTAGCAAAGGTACATTATTGGCATCTTGAAAGAATGCATACTTAGAAAATAAGAACATTGCAGGTTGGGGTGCTGATGTATCTCTAGGCAATCTGCATAGCTCCTGCATGTTGAGGATATTTTGAAAGGTAACTATTTTTTCTTCCCCACCCCACCCCCCGCAACAAGCTTTCCAGAGGAACAAAGTCTGAAAATTTTAATTATATCCCTTCATATTGATACCTGTCTTTGTCTTTCTGTGCTCTGGTGGAGACCACGAGGGTCAGTATCTCAAACTCTGCTCCCTTATGTCCTTCCACAGCTCAGTCACCTCTTTCCTCTGATGTAACACTTCAGTGTGTGAGCTTGATGTTGGTGGGGAAAGAAAGCAGAGAAAAAGATCCCAGAGTGAGCAAGGACAGCAAATAAAAAGGAAACTTCCATGGGCATAGCAGCGGCTGAGCTACAGGCAAGGGGATGGTACAGCATGGGAGGGAAAATCTCAGAAGCAAGCAGAGCTATTGAGGAAAAGGGGGCTTTGGGAGTTGGGAGACAGGGAGATGAAGGTTGTGTTTGATTCTGGTCAAAGAGGAAGACAAAGTTGGTCCTTCATGGTCAGAAAACAAGCCAGAAACTATACCCATATGGTGTCCAGGGTGCAACTCTCACATGCCAGACCCCTGGATGCTCCTCCATAATGCACGTACAACCCTGGCTCCAAAATATCAGCAGCTCGCAAGGTGAAATGTGGAACAGGTAGGACACAGTCAGCAACCAGAGCGATGCCAGACATGCTCCAGCTATGGGGAATTCTTTAGGTCAAAAAGGCAGGGGGAAAAATTCCATCAAAAAAAAAAAATATATCCTTCTTCTCCAAGAGGGATATATTTTGTTCAAAGCTGTGCAGCCAGCCCTGGCAGTGAACTTGGCCGGAGAACGACATTCTCTTTCGATGGATGCATCAGTCACAGTTTTTGCCCATTCCTCAAGTTCCTTCTCCCTGCTAACCAGTGTCACTCCTGCCTTCTCCGGGCTGAGTCGCAGCAGGTTCCCTCTCATCCAGCTCCCTGCAGCGGCCTGGCCTGGGGAAAGCATGGGGATGGCTCTGTTTGGAGTGTTTTGTTAAGCATTGTTTATAGTTTACTCCTCCTGAGCACTTGTATATTTTTGTTTCAGCCCACTCACATGCACAGCTAGCAAACACACAGGCCAGGGCTCCATGCAGTCCCTTAGCACCCCAGGACTCTGCATCGTTATCCGAAAACTGCAGGAGATGACTTTTGTTTGAAAAGAAAACAACCGTGTCAAGCTATTCCACACTCCCCTGCCCCAGCCTGTAAGTCCCCACTTAGTGTCCCGAGTCTTTCTTGGAGAGCAATTTTGCATACCGAAGCTAAGATTGCTCTCAAAGATGCCAAAGGAATTTTGTTCCTGAGCTCCCAAGGAAATACTTTGAAATTAGGTGTACACATACCTCTGACGGCTCTGAATATTTCCACTGATAACATTTTTTAATAGACTCTTCCTCTCACAGCTCTGCAAGGGCAAGTCATGCTCTCCTGACAACCCACTGGGAACAGTGTGATGTTTGGTATGTGTTCGAGGTAAGATGCTCCTTTGTCCCAGCTTATCCAGACAGCAGCATTCCCTTTCCTGCAGAGTGAAAAGAGGTGCCGAGGTAATTACCATTACCATCATTTTACCACAAGGAAACGAGGCACAGGAAGAAATGCAGGTTGCTAAAACCATGCTAGAAACATGGAGAATAGTTAAAGATAAAATTCAGATCGCTCAAAGCCAACAGTGTCATCACTGCTACGTAGTTCCCTCCACGTCCTGGGGTTTATGCCCTTTCTGTCCATAGGGCTTTGCAGGACAGAGGGGAATCGGACTGTGGTCTTTTTTGTATGATCTCTTTTGGAGACCATACCACTCACGTGAACACCAGTCCCAAGGAGCCCTTCTTCCTGGAAGCCACTGTGTTCAGTAACTGTGGCCAGCTCTCGCTAGGAGCTGCCAAGGCATCTTGTAGGAAAGGCAGTCCCTCTGCACCCTTTGGCTGCCCCACGGCCACTGCTGCTGAAGGATGTGATGAAGCCATATATAGACATTCACACATACATAGACACACTCAATGGTCATACCAATGGAGGAGGGAGCAGAAGGATTTTCAGGAGGAGGGTCATGAGATGAAATGAAGTGAAGAAAAATTTGGATGTGCTCTCAGGAAAATATTTGTAAGTGAATATGTGTTGAGCTGTGGAATGGTCTCCCAGCGGGAGTGGTGGAAGGGTGGAAGCCCCTTGACTTGAGTCATTTCAAAGTGGACAGGACAAAGCCTTTGGGACAACACAGTATGGAAAATCCTGCCACGTCTAAGGTCAGCGGATGGACCAAATGACCTAGTGTAATAGGTCTTTTCCATCCCTGATTCCAGTGAGTCTCTGAGAACCCTTAAGACTTAGTGGGAACCATGAAACCAAAGACCCATGAATACAGCTCACATACCAGGATGTTAATGTCATTGCCAGACCTTTGGTCCCTTTGGCAGAGCTAACCAATGGACCTGGGATTCCCTCCAGCATCTTCTTTGGTGGCTTTAAGAGCTCTAAATGTAAGTCCTAATCCAGACATCTCTGCTATTGTGCTAGGGCAGATCAAACTGCAACGTGTGAAGAGAAATAGTAATAAAAACTCCATAAATTGTTCTTATCTGTTTCATTTCATGTCTGAATGCAGAATAGTCTCCATCCCGACCTTCGTGGAGACAAGTCCATTTGGCTACTTGTACTTATTCATGGTGTGCTTCATGCGTCAATGGCAGGACTTTAGTGCAATGGGTGTGAACAACAAACTTATTTTACATTCTATTCTGTTCTTTTTAGCGGAGGCTTGGGCAAATTCCTTCGGAAATTGAAAAGTATTTAGTGGAGCGAAGGTGTGAAAATAGCTGAGGACTCAGTGTTGGAAAAGTACTGTTCATAACAGCATTTGTTTGTTGCTCTCATGAGGAAATCTAAGTGCCATAAGACTGAAATGACAAGTGGATACACTTTTGATTTTACATCCCATCCACATAATGATAATTCCAGCCGGCACAAGGCTCCTTTTTAACAGGCAGAGATCTGCTATAAAGTCAGCCTGATCTGCTAAGATTAGAGTTTTTTACTTTTTTTTTTTGGTTGTTGGCTATCTTGCATCAGTCTTAGTCAATATTTTCAAAAGTTTCTCGTGATGGAGATGTGATTTTGGAGAGCCAAACTGTGCAGAAAAGGCCCGAAGTTTTCATGTGTAAGTGTATGAGATGAACCTTTTAAACTGAAGGGAATCAGGAATATGTAAGTGAAAGCACCTAAAAGCTGTTGATCGTTTCTGAACGTCCTGGTCAGCCTTGCATGTCACTCCCCCAGAAAACTATCCCTCAGAATGAACACAGTGGCAAAGAGCTTTGGGCACATCCTGGCTGCTTGAGACATCTGCTCCTGCACGACTCACTTAGCTCAGAAAATGCATCAGGATTCGCAGAGGAAGGAATAATTGGCCAGACAGAAATGAGCCCTGGATGTGTCAAAGCAATAGTCACATACAAAATTTTAAAACGCTCTCGAGATGGAATTTCTTAGCATGGTCCAGGGATGTTAAACCCAGGATCAGAAGGATTAAACTTTGTAATGGAAAGATGAGAAAATATTTCAACACTACTGGGCAATAGAATATATTCTGACAGAAGGCGATGGGTTACCCACTGCATGGTTTCTTTAAAAGCATGCTGTCCAGACCTGCATCATTCACGGGAAATAACTGTCACCAGTGCTAGTTTTGGGCTGGCACTAGTGACAATGATCTGTCAGACTTTGGAGCATGAGACATCAGCAAAGTACCTCATCATTATCCTCCATTGGAGGTCATTAGTGTTGCTCGTGAGATGGAGAAACAGGTTGTTCTACTCAGTCATCCAACTTTGCCTGCTTTTTCAGAGCCAGTTGTGTTGATGTTCACTGTTATGACATGGAAACTGTCTTTGTGGCCCATGTTTATTGACATCCTGTTGTGAAGAGGGAGTTGCATACAGTAGTTGCATATAACTTAAGAGAGCTGTACCAAGTCGGTGAGGGTTCCAAAGAGATGGAAGGTCTTCCAAGCTAGGATGAGACTAACTCAGCCCTTGAAATATTTTACCTCAAAAAATGACTACCAGAGCGATCATCTAGTGCTCTTATTTCAGAGGAATTAAGCAAAGGAGTATTGAATGGGTGGTAAGGGTGGGAAACCTCTATGCACAAATTAAGTTTTCCAGAAAGTGGTATAAGTGATGCAATAAAACTTCTCTGCTTGTACTAAATTTGTTTGCCAGAATTAATTTGAGGGTCTTTCTTTTGGTAATACATAAACCAAAATCCCAGTGGCCGCTCCCAGTTATCCAAGTTCTCCAAATTCTCCCTTTCCTTAAGTAAAAGTAGGTGTAACTGGTTTCCAGGCCAAATTCTGATTCATGTTCTGCCTACCCACACTTATTTTTACTGTAATTTTAACTGGACACAGTTCTTCTCTTGGATACAATCATCCTCTTCCCTTCCTGTGCTAAACTGATGTTTGGTTATGGTTGTGAACCTTCCAGCTTAGAGGCAGCTGCATTTTAGAACAGGGTAACGCAACCCTTACGTGCAACGGATATACTATAAGTTCAGAAACTACGGCATGGAAAACACTATACGCAGGAAAGAAGTAGAGCTAACACGCAGGACTAAGTAACAATCACCTCTGAAAAGATCTATTCATCTTTCTCTTCTTCATGGGAAACACCCAAAGGAGGCACCACTCATTTAAATTTCTGTCTAGAAATTAAAATCAGGGAAAGGAGGCTTCTGTGAGGCTAACTTGACTATTCCTTCCTTAAACTGTGTGCTGGCTCTACGGACTGGGGTTCCAGAAACTCAACTGATGGTGAAAGGCGAAAATCCAGAGAACAGGCTCTGTTTTCTGGGAAATAGAGAATGTTCATTTTGAAAGAACAAGTACTGATGAGAAAGAGCCATTTGATGGGAGGGAGTGGGCAGGTGGAAGCAGTGAGTCACAGAGGATCAGGGACATGAAGACAAATAGGAGGAAAGACTCATGCCCCAATGGGTTGTGTCTCAGTCCTGGACCTCCTCACATTTGGGCATGTTGTCTGGATTGGGATTTGAGCAAGTCATCTGGAGTCACATCTCTCAGCTGCTCGACCTTAACAAACAGGATCAAAAGTGGTCACTACTGGAAACTAAGAAATTCTGGGGTTCAGGTTCCTCCTTTTAAGCATGGCATACTGAGAAGGACTCCTAATTCTTTCCTTCTTTTCCACCATCTCCTTGCCATCTTCTTTTATTTAACAGCAATATCAAGTTAGGGGGTAACTGAGCCTTAGGCTCATTAGGAGAAATCGAACCTTGTGGAGTTTGCGTGAACCTGCAGCAGGCTGGGTATGATGACAGAAGCTGCCACCAGATTGCTGAGCAGTTCTTGGTACTAAGCAGAAGACGACTGGATTGCTGTGATGAAAGAAATTGCAAACTAATCAGGAATAGGCGGTGGTTTGTATCAGGCAAGGGTATTGTTTGCTAAGAAAAATCCAGGAATGTTCTCTGATGTAAGGCATAGTTTTGTCCCTGGAAAAGTGGTAAGACAACAGCTGTCATTTTCTGGCCTGATGTGATATCACGTGGGGCAGACCACAGAACTCTGTGGTCCTGTGGTGCCCCGTGGTATGCATCTGCAGTGACTCCGGTTGTGAAAGGCAGTTCCAGGCATGTGAAGACACCCAACACAACGTTATCCTTGGTCCCACCAAGGGCAGAATGAGAAGGCCAGATTCTTCCATTTTCTCGCATGCAGAACTGGCAGCTCCCCCTCTTCTCTTGCCCTTGTCCTCTGCTAATTCAGCAGAAATGATAATCCCCTTGAAATCGTCACCTCCCTGGTAGGCCATAACTGCTCCGTTTTGAGCGGATTAGCGCAGTGGAGCCTGATGGCTGTGCAGCAAGCTTCCCCAGGAGAGGGGAAAGCCTTTGTCGTTTGGAGACATGAATGTCCATTCGCATGCATGGAAGCAGTTCCCCACTTCCACTCCATCAGAGCTGACATTTCACGGTCTCTGACTTCAACAGAAATGGGCTCCAGCTTTTCTATTTTTATTTTTCACATGGTCTTCCTTGTTTGCAGTGCTTTAATCAAGTAAAACCAAAATAAAGCTTCTCGCCATCAGAGTTCAGAAAGCCCCTCTGAAGGAAGAAGCAGTTGGAGTCAGCAGACATATCAGTGCAAGAATGAAGGTCATACTTTGCATAATATATTTATCTTGGAAAACATAATTTTATTCAGGCTATCCAAGAATTCAAGTGCTGAAACTAACACTAAGTCAACAGCACTTATAGTAATGAAATAAATTCTTTATAACAATCCAGCAGAAGGAGTTGACAAGGGTTCTGAATGGCTTGTTTTTATTAAAATTCTTTCATTCTTGCAAACCAGCATTGTCTGTGTTTCTTGGATATGGCCAACGTAGAGACACCGTGCAAAGTCTAAGCTGGAGTTTATTTAGTCTGCCTGCCTGCAGCAAAGAAAAATAAAATGCTTAATAAAAGATTTCCTTCTGTGGGAGACCCTGCAATTTGCAGATTGTAAGATAAGGGGGCTGTTTAGAGGAAGGTATAATTCTACATCTAAACAGAGATGGCATTCCCAGTAGAAGTTAATAGGAATATATCTTCAGCATTTGGTTAACCACAGACCTGAGTGAAAGCCACTAGAACTGAAAGCCTAAACTGTTCTTAATTGTACTGTAAAGCTCAAATGAAAATATTTTTTATGCTTAGTCTTTTTAATCTAAATATGATTTAAATTCATCTGTACTATTTACCTACTGACAGTAGTATATCAAACCTTTATTTCATGACCTCTCAGATGTACTTTCTCCATGCATTCGAAGCTTAATTTCCAGTGGCCCTAAAACTCTGACTTTCAATTGCGTTACAGCTACGCCATTTGCCTGAGCAGCAAAGCCTAGCTTCTACTTCTGATCATTTTAATTTTGCCTGGAGAGATGTTTCGTCATGTTATGATGGGATGCTGTGTGTGCGTAATTGTTGGTGCATTGCTCAGACACTCTAAGCAAGGCAGTTATCGTACGCGTGACAAATACTCTGGGAGAGGGCAGGTCCTGAAGGAGGTTTTGCAGATCCTCTTGCATGACCTTGGAAATGGAAAACTTTCTTAGCTTCAGTGTCTTCCCTTTCAGACTTCCAGCCTACCTCTCCAAGTGGTCACCACACAGCCCAGGGACCCATAATTCCATAGGACTTCTCCCCATTCATCCCACGACCCGAAAATCTCCAAGATTTTGCAGTCCAAATATCCTAACACCCCAGTCCTAGAACAACAAAGAGGAGAAAAATTAACTAATCCTTTGCCATCCTCTTTTGCATCACTGAAGTGAAAGAAGACGTACTATTCTTCTTTCACAGAGGTTCTGCAAGAGGAAAGAATCAGTCAAAGGCTTTGCAGCAACTCTGTAGAGCCAAGAAGACAACTGAAGTCACCTGCATCCCACCCCGCCATCTTGACCATGAAACCATGATGCATTTTCTTTCTGTTCTTCAAAATGCACAGGCTGTCAGTGCCTCATTATGTTCAGACCGAGTTAAGATTTGCATCCCAGTTAAACTTCCAAGGCCCATCATGTCAAAATCTTTGGAAATTTAAAATGGGGAAAGTGGTTCACATGGATGAAATTTAACTGAAGTTCCTACGGTACTTTGTCTATGGTCTGCAATTCTGGTTTAATAGCTATATAGAGATGGTTGTATTTTCTCTACATCCCTCTCCTCTTCTCTTTGTTTCACCTGGGAAGCAATTTAGCCTCTGTATTCTGTCTTCAAATCCACCATGCTATTGATGTGGATTTGTTGGATGAAGTGTGCTTTCCAGAAAATCCCATTCATTTGGCTTCCAGAACTGGGTTACCGTTCATACGCCTTCCCTCTTTTTCACATGCCATGTCCTTTAAGAATAGCATTTTTACAGCATTATATCTCTATAAACAGGGCCATTAGGAGTTAATATTTCTCTGATACCTCTTCTTAGGGCCAGATTTTGCTGTCTGAACCTATGCTGAGTACACATAACCCACAAGGCATCCTTACTGTGCCAGACCCTCTGTGGGTATAAATGACTAGAACCCCTATCTATTTTCAGATTTTGTACAACGCTATAATGATGGCTCTCAGTGAGCCTACACCAATTTGCACTAGCTGAGGTTCCAGCTTACTGACTTTAGTGCAACCACTCCTGGAATACGGGGTGATACCATGTTTGGATCAGTTGCCTAACCTAGCCCTGGAGAAAGAGTACTGTTCTTAGAGCCACTATGTTAAAATGTCACTTTCTTATACAATACTGTTCCCTCGATAACTGTAAGTTCCAACTTCTTACTTTATGGAGAAAGCACTTTTTTATTTTCCTTAAGGTTTTGGAGTTCATCCAGTTAGAAGACTCTCAGGTCTCCAAACCAAACGGAGAGATCGAACTCCAAGCGCATTATCTTGATGGCCACCACAGCCTGTGTGAACGCAACTTGATTCCCAGAGCCCAGGCTGGGTTCCACACTGATGGGTGATCGAGAAACACTAGAAGTAAACCCATCCTATTTCTAAAGGGGACAAACCTTTTCGGGGCTGCAGCACCCCTCTATCCTCTTCTGGTAGCATCTCTTCTAGACCTGCCTGGGGCTTTTGACCACACGCGGTCAGAAGCAGAGGCCAGTCTGGGGTAGGTGCCTTGTTCTTGCACTTTCAAGCCAGGGCACACTGTTGGATCGGTGGTTAAAACAAACACAGGCTTCTGTAGTAGGAAAGAATGATGGAGCACGGCATTCGCTGAAGTACAAACTGTTGTACTAAAGTGTTGCTTGGACCACAGAGCCCAGGGATCCAGCATGAGGCATTAAAGCTGGGGGAAAACCAGAGGAAATTAATGATTGAATAATGGATTCCAAATGTGCAGTTCAAAGTTAAATCCTAATAATACAGTCACTTTAGGGTACACTGAGCTCCAAAACAGATTGTTTTTCAAGGCAGAGTTGCAGCAAGGAGGATTCTGGGTAATACTATCCCAATTCCCAGGAAGGTAATAAGGTGAAGATTTAGCTACACCGAACCCTGCTCTGAGTCAGTTTGCTTCCCTGCGTGCAGGAACAATCACAGAGCGCTCTTCCCAAGGCTTTGCGTTCTGTGTTGACTGTTAATCCTGGTGGCAGGTGGCTGCCTGCCATCTGGAACATCTTTGCCCATTAAGATTCTCCCAGAAAGAAAGAAAATAGCTTACTTAGTAGCTGGGCCAGGTTTTCAGGAGAGTGCTTCTGTACAGCAGCCCTGGGTCAGTGCTCATGGTTAGATGGATTGGCTCAGACCACTGGCTCAGCGTATGGGACTACTCATTCCCCCATTCCAGGGAGGATGAAACAGCAAGTCTACCTAGACGCTTCTTCTTCTCCCAGATCCTCAGTTCACCTCCTTGTTGTGCTTTTCATGAAGTTACCAGGGGAACCAAGCCTGTGTTCATTCAGACTTCAAACATACAATCTCACAGGCCATTTCTGGCTTATCTGGTGTATTGCCATGGGTTGTGTGACCTTATGGAAGACATGCTCCTCAGGAGAGCGGGAACCTCCAGAACCTCTGTGTCTAAGAAACTGTGTGGGGTTTGGTAGTCTGTTTCCCTTCTCACTGTTTTTGCTTCCTTTGGTTACGCTAAAGTGGGGTTGCAGACAGAAGGGACGAAGGGACTATAGCACACAGATCCACAAGCAGCTCTAAGGCTTGCAGCCAATTTTGCTGTCACTTTGCAAGAAGCAGCAAGACCACAAAAGCTACCCAAGAAGTGAGCAACCAGGCTTGTTCATCTGAAATTTAACTTAAGTTTCTCTGCCTTAGATCAGTGCTGTGAGTGCTCTACAGCTTGTTCAGTGTGTTTGTACAGCACCAAGCACCGAGGAATCCCAATCACATCCTACCACTGCCATAATAATAATGCCTTCACTTTTCCAAAATGGCCAGTTCTCAGGCAGTGGCAGTGGTGCTAAACCTCATCAGTGTTTACTGTTTGGCTTAATCCCAATCCTTCATCAAATCTCAGTGTAAAACAAATTTTTGGAGGTTATTCAGTGACAGCTTCAACTGGGGACTACACTCCTTCAAAAATTGGATGAAGAAATCCCCAGTGAACTTTCCAAGAGGGTGAATTTTTAGCTTGGGACATGAGGTCAGGGAAAAACAAAGGAAAACCTTCTAACACGAGACTCATTGCTCCTATCGTTGCAGAAGGCAGTCAATGAGATTGAGGGTGGTGGAGAAAATAAGTCTTTCCTCTATTAATCCCTTTCTTCAGAAGACTGCAGAAATAGAAACAAATCTTTCTACAAGAGGCTCAGGGAGGTCTCCTCCCATTGCATGTGGTTTCCATGTAGGCAAGAAGGGATTGGGAATAATAGGCTGGACCAAGGTCCCTGGGCCAGAGACGTACTTACACAAGGCTGCCTGTATTGTCAGCAGAGATGGGGACAATTTTTTCCACCTGAAATCTGAGTCTCCTATCTGTAGTCCACCCCCTGGTAGCATCCGCCTCTCCATGACCCACAGTAAGAATCAGTTATCAAAGTTAAATAGCCAAAGTACCAGAAACCATGTGTATTTATTTACCAGGCCATTTTGGGTGAGAAGAAGGGCCAAGTCAGGAGGAAAATCTAAACAAGGATATGCTGGGGGGTGGGGTGGGTGGGTGGGGGTGGGCTCCTTTGCACTTACAGTGGGAAGCACCAAGTGAAGACAGTGATTGCAGTGGGGCTGACCCACAGCAAAGTCACCCAGCAATGAACCTATAGTCCCAGTGAGCTTTGGGAGAGCCTGACCTGGGTGAGTTAACGTCTTTGCCTGCTGGATATGTGTGTCACACCAACATGGTTTGCAGGTACACTCAGACGGCCCAACCTCTATCCCTCACAGTAGCTTTTACGTGTCACTGGTGACTTGTCCTTCTGGCTCTAAGGGAATCAAAGGCCCCCCCTGCTTTCGGAGGGGCCAGAGCACGGGAATGTGTTTTAATCTCCTGCTTTAACTCCTTCTTAAACCCTTAAAACCTTTTTCCAGCTTGCAATGCAGGTTGCCCTCGTTCACACTCCCGTATCGGCAAACAGGTAGAAAGACAGCCTGATGTAAGAGGGATTAAAGGCATTCACTGAAATCTTCTCTGTTCCTTCAGCTCCATCCAATGCATAGAGTTGCTCCAGTGCTCAGCACTCCACAGGGTCGGGTCTTATGTCAGCATGAGCAAAATAACCTTCCCTACCCACTCAGGCTACAGTCCTAGGAGCTTGAATCAGATGGAGAAAATAAGTATCTGAACCCCTCGATGTTTATCTGGAGTGAACACAAACTGCGGACCTTTCTGAAGCTGGCCCATCCCTGTCACAAGCAGCCTGTGGAAATAATTTGAACCAAAATCAGGAGTCTTAGAAGGATCCTGAGCATTATGCTGTAGCTACGATAATCTGAAAAAAAAGAGCGCCAGATGGAAAAATAAAATATGCCAGCTTCCCCCTACAACGTATAAGCTATATTTGTGCTGCCTTGACATAGCTCTACTTCCTCGCACCATTCTTTTATATCCGGTTGACGGATATTTTTCCATAGAGTGGTAATGCTAATCTTGGCAGAGACTGAGAGCAAATATAGAAGCTTCAATGCGTGCCCGGAGATTTCCAAGCCATCGGGAAGCATGCCTAAGAACGACTCAAGAGCAGCATGAGGAAATATAAAAGAGTCGGAGAACTGGAGAGAGCTTGTTTCACATTCACAAATCCCCCAGTGCCACTAGATTTTAGAAGGTGAGGGGAACCCCGCCATCTTAAATGATAGGTTGCTGCAGAGCTGGCTGCCAAGACATACGCTGGCAAGGTTCCTCGTCAATTATTATCTTATTTCTTTTTACTTCTGCTTCTGCTGCAGATATCTGGCCTCAATCGTTACAATATCAAGCACCCCACTGTCTTTAATATATTTATCTTTACCACATCCTCTAAGGCAAGCAAGTGTGCCGATCCTCAGATTACAGAAGCAGAAAAGGTCCAGAGGGGCCCAGGCTCACAAAAGGACTTAGACACTTATATTTCATTTAAGACAGACTTTGGACCCCTAAAGAAACAGTTCATAAAATCCCCATCTACCTACTTAAGGCACATTCATACATGCATTAGTTTTGGATACACAACTTTGGTTTCCACTATTGTGACTTGCCAGAGCAGCCACCACCTCAACAGACTGAAGCACAGCTTCAGTCCATGTCCCCTCCTGCTCCAGCCCATGCTCAGTGAGATCCCACTGGGGAATCGCAGTCCTGCCTTGGAAAGCTGGTGCTCAGATACCACCTAAACTTCTTCTCCCTTGCTCCCAACTCTATTTACAAACTTATCGTATGACTCAATTGGTGCAAAATGAGCTGGAATCAAGAACCAGCATCCAGCATGAGCTTATGAAAAGTACAAACAGGTTGAATTCAGTTGCCTGGCCATAGGTATCCCACTCAGACACCTGCTGCCATAGGTCCAGGGCCATACTGCCAGCCCCAGGAGGTATCTCAGATACCACCATGTAACCCAGACAGCTCTGGATATCTATGCCTTTGCAGCTAAATCAAGCTCAGTAAATAGGAAAGCTTGAATGCCTAAGGAATCTGTACAAGGGTAAAAGGATTCCCAAATGTCTTGAATTCATCCTTCCACCTTAGGGAGAAGCAGGAGATCTCCTACCAGGTCCTCTGCTGGGGTAAGCAGGCAGATGGAAGTAAATGCAGATTGTACCGCTCAGAATAAGAGAAAAACGAGACCGGTATAGACATGGAAGCGTAGTCTGAAACATTACTTTGTGACCTCTCAGGGACATATGGGTAAAGGATGCTGCAGTTCAGCAATCCCCTCCTACCAACACGTCTTTCTGCTTTTCTGAAGACAGTGAGATGTAGACATGTTGGTCCAGACACCATGGACTCAGCTTTTATAAGTAGAGCTGCAGCAGGAGTGGGCAGAGCAGGAGCCCACCAAGGAACGCCTTTTAGGTTGGATCTTCCTTTAAACCACTGTTAAACCACCGGCGCAGCGTGGTTTGGGTTTGGCATGAAAGTAGTTTAATTTGGTATCACTCAACTGTACTCAAAAGAAACAGGTTCCCTTTATACCCACCGAAAAATCTGGCCTTGCATGTGCAGTCAGCACCTCAGCTGATCTTGGCCCTCAGAGGGTCCTCACCATCGCTGGCAAGGCTTTTGAGCCCCAGCAAAAATTCCTAACTTGTGCAATCACTTACACTTTGTCTATCTGAAAATTTCCCCCCCATAGTTTTATTTGAATGTCACATTCCTTTCTCCTGCTCCTTAAACAAAAAAAAAATTGAAAAAAAAGTTCTTTAAGACTTTGACCTGCACACGGGTGGTGTTACCCTAGTAGCAGGAGGGTTATCTGTTTGTATGGGCCAGCATCCAAGCGGCTGACAGTGTTGAACAGTACACTTTTTTGGTGGATAGCCCTGCAGAAGAAATGGGGGTATACATTTATTAAGCTCTTGGTGGCCAGTGAGGACAGGTTTTTCCAGAGCACTGCCTGCTAGTATTAACAGCCAAGGGTAAAACTCGGTCTGCACAAACCAGGTGCTGGCAAAGTTGCTGTTTTGCACTTTTGAAAGAAGAAAGGCTGCCTTGCTTGGGAATAAACCTCACTGGTCCTCACAAAACCCCTCAGTGGCTGGGCTTTCGATCCTCATTGAGTATTCCATGCTCACCTACAATCAGCTCAGTTTCCCAGCACAAAACCTCGCTGCTGAATAACGCAGACAAGTGTAGAAATGGTTTCTTGCAGATGTGACCTCTGCAGGCATTTACAGAGACAGGGCCCTATCAGATGATCTTAAATTCAAATGAGGAAGACTCAGGCTGGACATGGGGAAAAGGGTCCCAAAACAAGAGCGATGATGCCCTGGCAGAGCCTGCATGGCTGAGGGGTTTTGAACGCAGCGATCTGCTGGAGTTGATCCCCACTAATTTTGTAGGATGAACTCTCTGACCACTGGAGAGCCTCTGAACCTTGTTATTCAACTGCACTATGATTTAGAAGAGGTGTACGAGCCCAGTGAGGGGAGTTCTGCCCTGCTGCTTGTACTCCAGCTACTCACAACCAGGACACCCTTGGGGGAAGGGAAATAGGCTCAGTTTGCAGACGTGGGGCCAAAGCACCAGGAAAACAAACGGTCCACGGACAGCTCTGCAGGGTGCAGCGGGACTGAAGCTGCCTGCAGGAAAGATCTTCCTGTCCAAGGTCTTTTCCAGGGGGAAAAGTCACTTTTC
The DNA here is from genome assembly GCA_035590275.1 of Ibycter americanus. NCBI lineage: Eukaryota > Metazoa > Chordata > Aves > Falconiformes > Falconidae > Ibycter > Ibycter americanus. The sequence continues at coordinate 38,971,517 of JAVJGI010000001.1, forward strand.
TAAGTGACAAGTGCTGGGACCACCCCACCAACTGGCCACCAGCGACCAGTAGCTGTGTGTAGCCACTATTGAGCTGGGCTAGCTGAGGTGATGATGTTGAGGTGAAAGGCTGTATATCCCATTACCCAGCCCCTAAGGTCATCTAGTCTTCTGTCTGCATTTTAACATGAGTGTGCCTGGACAAAGCAGGACATTTTTTTTTAATGAGAACTGCCAGAACTCTGATGTTCAAATGTAAAGGAGAGCTGTGGGAGGAAAAATAATAATAATAATAAAAAAAAAAACCAAAAAAAACCACGCAAGTTCTGGATATTCAAATGCTTTATTTT
>JAVJGI010000001.1:38971864-38990300 GCA_035590275.1 Ibycter americanus
CCCCCCCCCCCCCCCCCCCCCCCCCCCCCCCCCCCCCCCCCCCCCCCCCCCCCCCCCGCCCCCCCCCCCCCCGCGGTGGATTTGTTTCTGCCAAAAAAAAGTAATTCATTCCTCCTTCATTGTTTCCAGAGTCCTTTGCCATTTCAAGAGGTTCTCACACCCACACAGGAGTCTCTTATATAGCCAGGCAGCAGACTCTTTCTGCGTGACCCTTCGGCCGTTGTTGATTTATGAATTATTATTATTAATAGCATGCAGAAAAATTCCAAAACTTCAGGACTTTCCCTTCTTGCTCTTTCAGTACAAATCCAAGAGTCTCCACGGAGCTTCCCTCATGTGTTGCAAGAAGTCCAAGAACTTTTCCATGCTTAATAAGGAGAGTGGATTTAGGGAGGAATGACAAAGTGTGTGCCTCTCGTTATCCCTGTTTGTTATTGATTTATAAGCTGCTGTTCCCATGTGCTGAGCTCTTGAATGAGGATCGGATCAAAAGACCAGAGATGTGATCACCTATCATTCTGAGGTGATCAAGCAGTCTAGACTGAAATCCACTTCTGGATGACAAACAGTCGTAGGTTCAAGACTGAGCAGATCTTGAATTTCAGATAGCCCAAACAGAGGCATCCTGCTTTACTAAATTCATACCAGACCCACGTTTGGATCACCTCTCCCAGCTTGCTCCGAATATGCAGTTCCCTTGAAAGATAAACAGTCTGAACTTTCAAAAGAGTGTCCTCAAGCTGGCGTTTTAGAAGGATGAGCATTGTCAGCCAGACAAACATCTCTTGATGAAACTAACAGGTGTCCCGAGCAACCATGAAAAATCTGGATGGAAAAACACAGCAAAATTGTTAGCAGATCTTAGAGTGCTAGACATGATGGCCACGTCGATCGCCTTGTTTAAATTAGCAGTTGGGAAAGGGAGTGTCCATAAAGAGAACGCATGCCCTTGGATACATAAGGAATAGCTCATATCATCCACAAATATGGAGTGCAATGAGTTTGAAAGAAGAGGCGATATGCAGGAGTGGTATTTTCCTTGGATATAGTGCTAACCAGGTATGAGTGGCAAGAACAGAATGAGCCATATGTTACAAGGAGAAGTAAGGGGAGTCAGGAGATAACAAGACCAGCTCCGATCACCATAGTGGGTGAGTTTCTCTGTGCAACACATATGCACCTATGCAGATGCACCTGTAGGTGTATATGCATATATAAGCCTATGTTTACATTAACGGCAATGTCACGTAAAAAATACAGCCTGGGCTTTCATTACATGGAGCCAACAGAAGATATCAGAAGGGAGAGTCATTGTGAAAGCAAACAGAAACGAGTGAAGCGAAAGGGCAAGAAGCGGGATAACTGGTCAGAGGACTTGGCTGCAGCTGAGGCAGTAAGGAGCAGAGTGATATTAAGAAGCTGGGCTGCGCGTCAGACAGCAAAACGCTGTGAAGGTGAATTTTACTTACTGTGTTCAGGGTATACTGTTGCCGTCTGAGCTTAGGGTAGTAAGTAGAACTTAGATATCAAAGCCACTGGAGAGCCAGGGGTAGTTCTATGGCCAAAGTGCAGCTGGTCCCAAGAAGGAATGTTTAATGTGAGAGCCATTCGCCACTCTGCCTTTTGTGTAGAGGAGCTGAAAGCTTTCCTGCAGGGTACTTGGGTACCAAAGAACACAATGAGATGTCTCAGGTCCCCCTGTTAGGACCATCTATGGTTCTCCACCTTCAGCAGCACTCTGTTCATTATGGCTTTCTATGGAAAGTGATGCTTTGGGGGGAAAAAAGCATCTTTTCTTTCTGCTAGAGTATGAGGGAGGGGTGGATGTGTGGAAGAGGTGCTTTGGGCTGCAGTCAAGCACAGCACATCCAGAGGTGACAGAGAAGAGAAACCCCAGTCCTCCCTCTGTCCCTGCACTCTGGCTGTTCTCCTTCCATTCGTGCTCCTACTGTAGGCATCCCCCTTGCTGACATCAACGCCTAGAATGATCTCCCTGTCTTTTTTGTTTTGGTTTGGTTTGGGTTTTTTTGTTTTTTGTTTTTTGGGGTTTTTTTTGTTGCAGTGGGGCAAGATATATCTCTTCCTTGAAAATCTTCCTCAAAGCTAAGTCCTTCCAGCATCTGACACTGACCCCACTTCTCTCAGCCAAAGAACAAGTCAGGGGCTGGATGGCGGGTAAATGCTGGGTAGCGGGGGATAGGAAAATTGTAGGTTGCACTGGCTGTCACCCAGACTAGTGCTGGCCTAATCCAGCCAAACAGAAAAAAGTTCACAGGCTGGAAGAGGGATGTTCAAATAAAGCAAAACAGATCTGGAGCGGGAGGCACAACTGCCTTGGCTCTTCCTGGCTCTGCCAAAATCTTTGAGGGAATAAGTCCCCTTTTCTGTGGAGCAGTGGCCTCTTCTCTAAAGTGGAAATCATGTTCATCCTCTGCAGAGGCAGGATAAGCACAATCAAAGCCCCGCTGCAAACCAAGGGGGTGTGGTACTGGCTAAATCCTTTTCTGAATCAGGGTTTTTGTGCTGTTGCTGCTGTACAGCGAGGGAAAGGGGAGACACACTGATGCTTCTGTGCTCAGTTTTGTTCCCTTTACACGGAAACTGGGGAAGTGAAGCCAACCAAGGGGAGAAGGACCCGAATAGTCTGCCTTGAAGAGAAATGCTTCTGCCTCTTCTGTGCCTGCACTATGGAAAATCAACGACGGGAAAAATAGATATGAAAGATCCTCCTGTATCTGCTCTTTGGCTGTCTGGGCTGGAAAGCAGCATGATGGATTATATTAACGTTTCCTAGAAGTCCCCCCCTTTAACCTATCCTCCTCCTTCTGTTGCTTGACCTCTTTCACGCACCAAGCATGCAGCTGTCCACCCAAGACATGTCCCAGCTGTGGCTCCTCAGCCCAGCTCTGCTGAGCAGCCCTGCATCCTGCTGCAGAGCAAAGGCCACCTGAAGGCCACGGAAAGGACACAGCTTTCTTCCTTCAAAGCCAGTGTCTCCCTCCTGGCAGCCAGGATGAGCAGCTCTGGGATTTCGTTATCCATCGGTCGCTGTCCTTTCTCAGAGCAGGCATGATGAGGCATATTTGGAATATTGCGGCTCAGCACTGTTTGAAATGTCATCAGGAGGAGCAGATGCCTCTAGCGAGGGTGACTTCCAGTTTCTCCACAACCTCATTACTGAAAGATAGTGAGGGCCTCACAGATTGCAGACCTCGTGGCTGCAGTTCCAGGCTTACTCATAGAGACCTTGGAGCACTGGGGAAGTGTGCTGCTTTACACAGGATTTTTTTTCCTTTCTCCTCTCCTGCCTTTGGATTTGATACACCCTGTGCATCACGATGGTGAACTGAAGAAGGAGAAACCTTACCTGAGGAAGCAAAATTGCAGTAATTGCAATAATAATTGTCTGGAGGTCAACGGCATCATTTTCCCCAGACACACAGATTGAGATTTGGCATTCCATAGGAAAGCCAGCGTGGCTCCGTCAGGACATACCCCCACTCCACCACCACTCTCCCCCCACCAGGATCTGAACCTCTCTTTCACTTGATTCCTCTGTATCAGGGAAAAGGTTTGCTCTGTGCTTTCTGCAAGACCAGAAAGTTGGCAAACTCTCTGACAACACCTGTACCAGAGGGTCATCCCCAAAGAAAACGTGTCTCTCTGCTTGCTTTAATTGCCACCCGGGGTCTGACAGTGTGAGACCATTCACCCTACACACGTGCCTCACCCATCTGACATTTATTGCTGCCTACTGGAGGGGTTTTGCATTTTTCTTTGTAGTATCTGGTGCAGATTACTTTTAGTCGTCTTCCTCTTAAAAAACAGCTCTTCTCTCTTCCCCTGGCTGACACAGGGCTTGCCAATTTGGAGGACAATTAAACAAAACCACCCAAGTTTGTTTCCAGATGGATCATCCAAGGTTCGTGGAATCTCATTGAAGAGGCTTTTATTCAGGATTACATGTGCCTTAGTCTACATTAGCTCTATTAATTTTAATGCTTGATGAAATCCAGTCTTCATTTACACCTTCAGTTAAACTGAATTCATTTCCTCTCGTGTCTTTTTGTGCATATAGAAACCTGGTTTATTTACCGGCTTGAGATCAGCAGCTGTTCACATTTCCCCATGTGGCACTGCTGTTTCCCATAGTGAATGCCATTACCTTACCTCCACCATGTGTTCTATAAGTCGCATAAACATCCTCTTTTAAATGATCTAGCCTGTGGAAGAGCTCCCTGGCTAGGTGTAGCCTGTTTTGGTTTCTAAGTTTCTCACTGGTACTTACTACTTTCTGGAAATCCAAGACACTTGTTTTACCAAAAATATGCAAAGCTGAGTCCTGATGGAAGTAGCTCACTTATCATCACCACTAGCTGGAAATAGATCGGTAAGCCCGGGCACCTTGGATTTGTGCAAAAGATCCTGTGGAAAATAAATTCGTATTCGGGCTAACAAAAGAATTGGGGTAAAATGAGAACATACTGAAAAAACAGTACCAAATTTCAGAAAAAATATTCTGGGATTCACACTGTTAATTTTTGGTGAGTGGGGAGAGCAGCATATTTTGATATTATTTTTTTTTTAACTGGAAAATTCCAAGCAGAGAAGTTCAGCTAGCAAAACAGAGAGATAGCTTTCAATAATTGTATGAGCCTTTTAAAATTGTTAATATTATTTGAAATGTTAATTCCATTTTATTTTAAATGAAACAAATTCCATTCAGTTCCAATAAATGCTTTGTTTCCAAAAGAGACATATCATCGTTTATTGCTTGTCTGGCGATCTTATCTAGCGCAAATATCTCAGTGCTACACAAACATCGCAAAAGCCAGTGTCCTTACCCTGGAGGTCTCAACAGACCTTGGGACTTTGAGTCCTATTTCACTGACTTTCACAGACTCTTGCCATAGATAACTTGATGAAAGCTAGATAGCTTTATTTTTTGTAAATGAGGAAGTTGTGGAACTCAAAGAGATCAGGGTGGTATTAGGGTTGATAACACGGAGTAACGGGGATGAAACTGAGCTGAGGAAAATGCGATTATGAAGGCAAGCATTTCCCAAGTACCGGCAGCCTGTAGGACAGTCTTTTCAAAGGAAGATCTTGGAGGTGAGATATTCAAGGCTAGCTTGGGCAAGGCATCCAACACTTGCTTTGGAGCTATCTGGAGACTGAGGAATTGATTTGAGTACATTGAGGGTTGCTGACATTTAGCTGCTGAGAGTAGATTTTTCTGATCATTTAATGAAATGGTTTTTTATGAAACATTTTTCATTTTTTAAATTACATTTAATGAAAAGCGGGAACTGAGCTGAGGTCCCCCTGTGAGGGGCACCCCAGGAGCATCACAGTGCTTTGCTTCTGGAAATCCTGAAAGAGAAAGTGCCGTTGAATTGCAGGGGCAATGCCACCATTTTTTGTCAGCCTGGGCAGATGGCTTAGGATGTTTTCTGAATTTAAGAGGTAACAGCATGACAAGCACAGTGATCAGACAGCATTCATGGGCTTTTATCAGTTTTATAGAGCAACCTGAGGGTCTCGTAATGAGATTTACAGACCAATAACCTCCTTTTTATGATGAGCTTTAGTTATGAGCTTTACTCTTTCAATTCTTTCTATTCTTTCAATTGTGTGCTGGCACTGGTGTACCATCCCTTCTCTTCTGAGTAATTTCTCTTGCTTCTGATTCTTCCTGACTTCTAATTTTATTGCTCTGAGGTTCATTTGCTCCAGCCTCCTCTGCTCTCCCTGAGGTTCCCTGTGGACACCAGCACTTCCTTGCCCTGGTCAGTTCTTATCTGATTGCCTCATTGGGGAAATCTTCCAGACTGAAGACAGGTTGCCAGGGAATGTCTTTTCCATTTTTCCCTGGTGATGGTGTATTTCCACTGAAACCCAAGATCCCCTGTAGGCATCTGTTCCCAAGGGTATTAATTTCCCCTGTGATGCTCTGTAAGCTTTCCCACTCCCTTAAGTTAGCACTGAGATCAAACCTGAGCTGGATGTTCTTCCCCATGTATATCTGACACTCTTGCAATAAGTGAGTGGTGAAGATGCTTCTCCCAACACTGTTGCCGTCTTTCCTTGGTGTCATCAAGCTGCCCAGGCAGGTGACCATCCTCATCTTTGTTTCCTGATGTGACTTTGTGACTGGGTATTTGTATGTGATGAGCGCTTCTTTTGGGTGAGACACTGCAAACCTTGCATGAGCAGTTGACTTTCGTCAGATCATCCCTCTGTATTTTCTGCTCCTCGGCGAGGGTAGCAGAGTCCTTACTGAGCTGCAGTTGTTCCACCTACATCTTCAAGCCATGGGTTAGCTGGTGGAAACTGGAGACATCCCAGTCTTTAACCTACGGCTCCTGGTGTTGTGGAGCAGGCAGAGCTGCCTTTGGTAGGAGCAGGCAAGGAAATTGCTTAGATGTGCACGTATTTCTGACTAGTGGTGTCTCACTCCCACGAGCCTCCCCTCTGCCATCCCACCTTGGGGACCAGAGAGCGCCTCGGCACCCATCTCCTCTGTCTCACCTCTTCCCCATCCTGCTTTCCCTCTTCTCCCACCCCAGGAGCTGGCACGCCACGCAGCCCCATGGCACAAGCAGCCGGCAGCTGGGCTGCCTCCCCGCGTCCCCCCGGCACAGCTGCAACCACTGAGCGCATGCAAGACAGCTGGCTGGCTTCTCCTCCGCGTCCCCCCCCTTCCACCCTCCCTGGCTGCCCTTCCCGTTCCCTCGCCAGCCTGGCCGCCAGCCTCTCCCCCTAGGCCACCTCAAAACTGTGGTGGCCCAAGCCAAGGCTTGGAGGTGCCTCTTTATCCCGAGTCTTTGCAAGTGCGGCTGCAAAGCAGCATTCCTCCACCTCTCCTGTCCCATCCTGCTCTCAGCCGAGCGGGATGACGATGACACAGTAGGGCTCGGGTAGGTTTTTTGCTCTGTCTTGTCCTGCAGCCAACCTCTTTGACCTCTGGATGAACCCAATAAAAGAGAGTGTCTTTGGAGCACGCTCTTGCCAGTTTTACATCTGCGACCAGTTGCAATTTAAATTCCCTTTCTGTTTGGGAGAGGAAATGAGAGAGGAGCAAGGAAGAGTGATAGTTAAAATATAAAAAAAAAAAAAGAAAAAAAGGCTGGATGGGAAGAAACCAAAAACAAAGAGAACTGAGGCAAATCTTGTGGTTGGAAAGAACTCGGCAGAAAGCAGAATAAGTCCATGTTTCATGATATATTAATATCTTTCTTCTAAGAAAACAGTGGAAAAAAGTAACAGGGCCTTATCTTGAGCTCATTGCTACTTCACATGTAACCTCCCGGGGTCAGTGTCAGGGTGGGAATGTGCTGAACATCTCCCTGACACTCGCTGAAAACTTGTCGAAAGCCCTGGTTTGACAGGTAATCAAAGCTTAACCCAAAGGGCAGACCAGAGCTCAGGTCGCGTGTCCAGCGGCCATCATAAACATTAATATATCACCACTGGCTGAGCTGGTGGAGACTGAACTCATGAGTCTTGTTGCTTAAAGCCTCTCCTGCCTTCGACACGCAGCCAAGTCCCTTATCCCAAAATAGTAGCACCATCACACCAGCACCCAGAGAGGGACTGACTGGAGAGGGACGGAGAGGCAAATGCCATAAGATGCATTGCCCTGAGATGGGACAACTTTGACTCACTCATCATAAAATTGTTAAAGGATCAACAGCTCCTTTGCAGAGATACCGGGAAATGTTGCTCTGCCTCAATTTACTTTAATTTTGGTTTTGTTTATTTTCACTAAAACCAGGAAAAACTGCACTGAATGCAGTGGGCAGTCAGTGAGATCAGAGCTAGAAGTGCAGTGATTCAATCACTACTACCTGTATTTTCCAAATAACTCCTGCTGTTTGGTTGTTATGGTTGTACACGTAATCAGGCAAGAGGATCCTAACCTTGGAAACTGTTTTTCAGGGTGTTTTTTTTTTAATTCCACCACCACTGCAGCCACTTAATCTGTTTATATCTTAAGACCTGTGGGGAAAAGACTGTCCATCATTATGTATTAGTATTGATCTAACATATTAAAATCTCATTTTCAGCTAGAACTTCTTGGTGTTACCCTAATTTATGTAGTAACAGAGTAAAGCCCTGTGTAATAACAGCAAGGCAGGCAACAGAGCTCTGAATGTCCATTCACTGCGAAATTCCAACATTTTTCTTTAAAAAACCTTTGTTTCCAAATGAAATAAAAAAAAAGTGGTATGTCATTTTTCGCTCTGAAAATATTTCACTGGGGAGGAAAAAAAAAAATCAAAACACTTTCACCTGACTTTTGGGTTGCTTGCTTTTCAGAATTTTGGTAGATAAACAGAGCAGAGACCCTCTAGGGTGGGCAGTGTAATGCCTCAAAGGTCTCCAAGGGGAAAACCTCACCTGGAGGCAGAGATCCCTCCCATTGCTATAGGGAGCTCAGTGCTCTCAAGAGGCTCCAGGATCTCAGCAGCATGTCCTGGAGGCTGGAAATCTTGGGTTCTGGAGCATCAGGACAGTTTAAATAGCCCAGTGGAGCTTCTCCAGGTTTTGCAGGCTCTGCCATCTGGCCAACCACGAGCTGGACAGCTAAGAAATCAGGTGGGAAACCTTCTCCCAGTGTTTCAACAGCAGCTGGTCTGAATATTCATCACTTTGAAATACATGCACTGCAGAAAAATGGCTGTTCTCTGATTAAACTATTTCACCTGAAAATCCAAAAATAGTTAGAGCAAACAAAATTTATTGAGCCCACCCCCTTTTTTTTTTTCTTTCTTTCTTTTTTCTTTTCTTTCTTGAGGGAAGTCTAAGCAGCGAGAAAAGCAAGGTAGTTTTCACAAGATTGAGGCATGGCCAGGACATGGCAGAGACCAACACAAAGGACACACCAGTTTCCAGCCCCTGTTTTAAAAACAGCAAAGCAGCAGCAAGAAGGAAAGAAGGAAGGAAAGAAAGAAAAGAAAGAACGGAAGAAAGAAAGGGGAGAGAACGCAGTGGCATTCTCTTTTCCATTCTCTCTTCCCATCAAACATGCAAATGGTTTCTGTATCCATCGAAGGGCTTTGCTGACTATTAGCTCAGCTGCAGGACGTTCAAGTGGAAAGCTGCAGAGCTGAGAATTGCCAGCAGCTTCTCCCAACCCCATTAACTTGTTACTCACACAGTCTGTCAGAAAAGTGGCTGGAAGGTTTTGGGGTTTTTTTCCATTCTGAAAGATCACACAGAACAATCATTTGCCACAGCTGAAATGCAGCTACCTCTGGAGAGGCATGTGGTAGCAATCTCCCATCAGGTGCAGGTGGTTGTCGATCTGGGGAAGTAAGGTGGAATAATTACTCCAGCTGATGCATGAGAGAGTTTAGAAAAGATGGAATTTGGACATTAAGCAGGTTTCTTCACACTGGCTGTACACAGAGGTGTTCTGTCTTCCCCTACAGAGCTCTCCTTGAGTCTACTTTCTGTAGTAGCCTATCCTCCCATGGCATCCCAGGCTGCCCAGAGAGGCTGTGCATTCAAACACGCCTGGACGCAACTCTGTGCAGCCGGCTCGAGGGGAACCTGCTTTAGCAGCGGTTGGGCTGGGTGATCTCCGGAGCTCCCTTCCAACCCCAGCCATGCTGCAATTCTGTGATCCCAAGGACAACAGCTTGGCCATTTGCAGAAATGCCATTGGGACTGGCTTCAACACCCCTACATAGATCTCCTGGTGGCAAACTTAGGTGTGCTCCATACTTTGAGAATCTCTGGGATGTAATTGCTCTCACTCCAGAAGGGCCTCCAGCTGTCCCACACATCCCAGTTTTCTGCGTGGCAGATGTCACTGATGATCTAGGAAAACCGCTACGTCCTGTGGTCACAGAAACCTCAGAACAGAGTATAAATGTTTTGCCTGAGCCCTGCCTGACAGGCAAAACGGTGAAGTAGGAGAACAGTAGATTTAACTAAAGCAGCTAAGGAACAGTGAAGCAATGGGGAACATGAGGAGGAGGACAGCGTAATGAGGGTAAACCAAAACTCACTAGAATTAACGATAAAAAATTAAGATTAGGAAATAGATTTAAAAGAGCAAAGACTGCTGGTTTGCTTGGCTTCACATTTACTCTGTGCAAAGCACATTTATCAGGACGGCTAGGTGCAGATTACTGATTTTCCCAAGATGTGATGTGTTTGGATCCTGATTAAGAAACATGTACTTTCTATTGCAACTGGTCTTAATTCTCCCCTTATCTAGTGGCCACCATAGCCCTTCCTGATTTCATTCTATCCTGCTTATATCCAAGTTTGGAGTGGGAGAACTGTTGCTTCAGAGAAAAAAGGCCCCTCACCTGTTGGTTCTTATCCTCTACCAGCTAATGCCAGACATTTCCGAAGAAGGGGAGGAAAATCACGCTGCACTACTGGTCTTTACTCTGCTACAACTCTGCCTTAGATGGAAGAGCTGGGATACAGCAAGGCTATCCCATAATCCAGAGGTTAAAAGTTATTCAGTCTATCAATCTGCATATTTATAAGGCTCTTGGTATAAATACACAAGAAAAGTTGGATGACCTTAAGTCCAGGAGTAATAGAAATAGAATGAAATCTAATAGTACAAAGTCCAGCACTTAGAGACTGGTAACAAGAATAGCTGCTTTAAGCTGTGGACTCATCCCCTGGAAACAATAAAGTTGCAGGAGAAAGATGTGATGTGTGTGTTCATCATAGCACTAACAGGCACTGTGGGTGTGATGCAGTTATGGAAAAGCAGAATGCAACACTACACAGGACACAGTGCAAAATAATACACAAAAAAATAGTACACAGTACAAAAGGTATTTACAGTGAAGTTAGTGAAGTGCTAATAGCATGGGAGAAGATGTCCTTTGGCATCCCATGGGCTGTTCTTGTGCTGAATGTCCAAAAAAGGTGAATTTGAACTGGAGCAGACATAGTAAAGGGCTCCTGTGGTGATCAGGTGGACAGAAAACCAATCAGATGGGAGGAGACTGGGAGAGTTTGGTATGTTCAGCCTAGCACAAAGAGGCATTGCTCTCTATAAATACATTGGGGAGGTAAAAATCATGGAGAGAGAAATGCTATTTAAGTTAAAGGACAGTACTGGAACAAGAACGAATGGGTATAAACAAGCTGTGAACAAATTTAGTCTGGAAATTTATATATGGTTTCTAAAACTCTCATCATCTTGGATATCTATTCTTACTACATCCTTCTCCCTGGCTTTGGCCACTATGAAATTCCTCTGCTGTTGCTACAAGGTCACTTCCCTGGCCTGTCTCTGTGCATTTTCCCCCCACTATTTCTTTTTCTATTGCATCAGTTGTGTTGCTCAATTTATTTGCTCATAGTCTCAAAGCTCTTCCTTCTAACCCTCCTGTTGCTTCCAGCATAGCACCACAGTCAAATCCTCACTCTGTTTTTTCCCCAGCTTTTGAGCTGCGTCATCACCACCTGCTAAATTTTCAACGTGCCTGGGAGGCAAGCTTCCCAATCGCCTGGAAAGAGGGAAAAGGCCACAAATCGTGGCTCAAGATGTTCAGCTTAGTCATAAAGAAAAAGCTTTTTTTTCACTCAGGAGACAGAGCAGCACCGGGAGATTTCCTCAGAAAGGTGAGAATGGTGGTGGCATCTCCATCCTCAGGTGTTTCCAAGACTTGACTAAACAGTCTCAGCTAACCTGTAGCGTCGGCAAACACCCTGCTTCAAGCATAGGCTGGGCTAGATTATCTCCAGACCCCTTCCAACTGATATTTCAATGCTGCTATGAAATCAAAGGGATCTGGGTGAGTTCTGCCCATGGGCCAATTCTCTTCATGTCGTCACCAGCCCAAGAAAAGTAACTGTGTTGTAACCAGGCTTTCTGAGTCAGTTACAGCACAACCAGGGGGCTGGTTGTGAAACAGCTGTGTCATCTCTGGGCTTGTCCTGTGATTGAGCAAAGATCACACAGGTTTTAGCCTCTTGGTCATCGACAAAATGTGTTATAAAAAGTGCTGAATTTCAGCCTGGCTTGGAGACATCAGTGAGATGATCACAGAGCCTTTGGTGTAAGAGTTACCATGCCTGAGATGAGCCAGTAACATGCGATCTTACAGAAAAGCACGAAGGAGAAACCAGAAGGTGGATGGAGAAATACTCACCAAGAGAGTTGCATTAAAAAAATCCTCTTTCAAGGTTAAGCTGGCAGAGATCACAGAAGGTCTCTTAGACTGAGGGTCTGGAGGTAGAGCAGTAATGTCTCTACTAAACTAAACAGGCTGGGATGTAGATTTGAGCACCAGCCTGGTCATCCAGACTGTTTAGTTGTCAGGACATTTCCTGGCATGGTTTTGGCCCTTGCCAGTGACACTGTCCCAGGCAATGCCCAAGAGATGTGTTGAGGACCCTTCCCATCCCGCAGCCTGAGGGAGTGGAAAGCACTTTGACATGACCACAGGGGCTGGGTTGTGCCACTTTCCCTCAGGATCAGAGAATGGCCTCTGGGACTATGTAGCAGGAGAGATACAGCCTTTAATATGGTGCCCATTAGGGCCAATTATGTTCCCTTAATCCATAACTCAGGTAAAGCCCATTAATATAGTCAAGTAATATCTTTTCTATTAATATCTTGAGCTAGGCTTCTTATGTGTTAGCTTTCTACCGTAACATCTTCAAGAATTTTTTTTTTTTTTTAACTAGTAAATTCGGAGCCCATTAAAAGCAGAGGATTTACAGCCCCTGGATGTCTGAAGTCCAGAGATGTCAGAGCAGGAGCACAAGGGAGTACCTCTTCTCTTGCTGCTCTTGTATTTCTGGTCTTCCCTGCAAGAACTGTTCCAGGTCATAGGGATTTATTTCTTGCCCTTCTTTAACAGCAGTGCCTGAGACTGCTATTGAAATCAGAGTCCATGTTGCCAGGCACATGTAGAATAGCAGAAAAGACTCTCACCTAATGGCTTCCCATCCGTATGGAAAGGGGGAGAAAGCCACAGCCAACTCATTGCCGTTCAGTGGCAGAGCCAGACCAGTTCCCTGTTCTCCTGAGGGAGGGTTTGCTGTCTAAGGCCCATCTCCGCTGCACAAATTGACATCTAATTCATCGATGCACCAATATGTTAGATGTGCAGCTCATCGATGCTCAACAAAGAACCTGACAGTTAAAAAAAGAGCAGCCTGTGTGAAACCCTAAGGGCATTTGGCTTCCAAAGATCAGTGGGTGCAGTGCTCCATTTCATACCATATCCATATCTCCACACATGGACCTCTTGCTTTTTCCAGTCCTAGTGATCAAAGGATCCACCCTAGGCAAAATGATAGAATCACAGAATTGTTTAGGTTGGAAAAGACCCTTAAGATCATCAAGTCCAGCCATTAACCCTTCACTGCCAAGTCCACCACTAAACCATGTCCCTAAGAGCCACATCTACACCTCTTTTAAATCTCTTCAGGGATGGCGACTCCACCACCTCCCTGGGAAGCCAGTTCCAGTGCTTGGCATCCTTTTTGGTGAAGAATTTTTTCCTAATACCCAGTCTAAACTTCCCCTGGCACAAATTGAGGCCGTTTCCTCTTGCTGTGTCGCTTGTTCCTTGAGAGAAGAGACCAACGCCACATCACTACGACCTCCTTTCAGGCAGTTGCAGAGAGCAATCTGGTCCCCCCCAGCCTCCTTCTCTCCAGGCTGACCCCCCCAGTGCCACCAGCTGCTCCTCATAGGACTTGTTCTCTAGACCCTACACGAGCTTTGTGAACGGCTCATTCTTCTGACCCTGAGGTCACCTAGGATTATACTCATCAACATTGGGCAATAAGATGTGTCAAGCGTTTAGCAGTCTGTAACTCTCTGGACTTTCTGCAGCTTTCGTTTTACAGGTGGAAATGGGAGATGAGTAACTGTTGATCTCCCTCTGAAATACAGATCAGGTCATGTACCTCCCAGTAGCTGCTCATTTTCTGGAACTGATCCTGACCCTCTTACCCCCTCCCTTTCCAGCTCTGGCCATCAGCACAAGGCTTCATCACTCATGGTTTGGGTGTGTAGCTGATGGGGCTGTGTTTCCACTAAACACCACCCAGACAGCTTGCTAAGTCACCAACTAAATGGTCTGCATTGATGAGCTGCCTTCCAAAGCCGGCAGTTAATCACCCACAGCAAGCAAATGGCTGAGCTGGCTAGAAAGAAGAGATAGAGAAAAAGATGTAAGATATAAGAGAAAGATGCAGTAAGGACAGGAGAGGGAGTAAGAAACAGAAGACACAGAAAATAGAAAAAGAAGAGAAGGAGACCATCCCCAGGGTCCACCCTGCGATGCTCATCGACTCCAACCTTATCTCCCCAGCTCAAAACAGTGTCGCAGAGTTCAACCAATGTGACAAGTGTCAGTTGGAGCTGTTGTCCTCAGCATCAGTGCTATAATTAACTGGGGAAATATGAGTTTCACAGGTTCTCAGACATGATCTTAGCTTGCTGTGAAAATGAACCAATCATGATGTGCCCGCTTGCGTACGCCTTCCCCTTTGCCCCTTCCCCCCCCCCCCCCCCAAGCCCCATTCCAGACCCCCACAAGAACAACAGCAGCTGTGTTGGTATTTATATTCACTCCAGCCTGAAAAATCGCTGCCAACGCAGAGCCAGGCCCTGTCTTTGCACAGACAGCTGCCAAGTGCTGATGCTTGCAGCTCCCACAACCGCCCCCTTTGGTTTCATGGGCTCCAAACCCAGGTCCCACCAGTTTTCCTCCGCTGATGGAGGATGATGATTGTGCAGACCCAGCAGATCCTACCTATGGCCCATGGATTGGGTTTGGTGTGCTGGAAAAACTACTGAGCCCGCAACCTGGGCTGATGCTCACCTTTCCTTAGACCTGTGGTTAGAGTGGATCACAGAGGAGACAGTTTGTCCCTCTTGCCCACCCACATAAGCAAAGCATGAGAGCCAGTGTTAAGCACTTGGTGCTTATTGCTTTATACGATGGGTGCGCACAGACTCCTTGGGTCATTTCGCAGGTGAGCTGTTTAAGCAGAGAACTGAATATATACCCATTACACGAGGGTATATATGTTACTACCTGAACTATCTCCATTCTCCATAGGAGACAAAAAAAAAAAAGAAAAAGCTGTGAACAGACTTTTGCAGAGCTGCTTACAAGATGTTACATGGAGCTAGCATCTGTGCCAAGACATTTACTCCCTCTTTATAGATTTCCAGACATTTTCTGGTGTGCCTAACAGGGATATATGCCACAAATATATATTTATTTATTTATTTATTTATTTATTTAAGAGGTCTACAATAACCTGAAGTGAAAACTAGATCACTAGAAGCTAGTAAGATAAATTGTTAATTAGGCCTTATAACCACACCAGGGAGTGAATAAGAAAGATGGTTAAAAGCAGCTGTTGATACAATAACATGATCACATATAACAACCTCACCACCCTGGAGTTATTCCTCACCCTGTCTTCAATACCATCAAGGTCCTCTCTGCCCATACAAATTAAGTTTCCCTCCCTTCCTGGGCAGCTCCAGCCAGCTTAGCCCATTGCTGCTCCAGATCTCTCTGCTCCTGCTGTCCTGTTCTGCACCAGCCAGGAGATTCTGAGTAGAGACCTGCAAGTATCCCGGCAGGGTGCTGTGGGCTGCTTTATGGCAAGGACAGCAAGCTACAATAGGATTTCTCCCCCAAAGAAGGAAATGAATAAGGAATTAAAAAGAGATTATATTATTAAAAAAAAAAAAAAAAAAAAGATTGACAAGAAGTCTCATTGTATTTGCAAGACTGACCACAGGTAGCAGGACCAAGTGCACCCAGGCATGCTAAGCAAGCCAGTGTCCCCTTTATTTGGATGTCTGATCCATGTTTTGGGGACGCAGACTCCTAGGTGGTATCAGTCTTGAGTGGTGGGGCTGCCAGCCTTCCTTTGGGAAACATGGGAATGAGAGTCCGTTAGACCTCTGCCCCCTTGTGACAATGACTGCCCTTACTATTTTGATGTCAACCAAGGACAAAACCTCAGCCCTGTAATGGCCAGGGCACATGATGTCATGTCTCGCTGAATGCACCCGGGCAGTTGTCCTCAGGAGGAGTCAAGCCGGTCTCATCACCAACAACAAAGCTGCCCTACAAAAACTGGGGGCATGTACGTGACAAACCTGCCGTGCTGTCCCCTTCCTTTCTTCCATACCAGTCATGTTTGCGCAAAGCTGGGGCAGCAGTAGGGTGGGAAGCTAACAGTTATTATTTTTTTAATGAATTTTTGGCAGATAGAAACCCCTGTTAATCACAGCTCCCTGCTTCAGCCTTGTTTACTTGCTGTGACTTCAGAAACACAGGGAGCAGGAGCCAGCACTTCTCACCCAGGTCCTGCGGACAGGCTCATCAGCAGGGATAGCTGATATGGGAGCCTGCTCTGCCCCAGCGTAGAGTTGAAACTCAATGACTCCATTAGCTGAAGAACAGCAAGGCTACAAAGTCTTGTTTGCATCCTTAAAATCCTACTGGTGGATCAGGCAGGGCTGAGTCAAGAGCCAAAGGGGAAACTGCAGTCAATACGCTGTAAAACCTACAAGAGAGCGCTTCAGCTTAACAGAGGCCAACGGAGAGAAGAAGAGGGCTTGGAGGCACAGCACGACTCACGCAGTGTTACACAGAAGTTCAAGGGTAGAGCTGGGAGCAGAATCAAAGGTTTGCACGCCCTAGCACAGGGCTTTATCCATTAGGCAACGTTGCCCAGCTGTGGTTGTCACTCGGTGGGTGGAAATGCACTTTATTAACAGTCTTGGAATCACTGGCCTGGCAGAGCAGCAGGCTAAAATTTGTCTTCCAGATACCAAGTCACCCTCTCGCTCTCCTTCTTTCCCTAAACCTCCCCTGCAATTTCTGTTATGCAAAAAAGCTCGCTCCAGTCTGTCTCCCCTGGCATCATGAAGCATTACTGGACTTTTGCACATGACCTGTGAAATGTGGCTCCATGTTGCCTATATTTTACGTTTTACCTGTGTCCTCTAAAGCATTTTAGGAGGTTTTGAGATAACAGAGCTCCAACATTTAAGAAAACTATGCTTTATATACAAAGATGATTCACAACTGTCCGTAAAGTACAGAGGAAAAAAGAGAAGAAAAGGGAAGAATGTTTTTTAGCCCAAAGTGCCCTTTTTTTCAACATCAATACTTGACCTGGAAAATGGTCAATTTTGACACCTTCTTATTGGCAGACAAAAAAAAAAATCAGAACAAATATTTTGACCTGGTTCAAATGGCATAAATTAACTTCTGTTTACCAACTTTAAAAATGTTCCTATCAAATTTGGAAAGGTCACAGTCAGGATGAAACGGCTCAGTTTTTAAAAGAACAGATAATTTTTATTGTGCTTTGCAGGAAAGTTTGGGCACAAAATAATTTTGTGTTTGTTTGTGTGTTCTTCCACTTCAGAACAAAACCATATTTCAGAGTCATGGCATTTCCTACCAAATAAAACCCAGCGGTTCCCACACAGCCATCCTGTTCAGGAAAGACAAGAAAGGGTTTGTTGAGTCATTGGCAGGAACAGGAGTTGTCCAGAAAAATACTGAGCCAGGAGAAGGTTTGAAGTAGCTTTTAACTCCAGTCCCAGAGGTCAGGTCAGAGCTGAATTGTCCTGTAATAGTGAGCTGCACTAAGAGCATCCCAAAGCTTGAGCGAGAGCCTCACCATTACCCACCCCCAAAAGGCTGTACCATAAAAGATAGCTTCCCTGCTATCTGGTTTGGGTAGAGCCTTCCTGTAGATGCTCTTGCAGCAGTTGGAAAGGGGCTGAGGTTGCCCTCAGCACCTTGTCTGCACTCTCTCCAGCAGCTTAGCCTCTCCAGCCGTGCATATTCCCTGCTTTGTTTTCTTTGGCCTTAGCGTTTTGAAGCTTCACGGTGATGAAAAAAGATGCAGAGCAATCCCTCCTCCCCCTACCACTGTCATCACTCCTGTTTACTATGTGACTACACAGCTGACTTGGATGCCCAGCGTCACACTCAGGTAAAGTGAAGCTCATGCTGATACCAGCTCTCATTTCCCACACCGGTTTGCCCCGCAGCCACTTGCTGCCTCCAGCCCCTCTGCAGAGACAATTATCTCCACTAGTTTTGGCAATCTTCACTGAAATGTGAGTTCAACCTGTGCTCTCCAACATGGTCTTAAGACCTTGTTTGGCAAATAACTATTAACACCTCTTGAAAACAGTACAAATAATTTTAAAAAACAAACAAACAAACAAACAAAAAACCATATAGACTGCAGTAATTGTGGATTTGGGCTTACATGGTATGCTAAAGCCTGAAAGGAAGGTGTAGAGGAACTGTAGAGGGTTAATTAACATTGATAATATATGGTTGTGGGCTTGCTTCAGGGGAGGTGGGTTGGCTGACGTGGATAATGTACAGCTGTGGCTTGTTCCTGCTAAGTAGCTAAATAGCACTGAGGAGGCTGG
>JAVJGI010000001.1:38990400-39114038 GCA_035590275.1 Ibycter americanus
AGAATGCAGTAGAGGAATATGTGTATGAGTTCAGGGACAAGTTGTCTGGACTGTATGAGAAGTTTGTTTGTAAAAAGATTGTGATGATTGTTAAATACACAAGGCATGAAATGTTAAGAAGAAAAAGGGGGGAATTGTAGAGGGTTAATTAACATTGATAATACACAGTTGTGGGCTTGCTTCAGGGGCAGTGGGTTGGGTGATGTGGATAATGTACAGCTGTGGCTTGTTCCACCTAAGTAGCTAAATAGCACTGAGGAGCCTGGAAGAGAGGGAGCACCAGGTGAAGAGAGGCAGTGGATGAAGAGGAGCCCTGGATGTAGGAGAGAGAGAAGGAGAGCCCCCTGGGAGAAGCAGAGAGAAGAAGGGGGCCCAGATGAGGAGAGGCTGGCTGGAGAAGGAGCCAAGAGAAGGAAGAATCCAGCTGCAGCAGAGGCAAGAAACAGGGTGGACTGGTCTGAAGAGGAAGAAGAAACAGCATGGACAGTAGGTGAACTTTTGGAGCCTTGTGTGGGACTGATGGTGGTGCAGCCCAAGGCATGAGAGGGCTGGTGTGGGACAGCGGTAAAAGCCTTGTTGCAGCCGGCTAGTTTTGATTGTTCTGCGACAGGAAGGTAGTTTTCTGTCTGCTGTGCTGATAACTACTTCAATCTCAAGTTCAGGAGCATTGAGAGAGCTAGATGTGTAACTTCATCTTGCCCTTGAAACCTAAACAGGAAGGATCAAAAACTGGTTTTCACACCCATGACTCATTGACCAGCCTAGCTCAACTAGTAAAGGCACAAAAATCTATTTTCAGCTGGTCTAGGTCAGCTATAAACACTTATTCCAGATAGCACTGGATGAGAAAGGCAGTTGGTACGTATCCCCCTGAGGCATCCTAGCCTTGGCTATCCTCTGGGAGATGTGCTGTTGACACCGTTCCCTCTCAGTGCCGCAGAACAATCCTCGATTTTCACAGATCCCTAAGGCGCATGCCCTCAAACAGCACTCACCAGATCCTGACCCAGGTCACAAATCCTCAAGTTCCAGAGTAACGTAAAATACACATCATAAAGAGATGTGTCCCTGGCCTCAGCTCACTCTCAGCTTTGCTTCTGTTTTCTTGAGCCTAGCCTGCCTGATTTTCTCCAGTAGTTCAATCATATTTATTAGGAATTTATAGTTCTCTGTAGGGTTTTTATATTTAGCTGCCTACGCTGGAAAACCGCATTTTTATAGATGTTGGATACCACACCTTTCTCTGTGGCTCCTCAAGGCTGGGTTTTTTTTCCTTTTTGTGCTTTATATTCAATTTCTGTAGCTTAGTCCCATTTTGTCTCTGTCATTTGTTCCCATCCACAAATACTGTAAATCGCTTATCAACAAAGCAAACACTGGGTCATGTTTAAATGGCTGCAGTTCATCTGGGATTGGATCTTCTTTGGCTATCGCAGCTGCTTGGCTCCATGACTGACACAGAGAAGTAGGAAAAAGAACAACTTTATAGCATTTGCAAAAGTCCAGCTGTGCCACTTAGTTTTGTTGAAGCAGAGACGTGAAGCCTCCCGTCACAGCCCTTAATGTACACACTCACAAGGCTTGGTCTGCTACATCTGCTGGTGGGCTTTCTTCTAGGCTGGTCAGGGTCAACGCTCTTCCCAAAGTTATTGGTCCGAACCCAGAGTAAGCCACTGCTAGTCAATCATTATCTCAATTACACAGTTACTGAAAGCCTGATTCTTCATGAGCAAACAGTGGTAGGAGAGGCCAAGACCTTGGTGACCTTGCTGTTTGCCTGGCAGCAGGCGAATGGGACGGCAAAGCGCACCCATAGCCCTGCGCCAAGGGCACCAAAGCTGTAAACCTGAGAGAGAAAAATCCCATTGGTCTGTCCTTTCCTTAAGGACTCGCTACAAATACAAATAAAAAGGAATGACAATGATGTCATCCTGAGCAGAAGTTCAGTCTGTGTAGACCCTTTCAAGCGATTGAAGAGGTTAGTATCATTCACTGTCTAGGCGAGAGAGCTTGAGACAGCCTACCTCAAGGCTTTGAAGAAGGTCTCTACTGTAAAACCCAACAGTATATGCAATTTATTTTCTCGGAGGATGAATTTAAAAGGTCAGTGCAAAGGCAGCTTCAAGCCAGAAATATCCTTTATCTCCTTCTGTATGTCTACCTGTTCCACAGATCCTTCTAGGACCCCAAAACAACAGCAAAACTCTACAAAAAGCTTTTCTGGGTTGTCTTTTTTTCCTGGTTTCTCCAACAGAGATTTTGCATTTGAATGGTTTGATGGTTTGGATGGTGCTACAGGCTTCTTGGTGGTGGGGAGAAAATGTAGGCAGGGAGTCCAGGCTAGATCAGTTGTACAAAAGGCAGAAGTCCATGTCTTTCACCAGCATTAAGCTTTCACACTTGCTTGGTATGGGTAAGATCACAGCAAAGCTAAAAACAGAAAAACAAAAGTATGGGGGACCAACACCTCCCCACCCCCCTGCCCCAGAGGCTGGCAGAGTGAGAGAGGACTGGAGGTGCCTAGATACAAAACATGCTAAGGATTAAACAAGAAAACTGGAAGGCAGCTGGTTTTTTGCAGTCCCACCACTATATCTTTTTGTGAAGTCTTTTTTACTGTTGTTACTTATTTGTATATACAAAATTTCTGCCAAGATAAGGAGCTGGCAGGGTGGATATTAGAAATCTATGTGGTTCCAGGATGGAGCTTGGCACTTTGGTGACCGGGTCTGTATGACTACATACAGACACGCTTGTACTAATCGCAGACTAATTAAGATTGGAAGGTGTTTCTGGTATTTCTGGAGGTCTCTGGTCACACTCCTAACTCAAAGTTGGTCTAGCTTTGAAGTCAGATCCAAACTCAAGATCAGTTCAAAAGACAGGCTTTTTCCCATTCTGCATTTCCAAAAGAGCAGCCTTGTTGGTAAACCATTCAATAGAACTACCAAACTGTTGTTCGCACTCTGGAGAAACAGAAAAGCAGATATTTTAGGAGACTGAAGGTCACGCTACCACCTTTTTACACAGAGGGAGGCTAGGGCTTGGGAGGATGAAATGGTGTTCTCAAGGCTATGCCTGGATCTCAGTGGAGCTTGGAAATAAATCAGGGTGATCTGAGAAAAAAGCTGCATGCTTACTGCTAGTAATTTAAATCCATATCTATTCTGCCACTATCCAGCTCCCCTTTTTCTGCCCAAGCCAATACAATTATTCACAAGAGGAAAAACAGCTCAAGTAAAGCTACTGAGAAAGTGACATTTGGCTCTGAGTAGCCAGAAAACAAATGAGGCTGCTCCACAGATACAACTTGGTGCAGGAAATCTTAACACTGGCAACAGCCAGCCCGCAGCTACCCGACAGCAACGGAGTAACTGCTCTGTGCTGGAAGCTTTCAGGCATGACCTATCTAATAATGCATCACTTCTTTTTATTAAGAATCTGGAACCTAGTAAAGACTTCATGTTCCCTTAATGGTCTTGCCCTAAATTAAAGAAACCACCAACAGCTCATTAATACCTCATTAGAAGGTGTGAATACAAGATATAAAGGGAGGGCACTGTAAAGCAACCTTTAGGAAAAAGAATTGAAAAATCAAACTCCTCCCAGGTAATCTTCCTTACCAATTTATCAGTAAAGGCCAGACCTCATCACTTTTGGCTTGTGTACACTAGCTCCTTTATTTACTGTGAGTCAGACTGTAGAAATCATATTTATTCTGTAGTTCTGGCACAATGGCAGATACCAGGGTTAGGAAATAATATCAGCCAAATTTCAGGATTTCTAGTTCATGGGAAATTTTGGCATTTGGAAATTTGCTTTTATTCTGACTAAGAAAATAAAATTCTTTCCTTCATTATTGCCTATGACTGGAAATTCTGACTAAAAAACATTACTTTGGAAATATTGACCTGTGGACTATTGTTCACATTAGTGAAAATCTGCAGCATTTGTAAGGCAGATTTTTTTAAAATAGTAGTAGTAGATCTCCTTCAGATGTGCTATTCAGCTTCTTTATTGCTCAGAACTATTTTTCTTATGAAAACAGAAAACAAACGTGGATTTTGAACACATGGGCTGAATGCAAACATGCTTGTAAAAGCAACAGCAAGAGGGGAAAACAATAGGAGCAGCTGTTACTGTTCAGCTGATGGATCGTTCCTATTAGCAGCTTCCAAGAAAAAGGGTTCCACCAGCTATCGCTGGTATGGTGACTCCTTGGTGTCTTCCATTTGCTGGCTGTAAGGAACAGATTGGTCCACTACATGGCAAGATAGCAGGGAAGATTTCATCTCCAATTCCTAGAGCAAGAAATGAGAACATGGCATTGAAAAAGTGCCCGAATTTCAGATTTAAGATTAATTTCAGAAAAAGTCTGGCACCTAAGCACAGAATTCACAGTATATACAATCCTATGAGTCATCCATGAGAGCAAAACCAGTGTAAAGTCATCTACAGCAAGAGGAACCCAATGGGAGGTTGAAGCTGTATTTGCAAAATGATGCATTAAAAATTTTGAAAAACAGGTCACTTCCTTATATCTTAACCAGAAGGCTCTTAGTCAAAGCTTCTAGTGGTGGCATAGTTAAGTAAAGATCCTTATCTTCATATAGAACACAGGACAAGACACAAAGATGAGACAACACTGATGCCATATTTTTGACCAAACCAGATATTTAACTTCTGTGGTAGTTTTTTTTTAAATGCCTCAATATCCATGGGGGAAAATGGATTTTCTAGCACATAACTCATCTCCTCATAAAATAGATATTCCTGTTTGGTCAGATGACTCAAACCCTCACATCCTTGTCAAGAAAGCTTGAGATGACTGGACTGTGTGTGTCTATGCTGCGGTTATCTAAAGGAAATCAATCTCATCAAACTGCAGGGGTAAGATTCACATTCAAATTAAAAACAACATATATGAGGGCTCAATGCCACCTCTGTGCTGCAAACATTTCCATTTAGTCAGACAAAAAAAAAACCAACAAGCAGTTTTAAAGATGGGAGATAAATCTAAAAATGGGTATTTTGATGTGAAGAAACTAACTTGCTTTAAATGATAAGGTGGATGCTGGGAGAGACTGATCCTTGATGAAGAGTGAGGCAGCCCATCCCATTGGAGGATGGTTGCAATCACCTCCCCCCATCCTTTCATCAGTGGAATGAAGTGGTAAAATGGCTCCTTCTCGCAATGGAAAAAGAGGAGTGAAGGATGACCAGGCCTGCTGGCTGCCACACCGCACCCCACACACCTTCAGGGGTCCTCGAGACAATATCAACCAAAACTCCGACCACAAAGAGGCTGAGGACAAACTCTGCCACCTTGTATGCCTGAATATACTCACCCAGATCAGCATACCGATATCCAGAGATGCTGAAAAATGCAGAGGAAGGCATTCACCTAGGGAAAAGTCACCCCAAAACCAAGCGAGCAGCTTGGGACCCATCCAGCTACCAGAACCATGCTGTTTGCGACCCTCTGTTAAAACCTTGTCAGCAGTAGTGCTTCTCAGCTAGCGTGGGAAGGCCATGATCTAAAGCCTGTTGAAGTTAGTAAAAAGACTCCCGTTGACCTCAACGGGCTCAGTTTTATCCTCTGAGCCCAGGAGGACTCCAGCTGCGGTTTAGAAACTGCTGGTGGTCCGTGTGCCTGTGGTGAGTGGGCTGCATCTGGGCCATAGAAGCATATTAAGCCTAAAGACATATGAGCTACCAAGTCTGCATTTCCTAAGCTTGATTGGGTGTGCAGTGGTTTGCAAGAAAATTTGAGGGTTGGCAGGGTTCTTCCAAAAAGTTTGGGAATTAGTGATCTGGTACCTTCTCTAAAGGATTTTTACATATAGCATGTGCCAGGACTATTCCATGTATTCTGACAATGATTTCTCTGAGGCTGGGCATAGCTACTTGACCTTGTTCCAGAGTCCGCTTTCCTAGAAATCCTTTATTTAGCCCTAGGGAACAGATAAAACTGAGACCTGTAGCCTAAACCAGTACTCCTCTTTCCACCACTGAAGTGATAGCCCAGAGCATTGGTTGACTTTTCTTTTTATTTTTGATAATTTGTTCTCTCTCTCCTTCCATGGGGTGTGCAAGCGATAGGTAAATACTTCTGCAAAATCTTTTAACTTTCCCTTCCCTACATAATTAGCAGTGAATAAACTCCTAGTCACCCTTTACTTGATTGAGGGAAAATTACCTCATGTGCAGTCGTTTCTGAGTGAAAATCCCCTGCTGTTACAACATCTCCCTTTTACAGGAATCCCAGTTAAAACTAAGAATTTCCTCTAATAATCTTCACACCAAACTTCCCCTGTTTGGCTCAAAGCAACTTTAGAGGAAAAGATTTCAGCCCACAAGTTCACCCTGGGACAAAAATCAATCCGTTCAGGTTTTTAACATCTCAAGTGTGGACATCACAACTGTGGTCCAATATTTTAGCAGTGTTCTCAGAAATACTGGAGAGAATATGAGAGCTGTATCCGTCAGGCCCATGCGTACACATCCAAGGGCTTCATTAGCCCTCACCCGCAGCGCTGCAGAGCCGTTCCAACACCACAATCCCAAGCTGGTCAGGGCTGCTGCTTTCCAGGACGCTGTCTCCAATCTCGTGTGACTTACATTCTTTGTTTCCCAATTATTGGCCATGACTTTGGCTGCATTAAAATCGTAGGCTGCGCAAATGAGCAAGCAAGCGATCCAGACCGCTTGGGTGTAACTGACCTGTTTCTGATGATTTTCATCGCTTTGCTGTAGACTGCAATATTTGCGGATTGTGCCAGCAATAATTTTCCACTTTTCTTGGATCAATAAAAGATGTTGATAAAGGTGTTGGGTAGCATTGGATTGGGGTGGACTGCTGTGGGACCCCACTCTAGGTGTATTTCAGGCAGATTATGAGTCCCTGTGCACAGATATTTTCTGAGATCTATCAAGTAGCCAGTTTTAGTCCATTCAAGACAAAAATTTTAAGTCCTGTGAGCACAGCCGGTAACCTCTTTGAAAATCATTCCCCTTTTTTCCCATTTTCCTGCCCCACCAGGTTTTCCTATACAACACAGCAACACAAAGAAATTATTCAGCATTTAGGGTAACGGGGAGGGACAGAGACCTTCTCAGGAGCTGGGAACAAACAGCAGGCGCTGGGAATCTGCTCCGCAGCCGATGAGACGGTTGGTTTCCCTTGGCAGCTCACCTGCTTTTGGAAGTGCCAGATTCTGCCCGGTTTTTCCTTCCTCCCCCCTTCCCTGCTGGATTTTGTGATGAATGCCAAATTAACTATTCAAACAGCCGTGCTGCTACGGAGGGGCAGGAGCAATGTCTCTGGCAAGACTGACCATCTTTTTAAATTATTTCAATTGTTTCTCTTTAGTGAAAATGAGCACCGGGGAGCCAGACCCCACCTAACAGCCCTGTACAACGTGACTTCCATTTATTTTGCTTAGTCCTAATGACTTGGCTACACCCCTCTCCCCTACCCTGATCATCTCTCCTCATCCTACCAGTCTGAGTCTTCATTTCCTCAGGGAGAGATTTTCTCCTCAGTTCCAAAAGGGATTTTTAGGCAGGGGTGACCCAGCCTTGTAGGATCTTAGCCACCCCATCGTGATGCAAGACTTGTTTTCCTGAAGACGTTGGGCATGGTCCCTGAATGTTGCGTTCATGTCTCACCACCCAGGCCAGAGAGCCCTGCCCAGTCATGGGATGTGAAGGCAAAGGCTGAGAGCTCTACCACCATGGCTGGAAGCTTTGGGTGGACGCTGTTGAAGGCTGGTGTTTCTGCAGTGATCATGTGGGACTAGAGAAGAGGTAGCGAGGTCTGCAAGACATTAAAGTGTATCATAAGGCAGCCTGGCAATAAGCCAATTGGCAACTCTTTTAGCAGTCCTATAGCTAAAAGCACATTGATTTTCAAGGTTCTCGTGGCCATGTTTTCCACCAGAATAAGCTTTTCTCTCTCTTTTTTCTGCATGCACACATTTGTCTATCTACCCTCATGCACACCTATCTGGAAAAGCAGTCATATTCCTGACATTCATTCCAATCTGAATTACTCTGTGATCCTACACTGCTGTGGTAGACAGATATTAACTTTCTTCCAGTTTGTCTGCCTGGCTTTCTTTAAATAGTGGCAAGTAGAGCTTCCTCCTCTCATCACTCAAAAATCAGACAGTACACAGAAACTTTAGATTTTTCTTCCTGATACTCCCATCCACATTCTCACTCCATGCTAAACACTCCTCTGAGGCATTTTTAACCAAACATGTTGACACCTAGAAAGAAAGTAAAATAAAATAAAATCAAATTTACAAAACCAAAACCAAAACAGAATGAAGCCCTAATCCCTTTTTTAAATAAGGAGAAGAAGTCCCAATTTCAGATTCATTCTAGGCATCTGAAGCCCCATGAAATGAATCACCTGCCTGGTCCTGGTGTGGGGCATGATGTATATGACAGGGAGAAGAGAGACCGCACTCCCAGGGTAATTGGTAGGTCAGCTTAGCTCCAGGCAACTTTCTGCCAAGTTCTACTTTCCCTGTTCTGCTGCATGGATGGGATGGGAGGGCGTGGGGCAAGGATACAGGTCCACAGGCTTCTGTTTCCAGGGGCTGATGTAGCAGCAGGGCTTTCGGGAGTGGGGCAGGATGGAGGGAGCTTCGTGCCCAGCCCCTGGAGACCAAGGCTCTTCCCACTGAGCTTAGTGAATCAGGATATCTAGCAAAGCACAGCCTGTGAGCAGTGTCTCTCTTTGCTTGGACTTCGGCAAAATCCAGGCAAAACTGGCTCACTGTATGCATCAGAGTCCACCATTTGAGCATGATGTTCATGATTTTTTTCTGATCTTAAAATCAAATAGTAGTGTTCTGTGATGATCAGCTGTATAAGTGACAGGGTGACTAGAAAATAACTGAATAAACAGTGTGGTGGTTGCCTAAGTTATCACCCAAAGGGCATTCATTTAGGAGAGTCAGTTGGAGTCATGGTCAGACCTGACTGCTAAGAGCACCTATTTGCGTCACTCTGATTTGTCATAGCACAGACACCCTAACAGCTGATGACCAGTTCAAAAGATCAGTTCACCAGAGTTGTCTCCTTGTACCATCAAGAGATGTGCTCATGAGACCAGAGTACCCACCTCAAGTACATGGTTTGAACACAGTCTCTGAGACTTGGGATGCTCATCCTTTCCTTGGGCCTGAGCATCACAGCAATAACAACTGAGATAGGCACTGAGAGCAAGCGAGGGGAATACTAGCATCCCCAAAAGCATGTGTCTGTAAATGAGCAGGGCAGATTCCTACCACCTTGGCTGGGGCCAAGAGACTGAATCCTTGTTCTTCCAACATATTTGAAGTCCCTGGATGAATGCTGCTGCTTACACGCAGGGTTATTCTCAGGGCAGCAACCAAACACTGAACAGAGTGCTAGCAGATTGTCCTGTTTACTAATAATAATTAGATTTCAAGGACTGTCCAAAGATAACCCAAGTCTAAACTACATTCCTGGCACATGGTGCAACCAAGATGAGGATCGCCAGCTTCAACCAGGAATGGAGCACCAAACACAAATAGAGTCTGAACGTGAACTACCTGTTCTGGAAAAAATGGGAAGGGATGGAAACAATGTGTGACCTGTCAGATACTGTGACTTCAGGAATGCGGCACTCAGCAAGTACATGGAATACTGCTTAAGCTATTTCTGTTAATTCGTGTCCTATTAACTACTCACAGCTCATTTTGGCTGAAAAACAGGAGCCATTTACTGTTGCCGGGGGAGCCTGAAGGGAGAAGAGCTGAAATAATTCCAAAGGAGCCATAGGAAAGGAATAATATTGACTATATCTGTATTGTACTGAAAGATTAAGTCTTTAGAGACGCCAGCATCTGCTGGTCATCCATGCCAATGCACGCATATGTCTTGCAGCTCAGCTGTGTGAACATCTCTGGCAACACTAATTCATCAGGGATGCTCGTGCAGTCCAAACCTCCTTCTGATATGGTGTTAGCTGACTTGCAAAACAGAGACTGGAGACTTCGATCTTGAGCAGGCTTCAAAGACAACAGAAATCTTGCCCCTACATGATCTTTGTTATCAGAGGAGTACCACAGGTGCACCCCAAGAAAGCTTTGCAGAACAGAGGAAGTAAGTTGAAGACTGACCAGAGGAAGTACTAGCAGAATGAAGGATAAGAGAAAGTATCATGGCAGAGGACAGATGCACTTGTTTAGGACCTCAGAAATAGACCCGACATGAGGAGCAAGCATGGTTATAAGGGGAGTCTCATCAGCAGAGAAGAGGCTTTTAGTGTAGGTGGAAAGTCTGCCGTCTGCGTCCCATTTCCCCCATATGTTGGAGTCTGGGATTCAGTTGTGCTCTGAAAATCTGCATGCCTCTTCAGCTCTCTGAACCAGGAACCACAGAGTTAAGCCAGGCATGATGATCAGCCAAGATTTCCTGAAAAACGTAATTAAAATTAAATCCCCACATTCTTATTCTGCCATCAAAATGGACAATCTGATTTCCCAAAAGGCTGGGCTTGCAACTCATTGCCTTCAAGGACAAGTGCTGTGCTCAATTCTTGTGGCAATCAGGATATATTAGAAAAACTTGGTCTGAACCATTCTTTGTCTCCCAACCCTACTTGCAGCTCCCATTGAAATGCCTTGTTGAATGTGGGTAATTCTAGAGTATGGTTAATTAACTGCTATGGGAGGAGTCACTAGATGGCAATGTTACCCATGCTCACCAGGGCAAGATATTTTGGCCAGCACATGCAGGTTGCGTTTTGCTTTGTTTTTTATGATAAAGAAATATTGTTTTACACCAGGGTTTGTTCTGCAGCGGTCTTTAGAGAGAGGCTATGGCAGGCAGCACAGACTTTGTTCCACATTTTAGTTGTGGAAAGTAAATTCGTGAAAAGAACAAGTTTGGTGTACAGGCTGGACGTTTCCAGAGCAGCAGGCTGAGCAAGATCATCACTTTTTCAAGACCAGGGTTCAAGTATAAGTACTAAATGAAACCAAATTACCCTGAACTCCCTTTCATGTAATTATTTCTTCACTGGGAGGACAAAGCTTCATTTTTCTGTACCCCTAATGCTGCATCTATTATGGCAAATTAAACAGGGCCAGGGCACAAGAACTGGGTCATTGGGTCTCTTACATTGCCCGAGGAGTCCCCGGTCACCTCCAGCCCAAGCCAACCAGCCCATTCCAAGACTGTTCTTGGGCACATTTTGGGAGCTAGCACAGACCAGGGGCCATGCTTGTCAGGCAATTTGGAGGCAGCCACCCTGTCTTACAGTGTAAGAGAGTTTAATCATGCATATGTGATCATTCTGTGACACTGGATCCACGCCAGGGAATGGTCCCAGCTACATTTAATTTATCAGCATCAACTTAACCTTAGTGCCTGAAATGGAGCAAAGAAAAAGGAGGCAACCTTATGGTGGACACGTAGCATGGTTTGAGAATATATGCTGAGACAGAAGTTTTTACGTGATGTATACTGAAGCTCTGACCGTCTGTCTATCTCCCTTTCCTATGTGTTTTAAATTATGAAGCTTATCCAAGGTGGATTGAAGAGAGACTGTGCTGCCGTCCCAGTTGCTGTCATCAAATGAAGCTTGATGTATCCCAGGAGCAGTTTGGTGGCATGCTTATATTCCTGACAGAAGAAATTATTCCATAATGAAATTAGATGAGGAATTTAGCTTTACATGGGGACCACTGGTATCTGTGTCTCTACACAATGTAAATCTAAACTCCCCCTAATTTCTCCAAGTCCTGCTCTCATGAGAGGGAAAGGGCCTCTCTCTTCCTGTTTACATTTTCCTAATTACCTCATTTGTTCTGTGTTTACTGAGGGATTGGGTTCTTAAGAGGCCAGCCTGAGACATCACAATACTACCAGGATGGCCCTTGATTGAAGAGGCCCTGAGCGGACCTAAGAAGAGGATCAGATGGCAGAGATGGGGATATGCTAATTATCCGCAGGAATGTGAGGGTTTTAAACACCAGCGGAGGAGCTCTGTCTAAGGGCATGGAAAGAGAGGCACAGTGTCATGGAAAGGAAACACAGCAAAAAGTGGGAAATATTCCCTACCTGTGCAAGCCCATCAGCCAAGGCACAGCCTCCAGGGAGCACTGGGGTCCCTCACACAGTGCAAGGTGTGTCTGAGCCTTCTGCCCAGGACAGGCGAGTGACACGGTGCCGCCCTGAGCACACGCAGCAGCCCGAGTCTAGGAAGAGCAAAGCTTGCTGAGTGGGTGCAGCGCGGCTGGCGTGCGGTCCCTCCGCTTCCAAGACTGATCCATCTGCATTAGCACGGCCGTGCTGCTTCCCTGAGCACCTTGCGCACCAGCATTGCTGGCTCCAGGGCTCACTCCTGACACCTTGGCCCCTGTGCCCTGGACCCTCTTTGGATGACATGAGCCACCTCAGAAACAGCTTCTTTGTGGCTCTTTGAACACTCTCTGTCACTGAAGTTGCCTCATTTCTTTTCACCTTACATGACAAGTGTGAGACTCACTGGCTCAGCTGTGAAACAGCTGAAGAGTGGCTAGTTGCAAGAGGAAATCTAGTCCGCACATTTTCATGGTGGTTTGGGAAATGGTTACCTTGGATTCAAGCCATGGGCTTGCTAAAGGTTTGTTGAGCAACTCTGGCTAAGTGACAGAGACAAGATTCACCGAGAGAAATGAGGTCTTGCTGCACTCAGTGGTAGCCCTAGCAGTTCAGCAGTGACTGGTTCTGGGACTGAAGCTCAAAATTTGGACTGAGCCTTTGTGGGTTTCATGAGGGGAAGAAGACTCATCCCCGGACTGTCTGGTGCAGACTGACCCATCGCCGCAATGCTCAGGTCCCACACTCAGAGGTGGACCAACAGTATCTCCACCACAAAGACCTTGGCCTGGGCCTTTGCTGGAACCTAGTGACCTTGACTCATAACTTGTGGTTTTCCTGGAGAGAGATGGACAACTAGGTTCAACGTGCATGAAATGGCGATGAGGCTGTCTTGCACCCTACCAAATAGTTTTTTTGTAGCACTGGGGGTGTTGCATGTTCTGGAACAAGCTATAAACATACAGAGCAAGCTGAAAAGTCGGAGGCATGCTGGGGAAGTCCACACAGATGGTGTAGGAGGATTGCCTTGGGGCAGTAAGACAACCTGGTGCAATATGCATCTACACTATCAATCTGGTATGGACCGCTGAGTGAATTACTGGATTTCTTATCTTGGTGAACTAACTAGCTTCCTTGACAAGGGATCTGGGAATCAGCAAGTTGCCTGCAGTGTGGACAGTCAGTGGGCCAGGGGTCTGGAGCAAAAAATGGGAGCTGAATGGAAAATGTTTAAGAACTTATGTTCTTTATGTAATGAAAGAAGAATCCACACCTCCCCTTTGTGTTATAGCCTTGACCTCATTACACCCAAGAAAAAGAATATGCAGACCAAGACTTTCCTTGATCTGAAGGAAACCAAACCCACAGCTACCCATTTTTAGAAGTATATTTTATTTTTGCTGCTGCCTGGGAGAGATGGGTCACTTACACTGTCCTGAGTGAGAGGAGACAGGTGTGCGAATAGCTGTTATGAACTCTGCGGGTAGGAGACACATTCTCCTCATTACCTGTACAAGAAATTTAGGCGCCTAACTCAAGATAATGAAACAGAGGAGCCCAGCTCTTCCTGGGAAACCAATTCTTCCTTGCTTTCCTTCTTGTTTTCAAAGTCTCATGCAGCTGGCTAGGCTATAGTTTCACTGACCAACTTGGCACAGGAAATAAAGTCAGAATATTGCTCTGCTCTCAGCTACTGGAATATAGCCAGGATTCCTGGTCCTGTTGTCCTCATGCATCTTGAAGGAAAAAAAATCTCTATGCTTCCATTCCTCCATTTGTGGAAGAGATGTGACCTGCACCAGAAGGGAACAGAGAATTGTTTCACAAAGATCCCAGGTTGAAGGGTGATATTTTTACTTTTATTTTTTTTTTAGCTGAGTTGATTTTCTGTCACTTTGGCTTCAGAATTCAGTCCTACCAAGTGCCCCCAGTAAAGTCTAGGGCATGACTACCTTCAAGCCTGTTGAGGCCAGTAGCTGAGCTCTGCAGTGAATCAGGAGCAAGGTCCTCACCAAAATTCAGGACTATGCTCCAAGGGAAAGATTTACAGCTGTACTAGCTAATAAAGCAATCCAGGGACCACTGCCTGTCCTTAGAGAAACGTGGCACAGCATGGCTTCTGTCCATTCGGCTAAGCAGGCTTTCCCCCAAAACAAGGTGGTCTCATTATGTAGGGGTGAACCCAATTCTGATTTACAGCACATCGGCTACCCACAGTAAGTTTTGTCTGTGTGCTCTTACCAGGATGTATATGTGAGGTCCCTTTCACTGCAAGAAGGCTAAGTAGCCTCCTGTTATTTACCCTCAGTTACCACAGGTAGGAGTGACCACTTAATGAAGCAGCAAACCCGTCTTCACTCCTTTGCTAGAAGACAAGAGTTGTTTCCATATCCCCATGCTCTCCAGCAACTCAGGTTTCTTTCCTAAGCAAACAGTGCACTGTTTGTGGTTTGCATTGTTGGGAATCCCTCAAAATTCAAGCAGAGTGGAGCAGAACAAGAGTATCAGTAAGAAAACCCAGGACAATAGCTTATAGGTCTGGGTGGGCTGTTCATTCCAGTGATGGTAATTTTAAAGTCTAGGATCTTCAAGGCCAGCTCTCTGCTGTTGCAGTCACCACCTCATAAACTTAGCAAGTTCCAGGAATTCGTTTATTTGCTCCCCTTGGAAGACTGGTCCAGAATCTCACTGCTCCAGTGGTTAAAAAACATCTTCCACTTTCCAACCTAAATTTATTCATGACCAGTTTATCCCCATCTGTTCCGATGCCAATGCTGTCTTTAAGTTTAAATAGCTTTTCTCCCTCTCTGGTGTTTAGCTCCCATTCTATTTATAGAGTATGATCGTATCTTCTCCAAGCCTGGGTTTTGCTGAACTAAACAAGTCGAGCTCTTTGAGTCTCCTGAACAGGGCACTCCCTTCCTCTGATGCTCATCATTGCCCTTCTCTGCACCTGTTCCAGGTTGAATTCATCTTCCTCAAACACGAGGAACTAAAATTGAACCCTGGAGTCCAGCAGCTTTGTGCAATGCCACTGATGGGAACATCAGGCTAGAGATGCCCTTCCTGCAGACAACTCCCTTTAAAAGTTATCACGCTCCATCTCAAACTAGTTGCAATCCTTCCTCTGCTACCTCTGTTTGAAAACTGCTGCCTGGTCTCCAACATTATCTTACACGCTTGGACGTTGCAGACACTTTTTTTCTTGTGCTGAAATAGGTCCAGTCTTTCCCCGGAACTATGGGAAGTTCTTCACTTCAAGCATGCACACACACTCTGGTTGTGCTGAGGTCTCACTGGTTGGTGATAGTTGTCCTGGGGTCAAGTAATATCCAACATTATTATCTCCCCCACCTAAACGAGGAAACTCTTCCCCTCCCCATTTGTAGAATATAATCTTCTAGCATTGGCTTCTCCTGCACTTCTAATATGGACGGCCACCCTGCCTGGGTTACTCCAGCTCCGCATCCACACTGCCCCTTCTGCAGTTCAGGGAGCGAGCCCTAAGCCCGTCCATACCCATACGCTGCAAGCAGGTCTAACATGCTATCTAAAGCACGTTAGCCCCAGAGTGAACTTTTTTCCTTTCCACACCCAGGTTTCCTTAAAAAGGAAAGCCAGCAGTTCAGTCCATATCAGAGCAAAACATGTGGTGTGGGTAATCTGTGGGGACAAGGTACTGGAGCAAGAGAAAGGAACGTGTTTCACAATAGGGATGCACAATATTGTCTCAGTGTTCCCTTCACTACCAGCAGACATCTCACATGATTCTGAAAATGGGTGGAATTTGGAGATACCATTTCCTCCTCTCAGTAAAACTGAAACCAAGTCCAAGAAGCCTGGAGGAGTTCATGGCACAAATCCCAGGGATGGCGAGAAAATGCCATGGTCTTTACCATGACTCACGCCAGTGATTCATTGGAGCAAAGAGGAGTTCGGGAGTAAAGAAGGAAGAGTTGTCACCTTTTCCCGCTCCTTTCCCCTCGCCCTGGTCCCCAGAGCTATGTTGCACAGTCTCAGGATTTCTCATCAGGAAGTGGCACAGAAAGGACATTACAGGCGCTATTTCAAGGCACCGCAAGGAATTTCCTTCCACTTACATGGAAGGAACTTCTCTGTTCTGTCTGCTGCCACCATCAAATCTCAGAACACCAGGGTCCATGGCACAGGACAGAACATATGGGTTCATGTCTCCAGTTTGGCGATTGGTAAACCGAGGCACAGGTGGGGCTGACATGGTTGCCTGCCAGTGATCTACCAGCAAAACCAGGAATGTGATGCAGCCATCTCTGTTCCCAAGGTGGTGGACATTCTGAAGGCCAGCTTCCAGCCTCGTGGGGCAGGTTGCTATTAGTCATATCTTCTTGGCAGTAAGAACTCTGGAGGAGGATGCTTAGTGCTGCTGAATCAGAGGGTCAGTCCCAGTGCCTGCCTCCCATGAATGAAATGAGAGCTGACCTCCCAAGCAGCCATGTGCCACCAGCTGTCCGTGCCACCCTGCCTAGGAGAAATTTTCCAAGCAGAAGTCACAATAAGGACAAGGTGCGCTCTCTGAAGGGAACATGTTATTTGCTGTTAATTTTGCAACCCCCAATCTGATACTCACCAGGGGAATTTCTCTCTCTCTGTTTGGCTCAGGATGAGAAACATTTCTTTGAAAATTTTCACTCTCTTTTCTTCTTCTTTTTTTTTTTTTAATGCTTCACTTGAGAGGCTATAGGCAATCAGGGCTGTAATGGAGGGAGCTCAAGGAAATTACAAGTGACTCAAGAGGATGCAGAACATTTCATCTAAACAACTCAGCTCCTCACTGCAACATTTTCCATAGTCAGAGCCACATGGCTCTGGAAATTCCACCAAAGGCTGAAAGGGATGGAAAGAAATGACAAATATCTTATGAACTTCTTGCTGGCCTGGCACTAGAAACAGTCATGGGCCAAAGGCAGGTCACAGCGGGTGCAGCCAGCTCTGGTGCAGCACAGAGCAGCTAACTCACAATTGCACTTTCAGGAATACATGATTGTTTGAGTCCTTCTTGGTCAAGTCCTCCTTGGCTGCTCAGTTGTCTCTTGAGGAAGACTGTATCCAAGAGGTAGAGCAGAGTGGTAGAGCTGTCCCCCATTTTTGCAGAAAGTCACAGGATCACAGGAGAAATAAGTTGTTCCTCTGTTTCTCCATCAGCAAAACGGACAGCTGAGTCTTCACTGCCTTATGAAATGGGAAAGGGTCTGGAGTCAAAATGGAGTGACTGGAAATTGTTTGCAGAGACACCAGTGGAAAAGAGTATTTTCCTGCATTGGAGTAGGGTTTAGGTTGCAGACACCCTCGCTCTCAAAAGCTGAAAAATATGTGTTTTTCCATGCACAAGGTATCTAAACTTCGATTTTAGTCAATGGAAATCCAGTTAGTGGATCCTGAAGAGCGATCCACCTCACCCTAAAGCACATACCAGGTACTCTGCTCCATGCCTTCGTACCCCAGGGCATCAGAGGTGGCCCTGGATGCCTGTGTAGGGGCAACTGAATCAACCCCAGGCACCAGAGCTAGTCACTGGCAGCTGAGAGGAGACAGGAGTGCTGGTGGGTGACCGGGACAGACACAACCTGGGGCCTGGGAGGCAAGGTTTTCCCAGCTAAGTGATTAGGAGGAGCAGAGTCCAAGGTGGGTTTGACAGCAGAGTTTATCAGATGAGTGTGCCTTTCTTGGACTGACCAGTCCGTGGTGTTCGTTGCTACTGCAGGGGAATCTGGAAGCATGGGGACATGGGGAACTGCACTGCCTGGCAGGCGTTTGAAAGCCTGGGGACTTGGCTATTCCCACCTCCGGTAACTGCACATTTCCACCAGGAGACCTTGGCAGCCAGCCTCAGCACAGCCTGTCCTCACCACCCGGGGCCAATATGGGGCCGGTATGTGATCCTCTGACTGACAGATTCCACCAAATACACGTCAGTAAGGTCCACATCTCTCTTTTTTTCTTCTTTCCCCTCCTTCTTTTATTTTTTCTTTCTTTTTAAATATAACTTGCTGCATTTAGGCCAATAAAAACTAGTAGAAAATCAGACTGTTCCCTGCAATTTCAGTAAACCTGCCCAGTGTTGGAAGCCTCCCAGCAGGGTCATGAACTGTTTTCTATACGTCCTGTGCCTCTATTTTTAAACTGGCAGCTGGCACTCTGACATTCAAATTGCTCTTCCAAGGGGACATTCAGGAACAGAGAATTGCCTAAAACTTCATTGCTGTCACACAGCCCCAAGAAACCTAGACCAAGCCGTGGTCCTCAGCCTGACACAGGGAAGGACAGGATGGGCTCCGGAGAGCTTACAAGTCAATAGGCAAAATAATTGCCCTCGTAGAGCTGAGAAGGCTAAAGGCCAGATGCCCAAAGAAATGTCAGCATTTAGCTCCTGTTTATTTCCGTAGGTTTCCACTTTTGCATCTTCTCCAGGAAAGGATGCTCCCTTTATGAGAGGAACTAGCCAATACCTCCACCATACCCGAAAACGGACTGTGAACCAGCTCCTTTCTCATCTCAGGGACTTGGCCCCATTTAGACTAACCAAGTCAGAGGGATGTGGAGACAAAAACAACATCCTGACTCTTCCTGGCCTTGCAGGGAAGAATGGATGGTGAAAGGACTCCACTGTGACTCATGTAAAAACAACAGAAAAACTGTGTTTCTGGAAGTCGCAGAGACGGGAACTTCATTCAGCATCATAGCAAAACTTCCCAACGCCAGTTTCTACTTGGGGGTATCTTGACTGAACTCGGGCGTAAGGGCTTCCTTAGTGTTAGTTGAGGTTTATGGGAGCTAGACTCTTCATAATAAGAATTCTAACCCAAGCTTTCTTCCAAATTGTTGTAACACTCGCCATGAGTCTCCTGAGTCTTAGGTGTTCAGCAGCATTTAAGAGAGAAAAGTGAGTTTCTGAGTAAAATCCTGATGTACTGTAAGACCTGAATCCTAGGAATTGAGTAGAGGAAAATTTCTCTTCTGAATGCACAGGGAAATTGGGCAGAAATGAGAAGTGAAGGAGCCTAGACATTGGGCTTGCTCAGCAAAATACATTAAAGAAAGAACAACCTGTTACTAGAGCTCTGGAGAGCAACATCCTTGAGGAAGGCCAAAGAGCATCGCTTACTCTCCGAAAGGTCACCCATAACATCATGGAGAGAATTACCGGGAAAATGCCTCAACATATACCTCTTTGCCATATGTAGGTGCTTGTGCTGGCCATTGGAAACTAAGCAACATCAATTTTGTTTAGCAGTTGGTCTTCAGTGAGTTAAAGGTGGTGTAGCCAAAAGCTGAGACAGGAAAACACTACACTACAGAAATCAAATAATCTGAAAAACTACTTTCCAACCCAATACCACTGCCAGATGAGGAAAAGCAGAAGAGGATATGGGAGCCGACTGCATTTTAGAATACAATACAATACAATAGAACAGACTAGAATAGAATGGAATAGATTAGAACAGCTCTGTTGGAAGGGACCTGCAATGATCATCCAGCCCAATTGCCTCACCACTTCAGGAATTTTGAGGCTATAGCGAATTAGTTAAAATGGGATATTGTAATGAAGATCAAGAGGGTAAGTCAGACTAATACACGGTGAAGGCAGGTAGAAGTTTGCTACGAATGGTATCTTAGACCTGTCTTGAAAATTAACATAAGAAAAATGTCTGAAGTGAGTTTACGTAAGAGAATACATGACTTAAGCATTGAAAATAAGACTGGAAAAGACTTGTAGGGCCTGACTGATTCATCTTTTAGCTCCATCAAATATTCAACCATGATTTCATTTAACCCTTTCAGATGTCTCTGAATTGCCACCTTTGAAAATGGGCAAGGTTTCCAGGCTGCAAAGTCAAAAGAGACCACTGTGATCAGTTATCCTGCTCTGCCAAATACACGACAAAGAATTTTATTTCTCATTACTGACTGTCAAGGGTCACGTGTGAGGTATTCTCAAGATACGGGGGAACACAGGTTACTAATTTCAGCTCTTAGCTCCACTTTCTCAGCACTGAGTTTGCAGAGAGCTTTGGGCTGAGTTTGTGTCATTGAAATACAGTTACATAGACATAGCTTTGGGGAGCTGAGATACCACTGTGTAACTAGCTGGTTAAACTCATTGGACTGGACAGAACTTGTCTGATGCTACCTTAGGATTCTTTGTCTTCTTCTAATAGGTCCTTAGCAGCTCTTGGATGAGAAAAATTCACAATGTCTGAGTCATTTGAGACAATATGTCAAGGATGCTTATTGTCTTTCGTTACAGCAACAAGTCCTACGCTGCCTGCTTGTGTTGTCTGGTTGACTTCACAATAATAGTACTGAGTGGAGAAGGATGACCAAGAAAGGAAGATCAGTGCGGGCCAGGAGTAGGTGCCCTTGCCGTCAGCTTAAGGGTGGAGCAACAGAAAGGTGTTGGGAAACAGAAGGACAGAAAATAGCAGCAGGGTCCAGACCATCATTATCTCAGAATGCATGTGTACGATGCCTGTGACTATGTTTTCAGAGGCAAAATCTAGCAGGAGGCAGGGCAAGAAATGTGGCTGCTATGTGGGGAAATACAGTAAACCAAAGCAAAACTACATGTTGTCTTTGCAAAAATTTTTTGCTTTTTCCTTACTCCAGTCCTGGGCCCAGAGTCAACTGGACTAAATCACACCTCAGTCCTTGTGCCTAAAGTTCCCTGTTGGTTCACTCAAAGAAGCCTTTGGAGGCACCTGGCCCAAAGGAACACCAGCCTCTGTGTCCTGGCTGGAACTTCAGCTGGATGAATCTGGGCTTAGATCACATGGAAGAGGAAGAGCCACTCACCAGTGAGAGAACTGGTGACCATAGCTCAAAGTGAATGTTTGTGCCATAAGGCCATATTAAACCAGGGGAAGGGAACGATGTTGGTCACGCAGATCCACGTTGGCAAGTCTAGATGAGTGCAAAGTGGCACCTTGGCATGCAACTATCCATGGTGTAAATCATACCCTACTCACAGGGCACCACTGAGCTTAGGAAACATGGTCAAATCAGTCACACCCAGAGCAAACTGGAGGGTGGGCTGAAAAGGGAGGAAATGTTTGTAATTTTTACAGCTCCACACATCCAGACAATGTTGTTACCAATGATCTTGAACAATATGCTTTGGTCCCAAGGCCCATGTTCACAGGCAGTTCACAAGATACACTACATCCATTTGAAGGGTTGAACCACCATGCTTTTGTATAAGCAAGGGTATGCAAGCACGTACAAACACAATAAAACCAAACAGCCTTGGAGGCACATTTATTTCCTTTCTAGGTCCACACCCAGGTTGACTCAGCCACTGCTCCATACCTTTTCCCTTTTTTCCTCCAAGAGCTGACACCAAATGCAGTTTTCTCAGCCAGCATCTGGAGCTACACGGTGCCTGCTTCGTTCTCCCGACACAGCTACACAAGTGCACACACTCACACATACGCACCCTGGGACCTGCTTGAGTCATAATGTCCCTGAACACCCTCCTTGGCTGCAGCATCTGTGGAGACACTTATTCAAAGGTCAGAGACCCGGAGATGTTTTCTCATGCAGCAAACACAGACGCAGAAAACAATCCTGAGGAATAAGGGTATCTACTAGGGCTCTTTTGGGTCACTCTATAGGTTTTTCCCTGGTTTACCAATGCAGAAGCAGCCATAACCTCTATCTTGGTACAGGAGCAGTAAGAAGACAAGAAGTGAGGAATAGGGGGAGTATAAGATCATTGGTTGTCCGGGATCTGTTTTATTCTCTCAACCCTTGAACTGTACTCTTGGGGGCAATGGGAGGAAGGTGAAAACACAAAGGAGAAATGCCTTTTTATCAGTCAGGGATTGTGTAGGAAAAACAGAGACCACATGAAGAGGATTGTTGATAGCTGAAGACACATTTTCATAAACCAGTGAATCAGTATTGTTAGCAGCAATTCGCCCTGGGGCAGCTTACCTAGGGATTACCCTGACTGCAGCTTTCATCTCCCCAAGGCACCGCTCACTGAGGTGGTGAGCTTAGCACCTCTGAGCACACAATGTCAGAAAGCAGGGCCCATCCTTGCAAAACTTCCAGAAGGAAATGAGCTAGGTGGTAACCATGTGTACCTATAGCTCTGAAAGCGACTGGTACTCTTTCTTTCGCCCTTTCTTCCCTGCCTAGATGAGAAAGGGCTTGATTAATGAATCTGTGTGCTTATGCATGGGAAGATATGTCAAGATGTGGGTGTGCAGGTAATGAGGGGTGTGATGCAATTGCCTGTACCATATCCAGTGCTAGCCAAGGAGCTGTGGGACACCTCAGGTACCCCCACAGGACTGGCAGGAATAATGGAAGCTCCTGGGAAGCCTATGCTCCAGTGGAAGCTGCAAATCAACGGGCTGTCTCAAGGGGCACAAACACTGAACTGAGCCAGTGGCATTTGCTTGAGTTGCTGTTTTCCAGGCAAAGGAGACAGTGTCACTGATCATATTTGTGGCCAGTGAGTGAGCAGATTGGGTTGCTTTGAGAGGCTGTGATGAGGGGATGTGAGGAGAGCTGTTCATGGAAAGCAGGAGCACATATGTATGCTATCTGAAGAAAGCAGTTTGAACAGTGATAATCCCTGCCCTGTATTATTCTCCTAACAGCATAACAACAGCTGAGGGTGCTTCCAGCAGCTCACACTCGTGTGATTCAACAGACCAGCTGCCCACCCTACCCCTCTGCAGAAGGTTTGCCTGCCTGTAGCAGGGTCAGCAGAGTCAAAGCCATGCAGCCTCCTTAGCTGTGGAGCTCACAGAGCAGCTTCATCACTCAAACCACCATTGAGAAGGTGCTTCACTTCTGCCAACCCTGCTAAATAACCGGTAACCTCTGGCAGCAGAGAGTGTGAGGTGGTAACCTCTTAAATCACCCCCATGTGAGTTGCCAGAGCTTGTCTGGAGAAAACCTACAGCTACCTTTACTGGCAACTTGCTTTCCAGTCTCAACAGAGAGGCCAAGGAATCAAGTGGAATAAGCTACCTTCTGTCCCTCTCAGCTGGTTTCTCCAGGTCAAAACCAAACCCCTTTGGCAGGCAAGTAAATAAAGAAAGCTAATGCTCTGCCTGCTGGCACATTACCTGGTCTGTGGATACACAGAGTAATTCAATCTGCAGGGCTGTCTCTCTGGCACCTCTCACAAGCCCTAAAAATTCAATCCACAGTGAGAAAGAAAACAGAGCAGGGTTTGTTTGGTTCTTTGCCCTGTTGCAGAAGAGTGTGGGACGAGACATTTTTCATGTAGGAAACAAAGACTTTTGCCCTGCATAAGACAAGAAGTACATACACCACATTTGTTTCTCTCTGCCTGAAAAAACACATGTATCTGCATTAATTTTGCAGCAGGAAAAGGTCTGAAGTAGACCTTAAGAAAGTGCCTAAGGGCTGTATCTAGACTGCTTATTCCCATATTGGAAATGGATTTAGATTCAAGTGTGGGACATTCAGCTCACCTAACTTCAGATTTCTACAGTTCAGACATCTCAGCAGAGACAGTCACCTAAAACTTCTGCAAACAGGACACAGAGAGAACTAAGTAGCTCTATAAAAAATGGTTCATCTCACCAAATCCAGATGATAAAATCTAGGATCCTGTGCTGGGAATGCCTACTTTTCTCCACTTACTGTAGCTGGAGCACAGGGCGCCTTGTTCTGCTGTAGAGAGTTGCGCTACAGTTGCCAGTGTTGCTCAGATGCCTACCAACATGTCCAAGCTCAAGAGAAGAATAAGCAGTGCAGACCACCTCCTGCTCAGGTTTGCCAGGGTCTGGCTCCCTGCCTGTTCAGTCAGTGGAGAGAAAGGGTCATGTTGCTTGCCCGAAACATCTGTAATAAATGAGGTGCTTTCATTCCTTACCTCTCTCCACTGGCTGTACAGAGAATTAGGCTCAGATAGTAGGTGGTCTGAATCCCTTCACTCTTATGAATGTGGTCTCTTAAGAGGCAGGTCAAACACAGCTTCAAGTGACATAGGCATACTAGTCAACCTGAAAGAGAGCTGTGCTCCGAAACCACTTCAGTTATATCTATATAAATCTATATCTACATGGGAGTACTCAGCAAAAGCGAAGATCACTCAAACAGAGGTGTGGAGTTAGCATGCATGTCAGGGCACGCTCAATCCTGGTTTGGATTTTTCCTGAATAAATAAAGCAGATTTATTTTTGTTAGTGTCACACCAAGCCTGGAAAAGAGCATCTCTCCCTAACTAGAAATGTGAACCTTGTTTTATGTGAAGGCCTGGATCCAACATCTTGGCATCTGGGATCAGCTACATGCAGCAAGAAGGACTGAAATAGACAGAGACACTGCAGAAGTGTATTACATTGGCACTTAAGTTACTTTATCGGTTGTTGCTACTACACTCCGCTACCCGGTACCTGAGATATGTGTCAGCTGGAAAGAGCGCAGCTGTCCTCCCACCACACTGCGCACAGCACAAGCAGCTCTTTTCCTTTGGGGCTTCAGGCAGGTACCTCAGCACAGCAGTGTGCTGGTCTTTTTGACTTTAGTGTTTTGGATGGACTCAAGAATCTCTGCCCTTATGGTCATTATCACACCCAGAAAGTCACAGAGGTCTATGGGTGAGAGGAAACCACTTGCAGCTGGAAAAAAATGTAGAATAGCCTCTGCTATCAAGGGCTGTTGATCTGAATCGGTGATTAACATTGGTGCGTTTCTCCCACATCCCCAAAATTAAAACTTTTTCATGCCCTGAGCCATAATTTCTCCCAAACCTCACAGCTATGCATATAATCCAAGCCTGCTTTAGCATTGAGAACAT
This sequence comes from Ibycter americanus, assembly GCA_035590275.1. Classification (NCBI taxonomy): domain Eukaryota; kingdom Metazoa; phylum Chordata; class Aves; order Falconiformes; family Falconidae; genus Ibycter; species Ibycter americanus. Next base: position 39,015,347 of record JAVJGI010000001.1, read on the forward strand.
ACAGAGTTAGTGCAGTAAACCAGGCATGCTATTTTCCACAGCCGGTGTCCCACCAGGACACAGCATGGTTAACATTATGTCTAGCTTCCTCTGACTTTGCCAGGACTGAAAAGTTGAATGGCATGTCTCTGGCATGAGCCTAGCCTTAGGGTCAGCCTCGCCGCAGGGTCTGCCAGAAGATGCTGTACGTGTTTGGATTCCATGCACATTGCTGAAGCTGTGAAAGAGTTTTGTATTTTCCAAGTGTCAAAAGCTCCATCATCCCTGGCAAAAAGGAGGGCAGGTAACAGAGCACAATAGAGCATTTCTGGAAGTTCAAGTGCTTTATCAGTAAGGGCTTTAAATGAAGACCAAGATGCTTATGCCCTTCAGCCATAAAAATCCATGAAACTACGAAAATTCAGTCAGCTTCACAACTCTAACTGAAAACTGAGAAGAAATGTGTGTAAAAATGTTGCATTGGGACCTGAAAATCTGGCCTCATTGTTAACTGCTGACTGCCAGACATTTTCACATGGACAGCATTGGATGCTCCTGGTAATGTCATAGTGATCAACAACTGTGTCTCTCACGTTGTTCTTGCACATCGTGGTTTCAGAAGAACGGGGTACACCCCAGCCAAGAAATGCCGAAATACTGAGCAGCAGCAGCAAAGCTGATTTTCTGAAGCATCCCTGCTGCAACTCATGAGCAAAGCCAATCTCTGAGAAACAGGCACGGTTATTACCAGCAATACTTCGTCTTACAATGTGACACCCTGGCTCCTTTGGCTAAAGTAGAAGTGGTGCTCAGCGAAAGTAGTTGGCTGGCTGGTGTGATTCAAGAGAGTAACTCCTGTGTCTCCTGTATTACAAGTGAGTTTCAGAGAAGCAGTGTGACTGTTCTTCCAATTCTTTACAGGAGTCATCAGCAATAGGCTGAATTTGAGGGGATTACTTGGAATGTGAACCCGTTGACAAGGGAGGTGGCCGTTTCTCATGCTGACTGCTGTTGTCATGTGGTGGCTTGCAATGTTTGCCTTGGCTTCCTTTAGCAAGCCCAAATCCCACTGTCCTCGTCAAGACGTTCTATGGAGTCATAAAAAGAAGATCTGGAAAAGACTAATTAGATCATTTTGTCTATTCACCCTTGGCCAACATAAAGTTGTTCCCTACTATATATTCCCCCAGGTTTTCTTCTGAATGACTCAAGTTCAAGGGCTTCCACTGCTGTCCTCCACAAGCTGTTCCACAGCTCTTTAAGTTAAGGCACTTTTCCTTCTGCCTGTTTTCCATTACTTGATTTCACGCTGTGACTCTTATTTCTAATTCCTTTTCCTTTCCTAAGTAATTTGTTTCTCTGCTTAGTCCTTTCCTAGTATTCCTTTTTAGACATAGGACTCAGATGTCTGGGAGGAACATTATGAGATCTTCCAGTCTGTCCTCTGCTCCCATTCTCTGTCTGCCAGTTTTGGTAGATGTGGCTTCAGCATCCTCTTAAAGGATGGAGTGATGGACATGCTAACCCTTCTTCCAATAATCTATTACTGTGGTTTGCAGCCCTTAACCTCAGGAAGGTGGTCCTAACGGCTAACCTAAATTTACATCCAACCTCTGCACATAAATTATTTCCTTCCTCCATGTAGTTTCTTACATATTTCAAGTTTGCAACTGGGTTCTTCCTTCACCTTTTTCTTTGGACTAAGCTCATTTGGTCTTTACTTCTAGGTCACCTCTCCAATCATCGTCCTCATGCCCCAGATGGACTCTCCAGTTCATTCATATCTTTCTTGCAATAAATTAGCCAATACCGACTAGAGCAGAACTGTCTCATTCCACTGGAAGAATATATTCCTGCTAGTACAACTCAGTGCAATGCTAATCTTTTTCTTTTTTTTTTTTTTTTTTTTTTTTACAACAGCAGGATTTCTTGATTTGTGACCAGTTCGTAATCCATCATAGCTCCCTCAAAGATTCTCTGCAGAACTGAGGCCTGCACGATTATTCTCCATTTGACATTTATCCAGGCAATGAATCTTGCTCAAATATAGTCCTTGCACGTGACTCCTTTAAATATCATCTGCTTTTTACATCTAGACTTTTACTGCTTGGCTATGAATTTGCTGCCTGGGCCAGGAGAGTCAGAACTGCAGGCGATGATTGCAGCACGCAGGTTTGCCTGGTGCAATGGCCTCTCCTAAAGGAACTGCTGCGCGTCAAAATGAGCTCAGCAATCAAGTCCCTGTGAAGGACTGATACTTCAGGCAGAGTAACATCATCATTACCAAGTTTGCTTTCACTGTATCCGGATGGGTTTTGCCCTAAGAATGTTAATAGAGCTTTGTGTTCGGACTCCTGCATGTTCCATCCACCACCAAGCGACGGCCAATTTCCTACAAGGAATCTCCGCTGCTTCAAACAGAAGTCACATCCACAGTGGCAAACTATTCTCCACTAATAATTGTTAGACTGGGTATAGGAAATAAACCAATGTGGCCATGGAAAAGCTGGAGAGACCCCCTGCATGATCTGTGTAAGAATAGGGAGTTACATGAAGCCACCCAGGGCGAACCACGTAGGGAAGTGGCCTGCACAGGGTAAGTTGCAGAAGTGTTATTGCTGGTGGAGACCCAGGAGAAGAAATGACCCCGGTTTGACTCGTGCATTCCCAAGATGAACTTGAAAAAGCTGCCAGTTTAGAAAGGAAACATCTTTTTCCTTTCAGACAGAGCCCTCCCAGGTACAACAGCTCCCACTGCACCACGCTAGAAAATACAGATTCTCCCACCAGCACCACCTTTAAGTCTAGCTGGTATGGAGCAGCCTGTCCTCCCCTGCTTCCCAGCCACCTCACGTCCCGGCAGGCACGGGGTCACCGACCTCAGCGGCAGCCTCCTTCCCTGGTCCCGGCAGTCCTCGCGCCGCCGAACATCCACATGGCAGAGCCAGCCTGGCTTCCCCATCGGGGCAGCGCCGCCAGCCCTCTGCATGCTCAGGCACCGGGCTGCCAAGATGTTTGTGTAGTTAAAGCAAACCAAATAGTTCACCTACCTTCCAAAGGACATCACCAAGTTAAAAACAGATGGAGAATGCTGGCGACGGAGGGATGGCTTTTTTTTTTTTTCTCTCTCTTCTTTTTTCCTTTTTTTTTTTTTCCACTAATGATTCAGAAGGCCAGTAACAGCATTCTAGTCCTGGCTTCGGACCAGCGTATCCTGTTGAGTCATGGCTGATGTCTGCACTCTAATCTTAACACATGTGGATGGACTTGTTAGAACTTGTCATCCATCCCTGGCTACCAAAATATCCTCCTGCTTGACCTACCCCACGTATTACACAATATAACTTCTATGTTTGTGCGGGCGGGAGTATGCACAAACGTGTGAGCGTGCTTTTGGGAGTGCAAAAGGGGACGGATGAGAGAGAGGCACAGTACAGCTATAGCTGGAAATACAACAGCTTAAGGAGGCAGAAAAGCAGGTTGCTCTTTTGTTGCCCTCTCACCTGTCCTCACTTTAAAAGAAAAGTTTTAAAGAAAAGTAGTTTCAGCCAGAAAGAGAGAATTTGGAAGTTTCAGCATTTCTTGGTCAGGGTCTGTCACTGGTTCTCGTACAACAGCATCAGCAGTACTTTTGACCAAGCTGGTTTCTACCACTGGGTGATACTATATGCCCACGAACAAGATAGGAATTAAGGAAAGCTGGTAATGTTGACTAGTTAAAATACTATCAAACACTGGCAAAGTGTTTAAGTGTTAGGCAAGTCGGTTTTAACCTTTATTATTATTGTTATTTGCTGATCCCAAAAAATTTCCCAATGGAAGAACAAATCCATGTATAGTAAATCCAGGCCTCTCTCTAGCAAGACTTCATGCTCCTAGTTACCTTTTTCAAAGCTAGCAGTAGTCCGCAGACCTTTCCTGCCTCTCCCCCTGCAGAGGACACAAAGATCACACATTTAAAAGTGATGTTCCAGGCAGATAGACAGATAAGCAGCCAAACAGGAGAATGCGTCGATGAGCTGAGATTAGATTAGGACTCACGCTGCAAAATTTACGCGCAGACCCTCCCTGCTTCAAAAGTACCCAGATGGAGGATTTCTCTTGGCTTGTGTTATAAAGATAAAGCACATTTACAAATGCAGATCCAGACTAAAGTTCAAACAGTCCTAACATACAGGAATGTTCTGATTTGTGGGTTTGGTTTCAGTCCACATCAAACTTTAAAACGAAAGATGAAGAGAGATTGCTCCTGAGATAGCAGGAGATAAACTGATGTGACCAGGGTTCTCGTATTTTGGGCAGTAGCTGAAACTCTCCAAAACAGAATTTCCCTTTCATATGCAAAGCTACAGAACATTTAGCACTTTAAAATTTTTTCCTGGTGAAACGCTGGGAGACTTGCCATTGACTTCAGTGGAGTTTGGATTCCCTCCTAAACATTTAATCCTCCATATGGGGTAACTATTTTTCCTACTTTTTTGCAGATGGGGAAATGGAAAGGAATCATGTTGTAGCTGCTTGCCCAAGGCCAAAGCACGGTCAACGCGAACTCCAAATTTCCTGGTGCTGAGCCCCGTGCTTGGACTTTGTGCCACAGTCTTCCTGGAGAATAGGATGCTGGAGACCACACACAGCGTGCATGTTCCTGCGCTCCGCTTGTTGCTTTCCTGGACCCAGGAGAACAAGCTCTGCCTCCCATGCCTTTCTTCCCCCACAGCCTGCTAACCAGGGTGCAATCCAGCCCTGAGGAAGGGCAACGGCAGAGTGTACACAGGGACAAAAAGTGTCCCCAAACTACTTCTACAGCATGTTAAAGGTTTGAGTAGCCCTTTACCATTTCTCCTCAGGTGAAACAGAAAATGGTAGCGTACTGGGATTAAATCAAGCCTGTGCTGGACTGGAGCTAAACGTCTAGGCTTCTTTTCTTCTGGCAGAAGTGTAAGATGGTGGATGAGGTTCCAAAATAGCTTTGTGGTAGCCCAGGGTGCTCCCTGTCTTCTAATACTGAAATTGTTCTCTGGAGGTGCCTAGCCCCTGTTCTGTCCACCAGGAGAGTCTGGGAGAAACAAGTTCCAATATAAGCATCGCAGATGAGGGCTGAGTGAGGTGGGATGAATCTATAGCCTACAGAAAGTGATCTTGATGCAACCCAGTCCTTATCTGTTGACTTGGGAGTGAGCTACAGCCCCCACAGAATCACCCCTGAATTGTTACCAGCTTCTTTTGACCCATTTGTCATAGAAAAGCCCCAAATCTGTCTTAAATGCCATAACAAAAAGCTTGTACATATCTTTTAGATATCACAGTTATTTAGAAAGCAGAGAAGAGAAAGTCCTTGTGGGTGAGGTTTTGTCTTAGCCATGCATTGGTAAATTTATGGAGCAGAAGCATCTCGTACAGTTTAACAAAAACATGATGATTAACCTCTGGGCCTCTCTTCAATCCTCTTCCACGGTAATGAGGTCTACCTAGATACTGAGGAGAGCTACAGCCATGAAGCAGGGAGATGAATACATCTGGGAGGGGAGGACTGTGCACAGAAGGACAAGGAGAACTGTAGGACCTTTGATAAATCCCTCCTTTTTATGTGCCTCAGTTTCCCAAACTGTAAACTGGGAATGATGAAATCATCTGGAAACAGCTTTGAGACCGAGTGGTGAAAAACCCTAGGTGTTACTTGTTGCTAATATTATACTAACAGTTCGTCTCCTCAGTAGCACTAGCGGGTAAAGAATAAAGGGCACCATGCCAGGAAAATGCTTCTAATAACACAGAAGTGCCGTGAGCTTTTCAAATAAAACTCTCACTTGGGAACCAGTGTGCCCAGGAGTCTGTAGCTCTGTACTGAACAGGCTCCTGGCCTCCAGCCAAGTGTGTTGGTGAAGGGTCCCAGCTGGATGCAGAGGAACAGGTGAGGAGGGAGACTGGCGAGCAAAACAGCCATCTGACAGTGCGGCTCAGCATCATGCAAACGTGCAGAGCAGGCCAGGGACAGTAGCATTGAGCAGCACTGAGCATTGACTGGAGAAACGAATATCTGAGAACATTACAATATCCAGCTGTGTCCTGAAGAGGTGTTGGAAATGCATTTCACAGATGCCAAGAGTTGGCCAGTTGAAGCCAAGGGTTGCTACGCAAGAGTTGTAATGCACTGGCTTGATATGCTAAAGACATGGTTAGATTTGCAGTGGCTTAGTCATGCATAATGACTGTGATTTGGGGGGTATCCTTTCGTGTCAGGGTGAACAAACAGCAGCTGGTCATATTCAGACCATGCGCTAGAATTGTCAGGTTTATCATCATGACTCCTAATGAGATGTACAAAATGCAGTATAGATCTGGTCATAGCGGGAGCCCTTTAGAAGGTGTCAAGCATAGCCTCAACATTTCATCTGCGCCTTGACTCCATGAGATAGAAACAGAGACTGTCAAGGTGCCAGACTATGGCAGTGGTCTCCAAGTGCCTTAATGCAACGCAGACACCATTGGTATGGTCTGGGCTGCAGCTCAGGCAATTCAGCCCCCTTGGAATTATGCTGAAGCTGTGTATCATCTATCAGCACTACATTTTCTTCTTGCTGTCCTGAACATGGGCAAAAATATACTCATCTCTTCCATCCCCTGACCTCGTATTATTGTCAGAAAATGTCACCATATCTTTCCAGACAGATCTCAAGGAATCACGTCCAGGCCACTACAGGTCAAATGCCAGTTAAAGTAATTCCAGCATCATGTGCAGACACACAAGTCTCACCATACTCCACTCTCCCAAGCTCCCATGTCTGGATGAAACAACCTGCTTATATGGAGAAGGCGTTATGATCTACTTTAAGATTGATTTCCTGCGGTTCATCAATGAACCCTACACACTACCATTGTGTTGCGGTGCAAACAGTTTAAACAGACAAATTAAACTACGTGGCTAAAGGAATCAATAAATGAGTTGAATCCCAACCAGCTTGGCAACAAGTGAAAAGGACAAGATGACAACAGCAAGGATATGGCATAGATAATTTAACCTAAAGAAGAGTTTCTGGATTTCAACTGGATTAATTTGTCTTAAGTCCAGATACACTTCACAAGATATATAGTGTAGATCTTAATTCAGACACCCTTTCCTCTCAGTGAAGAAAGAGAGAAGACTGCAAAAGGCAACTGCAAAAGATTTGTAGATCTCCCTCTATCAAGTGGCAAAGGAGATGAGGTCAGGGAGGCTTCCTATGTCAGACCCTCCACTGACTGCCTGTGGTTGTATGAGATGAATTGAGGTGAAATGAAGCCAAGCCTAGCTTCTTTGGGGTGTTAGAAAAGGAGCCAACATAGGCTCAGTGATGATGGCAACAGAATATCACTTCTGTTTCAACACATAGCCTCAAAGTAAGGAAGCGAGAAGGAGAAGCAGAAGGAAATAAGCTTTTTGAAGCCATGCCTGATGATATGTGGGTTAGAGGATCCCAACTGATATAGCTGCATATATAATATAAAATATCAGAGAAAAATTTAATTAAATGTAGCATATTTCAGTCTTTTTGTACTTTTCTCTTTTTTTCAGCCTAGCTGAAAATACTTCTTTGAAAGCTTTGGTGATGAATTACGGACTTTCAAAAGTTTCATTAAAAGTTTGTTTTGTTTTAAATTGCCCAGATTTTTTACTGAAAGAAATACAAAACCGAAGCCAATTGCTCCAGTATTTGACCTAGAGTAAAATGCTTGGTTGGATATTTTGGTTTAAAAGGGGAAAAAAAAGAAAAATTGCTGATTTACTTTGGTTTAATTAAAAACGTGGGTTGGAATTACTATGGTGAGAGGAGTGATGGGATAATATTTCAGGAAGGGGGCGGGGGGAGGGGAATGAAATGCATGACATTTTCTGAACTGTCCCACAAGGCAAGAGATAAAATACTTATTGCTTATGTTGTTAAGTCTAAAGCAGCCATGGGGAGCACAGCAGTAGCTCATAGTCCAGTTTAGACATATCTCCTTTAAATTCACCATTGCCAAGGAAGTAGCTTTTCAAAATGATAGGTCAAAATGGATTGAGATCTTCAGCTCTAACTTTGAAGCTAGTTAAGCTCTGAGCAGGAGTATGAACTGAACAGCTCAAGAGGTGTCTTCCAACACAATTTTTTCTGTGATTTCTGAATGACAGAAGATGATATAGCTCTGAAAATTCTTGCTATTAGAATATGTCTATGGTAGGAGAGGAGATATAACTTTGACCTGGAGGAGGGGACTCTTTTCTGGCCAAATGGCCATGACCCCAAGTATGAAACTCCTCCAAGCCTCAGTATGAACTCAAGGAACAAATTTACAGTCTTCTCTGGTTTAAGCAAGGGCTGTATTTGCAGGAGCTGGGTGCCTGCGCCGCTGTCAAACAGAAGGCAACAGATGCAAGATGAAGTCATGGTTTGCTCTTTTTTGGAGGACAACTCAACTGGGGCTCAGCTGTGTTTTCATGTCATGGTTTCTATCTATCCTGGGCATGGAGCCAGATCTGAGTCTAAAATGTTCTGAAACGGCCACTGGTTAGAGACTAGGAGCCCAAAACTTGTAGACACAGCAAGACATGCAGTAACTCACAAAAAGAACAATCTAACACAGCCAAAACTTTGTTTAGAAAACCATACAACAAAACTGGCCGCTGTCATTTTATACTCCTGCTTCTGCTATGTTATTGGGAACTCCCATGCCTCTGCTATGTTATCTTGAATGACCATGTTTCTGTTAGCTCCCTCAGATTTATCCACTCTTCCTTCTTGGTCTTGAGAGCACCAAGTGACAATGCTTCTACCCAACATGCCACCCTCTTCTCCACTGGCTTTGTTCCAGGACCGAACTGAGGAGGGAGGGATGGACATTCCCGGCAGGAAATGAAAAAAAACAAATCTAACAGCTGCTGAGTGCTTCCTATTTTGCCAGCACGTGGCCAGGTATTATGATCCATGACCCAACACTGGTCCCATTGAAAGGAGAGTATCTAGACTATTTAAAGATCTTCTCATGAAGCACAACAGAAGCTTAATTTACTGGGTACTACTATGGCCCAAGCAAGTATCTTCAAACTAATAGCCCCAATACATGGTGTTGAAAAGACCAGTCAGTCATGCCTGAATGTATATTCAAGATAATGTACATAAGAACCTAATTCTGAAAGCTCTGTCCTAATCTTGGCCCACTAATGACACCCTTTGGCCCTGTTGAGATGCCATTTGCTGTTGGATTGGGGATCCAAATGCCTTTATGTGCACAGTCAGCAGTAACAGGCAGTGAGAGCTGAGTAATGAAGCTCTGCATCGCTTGTGAATAGAGGCTTGGGAAGATGAGTGCAATTACCTGTTCTGGGATTCTCCTACCACTTTTAGCTATTGTTGATGTATTTGCATTGCATTAGTTGCTAAAGGCTTTGCCTGTGTACCAAAGCCCCAAGATACCTGATACTGCCAAAAAATGGGTCTAGTCTTGAGAACCTCAGATAAGTCACTCCACCTTTTGAGGGCCAGATTTTCTTGTCTGAAAGAAAAGTGATTAATTATTAAGGAAATAATGTTTTGTTTCAACCAAGGACAGAACCAGGAATTCCTGCCCTGTAAGAAATTCTGTTATGATGAAATTCAAACTTTTGCTTCCTCCATATGTGAGATTACACAGAAATATGCTCCATATGCAAATATTTAACTTTTTCATGGAAAAGAGAGGAAATACTTTGGTTCTGAAATACTTCAGAGAAAAACATAATGTTTTGACATTTCTGAATCAGACAGTTTTGTTCTGCTTCATTGAACCAAAATGAAAGTTTGCACTTCAGCTTAATCCAGGCTGCATTCAAGTTCCTTAGAACAGTCTTTTGGATTACTTTCCCTTAGAAGCCAAGGGCCAGACAGGATGCAAAAAAAACCCCAAACCAAATCCACCCTCTCCGTCTTTCTACCTCCAACAAGACAGATTTTACGGTCTTAAGCTTGCCCAGCTGATTTTGCAGTGCAGGGGAGGAGCTTGAAGGGTGCAGTGGTTATAACATACATTTGTTCTTGTTTTGCTGTCCATGGAGTGTGAAAGAAATGAAGGTCATTCCAACTGAAGACATAAGGTATCGAAGAAATGCATCCATAATCAATACCAGAAGGAAGATGAGGTGAGTGTGAAACCAAATAAGAGGAACCGTTGAAGATGGATGACTTAGAGGAATTGCAAGAGTAACATTTAAAAGACAGGGAGCATACGCCTGGTCCACATGATGACTGGGAGCAGAAGGGAGAGCAGAGCAAGTAGAGGCTGTAGTTATCCACAGAGGAGTGATCTAATTCAAAGCATTAAGGCATGCCCACCATCACAGCATGGGCACCTTCAGCCCTCCATAGTGGCAGGGTGGGACACCAAGGCGGGGTTTCTGCCTGTGCCCCTGCTTATGCACGGGTACTGAATGCCCACAGGACAACCTCTGTGCTGTATGGGAGGAGACTTGCCATCATATGACTAGCAAGTATCCCGAAGCATCACTCCTTCTACTGCAGGGAAAGGTTGGATAGTGCTGTTCCTGGTTCTGACAGTGACAGAGGCCAGGTGGGGTGAAGCTGGGGCATCCCAGGAAAGTGCTCCCAGACCAGCACCCTCTGTACAAGGGACATAAAAATGGGTTTGATCATGGCCCCTGCAGAGCTGGGAATGACCCACAATCCACCCTAGATCACCCTGGTGCAGCCTGTGTGGCTCTCATGCACTCTACAGAGCACACAACTCCGCATCCCTTACTCTTTACACCTCCCTTCTTTTACTCCAGCATGTGCCTTCTACATAAGGTTGGCAGCTTGGCTGTAGTTCTTTTCCTGGGATCAGTTAACTTCCATCCAACTTCATCCTCTTGATGGTAGCAGAGTGGAAAGGCTAAACTGGAACAGAAACCTCATATATAATCTGCAGCTAAAGCAATGACAATGCTGTGAAATACCTTGCCAGTTACGGGAAACGGCCTTCTTCAACATGGTCTTTTTTCTTGGATCTATATTATGATTTACCCCACTTCCCACCAGTAATTCCCGTGGGACAGAGATACTTTTATTTTACTTCTCGGTCTTGATCCCTGCACAGTGTTAGCGGAGCACAGCTGCTTCACTCCAGCAGCAGGCAAGGCATAAGTACATCCATTTTTCAAAGGATTTATTTTCTTGCTTTTTTAGAAGGGGTGCTGAGGTCCTTAGAGTCTTAAACTTTCCTCTGATACAGCAGGAAGGGAGGGGGTCTTTCTACAGGATCTCAGTACTATTCAGAGACACTCACCCTGCTGGTCAGGTGGGATTTTAATGCTCCAACACTATATATAAACGTGAGATTGTTATCTAGGAGGAATGAGCCGAAAAGAAGCAGAGGAAACTTTCAGTGCAATTATCAGGAAATGTTTCTCAATGGTGAGACAAACTGTCAGCCTGCAAAGGAGTCTCTTGGGGAGAAGTAGTGATTTTCCCCGCATGAGTCATGTTTTGTTGAACTGGACAAAGAAGTCAACAATATACAGGAGGGGAGGTCTTGTAACAGTGGTCAGGTTCATAGATTTGGAAGGAGTCTTGGCAGCAGATGCTACCATCCATTCTAGCAGTTTAATCATACGTTGTCAGCAAGGACAAATTCCAGACCCTCAGCATTAGTCTTGTGCAACCCACTAACCTGGGCAAAAGGCGTAAACCCTACTGATGGAAAGGAGTTTGCTTTTCATGTGTGCATCTGGGGCTTGCAGGCAGATAGGACACACCTCACATCAAATGTTGGGTGGATAAAGGACAATCCACTTTATATGTGAGCTATTTCTTCTTTCCCCCCTCCAAAAAAGCATGTAGTGCAAACAAAAATTCAATTATTAGGTTGTATTGCAAATACGCAAATACATGAAATGGCAATTTTTTAATGAAAGTTCTAATAAACCTTGAGCAAGGGATCTAAATGATATTAAGATCCAGAATAACCTTGCATGGGATGCAGCTATTAACATCATTCTGTTGATTGAGAAGTTTAGGGGCCAATGCACTGATAAATGTTTCAAGATGCCTGGTTCGGTTAAAAGCCTGGCACATCCTTTCTCCACAAAGAATGCTGTAGTTCTTACATCAGCCATCGATACAGAGAAGATATTGCTGAGTGCGGATTTTACCACAGAGTCCTCAGTGCTTCTCCAGGTGCCACTTTTGCCAAACTCCTTCATAGGAACAGCTGCCATGAAACAGATGTAAACTCTGTCTATAGCAGTCTCGCCCAGCAGTGGGTGCTTGGGGAAAGAGACACAATGACAGGAACCGTTCTCTTCTCTAGTGTTTATCCCCATGCCTGTTTGTGTTTGTATGGCATCCATGGCTGAGGAGCATGACCCAGCTGGCTCCAAGGTGTTTATGTGCCAAATGATTTCACTTAAGAGGCAGCTTGTCCCCAGAGTGGACTCTAGAACTGGGGGTTTGGTTCTTAAAGTCTCAGCGCCATCAGCAGGGAGAAGTAGGTGCTTCAGAATGGGATCCCCAAAACCAACTTAGTAACAAAGGATCCATGCAGCGTTAGCCTACAAAACACAGCAAGGACAGATCCTGCGATCCTTAGGCTCTCTTTCTCTCCTGAAAATAAATGCCTACACTCTTTATGAGAACAGAGGAGGGTCACTGATGCCACCTTCCTCCCCTCCCACTTGACAAAACAGCCACCTGGTTAAGACCCAGGAAGCCAAGATCAAGTATCACTTCTTGCAGATGCGGGACTCAGTCCTTGCCATTCCCATAGCCCAAGTGTACACAGGATTATCAGACAGTCTTCTCCCATTCCTATTGCAAGGCCACTGGGACTTCCAAAACACCTGTATAGAGGAGAGCCTTAAAATATTATCTTGATGCATTGCTGTTATCCCAAGAGGAAAGATCATTTACTGGCTTTGATAGTTACAGTGACACAAGCTAAAGTTCAGCAACTGCCACTGACTTTAGAATTATTTAGCCACATGAACCAAACGGCTTTTGCTATTAAGTCCCTTATTCTGATTCCCTTTCCAATAGCTCCCAAGAAGTGCTTCAGACTCTCATTCTCCGCAAACACTACTAAATTCCCACTAATTTCCCGCATGTGCAGATCTAAAGAGGTGGAATCTCTTCTGGACTCATCCACAGAATGTCACAGTGCTCCTGAACACCAACACATTTCTGGGCATTAAGGTCTGTCCTTGATTAGCATTGGTACCGTATTGACGCTTTAAAAAAAATAGTAAGACCTTTGTCATGGTGTCAATGTAATTTCTAGGAAGAAAGACTGATGCAACCAGGACACTTTCAGTAATGTTCCTGCTTTGAATGATGTGTCCAAATTTTCTGATCATGCTCTCACTTTCCTATTATACAGCAGTTAGCAAGAGGCAAGGTAGTATCCTAGCTAGCAGGGTATAGGAAGGAGATAATCCTCAGCGTATCTGGCCATGTCAAGAGAGGTACCTTCAAGGATTTCTAGGTTTTCCTCAAAAGTGGAATTCAGGATGCTTTGCTTTTTTAATCCCAATAAAGGAGGTCCGTGGAGTTCAGGCACTGGTGGGCAGGTGATTTGAGGATCACTGTTAGTTACCAAGTCGCCATAGGTTCCTGTGTATCTGTAAGGATTTAAGCAGCAGTACTTGCCCCAGCCCACTGATGCTAAGCATGCAGTGAACTGACATCTTTCACCCAAAATCCCTCAGCCACTCTAAATGAATACATAAGTAGTCACTCCTTGTCCCTCACGTACCCTTCCTCTGACCAAGCCTTAAAAACACAGGAATCCCAGTGCTGGCCCAGGCAACAAGTTTATTTGTTGACAGAGACCTTCTCTTTCCAGGAGTTGTTTGAAACAAGTCACATGGCTTCCATGAAACACCCAGTGACCTTATACCCTGAGCCATGGAAAGCTGTTTGATGTTACTCAGCCAGTTGAGTTGCCTAGTTTCCTGGAAATTCTAAGAAAAATTCAGGAAACTTGATGGACAATGTGAGTAGTTCTTTATTTTTTTAATATTTTTTTTTAATGGTAGCAAACAAGGGAGCATAAATTCCATGAATATGGAAGAATGTTATCTGGAACTCTAGTCACTGGGGACTTTCTAAAAGCCAACCACCAGGTTTCCTCAAGTTTGTTAAGCCTGGCTTGTTATTGTAGTTCACATCAAAACATCCTTCAAACACTACCCCGAAGGCCAGACCAAGGAAACCCAGTTTTGACTCATCTTTGTTTATAACCACATTCCTGCATGGGGCAGCCTGGGAGGACCTGTGAACTGCAGATTGCCACCACACACCTTTAAGTGCCTGAGTTCACCTCCAGAAGCCTGCGCTGGAGCAAGCAGGGGGAGAACCAGGAGGCATTTGTGGCAATCTGATGACACAGTTGTCTTCAGGCTGTGGCAAGTAAGAGATACTGAGGTGATGATGTTTGGAAACTCAAATGAAAAGACTTAGACCCAGGTGCTTCAATTCCATCTGAAGCTTTGCAACCAGTAGCAATGCGTGCAAACAGCAGCCAAAAATCCCTGAGCAGCTTGTATTACATCAGAGGCCCCCAGAGGATAGGATCAGTGTAAAGTTCACTCACACATTTTTTTAAATGCCTGCTTAATTGCTTTCACTTAGAGTCAAGTTGCCTGTTGTGCTGCCTCAAAGTCAGGGCAAAGCCAAACTGTTTGGGTAAATCTAAGGATATCAAAATGTTTTTGTAGCTCCAGTACACCAAGAGCATTCAAAGCCAAAAAAGCCATGATTAAATGAAAACATCAGCCCAGAGTATTCAAGAGTGTGCATGGCAATCACAACACAGAAATTAACCGCAGAAGTCTAATCATTTTCACATTTGAATGCCTGGCTTTGCTGGGTATCTTTGAACTGCAGCCATGGGGTGGGAAAATCAGTGTCAGGATCAGCCGAGGCTCGGTCTTTGAAGCGCTGGGCTCTGTGGCATCTCGGTGGAGCACTCACCCAGGAGCAAAGGACTCTCATCATCCTGAAGCTGTGACTTCGCTCCATTTACAACTCAGACTCCAACTTTGGCAGCAAAATAGCTAACCAGGTGCTGTTGTGAAGGTCTGTAGACATCAGTCAGTGTTCAGAACAGTGTAAAGAAAGTTATGAGGGGTCTAATCCCACCACTGAAACTGATGAAAATAAGGCTTGGGCAATTACACAGTCTCTGCTTACACTGTTTTTTGTTGGAAATCTTCACTGGACATAAATGTCACTCTATCCACAGGAAAAGATACAAAAGACAGTTAATATCCTACAAGTTTTGCAAAGTAAATGGCCAGAAATGAAATTCATAGAGTCAGAAGTTCATCACATTTGTTCATACAATCACAAATTAGTTCATATGATTACAAACTTGTTTGACTTGATGTCAACAGGCAATTTCTACTGTTGTATTTGACATCCCATACAATGTTAGCTAAAGACCCTGCAAGAGGAAGACTAGAACAGAGAGAGGAACATAATGAACATAATGAACTAGAACATAATGAAATGTTACAGATCTATGCACAAATAACAGAGCATTTTACAATAACTCTATCAAGAGGTTAATCAACTAAGAGACACAAATCTTTAGAAAACCAGTTTCTGTTTGTTCAGCTGCTCAAGATGACTGATTTTAGTATCTGTGAAGTAATTGTTCCCCCCTTCTTTCACCTCCACTTCTTAAAAAAAAAAGAATAGGCACATTTGGTTTGGTGTGTGTCATCCGTCCCCATCCCGTCCTGTCCCCCCAGGTCTTTCTGCTTCCTCCCCCAGTGTCTTAGCAGTTGCATCATTTTCTCTGTCATCCCAGGTAGCATGCTGGGAATGCCAAAGATGATGCCTAGCTATGTATCATATATCAATGAACAGCTTTCAAGGCTCCACCAACTTTACTTCCTGGAAAAATTCTTGTACATGGCAAGGAAACTGTTTCTGAGCACAGAAGACAACAGGACACTGATTGCCAGCCAAGGCAGATCTGTCAAGAGCAGGCTATCCCAGTCCAATCTAATTTCTCTTGTTGATAGACTAATAGCCCAGTACACAAGAAAACTCACACCTCTGCTTTAAGACTGTGCTTTGCACTGTTGCACATCACATTCTTGTAAACAAAGTGGAGACAATGGTCCAAATGACGTCGCTGTGAGATAGCAGGTTTCAAGCAGAACAATTTAAAAGAGTGTTCTTGGAAGGCAGCTAGCACAGGATCAGGGTCCTGCCAGAAACATGTGCTGAGCAGCACTGTGTGAGGGTCCGTCCTTGGCCTGAGGCTACTCATTGTTTTCACTGATGACCAGGGTGATAGTCGTTAGCATCTAGACCATACTTGCTAATGCCAGCTAGGCTAGACTGCAAGTACATGGGAGAGCAGGATTAGAATTCAAAACGAGATTGGCAAACTGGAGAAAGAATCTGGGAGGAAAAAAAAAAAAAGATGAAATTGGATAGGGACAAGATGTGAATAATCAGTTTTCCACGTACAGAAAGAAGAGGAGGTCTGGCTTGGCAGCAGTGCTGCAGAAGGGAATCTAGGGAAACAGTGGGGATCATCAGCTGAGCTTGAGTCAACAATGTTGTAATGTTAAAGCGTGCAAACCCCACACCCAGGCTGTAAAGAGTAAGGTGGTCTCTAAGATAATACTGCAGTCATGTTCTGTTCTGCATTGGCTGTGATGTCCGTGTCTACGTCTGGGTGCTGTGCTGTAAGAAAGCCATGGACCGACTGGAGAGGGGCCAGAAGGAAGCAAGCAGAATCAGAGCTCTAGAAATCGTGGTCTGTGGAGACAGACCAAAAGAACGGGGGTTTTTACCTCAAGGAAACATGGGCAGGGGAGTTGATATGACAGAAACTGTCTCATAAAATGCTGTTATGGAGGGGAAAGGAATCATCTGTTCTCCAATCCACAAGTATCAGACAAGAAGACCTGAGTTTCAGTTGCAGCAAGAGTGAAATAAGCTAGCAAGTAATGCTCCCTCACAAATAGGACAGCAAAGCAGAAGTACCCAAAGGTATTGAAGATATTTCTGGAGGCCTTTGCCAACGGATCAGGTTAAAATCTGTTAAGGATGCCATAGCTGGTCCTGTCTTGGAGCAAGGACATGTTCTGGGTGACCTCCTGAGATCTCTTGCAAGCCTATATTCCCTGCTGCCTTGCATGCCCATTAAGCCAGACAGAGTCTATTTTCTTGCTGAGTGCACACAGCGCATTACAAGTGCCCGGAGCAGGCTGCTCACCCCAGCCTGTGAGCTCATCCACCCTGCCAGCGCCTTGGTACGCCTGCCCATGCATTTCCCCAACAATAAAGCAACTGTTCCTAATGTGGCATTGTATGAACATCCCTGGAGTAATCAGAGCTAATCAGGAGAGCCTGGCTGGACATTGTTTGCCCAGGGAACACTTGGTCTGTGCCAGCCAGAGTACTTCATGGCATGCTGACTTTGCAATCAGGGTTGTGGAGGAAGGCTGGTTAATTGCCGGAAACATAAAGACATGTAGAGAAGCATCAAGTTCTGCATCCTAACCACTGTCCAGCCATGGAAAAACACATAAATGCTCTTTTATGTTTCCCTAGAAGCAGCTTCCAGGGAGCTGATGAAGAAGGTCTGCCTGTATACACACAGACTTTCCTGGATAACATCTCTGAATCACCATAGCTGTGGGCTACTGAGGCTTTGCTTCCATCAGGGAATTAGTATCATTTCTGCCTCTGGAGTCAATCCAAGACAATACTTCCTTTTTTCAGTAATACTGATTATTATTGCTCTTGTATGTGGGAGCCCCAAGTGCAGACCAAGCACCCACAGTACTGCATATTGGGCAACCAAAAAGCAGAAAAAAGAGGTTCTCTGTCCAACAAGCTCTGAGTCACTTCAGCCTCTTAATGTTGCTCCCATCCACTGAAGCATTTTGAAGGATCCTGTCTGAGGATTCTCCTCACATGGAGAATCTTTTGCTTCTGCACATGGAAAGAAGCTGTTGCCTCACCTCTGCCATATGCAGTTCTCAGCATAGGACCAGCTGTCATTTAACACCAAAAGCATCCCCTATAATTCACTATTATTCCTGGTCCTGCTGCCTTCTGAAGCACCTGTCCCACTTGCTTATTGCTAAAGCTGTCTCTGCCTGTCGACTTTCAGAGACCAGAGATTTCCAAATGTCTCCCAGTTTTGGCAGCTCAGCCCTAAAGCTGATAACTTTTAGAGATGAGTTTTCAGCTCTGTTTCCTCTGTACTCTGCCTCTCAGTTTCTATTTCAGCAAAAGCTACTTAGTTCATGTGTCTCCTATACAACTTACTATCCACAAGCAGCAAAGGCAGAACAACACAAATATTAGCAGGACAGCATATAGAGAACTGTGAATTTAGGAAAAAGCATCATGACAGTCAGTGTCTGGGCTCAGTCAACAAAGCAGGCCGGTAGAGCTGGGCCATTAATTTGGCCACCAGCTGAACACATGAGCAGCCAGCCCTCGAGTCCTTTTTCCTCTTCACTGTTACTGTGTGGAGGCAGAAAAGGGGCTTCTGACCTCCAGCTTCCACCAAGACACACAAGAGTCACGAGTAAGCCACATCCACAGCAAAACCGAAGGGACCAATTTGTGTCAGTGAGACAAACTTGACCATTTAATGGGGGATCCTGATGGTAAGGACTTTTCTCAGTCAGGTGTTTGTTTCATCTGTAGGCAATTTGTGCACAGCTTTCCCATCAAAACCAGGGTCCTTAGGGCCATTAGCAGTCATTTATGGACATCAAAAGACCTTTGGCTTTTGGGTACCCAGGTATCTTGGAGGACGGGGACCTTAAGGAAGCATGCTTTTCCTCATAGGGCTGTAATGAGAAGTGCACTGATAAGTCTGAGGCTCTCAGGTATTGAAATAGGGGCTACCCGGCATGAAGCAAAGCAAATCCAGCAAAACTGGACCCGCAAATGCACTCAAAATGACAAAGTTCAAAAAGTGTCTGAACTCTGAGGAAGAGGAGAGGTTGTCCAGGGTGAGTTCTGTCTGAGAATAGGTGTAAATAGAATGAATTTAAGGAAAGGAAAATTTAGGCTGAATATCAGGAAATGTTTCCTGACAGTAAGAAACACAAGGTTGCGACTCGGCTCCCCTAGGGAAGCTCTGGGAAGATTGCAGTTTGAGTCATGTTACTGCTGAGCTGGACAGAGCGCCAGATAATAAAATGCAAAGGAACAATCCTGGATTGCTCCCTGGGGATGTCAGAGGTGACCTCATAGGTGTTCTTTCCACCGCTAATCTCTCCGCTATCTGTCTGAGCGCCACGGGAAACGTTGAGATCACACCCTTTGTATCCTTCGTGGTCCCTGGGAAGGCAGAAAGGAGCACCAGGGGCTGGGCATACTTCAGATGCCAGAAATCAAGCAGAGGTGATAATGGGTTATTTCAAACAGGGGGTGTGGGGGACAGGGAGAGGACAGCACGCTTTGAGGCAGGCTGTCCAGAGTCCAAAGCAGCTCCCTGTATTGGAGCACACGGAGGTAAATAGTCTCGATGGACTCTGGGCTACTTCCCGCAGGCTGACACTGCTGTTCCTTCTTAATTTGAGCTGCTTTTTTGGGGATATATCTGGGAAACTTTCACCCAGCCTAGGCATGGTAAATTCTTGCAAAACAACCAGGAAAAGGTATGTGGCTACCTATAATGGATACTGACTAGTTCAGGGCAGAAGACATGTCTTCAACCACCTACACAGCTCCAGATCTAGCCCCCATGAAGATCTTGGACACCTTTCCTGAGTGGTTCTAGACTGAGCCCTGCAGTACTTTCCACTTGCAATCTTCCACGCACAGGACAGTCATTTATTGGGTCAGCTCTGTCGCAACCTGCCACAAATCTTCTGCAATGAAGGATTTTGAAGGTGTCTTCTTATCAACCTCTACCATGGCAAAAAAATTGGCAATGATAGCAGACAGGATCTACATTGGCTCTTTGATCTGGAAAATCCCCACCTGAAGGGCTTTCTCTCTTGCCTAGAGTAGACACACAGGCAAATGGTTCATTAGCTAGAGCCAGCTCTTCATTTCATAGCTGAGCAAGCACAGAGAGAGGGAGAGTAGACACCTCCATGTGGGACTAGTGGCAGTCAAGCATAGCAGCCCAGCATCCTTTTTCCTTCCCTAACCTCCCCCCTCCCTGAAATAACAATCCATTGTCACCATGCATGGGACTCCATACCAGTTTTCTGAAGCTGTAGTTTGGTTCTATTTCTGGAAGATTTAGCACTTGGTTTGTATTACTGCACACCTAAAATCTGCTTCTGTATGAGGATGAGTCATATCACCAAACAGACAGGCTCTTGTTGAGCATACGCTGAGTTTTTTCACTCTCTTTGCTGCCACGATGCCTCTGGTGTGTATGAGCTCCACCTGGAAATTGATAACCACTTTAGGGACTCATAAATATTATGACTGAATAGCTCTTCTTTGCAATTCCCCCTTTGACAGAAGGGCAACTGGCAAGACAGTGCCAGAGCTAATGGTGGGAGGACTTTGGAAACCAAAAGCATTACTCTTACTTGTATTGCCACAGCAGCAAGAGGCTGAGATCAGGGCTCCACGCTGTTACTCACTACAGCGGTACTTAGGGAGACTGTCCTGACCTTTAAAGAAATGGAAAGATGGGCAAAATGACTTATTCAAGAACAGAGCCAGGAACAAAACTCTGTTCTCCTGGGGACCTGACCCATGGGCAAGACAAGATCATCTCTTCACTCTGTGGTGTAATACTAAGAGACCAGCACTCCTGCCTGCTGCCACCATTCTGGGTAAGACTTCGGGTGGTGAAAGAGAGAATGGCCCCACTGTTGGGCCAGCTACCAGGTGAACCTGCTCCCTTGGGCAGCTGGAAGAAGGGGTTTGGAGCACTCTTGTCTGTGCAAGGGAAGCTGGCACAGCGGGGTATCTGCTGTACCCGAACGGAGGTTCTTAAACAATGCCTTTTTTCTCAAAAAAAGGGCAAAGGGAGTAGAAATTCCCGGGAAAAAATTGTATCTCCATGAAGAGCCTTAAAGTCCTTCCATCCACCACAGGCCCATGGTCATTATTTAACTCTTGGTCTCTGCCTGGTTGCTGTTGTTTGTGTTGCCAACACAGCCAGTCCCAGGAAGGGAGGAAACTTGGCTGGCAGACAGACAATGTGTTTTCCCTTCAAAGCAGGGTGTGAACTGGGGCCGGTTACAATAACTCTTTCCACTTTCCCCTTTCAGGGATCTCCTTCTGCTTCTAGTGGGGTAGGCAGGAAAAACACAGTCAATGGCAGCTCTTGGCTCATGAGAGCAGATGACCACAGCGCTTAAGAAAAGAGCCTACTTGGAGACTGACCTGGCATCTGACCGCTGCTGACATTTTCCCTTGTGCACCACTTTGTGGGACAATGGTGCTCCTTTCCCCATCATCTTCCTCCAATTTGTCTGTAAGCACTTCAAGCTTGGGGCATCTTTTGATTTTGTGATGATGGCAGAGAGGTCCTGGCTAGGACTTCCCTGTGGTCCTCAGTTCTGGAGAGCCTTCTTCTCTGGAGGGATGCATGTGTTCATCCCTCATGTACCTCCTGACCTCTATTGCACCACATTCTCAGTAGACACACCTAGTGTTAACCTGAGGAATGTCTTCCTTGGGGCTGGGGAGAATGAATCAGTGTCTTTTTTTTTTTTAAATTTTGCATAATATAAAAAAGAATTCTGAGCTCCACCCTTCAGCAATTTAAGCTTACTCATTGCCCCAGGCTCCCCCAGGCCAAAACTCCCTACCTACCTCGCCAGCTCGAATAAATCACCACAGCTCACTGTATCAGAGAGACTGGGCTGCATCCATCAGCCCAGAGTGTCCCCTTCCTCCTCCTCTTGTATCCTGCACATAACTTTATTCTAAGGGCTAACGAAGGAGATCTTCCCAGATGACTGGTTAGCTCTGCAGGTGAGCATGAATTGTTTTGCCTCCTACCACTTGGGACTGTCCTGTGCAGTTTGATGCATGCATGGCAGAGACCCTGACCTGCTGGAAATCCAGCCAGACCCATGGAGATGCTCTACAAGGGGTCCCTGCAGAAGGTGAAGTTATTGGCACAGTGGCTGGTCCCAGCTTGCTATCCTTCCATGTGGTAATTCTCCAGGGCAGGCTGCATTGTGGTGTTCGAGGCTACAACCCAGCTGCTGGAAGGACTGATCCTTAATGCAACCCACTGACTCATAGTTTACACAACCTCTGTGAATAATCAATGAACCTCTCTTCTGTTCTGCAAGGGGACTGCCCTGGAGGTAACATTGTCAGGACAATTTCTCTGACAGGCACCCTGCACTTCTTCTTCCTTTTATTTCAGTCCAGTTTTAATGCAATGACCTTTCCTAAACCAAGTGTTTTGGGGTTGCAGACTACAGCATTTGTCATTAATGAGCTAAATTTAGGATGCAGGTCTGGCTTCAGGAGACTTGCCGACTAATCTGTTTAGACTTGGTGAAATGGTGAAATCTTTTAAATGAACCTATTTTTGAAGATGGGTGAAAGGTGAAAGAAAAATCACCAAAATGTCCTGTGAAATCATCTGAATCTTGTCAAAGTGTTTTTGCCAAAAGATCTCAGTGCTTTTAATATCACTGTATTTTGCTATAATTCTATTTTAGATTGTCCCCATTTTTCCCAGTCAAAATGCCTATTTGTTTTTAATGCTGGAAAAAACTGGCTGTAAAATAATTTAAGTACTTCCTTACAATATGTTCAAATCCAAAATAACATATCTCATCGAGGTCCTAGGAAACTTTCCTACTAAATATAGCGTTTATAGGATTATTTTTAGACTTTCAATTAACAAGAAGTGGAGCCACATAATGCCAGGGTACTGACAATTTTGAGGTCTTTTGGGAAAGAGATTTTCTTAATTCCCTTGTTTTTATGTACTTATTTGCAAGCAAACATATGCGCAAATGTATGTGTGCATCTAAAAATGCCAGTTTATTGCAACTTTATTCACAATTCCTCTGTCAAATGTCACCTTGGTAAATCCCTTACTTCCCAATCCTCAACAGCACTGGCAGGAGTGGTGTAAAGCCAGTCACTAATGTGCATGCAGCAAAGGTGTTTTGCTAACGCAGGTCCAACAGGAGCTGCCAGGCACCTGCTAGTGGTAGCTGACCTCCTGCATCGCCGCACAGCGGATGGGAAGGATCCGTGCGAGGTGAGGATGGTCACAAGCAGCGGTGTCAGCTATCAGGGCTGTTCATCCTGCTCTGCATTTCACACACTTCAAGTATTTGTAAGTTCTCATATCACACACTGGTCAAAGTCCATTCCCAACTGTTATCTCTTTGCCCCTTCCCTTGCTACTTGGCCTCTCCGGACCAGCAGCCTCATGGCTGCTCTCTGGCTCAGCCAGGGGCCAGTCCTGCTGCCCCCCCAGCTAGGTCCCCCTCCCAGTCACTCTAAGACCCTTCTACTAACATTGCATATTCATGATGCCAATTGCTCTCTCTTCCCATCACCCACCGGCAGAGCAAGAAGGACATGACACACATGAGAAGGACACGGAACAGTGACGCTAATCCAAGCCAATTAACCTGGGATTCAATGCTAAACTGCTAATTACCTTCACTTTTCAAAAGGCAAGACTACAACTGTTTCAGTGCTTCCTGGAAACTCTTTCTCTCTTTCTTTTCCACTTTTTTTGGTGCCCGTGGACAAGTTTGGAACAAGCTCTCGCCCAGGCATGGCCTCCTTGAGCTTGCCATGCAACATGTCAATCGTCACTGCACTGCCCTGCACAGAGAGAGGAACGTCACAGGCTGATTTTGAAATGCAAGCCAGGGTTCACCCACTGCAGAGATCCCCAGGCGGATTCAGCTCCTCCTTCAGTCATCTAACCTCGTGAAAGTGCTGTGAGCAAGGCGCTAAGCCCCCTTTACAGACAGCTGACCAGTGGACACCTGTGACTCAATTCAGTTCCCTAAATATGTGTCTAGTGCCATTTGAGAGGCTCTGGGACATCCCACCTGGCCTCTGGCTGCCACTCCAGAAGGGCATGCGTCTTCCACATGTCAAGTGTTATAAAGCTCAGGCTCATGAGGATATCTCAGATACCTCAGGGCACATCTGATGATACTTTATGCCTATGATTAAGCAACTGAATTGAATCCCTGGGCTTGGTGAAGAAAGAGACGACTCTGCAGTGTCTTTTAGATATATTTGGGGTTTGGAGGAGAATAAAGAAATGGGTGAATAAAGAGAGATATGAAGGAGAGAGAAGGAACAGTGGGATGGATGGATGGATAGATGAGTGGAGGGTTCTCCACTATTTCCAGCAATTCCCAGCTAGGTCACTGAGGATGAGGGAAGTAGAGGATGTACTTCCAGCTAATGGTTTATACCAATTAATGTGGAAATTTGTCATGCAGGTGGTTTTTTTTCTGTGAACTGTTGTAGGTCTGCCAATAATTTCACTTTAAAGCTGTGTCTGGCCAGCCTGCGCATGCCACACACTCAACAAATACAAGCCTGGAATAAGTTCTTGTTTTCCACACCTAGAAACCTCAGTTGAGATCAGTTGTTTGTTGGTGGAAAGGTGGGAAAGGAGCTGAAGGCTCAGAGTGAGAGGAGAAGTAGCAACATGGATCCAGAGGTGGCTGTCATGCTAGAAGCAAATCAAGGAATCAGATTTTCCCCATGGAAAAAGTCAACAGTAGGAGCTTTGAAGTGTCATACCAGGTCTTTTGCTAAGCAATGGATTGTATAACAACTGGGAAATGGAAAAGAGCAGTGAGGTGGCATGTTAGCAGGGGATATTGGGTGAGTTCAGGTGATACTCTATTTGGTGTGTTAGTCTGAGCGGGCTGCTCAAGGCTCCTTCTCAGGTGAGAGGATGGAAGAATAACCTTCATTGGTGCTGATCCCACCCCCTGGGTGAGGAAGGAGGGAAAACTCAGTGGCAGTTCTGGCACAGCTGTCAGGACACCCTTGTGACTGAGGCTAACAGAGACACAGGGGGCTGGTGAACCAACTTGGACAGGCATCAGCCAGCTGCTCAGCAGTCACCCCCCTCACCATAGCCACAGTTCACTGTGGATCTTCTTCTAGGGTATTTAGGTGCACACATGCACTGCAAAGCTGAGATGCAACCCAAGAACCCAGTGATGAAGCAGAAACTGGAGTCCTGTGTCCCAGCTTGGTCCCTTAGCTACAAAACTTCTCTGCATAGAGCAATATAATCTGCCTCTTGGGAAGAAGGTCACCCACAGCCAGAATATTTCAATACCATAAAAGCATCCAGGTGAAGGACATTCAACAATGCATTTGGAAAACCCCATTGGGCAATTTCAGCTTTTCTACCAAAGCAGAAGTAACACTGAAAGGTCAAGCTAGCTTTTTTACAAAGCCTGAGTTTCCCTCCACTAAATGGCTGCTCATTCCCCACACATATGCACTTTTATACTTAGCCACACCACAGTCCTCCTCATGGATGGTCAAAACCTCTCTTAAAGTTACCTTTTGAGTGTATAACACAGATTCAAGGGGAGACAGGGTTTTTTGCATCGAATTGGGGAAAGATGTCAGCCATCCCAGACCTTCCCAGTGTGTGGACGTGGGGATGTGGTGGGGTGGGGAGCATATTCCTGCTGTCTTCTGAGGCCCCCTTTGCCGTCCTGCAAAGCCAAGGTGTACAGTTTCCAGACCACATTCCTTTCTACCATAAGGTCAACAGCAGCTGCCTGGTGGAGTCATGCCACTGTCACATCCCATCCCAGCCTCCAGGAAGCTCCATTCAGCTCCTCTGGGCCCAATTTCGAAGATCCAAGCCAGCACCTGGGAGAAAAGACCCACACAGTCACATCTTTTCAGAGGCATTCCCTGACAGAGGTCACCAACAGCAATCTGAAGAAAGAAAATGCTAGATTAACACCTGGATAATAATAATAATTACAGTCTTTAGAATTAACAATAACCATGTCCCGTAGGTCAGCACTCCACTCAGATATTCTCATTCAAGCATCCCCAGACGTCTCTCATTCCTCACACGCTGACTCTGCAAGGTCTCTGTTCTGCCTTGTGCTTTCCATCCTTTTTAAACTGGCAAGAAGAGCAAACCTTGCCTTCAGATCCTCTGCCAGGAAATTACCCAGGGATCAAAGTGGAACCACTGGTTTTTATCATCTCTTCCTTCTCTTCCCAGTATGGGTGAAGACTGGAGTGGGAATAGGTGCTGGAGTGAGGAGGGGATGTGGGGCATGGAGGGGAGGTGGCTGTTGAGGATTGTCCTCTGGTCTAGTGGTCCCTTGTGGCTGATATGTCGTGTGCGACGGCACCAAGAACAGGGTTCCCCCTCTTCCCTTTTGGGGTCCCACCACTCTCACTGCTAGGATTGGGGAGAGAAAAAGCATCATCGCATATCAATGAAAGTGCTGCTGGGTTCCTGAACAAACCTAGCCAATGCATTTCACCTCTCAGAGCCTTAGCTTTGCTCAATAAAATACAGATAAGACCCAAGAGGGCAGTGATGCCGAGCTGGCTCGTCCTGCACCCATGCTGGAGCCCACCCAGACAGGCAGACGCTCCCTCCTGCGCAGCCTGAATTTCCCCTGTCTCCCACTGCCTCTTGGCTGGATCACTGCAAACCAGGGCTCTTGTTTTGTTTTGCTTTCAAAAGAGACTTGGAAAACTTGTCATCCTAAGCACGCGTTGTTATTTTGCTTTAATTACATGGGCTGCATTTTATTTTGAACTCTGTTTGGCTTTTTTTCTGATGGATGTTTTAGTGCTCTCTGGGTATTAGTATTCTTGTTTATGAAACAGCCGGAGAGCTGTGGCTGGTGGGTGCCATAAAAATAAAATGCATTATTATTATTATTGTTATTATGATTACGTGCTGGCTAAGCATACACAGCTTAGGAATGAAAAACATCTCTGTTATGTCAGGAATGGGGAGCAAACAAATACACTCTGCAGCATTACAAAAAAATAGTAATAATAAAACAAGCTATCATTTCAAATTGACTCTCAATTGGTTGTGAAAACATGTGTGTTTATTTAAGTGAGCAGTGTCACAGATAACAATCTATTACATCGTTAATTTTCAATGAATATGTTTCTAATAATCAGTTGATATTTAAACATATGATAACTGTCATATTAAACCTTGCATCAGATTTATACGATAAGGATTTTGCTGTGCTGCTATTTCCAATTCTAGATGATTATCAAAACCGGCCCAGCCCAAAGATTAGCAAGTGTTTTTATCACTCCCACACTCCTCTCGTTAATCCTTAATAAATCTGCTTTCAATAATCATTTCTAAATACGCAATTGCTGCTTTATTGCGTTGGAAATGAACGACAGTTCATCAGGGGAATTGCAAGCCCTTTCAGAGCACGACGCAGCTCCCATCACGAGACGCTGCATGCCAGTGGCAAGGCTTGGGGTTGCCCCGCTTACCAGGTCAGGTCTGCTTGCAGCCATGGGTGTTGGAGGTGACCCTCTGCTGTCAAGAAGTTTGGTCTCACTCACAGCAAGAGACCTACAAAGCTTGTAAACTGCAGCTGGCATCCTGGTCTGCAGGACACCAGGGGAACAGTTCATGTACGGGGGCCAGGTGTGTGGGTGTCGGGTCCGCTGACCTTCTGCAGGACTTGTGTACCCATCTCTGTCATCTGTGCTTACGTATGAGATGGTGCCATGCTGCAGCATGTCCCAAGGGACTCAGTGCTCAGGCACTGAGGACTGGCACTCATGTGTTGACTTCAGGATGATCCATCCAAGTGACCAGACCTGAGAGCAGAGTTGGGTCAGCCTGTCCAGCACAGACCTCGTGAGCCCAAAGTTAGGTGCTCTTTGTGGGGTGCCAGCTCCCTGCTGCAAGCGTGAGATTCTGTAGCTTGGCAGCAGGCAGGGCTCCAGACACATCGTGCTTTGCACCTTGCCGACGTTTCTTCCTCTTGGCAGCTCTTCATATCCATAAGCCAGGTGCACAGGTTCAACATCTCAGGTCTAGTCAGAAGAGAGGCAGCAGGAACAGAGCAAGGCTTGACCAGGGAGCTGCTGCGTCTCTGTGCTGGTGTCTGGTTTTGGTTTGGCACAGCTACGGCAGCTACGGCTCTAGGGCTGAGCCCCATGTTTCGACATGCACCTCCTTTCATTTCCAAGGCAGCTCAGGAGGGCCCAGCCCTGGGAACGGTTACGTGTTGACAGACCTATGGTTTTGTACCAGTTCCGCTCTGCCTACACAGGCTGCAGCCGAGCAGCCCAGCACCCTTCACCTCTTCCTAGTTGAGGTCCCAAATGCAGCTCAACGCCTGGGAGAGAGCTCTTGATGCCCTCAAAATGATGCCCTCAGGGTGATGCATTCTGCATTTTGTAGAGGACGGAGGCTCAGGGAGACCGTGAAACCCAAACCAAGAGAAGTGTTCACCCGTGGTTCCTGCAGCACAAAGTTTTGTGCTCTGAATTGCTTACCTTGGCATATCATGGGACATAGATGCACCTTCACTAGTGTGATCCTGACAGCAGACCAGCCATCAAGGAGGACCCACCTTCGAAATCTTTTGCTAAGTCCTGAAAATCATCCTACCCATGAGACACGGGTCCTTGCGCTCATGCCCAATGTGGCTTTCTCCATGCCAGCTTCCTTTTTCTGCTCTCTCCCCCCTTGGCTCCCGCAGCACACAGCTGGCTTGGCTGTGCCAGCACCCTTTGCGGAGCGGCCAGGAGCCCACCGTTAGAAAGGGCAGCTAAAAGCAACACACACCAAGATACAGCATTTGCAAAAATCCCTTTCTGAGGAGCTCATAGGGATATTTGCTGTGTCCGCTTTCTTTGCACAGGGAGAGTGTGGGCAGAGTCAGCACCAGAGACAGAAGCTGCATTTTTTTCTTTCTCCTTTTTTGTGTGCTCCTCTCTTGTTTTGTTTTCAGGCAAGCTGGACTGAACTCCAAGAGCGAATGGAAACCCTGCTGCTTCAGCATTTTCCCCTTCTCTCTAAAAAGGGCAGTTCTGCTGTCATCTTTCAGGCTGGCTGAACGACAGTCAGGTTGGTGGAAAGGAGATTTCTTGCAAAACTGCTGTCCAGGGAAGAAAAGGAAGGAATGAGACATGACAGAGAAAAAAAAGCAGTTGTTCAATTGCAGTACATGGAATATTCTACCTGCTTTTTTAATGAATTTTTAATTAAAGAGCTTATAAACCTTTGAACTTGCTTGGTGATTGCATCAAGAAACTGGTGGAGACTGAAAGGACCGGTGAGGAGAGCAGGAGCAGGGAGATGAAAGGTCCTGGCCAGCTGTGGGAAGAAGCTGTTCAATAATACAGGACAAGTTCACCATCGCTCTCCTCTCAGGGTGCTTTTAGAATAAAATATCATTTCACTGAGAGCAGAGTTTCCTAAAAATATGCCTTTCAGAGATTCCTTATCTACCTATAATTCCAGATGGAGGTAGTCCAGATGACAGCCACACACACAAAAAAGACAGAGAAAATGATTTTCACTGGTCCTGCATCCTCAGCTTGGCAAAAGGAGTTCCAGGCTGTGACCTTGAGCAGAACTAGAGAATCATAGAAGGGTTTGGGTTGGAAGGGACCTTAAAGATCACCTAGTTCCAACCCCTCTGCCATGGGCAGGGACACCTTCCACCAGAAGGGCAGGGGGAGTGGATATCTTTGTGTATACATAAATGTCTATGTGCCACTCTGCTAAACTGGGAAACCACTGGCTGTAGAGGAACTGTAGAGGAATTGTAGAGGGTTAATTAACATTGATAATATACAGTTGTGGGCTTGCTTCAGGGGCGGTGGGTTGGCTGATGTGGATAACGTACAGCTGTGGCTTTTTTGGGCTAAGTAGCTAAATAGCACTGAGGAGTCTGGAAGAGATGGAGCACTGGTGGAAGAGGGAGGCAGTGGATGAAGAGGAGCCCTGGATGTAGGAGAGACAAGGAGAGGCCCTGGAAGAAACAGAGAGAAGGGGGCCCAGATGAGGAGAGGCTGGCTGGAAGAGGAGCCAGGAGAAGGAAGAACCCGGATGCAGCAGAGGCAAGGAGCAGGGTGGACTGGCTCCTGAAGAGGATGAAGAAACAGCATGAACTATTGAAACCTTGTGTGGGACTGATGGTGGTGCCAAGGCATGAGAGGGCTGGTATGGGATGGTAAAAGCCTTGTTGCAGCCTGCTAGTTTTGATAGTGCTGTGACAACTGGCCAGTTCTCATTTGATTAAGCAGAGGAGAGGTCCCAGAGATATTCACCAAGAGCAAATTTCATGAAAATGTTTGCATGTAACCATGCATTTATAGAAGGAAAAGTCATGTTATGATCACAACCACCTCATCAGCTTTCAGTATCTTCCTGAGTACTCTTGAAACCAAAATTTCATTTGTTTTTCTAGGCATAGCCTACATGTTCTTTCTGATGCTGTTTATAACCCCACTGAGAGTAAGGCCAGCTACCTGCTGCATAATCTTCTTGTGCTGAGCCATTCCCAGTCAAGTCGGATAATACTACAAGTCAGCGAGGATCTGCAGAAGGCAGTATGTTTCTGGAGAAAAGCCATGGGAAGGAGCTAACCATCTTTTCCTCATCTGCATCTAATAGACAACAGTGAAAAACACCTGTCATGGCAATTACGGGCTCTGCACGTGCAGGGGCTCAGTCGTGATGCACTGGATCGCCCCCCTGGCAGTGAGCAGAAATTAACATCGCCTAAAACTAAGGGCTTTTTTCAACTATTTCCCTGAACTAGGAACGTGTCAGGTTAAGCAAGACATAAGAAATTTTAGAAGATTTCCCTTCGGGTCAAAAATCCATCTTGTCTGGGTGGTGTTGGGGAATTTCTTTTTTTAGTCTTTTTATTACTTGGATTTCAGGAAAAGTTGATGCATTTAGCATGAGGTCCCAGTTTTAAGAGAGCCACATCTGGACGTTTTCTTTATGCTAGTGGATGACACTTTTGCCTGTGAAACACCCAAAACTAAGGACTACAGACTCTGAGGTTGATATTAAGAAATAAGAAAATAAGAGAACTAAAGAGTGAAGAGCAATGAGATGACAAGTAGGCAGAATTCCACCCCCGCTCCCCAAACCTTTGTTTTTCAAGGTTTCTTGGTTTTCTGCAGATCTGGAGGAAAAACCCTGACAAAATAATTGTGATACAAACAGGTGACAAAGACCTGTGTCACTGGAAAGAGCCTCGGGTAGTTCAGGGGACTTCAGAAGCAATCAGTGTTATTTCATCTTTTCTCACCACAGACTTTTTGGTGGTTTGTGCTTTGGAAATGTCAGCAGTACTGCCCAGGGTCGCCTTTCCAGGAAAGGTCAACCTGGTGCTCCACCAGAAAGTGCTATTTGCCTTTTACTCAGGAATAAGATGGGGATCTTTCACTAACCCACCTTAAAAAAGAAATGGATGGTGTTTTATAACATTGATTTGGAAATGATCACCTTTCAGAGCAGAGTTTTACAGGCTGTTGAGCTTGGA
This sequence comes from Ibycter americanus, assembly GCA_035590275.1. Taxonomy (NCBI): domain Eukaryota; kingdom Metazoa; phylum Chordata; class Aves; order Falconiformes; family Falconidae; genus Ibycter; species Ibycter americanus. Next base: position 39,046,776 of record JAVJGI010000001.1, read on the forward strand.
TGAGTTCCTGCCTTCACTTGTGCAACTGGACAATATTGCTTTCGGTCCTAAAAGTGATGGAAATGAACTCTGGGAAACCGGGTAAAGTCTTTTTTCTTTGCCTAATCTCAGGCCATGGGAAAAGAAAGTGAAACTTTCCTCTGCCTGAAGATACAGCCAGGAAGATCTGCAACTCTGGAAATGTTTAATCTCTCTTTCCAAACAGGCCTGGTAGCATAAAGCCCAGAGCCTTTAGACTTGCACTTCAGGATTGCATAAATACACACAGAAACGGGCAAATTTCATGGCTGGCACAGAAATAAAATAATGAAAGCCAGGTGATGTCCCTGAGTTTGCTCAAGAAGGGATTCATGTTGTAATGCTGTTTCCCTGTGGCAGCTGCCAAGCACAGGCACTTTTGGCTGAAACTGTTGTCAGAAGCAAGCCGAAGTCTTCCTGCAGTTTTAGCAATAATGAAATACGGAGTGGTCTCAGTGTCACCAAATAGCTTGTTCCAAAGAGACAGATTAAAAAATAATGTGAAACAGTCAGAACTTTTCACTTCAAAATTTGTAACAAGATATCCTATTTTTCTACCTAAAATTCCACTTGATTTTCAGTTTTCTTCCCATTCTGAAGTAAAATTTTAAACTCACCTGAATTTAAAAACTCAGGTCTCCACAAGACCTGAAATAAAATACTCTTTCAGTTTTTGCTTACCAAATATTTTAAAGTATGTTTTGTCTCCGCAGGTCCAAAACTAATTTCTTAGTTGTTTAGAACTCCCAGTTAACTGTAAAAATCAGTTACTCACAGGTCAAGTCCAGATGATGAAGTACTTCAGAGGTCAAATATTTGTCAAAACAATGAGTCAAAGAAGGGTGAGTAGATTTCTTCTAAATAAACTAACCGCAGAAGTCAATGGAATCAAGTTTCCTCCGATGTGTCGCATGCCCAAACACAAAGCTAGCCATTTCTGGCCCTCCACAAAGCAAGTAAAATGTCAGACCAGAAGGAAAAGCGTTCAGAAAGTCCCATGCTTTGAAAATGGACAGTTGTCCAAGGACAAGGTTCAACCACAGAAATTACCAGATGACGTTCTCTGGCCTGTGTTGTGCAGGAATTTAGACTCAAGAAGTGTAATTTCTCTGCTCTGGTTTTAGAACAAAAATATTTTGATGCCTTCAGTGTTGGCCCTCCCCAAAGCTGGGGTTTCAATCTACCATAGGGATCAGAAAAAGTCATTTCCAGAAGCATCCTTTCCAGATTTCCATGCTGGGCTTGCAGTAAATCAGCAAGACTACTGGAGTCCAGGCTAAGTTATAAATAAGTTTTCCCAAACAGCCCAGAATATTCTGCAGCCGGAGTTTAGATCCTGCCATGACTGGTGGTGCCAATCTGCCCTGTCCTTTCTTTATGTACGTCTGCCCAGGTCACACTTTCTGCTCCACACTACAATGTCCTTCTTCTGGAAGTCCAGTCCCTAGGGCACAGAGCCCACCTGGATGAATCGCACTCTTTCTCCACACCTTCTCACTGTGGTGGGATCTGTAAGGGACAATTCACCCAGGCAGGATTTAATTATCTAACTAGGGTGGAAAGGAGTTTAGGATTTTATTGGAATACAAACCCATTTTAAAGCCAAAGAAAATGGAAAAACTTGAGCACTGCAACAAACACAAGCATCTGGGGTTTCCCTCCCTGCAAAAGCCTCTTTCCTTGAGGACCTCAAAGAGGGCCAGTTTAAGATTATGGACTTTATGTGGAATGAGGACCCTGAGGAAGGATGCAGACACCAATTGCCTATTCCTCTCACAACAGCTACCGTGTCCAGGGGATGCAGAGCAGATTTATGCACCAGCAGCTGAGCGCAGGATCAGATTTCTTGGCCAGATTCAAACCAGAGGGTAAAAAGACCCACACTGCTGTGTTCCCAACCCCCCAGCTGCTCACCTGCCCGACTCCTGAAGCATCATCCATCAGAAGCCAAGAGCAAATGGATGCAAAATCTGAAAAAAAAACCAGCTCAGGTCTATAAGAGTTGTTTTACTTGATAGCCTGCGAGGGCTTTGGAGATTTGGTTTTCTGAGACTCCTGCCTGACCCCTTGAGAGCAGGCTAATTCACACAGCAGGAACGGTGACACAGCCTAGGGGCTTAGTCGGCTTCTATTGCACGGTCCTTGTGACAAAGGTGATTTAGACACCTGAGGTGGGTCTCAACACCAGCTGAGAAAAGGCATGTATTAATCAAATCCAAGAAGGCCCTTTATCTTGCTCCAATTAATCATCCTCTTCCTCAGGAAAGGTGGGAGAAAGCAAGCCCTTTATCACTCATTAATCACAACACCCATTCCACACATGTAGTCTACAGTGAAGGTCTGCACAGAAAGTAAAAGAGCACAAGAAAAGCCAAAAGGTTCTTGAATATATTTTTTGTCTGATTTCTTGGGTTTTTTAATTAAAAGAAAAAAAAAGGCAGAAAAAAAAACCAAACCAAGAACTACTGAGCAAGGGAGAGACAATGTCAAACCAACAGCTTATGTTTTGCAGGGGCTGACACTTGGTGATGCTTTTGGCTCTTCTGTCCTGGAAGTCTTTGAGACTATGAAAGGAGACAGGTATGCTCCAGTGCACAGCTCTGCAAGCAGATCCTTACATCCCAGCCACACTTCTCAATCTTCCAGGAATTAAGTTTGTTTTCTGTATGTAGGCAGAAACCTTTTTACAGTCTTCCATTCCAGGATTAAAATAATCATATTAAACAATCCTGACTGTCCATCATCATTCCAGGAATAAGAAAGCCAGAAAGAACTTGGGCACCTGTCCACATTCAGTGGTTTTTATATTAATTCCTTTAAAGTTTGGCAAAGGTGAGCGAGCCTTATCTCTTTCATGCCACAAGGTGATGCCTTAGCACACAGGAGAGGAGGTGACTTACTCTGCATGGTGCAAAGGCGTCATTCCAACAACTTTGCAGTGCATGCAGCTTAATGCTTGTGGTCTGTAGGTGCCTGATGAACCTCAGAGAATGGTGTGGTCTCCTGAGACTCCATGAAGATCCTTGATGTAAAACTGTGGGGTTCAGCAGAATTTCATCATTCAATGTTCATCTATGGTCTCTTGGGGTAGGCAGACTCTAGGGATGTCTCCAGTTCCATAAAACAGCCCTCTTTGTGGGCCAAGAACTCCACGACAGGAAAGTTTCTTCACCTTGATGTTCCCTGATGGAACCAGATGACTCATTCCAGGATGGTTTGCCAGTTCATGATCCTCAAGTTGGTGTGCATGTTTCTTTGGCCCCTAAGCAGTATTTGGTTTGGAATAAGGAAGGTAGATAGGCACTGGTATGGCCCTTTTTTCCGTTAAGTTACTCAAAAGAACACCCAGCTCCTCCCATAAAAAAAACCAGATACCCAAGTCAGAGCTGAAGATACCACCAGGTGACAGAGCCAGGCTCACGCTTTCATACCCCGTGTCAAATGCCTTCACAAGTTCATGGCAGCTCACTGTTATTAGTGTCAGCCAACCTGGACTCCTTTTTAGTACTGAGCTTAACACCCATGTTGATTCTTAAGCTTTCCTGTTCCAAAATGTGACCCTTTTTCCAAGGCCTGTGGAGAGCTAGCTAGGTCCCAGCTTTCCTGCTTCCCATCTGAAATGCCCGCATTTCCTTTAGCAACAACAAGGTTCACAGGCCACAGCTCATGGGTGGGGTGTTGCCAGCAAAATCCTCCAACAATCACAAAAAAACAGAAAAAAAAAACCAGCGAACTGATGCTTATCTGGAGAGGAAGGTCTGATATTGCCAACTTGCTGTTACCTGTCTGTCTGTGCTTCCCAGCAAAGGCAGGGATCATCAGCAAAGGCAGGGATCATCAATCTATGAAGTCCTTGGATGAAGGATGTTGTGTTTGTGTCCGTGATCTCAGGTGGATCCTCTGGCAGCCACTGAAATATTAACAGGGTTGTTCAGCTCTCCCTTAAATTTGTCACTCGTATTTTTCCTGCCTCAATTCATCATGCAGTGAGAGTTCCTCCAAACTTTAAGCTGTTTCTGAGCCATAGGTTGGAGAGCTCATTTTTTTTTTTATTATTATTATTATGCATTTGATAATTGCATTTTCAGTTGGTGCCTGGATTAAGTGTCTGTGGCTGTTCCTCACTTGACCTCTCCGATAGTAAAATCTGTATGGTGACTGAAAATACAAGTCCATAAAATTACCTGTGTCCCCTGCCCAACAGCCAGCCATGAATCTCTGTAGGAGAACGCAGGTACACCAGTCCCTCCAGCCTGCCCAAACGTATTCATCAAGGATCCTCGCTGTATAACTCAAGCCACAGTTATTTCACCAGCAGATTTACAGTGGATTTAAAACAAAGGATTATTTACACTGCTGTGGGACCGGCAACAAATTAAAAAGAACTGGAGGTGGCAGAGGGAGCCGCCAGTGTGGAGACTAATTGCTATTAACCCACAGCTTCATCACTCAGTTTCTGAGTTGCAGGAAAGTTATTGTTCCCAGGGGCCTCTCACACTTAGGCATTGAGAAATATTGTTGGGAAATCCAATCAGTCATGCAGTCTGGACCGTAAAACAATGCTGTCCGCTCAGGGCTCTCTCCGCACAACTGGCGCTAGTTTTCTTCATTTCATCATTTCTTTCTTTTCTGTTTGGGGTTGAATTTATCAGGCAAACAAGCACCGTGCCTGGCAGTGCTGGGCAGCTCTCCCGTTCTCCCCTTGTGATCCACCATCCCCTGCTCTGGCTGCTTCCCTCCCTCCTGCCGGCGTGCCTCTGTGCTGGCCTACATCCCCTGGGATTTTCCCCCTTTGCTCCTCTTGCAGCATCGTACCGTACCCCTTCCCAACCCACCAGCTGTGCAAAGGGTCTGTTCCCTACCAGGCTGCCAACAGCAGCTGAATTCAGCCCTGTTAACAGCCTCTGGCACTCCAGTCCTGCCAATAACCCCCCCAGATTGGCCCGCACGTGCATCGAGCAAAAATTATCTGGTAATGTGATAGCACTTTCCCTGCTCTTGGGTAACACCTTTAAGCAGCACTGAAGTGCCCAAGTCAGAGGGGCACTTGTGCCAGGCACTGCATCCACAGCGCGGTGGGCTCAGCCCCAACCATCCTGCGCCGTATCAGCAGGTGGCAAGCCATTAGGCAGGTATTAACAAGGTGGCAAGAACTGGGCCTAGGGCTAGGGATGATTAGCAGAAGTGCCCGGCTCGTTTGGGGTGTTGAGTCCCACTTTGGTCAAGAAAGACACCATTAACCTTGCTAAAAGCATCTACCCCAGCACAAAGGTGCCTGCTGTCAGGACCAGCTCCACCCGAGCAGGCTGGGGATGTCCGTAGGACTCGGGCTCCTCAGAGCCACTTGCTGCCTATAGCCCTGAAACTATTATCATTTTTGTGCGTGAGTGTGTGGGAGGGGGTTTCCATTCGAGGTGCAGAAAATGAAGCATAGGCTGTGTTGCAGCCTGCTGGAGTGATGGTTTTTACCGCATGATGCCAAGGGTGAGTTTTGCATCTCCTGGGGCACGGCATGAGCTGGCAGGGTAACAAGGTTTGAGTGCAGAACACCTGCCAGAATGGTCTTGCGGGGCTGAGGAGGCACCCAAAACTTCTCCACGTCTTATTTTTGTTGCCTATAGGGTGAGCTCTGGAGCTTAGTATAAGCGGACCATCATCTGAATTTTGACTCAGGGTCAAATAATCATTTTGCTTCAAAATGCTGAAGGGTATTGGGAATCAGGAGACAACTCACGTCCAGGCAGTGCGGCTAGCAGGGGACCAGGGAGATGGCTATTCCTTTTAGGACGTCAATAGGAAAAACCTCTATTGATGCTGGCCTAGGCAGAAGGCCATCAGAACTTCTTAGTTTTTATTTGATTATGTTTTTGGAAGAAAAAACATCACTCCAAGGATTTTCTTAAAGGTACGTGGGAGCACTTTCCATTGAGACTGTCTTTTCCTTGCTTTTGCTTTCAGTGGTCTGAATTCAGAATTCAGGAGCCCTGAACAGGTATAGGGAGAAAAAAAGACTAAATTGTTCCTCCTGAAGTTTTCATCTGGTTGTCCTGGCTGAACTAGGTGAATCCGAAAAGGAGGCTAGCAAAGAAAAAGAAAAGGGAAAAACCAACTGGAGTCAAACAAATCCAGAAGTATTTTAATGGGATTTTTTTCTAAAAGAAATTTGCAACATTCATTTTTACTCAAATCAAAATGTTTCCTTTAATTGGCCACAAATTATTTTCAGGTCATTTACCTTTTTTAACATTTTAGGAAAAAAGAAAAAAAAAAAGACCCGTTTCCTGTGAACCATTATTTCAAAACAAGGATCATTGACCAAGTTAGAACATAATAGTACAGTGTTTCTGAAACAAAAGATTTCACTCAGGAAAACGATGCATTTGACATTTTCACATGTTTCCCTACCACTTTCTTTCCAGCAGTTGTCAAACATCACATTTTCACAGCTTTGCTCTTCCCAAATCTCCGTGCCGATGCGGGGAGGGGGAGGTTTCCATTTGTCAGGAGGAGGCTGCCTGGCTGCGGTCCTGAGCAGCCCCACCAGGGCTGCACCCTGGGGATGCTGCATCTCCAGGGGACACCTCCCAAAACAAAGGGCAGAGCGTGGGTAGCGCATCTGGAAGGGGTGGAAAGTCCTGTCCCTGTATGCCCCAGAGAGGCTGAGAAACTGGGATCAGCCCAGAGGGAAGGGTTTCTAACAAAGCGTGTATGTTAGCTATTATATCTCTTTCAGTATGTGATGCGCAGGCCAATGGGAACTTTCCACGGCTGAGGATGGAAAGTGTTTAATATAAATGTACCCATCTGAGCCTCAGGGGCGATGCAGGTTCTGATTTTGCAGGTGGGTGGGATCTGGGATGCTCACTCGATTTACACTTCCTAAAATAGGAAAAGTGATCCTCCATATAGGCTTCTACCTACTTTTTGACCATCTACACTATGAAAGCCATATTCAAACAGTCCATTTTCCATCAGCTGATCACCTTTACAGCCTGACGACAAGCCAAGAAGAAACTCCAGGCAGATGCCTCATCCAAGCTCTCCAGTTCCACATTGTTTATAGGGAAAAATTCACCAGCGGATGCTGTGGGGCTCTATAGGGCACCAGGCTGATTCCTGCTGGTGCAATCTAATGGCACTAGTGACGGGGGGGGAAATAAAAGTTCAAAACAAAACCAAATCTTTCTCAAAACTGTGAGTTGGAGATTTCTGTATACTTCCACGTTTGGTTCAACTCAGTTAAAAAATAAAGAGATCAAGTGCAAAATGATCTGGGAAGTCCACAAGAGACATCTGTTGCTAATGTCAGCACCAGTGGTTCCTGGATGGGATAGATGAAAGCATTTAGGGGAATCAAACAGGAAATTTTTAAGGCAAATGAGATTCCCCCAGGTTGTGAAGCCCTCTCGGTTTCACGGCAAGAGACGTTTCCAGCTTCCAGGGACAGGTTTTGAGAGGCTGCACTGTGGTTTCCAGTGGGAATTTTCTCCATGGTGGGTGTCTGGAACTGGTTTCTTTCAATCAATCATATTCATATATGTATAAGAAAGACTTTCAACCAAAACCTACAGACTTGCTTGGTGTTAGGAAATCTTGACTGTCAAATAAATCTCAGGAACAATTATTTTCTTAAATATATTTAGATATTTTAAAAAGAGAGAGAGAGAGAGAGATATGAACAGATCTAGACTGCAGTTGGCACTTGTTTAAGGCAACTTAACAACCACTGTGGGAACAGAGACTCCATTGTAATCCCCTATATATACTGGTCCAGTAGCCAAAAGCAACAAACAAGCTTGTCATGAAATGGATGTGTAAAGGAAGCAATCAAAATTGGAGAAAGAAACAGAGAGGGAGAGGGAGAGAGAATGAGAGACACAACAAGAGAGAGGATTTTGAGCGAGCGTTTAGCTCAGGAAACAGTACAAAAACCCCAACCATCATTTTTGGCCTGATTCTGGGTGGCTCTTGTGTAGTGAACGCTGCAATGAAGACCACAGATATATGCATTTTTTACAATAAAAATGCCCTGCAGTCCACTCAGAAATTTAACACTCCAGCAACGGAGATGTCTCTGCCATAGATACACAAATATCTGTGTTATGTGCTGGTCACCACCACCCCACTTTCCTTATGACACTCCAAGGGGGCTTTGCGGTCCATGCAGAGAGAAGGAGGTGAGGCAGCTCCAGTTCCTTTCTTCTCTCCTAGATGGCTGTGCCTGAAAAGGGCAAGAGAAAAGGGAATGGAGTAAAAATCACCCTCCCTCCTTGTTTAACTCCAGCTTGCAGCTGAGGTTCAGCTTCAGCCACCTTGACCGTGCTGTCATTTTATTGCACCGTGATAGCCTCAAAGAAGAGAGCTATGGCTTTGACATCCTGCTGACGCAGGCATGCTCTGAAAATGTCTGGTGAGGACCTGGCCTGGAGGTGAGCAGAAGAATTACACGCAACCATGGAGAAGCAAGAGACCTGTGATGACCCTGTGCTCTTTGCAGTTCTCCACCAGGGTAGATGAAGAGGCGAGCACTTTTGGAAATGTCAGATGAGATCCGCTGGCCTGTGATTCAGTCTCCCGCAGGCATGTGGTGGAAGGGCCACTGTTTGACATTTGGCAGTGCACCCTGAACACTTCAGGGCAGGGGTCATATCCATGTTCACGGGAGGCCAAGATCAGATTAACAACAGACCTGTATTTATTACAGAGAAAGAACAGATGTGGAGATACTGGACACCTCCAAAGCTGTAGTTGCTGTGGTCTTTACCACAGAAGCATCACAGTGGCATGCAATGTCCTTAATTAAAGGATTGATTTAATGTGGGTTGACCTGTTAACCAGGTGGGTATAGGGTATGATATGCAGAGAACTTTTGCCAAAACTGCAAGAAGGAGAGCATGAAGACCTCATCTCTGGTTCCTCTTGACAAGCAGATGTCTATTGCCGCTGTGGGTCTTTCTCCACCATGTGATGACCACCAGGCCATGGTTTGCTCTTGGCAATTACTCACACAAAGGACCCAGGATGAGCAGGGCTGTGGACCAGAGACCTTTTGCAGTTCCTTCCAACCTAAACTATTCTGTGGTTCTGGGCCTGAATGTAATTGCACCATCTTGACTGTGTGAGCTTGGGCAAGTCATTTGGAGTATAGTCTTCAGATGCAAGCTACGCAGTTTCCTCCACACGAGTTGATACGATTTAGGTTTCTGCATTCCTTGATCAATTTTAGAAGTGGCATGTAGGTTTCTAAATTATATAGGCTCTCTTGAAAGAAATTATTCCTGTTTTTCCTGTCTCTTTCTTCTCCACACATTTAAAGGGGAGATGTTAATAAACCTGTCATTACTTCCCTTTGGTCCAACTCTGAGGACCAACCCTTGAGACCTGGAACAAGTAGCTGTGAAGGTCTACATACCAAGACTTCTCCTGAGTTCCCTAAATCCTGCTGGCATGCTGGTAACCCATCTCTGCATGAAGGAACAGAAGGACAAGCTCTGTGACCTCGGTGTGTTGCAAGTCACAACTCCTCCACAGCCCTTTGCAGGAACTTGCATACAAGTTCCTGTAAGAAGCTGGGGGAAATTTAAACTTTTGCTCACCCTCAGTTAATTAAGCACCAGGATGAACTGGATGCTGTGGAGTTACTGGAACCTTTCTGCTCCTGTTCCAGTGTAATGGCCTCGGATCGACTCCATGACTTCTTGACATAGATTCAGCAGGCTTTCAATTGGTTTGGCAACCACCAAATGCCTATCTACCTACTACCCTTCCTTCCAGAGCCTACCCATGACAGCAGGTACAAAGGAAGAATAACTGCTCTTGTCTATGAACACAGTTGAACTTGATTTCTAATGCCTCATTGTGTTTATGCAAGATTAATAGTGGAATTTTCTTCAAATGCTCTTTGGGATGCTAGGGGAACTGAAGTGGGAGGAGTGAAATGTGATGTGGCCCATCTGGAAGCCTCTCCTACTGACACTAGCAAGACCTTAAAGAATTAAGATCCTGCGGTCAGCCTTTTTCCAGAAGTTACTTCCCTTACAAGCCTTCAGGATGAGACCGTTCCAACACCATGAGGCTGGTCTCACTCAGCCAGACCTCTAAAGGACCATCTCTTTTGTCCTCTGTCTCCAACAATAGCCAGGAGATGTCCTCCAGAGAAAAAGATAAGAATCAATGTAACTTGCAATGACATTTCCCGTGGCAGAGTGTGATCTGAAGCTCGGGGGCATCCAGATGAAGTCAGGGAATATTTTTGTTTTAAAAACCATCAAGAAAATTTCCTTTATGGATTTGACTCACATTTTTTTGAAATCATTGATCTTTTAGGCTCTCCATGCATCTACATTTCATGCAACACAGGAGCACAGAATAATTTTTCTAACTTCTATTTAGCCAACACAGAGATTAGCAGCCTCTTATGGCAAGTTAGCAGTGATTGTTAGCTGAAAGGATAACACTTCAGCACTGTTGATGTCTGAAATAAATAACTCATGTTCCATGATGAAAATTGTTACACGGAGGGTTTCTATACTCCTGTGTCCTTTCCACAGCACCTGGAAACTTCTCGGTCTTTAGTTTGGAGGTTTATGTTGTATTATAGAGCTCTGCTGGAACTTATACTTCATCTATATCAGACCTGGTTGAAGTTCTCCAGCTGGTGAACATCAGACAGGTTTTGGTGGCTGTTTAGTTACTGGTTTTTCCACCCCATCCCTCCCTAAGAGAAGAGTTGTCATCCTAGTGACGTTTCACAGGATTACCTGCATGAATCCCAGTTCAACAGCCATGGAGTTGACTTGTCCTGTGGACAAGTCAAGTCACAGAGTGAAGGAAAAGGACGTCTTAGCTAGACAGGTGGAGGTCTTTTATTGGGCACAGGAAAGGATTTCCTATATCTAAACTAAACCCTGTGAGAATGTTTTCAGCAAAAAATTGTGATTTCCGTCACCTCAACAAGGACCTCAGTGTGCACAGTTCTGTACAAAACCACAATGGAATGACAATCCTTGCTCCATACAGCTCACATCAGAGCAGAGGCCAGCAGGAGGGGGTGATGAAAAGAGCACAGTGATCAGTAAGGCTGCCCTCTTTCCAGGGATGGAAGGAAATTCAGAATCAACTTCTTCTGTGTAGACCCAGAGTTCAATGAAAAGGAACATATACGGTCACTTTTCAGAGGTTTCTCAGTTACTGAGAGGCTTAAGGGTATTACTGGTGAGTGAAAGGATTCTAGGCTGAAGCAAAACCTTATTTCAGGACCTAGAAGAAATCCTTTTTTGGCCTCTTTGATGAGGACGAGGGTCATAATTAGGGGCAGCTTTTTTACATCAAGTCCTACACTTGCTGGCCACCTCATAGAGCCTTTTCGGAAATTACTCCTTCCTTATGAAAGTTATTTATGATTGCAAAAGTTGACACTCATTTATTAAAATGAAGAGAGAAGAAAATCCTTCACATTTCTGAATGTGCATTAAAAAAAATAAAATGGAGTTATTGTAAGTAACTAAAACCCAATAATTGGGAGATTATAACAAAAACAGGAACATTTTTGTTAAAACAAACATCTCTTGCCAAAACAGTCATTTCAACCAAACGTTTATTTCTTATTTATTTATCTTTGGAAAAAGGGAAAAGATTCAATAGAAAATTTCTGCCAGGCACACGCCAAGCTTTTCTCTGTCTTTATCCATAAGCAACAAAGTGGAAGCCCTTGGGGGTAATGGACTCTTAAATGCATTCCTCCACATGGTGTCTGAAGAGGGGTTCAGCTCAACGGAAAATATCCTTGGAAAAGTGCCTCCATCTCTACACCCAAGAGAGCAGCTTATCGCCCGAGTAAGGGAAGCCGAGGAAAATATTCCAGCCCAGCCAAAAGAAACCATTTGTTGCAGCAGATGTGGTAGCCCAAAGGGATGAGCAGGCAGAAGACAGGGCATTGTGCCAGGATTACTCCCAGTTTTTCAAGGTCAGAGAAAATTCTCCACATAGGCTCAGTGAGCCATCAGAATCACAGGTACGACCTCTCTTTTTTAACCTCAAAAAAAGAAGCAGGTGGGTGGAAACAAAATAACCATCTATCTACCCTACCCGAAAAAGAAAGTTTTTGGAAATGCATGGTTTGGGACATTTGTTTCCATATCCAGGAGAGGTTTCTGTGGGTTTGGGACAAACTAAACTACACAGCAAGAAGGAAAAACCCAGTCTCAGCAAATGGATGGCTCCTGGGATGGAGTCCATGTTACTCTTGTGGAAATTGGTACTTAAAAGGGGGCAAATCTTCATTCCCAAGGACCCTTCTGGAGCGGATCCCTGATAGCTGGAACTGGCATGCAGTACAGCAGGGATGGCAGTGTGAGGGGCAGAAATGACCCCCTGCCCTTGCTGGTTGCTGCTGGGACTGTAGGAGCTGGGAGTCAAATCTCAGCCCATCCTTCTTGGGAGGGACAGGGTGGTCTGTGTCAAGATGTCACCTTAGCAGCACTGACTCTTCCTTTTATTTTCAGCCTCTTGACCCCAAATGTTTAGTGGTACGTGGAGTGAAAATGCCCTTTGCCATGTCCTCTCATGCGCTCACCAGCATCCCTTGCCAGCTGAGAGGAGGTGAGAACTGAACACTGGACCGTGGCACCTGGGCAACACTCAGTACACAAAGTGCAGGAGCCATCAGGACATATGCACATGTACACATTTAACTTAAAAAAATAAACATTCCTGCTTGTCAGTGCTGCATTTTTCTGTAGTTGTTTTTTAAAAATAGCCTTACAGCAAGTGACATGGCCAACCCCGTAAGCAAAATAGAAAAGACAATACAGCTCCCAGATGTTTACTCACTGCAGGGCAAAGAGAAAGAACCTTTGCAAAGCTTATTGACTTGGATGATACCCCTGCACCCGAGAGGATTAGATGGGGTCACCTGGCAGTGGTCTTCTCCACACAGGCAGACTTTCCCCTTCCCTATCCCTGCAAAGTAATCCCTCTTCAGGCTGCCGACAGCAGGTTCACAGGGCCACGAGAGGAGATGCTTCTGTGCTCTCTGTGCTATAAAAGCAAAAGATAATGGGGAGAAATATACAAATGCTTTACACTGGACATTTTCATATAGACTGTTAAATGCTAAAATACATCATGCTGATACTGCATTGTTTAGCTGTGTTTTCCTCCCGTATCCACTGCTATGGGTTCCTCCCACTATCTTCTGCTTGGACATCTTCCCAGCCCTTTGCTCCTCTCTTTCCCTGCTATTCCTCTTTCCGTATTCTTTTCTCTCCAGTTTATTCTTATTTATGTATGACCTTATTTATATATGGTCAAGACCAATCCTCTGTGAGGTGCCAGAGGCACAAGTTTCTAGATTTCAAGCAGATCATTTCAGGTAGCAGGGGATGCTCAGAATTAGGAAGCAATGCTATTAAGCAAGCTGTTGTCACCTGTTCACCCTGGGGGCCACAGGGATCCAACGGCTCATCCAGCACATTTAAGGAAAGACAGTAGCTAAAATCCAGGATGACCCCTTTTATGCAGAAGAGTGGGTGAGCCGTACACCCTCAGCCAGACAAGAAGTGACAGGCAGAAGTAGGAGGAAAGTCACCTCTTCTCCATAAGGATCCTTGCTAGTCCTGCTCCACGGCAAATAGTCTAGGGAAAAAGGCAAAGTGTGAGAGAAGCTCTTGCGAGCTTTCTAGTGGTCATCTCTAATGATCAAATGGGTTCAAAAGCTGTAATATTCATCATCAAAGGAGCCAGATCTGTCTCATCTCTCTTACAAATGTAAAGAGGAAGGGGTTTTCTGTCACCCACCCCAAGCCAAAACGTCCGTGACCCAGCTCTGCCCTGATCTGGGTTTTGTCACTTGAGCTTTAGCCTTTGGGTGTTTCCCATGGAGGACCCAGATAATCTGGCCAAAGGGCTGAGCCTGCCAGGTCTGAAAGCCAGGGCCACCTCCTCAGCCTACGGAGTGGGGAACAGTGTGGGTCCTGGGAGCAAGGAAGCTCCTGATAGCCAAGCGCAGCCTTAGCATGTTTGTATTAGCAGCGATTAGCAATGAGGTTATGGCTTAAGGAAATGGGTGGATACTGAGACCAGGGATATAAATAGGCACATGGCACTCTGCAGCCATGGGAATGCCCTGGATTCCTCTTCTGGCTACTGCTGCTGTCTCCTCAGCTCTGCCAGGTGACTCATGCAGTTTCCCTCTGCCTCAGTTTCCCTGCAGTTATGCCAATTGCCTCTTGTTACTCTGCAGCCCTGGGACCTTCCAGAAGCGTGTTAAACTTGAGGGGTATCCTGCTGCTCTGCAATAAGCACCTATTTTGCTGTGCTATTTTACCTCAATTGGAGAATGGATCCAGGGGCTGGGAGCGGGGGAGCGTTAAGCTGGAGATGCAGATACAGACCAGTGGTGTTACAACATGGTCTAAAAGCAGAAAAACCTGGACCCATGCAACCAGTAGTGCCTGGGCTCCAGCCTCAGACCCTGAAAAGGAAATGGGAAAAGGGAAGCTATAGCTTTGCTCTGCACGCCAGTGCTTGGATAAGAGGTCCCATGCTGTATGATTCCTCGTGGTAGCATGCATTCAAAAGCATCCATCCAGGAGACACACCAGAGTCCACAGCCCATGGTGCTTCCTCAGGGGTAATGAACTTAAAAAACCCAACTGCAGTGAGGAGGGGCATGCTTCTTGTACTTGCTGTTAGGGGTGCAAAGGTTCTGGAAAAGGTAGCGCTGCCTGGTGAGATGGGAAGGAAACAGCCGCCGGTGTCGGTGTAGACCTGGAGAGACCTGTCCCTCGAGGGTGCAGTGATCTCAGCTCCTGCTCCGCTCCATCCCCTCCCTTTCCCCCCAGACAGGGAATCTCCACATATTGATCCAGAGGAAACATTCACTCCTCAGTTCCTTCCTGCCAGTTTCTATTCTCAGGGAAAGCTGCAGCCCAGCCTCACCCTTTCCTGCAGGCCAGCGCTAAGGAGAGGAGCATCACCAGTCACTCGTGGTTGGGCTGTAAACCCCTCCTTTCCTGCAGTGCCAGAATCGCAGAAATATCTAGGAATTTTTTTATTTTTATTGAACTGCTGTTCTGAGGGCTTTGATTTTCACATGAGAACAGATATGCAGAGCAAAAGAGCTTTCTAGAATAGTGAAAGGACAGGACCCAACTAACTTTAGGATAGAGTTTGAACCATGTGACTGTCAAAAAGCAGGAGTGGGGCCAATAGGCTTAAAAGTGGGTGCAGGGATTACTTTTACCTTTCTGTGCAATGCATGGAGATGTATTGGTCAGAGATATAAAGCAGAAATACTTCTAGGGATACAGATCCTATGGTATTTGGGGTCCTGGAGTATCTGCAAAGTAACTGGGAAAGATCCAGGTTCTCCTGTAAGTGTTTAACAACTGATGAAAGAGAAATTGCAGCAGGAACTTGTCAATGACCTCCAAGCTTTTTGGACCAGACTGCTGCCAACTCCCATTATTTCTTGCAAACTACTATGTGCCCACAATCAAGCATGAACTGAGCAATCCCTCAAGACAACATAGCTCCCAATATTGCAGCTTGGGACCCTGATGCAATCTTGCAAATCCACACTTGCTGGAACCAGTGAACATGCTATTTCCCACACACAGAGGCTAAACTTGAGATTATTTTTGTCCTATCTCACAGCTCTCTTCATGTCGCAACAGACAGGAGGTGGGAGATCTATTCAAGACCTTGGAAAAGAGACTTCAGCTCAAGGATCCCACTTCCCTGGGCAAGTGGTCTAAGCACTGATGGGCATAGATACCCCGTACTCTCACTGCTGGATGTCTTTTCTGAGTGCTTGACCTGCTATATATAAAAATGTTGATCAAATCCAGCCTTGGCAGCAAGGCTGTTGGAGGAACACCTAGTCTGAGGGTTTTGGCAGGGCTTGTGCATGATCTAAGCAGCAGCTACTCATGTGTGCCTCAGATGAGGCTCTCCATGGCTTCTTGTATCAAACCGATAAGTAGAATTTCCCTAGCACAGAAAAAGACTTCTAAAGTAGGGAGAACAATCATCATTAGGTAGAGTTGAACATGTGTTTCAAAGGCTGAAACAAAAAGGATAGGGCAAGTACTGGAGTCTAGGTCCCATGTAGAATTAGTCCCTTTTGGCTGACTGAGGGTATTTTAATTGCTTGTAGAAAAGCTTCGCATATGTAGCAGGCTTGCCTGCATCCTGGGCCAGTGAAAGCCATCAGTTAACCTTGGAGTAGGTGTGCTTAATGATTTTGCCACTTTTTGTAAGGGAGAAAATCTGGTGGTGGTGGGAATGGACCACAAGAAACTGCAGCGACTACAATGCTCATCACCAGAGCAGCCACTATGTTTGTGCCAGGCTTCTGGTGAGTGATGGGGTTTGACTTTGTCAGCTTTGCCACCCCTTCATATGGCTCATCCCACCTCTGCTGCCCTGCAGGAGCAAACCTCTCTGCCTCCCCCTGCCTCTTTCCAAGGCTCTTTCAGGCTAAAAGCGGTGATGTTTCAGCTCGGGGGTGGCTGCATTTCAGAAAGGATGTTGCCCAGCGAGCTTCCTGCAGTGCCAGAGCTACAAAAGGCACTTTGCAGAGAAGCCATCCCCAGTACCCACTAGCCCAGGACCCATGCACCAGGAGCAATCCTCCGTGGAGCATCCTTTCAAAAGACCCCCGACAGCAGCACCCCAGTGAATAGCTGAGCACAGCCCCAAATCACCGTCACTCCCGCAGCACCTTGCATTTCCCAGGGCTGGTGGAAAATGAGCCATCTGCACTCAGCTAGTGCTTTTCTCCAGCTGCTGAGGCATCTCAGATGCAGCCATGCAGGGATGTGTCACCAGCAAAGCAGCTCTGACTTCGGTCTGCAGGGAGAGAAGTGATGCACATGCTCCCCGTAATAGCTCCTCCAGCCTGCTCGCTCCAATAATAGTCTCCGTGTGTGAAATTTCACCTGACCTGAACTTTCTCGAGTTTATCCAGCCTTCACACTGACAGTTTAGAGCAGAACCGTTTTTATGCCTTGCAGTCCAGACACCAAATTGGAGCCGAAGTGACGTTTATTGTTTCAACAATGTTATTATATGAAGATTGAGCTCATTACAAACACGACCTGTTTTCGAGCCAGGACACATATTAATTTGGATAAAATACCAGCTGTGTCCTCTCTCCATATGGCCTTATCGGAAAACAAACAGGGTTAAGTTTCATTCCAAAGAACGAAAATATAATTGAATACTTGCTTCATTTGAGGAAACTCAAATAATAATTATCATCACAATGTTTCTGCTAATCACGGTGGAGAGAGAGGGCAGAGGTGTTTATTTCTGTGTGCATCTAAAAATAAACCAAGGCACAATTCCTCCGGGTGAAATCTGAGGGCAGCATGGGGGAGGCTTTCCCCTAGCACATGGGGAAGGGGAAGGTCCTCATCCAACCTCTGCACAGTTGTGGTCCAATGTGATACCACGTGTTGCGGTTCTGCAGTGTTTTTATGGTGTTTTCCTCTAGAGGAGACAGGGGCTATCTTGGGGAATGCATGGAGGTGGATGTACAGAGGTCCCATGGCCTCCCCATCCGCACCCTGAGTGTTGGGATCGCGGGCTGAGAGACCCAGCTGGTGCAACCCACCTCTGCAGGCTGGCCAGGCTGCTCTCAGCTCACCAGTGCAATGAGGTGAGCTGGCCTCAGCCATCCCTCGTGCCACTCCAGAGGGGCAGAAGTTGAGAAGCAGTGGGTGCTACCTGTCCCCCAGCCTTGCACATCTGTCCAGTGTTATCCTAGAATATGAAGTAGAGCTTAGTGCTGCCACTCCTGGGGTGATTCCTGACCTCAGCTGCACCTAGCATAGCAAACTTAAAGACGAAAAGCAAAGTTAAACACATGAAAATGTGAAGTGTGTGGATGGCGGAAGGAGCCCAAGCTGCCACTGAAGACACCCCCTTGAAAAGGCTGTGCGGTACTGGCTCCACTCTGACTTGGGGAAAAGCTGTTCGAGGAGACACTCGGTGAATTTATTTTCCTTTCAATATCAGGGGAGAAAAAGAGCAGGGCAGAAATCCCTGGATGCTGTTTCTGGGTCTGGGCTTTCTTCAGCCAGAGGTAGCAGTTCTGCACATGGCAAATCTCAATAGATTTCTTTCTTCCAATAACTGGAACCCTTTGAAGGGGGAACCCTTCATGAGGCAGAGCAGGGGACTTTAGGAGGGTCCACTGTCTTTTGCAGCTGGCAGAAGTGCTACATCCCTATGAAAGCAGAAGGCATGGGGATACCAGGATGACTGGACAGCAGGGGATCAATTTCACGGGACATAAAGCAGGTTTCCTACAGAAATGCAGACAGCTGAAAGAAGACAGGATGGATGTACAGGAGGCACCATCCCAGATGATGGGTAAGACAAGAAGGATTGATAGCACGATCAGTGAAGAGCAGAGGAGGAAAAGGAGGCAACAGAAGAAAACTGTGAGCATTAACAACGGCTGGGTTTAGAGCTCTGTTTTTGTAACTGCTTGGGGAAAGAAGGGACATTTCACCCAGGCATCTGCATGAAAAATAAATATGGCAGTGAACTTTTTCCAGTAGAAGCTTTTGGGCTGTGGTTTGGCTTTTATTTCAGAAACTAAAAGAAATGCTTTGCTGTTTCGAAAAACTAGATTCTTTTTCTACCAAAACCAAGCCTGCCATTGGTTTTCAAACCAAACTCTTCTGTTAAAAATAAAAAAGTCAATGTTTGGGGTTTTGGTTTGCTGGGGGTTTGTTTTTTGTTTTTAATAGAGATTGAAATCTTGAAATGGAAGGAAATCAAAAGTCCCCAGACCAAATAAGTTTACTGCCCCAGTCTTAGAGATCAGAAAATTGCATATAGCACAACTGCATGAATGCACATCTCATGTGGAAAACCAGTGCAGCAAGGGCAGGTGAGTGACAGCTTTAGGCACCTCCTTTTGCACTGAAAATGTTCACATTCTGCTCAGGAGGAGCCAAGTTTGGAATCTTTGTCAGTGTCTGCTCAGGGCTTGGTCCCATGGGGAGATACTTTCCTAAGCCTTAGTTTTCCAGATCACTCTGAGGTCACCCTATGCCTGCACCTGACTCGAAGCACAGATAGGTCCAGGTCTAGCAAAAGAGCTCTGGGGACGGGTGTCTGGTGATACTACAGCACGGGGAACCTGAGGGCTTTGCAAGCACTGAAATACAAAGGAAAAAAGGAAGGGGGAATTACATCGAGATTATGGAGTAATTAGAAAGCTGAGGTAGACAGGGTAATTGGAGGCTTAGCACCACATTCAGCAGCAGCACAGCGTACTTTTCTGAACTGGAGAAAGGGCTTTAGATAAAGCCAAACAATAACTCAACGTCCCAAAGCTTAAGAAGAGAAAACCTAAAGAGAAAGCAACTAACTCTGCACTCTTACCCTCTCCTTCCATGATAAGCCATGGGAAAAAACTAAGTAAACAAAATTACAGAAAATCTGTATTTCTGAAAATTTCTGGGGGCCATCTGCAGGGTGGAGCCCATCTGCTTTCCCTGAATGCAAGACAGTTGCTGGTATTATTGCTAAAGGAAGGCAGCTGAGCAGAAGATGAGAAGCACGAGAGGGAAAGAAAGGCTGGTCCCAGGATGAGGTCTTCAGGCTGTGACTCACTTTGCCTCTGTGTGACTTTGAAGAAACTGCCAAGCCGGAGAGCATCTGCCTCAGCATCTAAAATGGGACATTGGACGGATTTGGGGCTCTTCACTCCCAGGCTGTACTGGATGCATCAATATTTTTTCAGGGCTTGTAATCTGGCCCACAGAGATCATCAGGTGCCATGGAACTACTTTCTGCAGATGCAGGCAAGTGGCTGGCCTCAGCACAGAGGTACTTTGCTCCTTCCTGTGTTTTTTGTTGTGATCCAGAGACATTTCCAAGTCAAGAGGAGGCTCCCAGGAACCCCCAGCCATTAGGTCTGTGTCAAATGAATCCTACTCAGTTGGAGGTTTGCTCTCAAGACCCCCCCAGTTCTCTTGTGGATGCCCTCAGTGCAACCAGTCCAGCTCCGGAGGTGGGTCAGAGCTCAGACATGCCCTGTCCCTGTGCCTCTGAGCAGCTGGATCCACTCAGCATCAAGGATTTCTGATCTGCTCTGCAGAGCCACCCAACAGCATTTGTTTTCTGCAGCGCATTTGGGTTTGACTTCAAAAACTGCTAGAAATATATTTGAAAGAAATTGCAGATATGTATGTGTAATGTAGAGGGTCTCATGATCCACCATCAAAATATCATCTCTGATGCATCAGGGTTTAATTAGGAAACGCTGCTGGACCTGTCTCCATTGCAATGTAATTAAAAACCTTTGGGATATCGGATATGGAGCTGATGGGGCTCATTTTTGCCTGAGTGAATGAAATTCCCCCTGATGAGGCATCTCTTCTCACCCAACTGAGCTGCTTGCTACTTGCAAGGAGCTCTGAAAGCCTTCAAACAATGAGGGCCTGACCCCAAGCTGGCTGAAAGCAAGGGAGAGACTCAGGGCTCGAATACTTTAGCCAAAAACCTCCTTTCACTGGGATTACAGAATGAACTGTCTCACTGCTTACGTTTCGCCTTTGACCGCTTAAGTTTTCTGACTAATACAGTTAATTAGGAATTGGCATCAAACGTTTCTTGCCACCTGCTTCACATCCTTCGACGATGCGGCTGTAGACAGGATAACTGGAGTTAAATCCTCCACTTGTGCGTTGGCAGCACAGGCTAAAAAATCTGCGTGAGGCTGTAGCCTGCCTGGAGCCCCATGCCTCGCGCTGGACGACTGCATGTCTTGCACAAAGGCATCCAGCCCTCGTTTCAAGATGCTTCAAGTGGTGGATAATCCATCACTTTCCCTTCTCATTTACTCCATTGGTTAATCACCCTCTTCATTCAGACTCTGTGCTTTATTTTTAACTTATGTGTGTGCCGAAAGCTCTGTTTTCTTTTTCTCGCTGCATACCACTGCATTCCCCTCCAAAGATGAAAGTCAGCGGCGTTGCTGCGTTATCCAGGTCACTTCCATCCACGGGATGCGGTTGTTCCTTTGAGGTGCATTTTTCCCTTCATGTGTCTAATAGTTCAATAACCCATTACAAATACTCCTAAAGTGGAAGCATTCGCCTGCTTGCTCTTTTCAGATGTCAACTTGGCAAGAAAATATCCCAATATTTCCTGCGTGGGCTTGGCTGGATTGAACCACTGAGTGGTGCAATAAAACAAATACATCTCGCACAATGCAAAACAGGAGAACTATCCCCATTTGGGGCAAACGTCTCTATCAGCTTACCCCTTCCCTGAGAAAGGCTGACATTTGGTTTAAGGTAGAACACATTCCTGACACACAGGACTATGATCCGTTACAAAAGGGAACCCGCTTCCTGGATTTAGGCTAAGGGACAGGGTTCAGGCAGGGGGCAAGCTATATATGTGTCAAAATGAGCAATGTCTTTTTGGGTCACATATACTTTTGACTTCAACACTGCTTTATGTAGGCTGTAAAATTAATAGGTGGGAACTAGATTTATTTGTCCCCCTGGCCTGGTAGTTGCTTGTTAGGTTAAACTCACTGATTTCCTGGTACAAAAGTGCTTGTTAAAATAATCTCCCTGAAAATATTCCTCTGGGACTACTTTATCTTCTGAAATCAAAAATTCCTAAATAATGAAATGTGCAAGATGTGACAGAGGGACTTGAGCAAAACAAAACAAAACCCCCAGAAAAGAAGAGCTCATTCCCATAAACACTGTTTGGGGAATTCAACTTGTTTCTGGTGTTTTGTAACAAATGCCAGCATCCGTGCTCCGTGCAGAAATGCTCTTATGCAGGACTCACCTGTTTTCTGTTTTATCCATGGGGCCTCATTCTGCCCTCCCCATTGACCTAAGCCTCTCCATGGTGTAATTCCCATCAGATTTACCTGGTTTGGCTCTGTCCTCAGTCACACACCTTCCAAACTACCCCACCAGGACTGTCCCAAACAGGCAGCGAGAAGATCAGTAATGCTCAACAACTCCCTTTCTCTGTGCTGTCATGGGGGATCTTCCCAAAACTTCATTCACCCACACCCCTCACATCATCAGTAGGGACCCTGAATCCATTCATTTGCTCTTGTTCGCTGCTCAACTACAAATCTCATGCCATAAACGAGGACTCCAGCCCTACATCTCCTTATCTCTCCCAGTATCCTACCAGCCCCATCCTCAAAGCCAGCCTTCATCTACCTCTACCTTCATTTACGTCCATCCTCTGCAGCCCCGTTTTCCTCCCACACACCACAACCCCCTCAGACTAAACTAGACCTCTGTCTTTTGCCACCGAAGACACTCCCCATTATCCGTCCTGATCTCCCTCCATCCTGCAGTTGTGGCCCTGTCCCCATGTCCTGAGCCAGACATGGCCCTGGGGAGCCCAGTGGGGCAGGTGGGACCTGAGGAGCACATCTGTAGGCAGCAGCAAAGGGCCTCCAACCAGGGAGACCTTTTGCAGCTGAGTCTGCCCCCCTGAATTAGGAAGGGGCCACCAGCAGGACCCCATGGAAGGTGATTCTCCTACCCTTGCAGGTGGAAACACTACATGGGGAGCCCAGGTATGGCCAGCAGGCAGGTTCAGTGCCATTCCCTCCTCCACTGAGGCCAACTAAACTTCATCATATCTAGGTGCTAAGGACTCCCTCTGTCAGTGCACTGAAATGGGGAGATGCAGAGCAAGGACCTGAGTTAGCATCTCTGCATGGCTCTGTGCAGTGCAGACTTTTCCCTGCTTTTAATCTCTCTAGACCTTCTTGGTGGGGCTTGGTTTTTGTTTGTTTGTTTGTTCCTTTGCTTTTTTCTCAGCATCTGAAGTGCGTGTGTAAGATGGGGAGGGGACACCCAGGGATTCTTGCTGAAGCTGAGGCTGCACAAGTTCATCACACTGCAAAATTCCACCAATGCCTCTCCACTTTGCCTCCAGCCTCCCTCCCCTTCTCTTTCCTGCTGCAGCTCTGAGCAGGCTGTCAATCTAAAGTGGGGGCAGCCCCTCCCCGCAACCCTGACACCCCCTCCTACCTCCTCCAGGTGTGGGTGCTTGACTGCAATCAAATACTCTCTCCAGTAAAAGGTGGTGGAGAGATTTCATTATGGGGCTGGAGCTGTGGTGCTGGGGGACCTGCTCACACAATGCTCCCATTGTGTGGCTGCATTATTCTGGCTGCTGGAGGAAGAAGCCTGGAGTGCTGGAGGATGCTCGTGTGTGCTGGGAGCTCGTAGGTGAGAGTGCAAAGGGCATGTCCCTAACGTGACCGTGCGGAGGGCTGTGGAGAGGGGGAATGGAGCTCGTGTGTTCTCCAGGGACAGCCTGTCTTTACCTAATAACAGAGATTGAGGAGCTGGTTTGAGCTACCCAGACATTACATCAGCTCGTGGCCTCCCTCCCGTTGGTCCCCTTGCCTTAGCCCCTGTAATTCGGCAGCATATCCTTACAGTCACCTTAGTGTCCTGACCCATGAATCATGTTTGTGTCATTCCCCTAGAACTAGGGAAGGGCAAAACTGTTCAAGGAAAAGCTCAGCATCTCTTCTGTCTGGTGAGATGAATGTTGCAGCAGAAGGAAACCTTCTTTTTGGGCAGGGGGGGGGTCAGTGCTTGGTGGTTTTTTCTTTTTTTTTTTTTCCCTCCCATGAGACCCTTTTTCCTGGCAAAACAAACCAAGCCTCTGCTCACCTGAGATTAGATCCAGCTGCACAAAATAGGATCAAACTATGTGCCATGAAAGCACATGTGAAGGATAAGCTGTGTCCCAAACAGCTCTTGCCCTATGCAGATAGAGGAACAGCATATCCTGCCCCTCCAGGGTAGGAACCAAACCACAGAGAGATCCTTGCCTAGATCAAGGTGTAATTTACAGCCCATACACGAATAAATCAGGTAAGAGTTTCCCCAGGGTCCTTCAGCAAGGAGAAAGATGGCCTGAATCATGTTCCAGTGTTCCTGCCTTTCTCAGCAAGGGACTCCTATTTGGAGGAGCTGATGGTGGCCCTCTAGACAGGATGGCTGTGGTCTTGGTGACTTCTCCAGGGTCTCCCAGAAAGCGGGTAGAAATCCTCTTGAAGCCCAGGTCTCACTCCAAGGGGATGATTTCTGTGATTCCTGGGCACCCTCTGCCCCTCCCTCCCCCCCCGCTCTCAAATCCCACAGTGCTGAAGGAGAAGGAGCTTCTCGGGTTCATGTGGATCAGTTTCTATCACTTGCAGCCATGGAAAATGATTTGAAATTATTACCAAAGTGTGGTGTTTTTTTTAAAGTTTAAAATGTGAAGGCTAAGAAAAAGAAACAATTAGAGAAAGTATAATCTTTCCCTGAGGTCCTGTGGTTTGGGAAGAAGAAGAGGGCTCACTTCAGTGCCCTGTCTTCGAGACAGATTGTTTTTTCCTGTCCTCTTCCTTCCCCATTAGAAAAATCCTCCATTAAGAATAAAACAAGCAGTTGCCTCTGTCTTTCTTCTAGATATTCTTATTGTTCAGATACCCAGTGATCATCCATCAGGCTTAGCTAATATTGAATCCTTGTCTTTACCATTCAAAACAAAACAAAATAACCCCAAACCTTTTCACCCCATTTTTTCAACATAAAGAAATAAGACCTGTGTCTGTCTTGGTGCCTAGGAATGGCAGATTTGGGATAGCTAAATCAAATTTGACACAGTGCATGGGAGCATCGAACTGAAGCCCTGACTAATTTTTCCGATCAGTTCATCTTGGGCTGGGTCCTTCTTCTTCCATGCTGGCCCAGCTCTGACTGACCATTAAGGAAGATCTGCCAGTGATGCTTTAAAGCTACATCTGTTTACAACAGTGTCTCCAGATCCAAACAACTCCTGATTACTTTCACATTTCTGATATAGATAGAGCAGCTCAGAAGCTTTGGTCTTAAGGTTCCCAGAACATCTTCCTCAAAGGACATCATTTGGAGGTAATTGTAGGGCTGTTGTTGTAAACAGTCTCTCCGAAATCTCCCAACAAAGCAAGCGTCCCTTATTGAAAACACTCCACCCAGACAGTGTTGTTTGTCAGTGATGAGCTGCAGGGATGCTGGATCCCTGGCCCTTCTATAATCTTCAGCGGTCACGAACCAGGCTGCTTGGAAGGATCTGTTTGAATCGTGGGACTTCCAAGAGGAACCAAAAAAAAAAAAATCACGCCAGGAGTGCAGCCTGTTCCATTTATTCCACTTTCCCTTGCTAATGAGGGTGATCTGTGCAAAACATGAGGCCCCAGAAGGGGCTGACACACTGTCTTAGAGGCCAGCTTTTAAAAGGACTTACGGGGCTGAACTTTCATTGCAATATGGGTTAAGGAAGGGCATGTACTAGGAAAGCAGCCACTACAGGGGTGGCTTGTTTTGTTGGGTTTTTCTTATTCTTTAGCAAGAGAATAGAGATGAGCACCTTCAAAGCTGATCTGTTCTACCTGTTACAGGATGGGAGAATCTGTCCTAAAAAAGCAGCCAGAGCAAACAGGCTTATAACTTAAGACACCCCTGCTAGGTGTCTGTGGCTAGCCAGGAGGACTCTGAGCTGCAGCAATCGTAAGTGCTTTTAAGGATCTGTCCTAAAACCAGCCAGCAGCTGGATCACACCAATTAACTTGTCCTGTGGACCAGCAATAAAGGAGGGGAGTAACCCCGCAGTGTTGCCAACTTTTATGATTTTATTGGACATCTTGCAGTTGTCAATGTTCTTTCCATAAAATCCCAGCTGCTGGGTTCAGGAGATTGCGTGAAGAATCTCAGGTTTTGTTCAACATCAAAAGAGGTGGGGGGGGGAAAAGCTTCTACCCCATGCGATTGTAACGCAAAGCTTAGAGATATGAAATTAGAAGCATTCTGCAAGCTCAAAAGCTGGCAGCTAAACAAAAAGGACCCAAAGCTAGTAATTCTTAAGATAATCCCAGGACTTGCAAGCCAGCCTTACAGTTTTTGGTGGCCAGAGTCTTGGTAGATTGACATGTGGGTTGGCAATTCAAGCTCCCTGTGTGGGGATACTTGGGGTTTAGGCAGAGGATCATAAGCAATGGAATTACAGCATTTGTGGAAGTTACCACCTGTGAGCTGAACAACTGTAACCAATAATGTGCTGCTCTTACGTACTTCAACCAAAAAGCAAAATACTTTTTATCAAACCCTCATGAAGGGCAAAGACTGTAGAGTGGACAGAAGGAACGTGAAAATGCTTTGAGATTTTTTTTTTAAGATTTTTCTTTTTTTGTGTGTGTTGGCTGGGAAGACACACACTGTCAGCACAGCTCAGCTGATGAGCAATAACTCATCACACTGATGAGCTATCAGGCTTGAAAGAAAACTTGTGCTTCCAACTCTGTAGGAAAAGCCTCTTGTTTTGAGGCTCAAGACCACCAAGGCTGGTATAGTAGAGTTGCACGATGCAGCACGTGCTGGTACCTTGGTCAGCTGAAACATCCAGGGGACCTCCAGAGTACAGAGATGGGGAAGACACCAGGATTATCCTCTTCGTGATGATGCTGTTTGGGTTTGCAGGGTGGTGGAGCCTGGAAACCCGCAGCCCCCCCGGGTGGAACAAGAGGAGGGGTATGGTGGGTTCAGCAGGTGGCGCTCCTCCCCTGACTAAATGCTGACAATTAGCAAATTAACTTAATTAGGCAGTGATTGGGACTGAGGTTTCCTCCGCCTACTCACCCAGCTGCTGCCTGCATGTGTGTGGGCCTCCTTATTGTCCACTGAGCAGAAGACAGTCTTCTGCACTGAGCCACGGAGGGGGTGCGATGCGCGGGCACGGGGAGATGTGCCAATGTCAGATCAAAGTGTGACACCAAAGATGAGCCCTGTTGTATGTTACTGCAAGGTGGGAATCAGTGAAGGGCAAGCAGCCACGGGTCAGAGAGGGCTTGGGGCGCTGGTCATTGCTCTCCCACAAGCAAAGGAGCTGCCTCAGTTTCCCCATCCACACTGCTGAGCTGTGGGGACATCCAGCCCTGGGGACCCTGGCTGAGCAGAATATGTCCCTATGGGCTTGGAAAGGGCTGCACACAGTCATCATTGCTGTCTCCCCTGTGCTTGCCTTCCTCTTTCACTCACATTTTGAGGCAAGCTCTCTAATGGCTTGCTCTTAATTAGGGTGAACTCTGAGTGCCCTGCTAGCACGCCCTTTCCTTTGTCAGCTAATTGGCCGGGCTTTCTGATCTATTATGTAAATAGTCTAAGTCTCTGCGGCACAGTGTCGTAATGCAGTGCATTCCTGGGAGCCTGGGCTTCTGTTTCATGGAATTGTGCTTCAGCCTTAGGCAAAAACAGCAGCAACAACAACAAAAACCAGGCAAGCCTTTGGCTCGTCTTCTGGAGGCTCCATAAATGAGCTGCAGAAGAAAGTGTTCTGGGCAGCAGTTCAGGGCATACAGATGGGGAGAAGGGTGCGTGATGAGGCCGAGGACAGTGGGAAGAGTTAAAGGCTTTTCAACAGAGCTGGCTGGTCTCAGTCTTGCAGGCTGGCCTGCAGACAAGCCAGCATCACCTCCTGCGGCCAGGGCTGTGCTCCTGCCTCCCAGCCCAGTGCTCCTGGGCTCTCACCCCGTGGGCACGGGTAGGGCTGTGTTGGGTCCAGAGGCTGTCCCATGTCACGTCCCCAGGGAGGAAGGGAGCAGCTCAGTTCTTCTGCTGCAAGGGTGTTGCTGAGCAGCAGAGAAAGGACTTTGCCATGTGAAGAACTCCTTGTGTTGGTTTTTCCTCCCATCCTGGGACCGGTAAAGCTCCTAACCAAGTCACAGGGTGCCTTGTAGTGTTATGCATGGAAGCTATAGATTTTTAAGGAAAGCTTAGATGTTGAAGGAGCTGGGAAGTCCATGTGGCCAAGCAGCTTTTAAGTGCAGACAGACAAGTCAAGGGGCTCTCCTTCCCATCCACCTTTTGGAGATGCTGCAGCAGGAGAACGTACCATCCAGTGCTAACAGGCAGCAAGGGGCCGGGTGCTTCCTAAAAGAGATCAACAGGCCAAGCTTTTTCCAAAGCAAATAGTCACACTAAGCACCTCTATTTTGGGGTTAGAGATGGTCTAAATGGGTCTTCTGCAATGTACCATGTCCTGCGAGCTGTGCTGTTTTTGCAGGCAGCTCAAGAGAGGTACCCCAAATGGGCTTGCCAAGCAGTGTCTGACCTCGCTCCTCAGAATATCAGCCAGTATTTTCTAAGGGGGATATATAAAGGGAGAAAAAGAGAGGGAGAAAAACTTTGAAACTGTAATTATCCCACAGACCAGGAGAGCTATAAAATAAATGAGCAAAGTCCCTGCTCTGATAAATCCACTTAGAAATCCAAACCCAGTAGCAACAGCATAATTTATGTCCCATTGAAAGAGGTCCAGATGAAAATTGATGAAGTCTCTTATTTGTGTAATAAATCAGTTTCCATTAATGTAACCGATACACATATTTATAAACACAGGCTGTACCCCAGGCTTGTATGCAGGTTGTTGGAAGGGGGGCTGGGGAGAAAAGGGTGCTCTGAACCATCAAGTCCTTTCTGATAAATCCAGAAAGACAATCTGTGAACAGATAGTGGACTCAATTTATGACACCTGAAAAAGAGCCAAGCGTGAGTAAATTTTCTGTTCTTGCAGAAATAAATCTGGTAAAGTCCTCTTCTTCATTCATGTCTCTGGAGGGGGCCATAGAGCCAGTTAAAAATTAGAGGTAATTTCAAATAGTTGTTTGCTTTGACCACACCTCCCAGTCCTGCAAATGCCATTGCCCACATTGACGCCTGTTGCACACCATGAACAGCTTTCCTGTCACGGGACTACATGGGAAGTTGCAAGGTGGTTGGGTTTTGGTGCTGGTAGATATTCAATGCACAAGGTCACCTTTGCACGTGCAGTGAGGTGTGGAGGTTGCAAAGGACCACTCTGCTGGTCACAGGGCAGAGAGGGTGCAACAGGATTTATTGCAAAGCATTGTTTGTGCGTCAGAGTGAGGTATGAAAGGTTGTCACACCTCTGGTTTGATTTGTGTTTCTGGTGGAGCCACAGCCTGGCAGGATTGTTTAGAAGACACACACACAGCAGGTCTTTGCTGTGAAAAGGGCTGTGGTGTGCAAACTACTGAACTCACGCCAGCCTGACCTGGAATGGCACATCCCAGAGCAGAGCCACAGAGATGCAGGACTAGATTTGGGATCAAGTTAGTGTAAGGCTGAGCCCAAGGAGTTATGCTGGCACGATAAAAGGAATGATTAGGCCAGCCATCCTCCCTGTCCTATGAGCAGAGAGCAAACCTTGCAATCTTGCATCTGAGTTCTTGGAAGAGTACGTGAGCTTGACCCTCCGTGGCTTTGGTTTCTATCAGTATAAGCTGCAACGTGGAGCAGGCGCACCACCCGTACCACTGGTTTTGCAGGCAACCT
This sequence comes from Ibycter americanus, assembly GCA_035590275.1. Lineage (NCBI taxonomy): Eukaryota > Metazoa > Chordata > Aves > Falconiformes > Falconidae > Ibycter > Ibycter americanus. The sequence continues at coordinate 39,076,199 of JAVJGI010000001.1, forward strand.
CTGGGGAGAAGGCAGCAGCTTGTCCCCTGGCAGAGTTCATGACCTTAATGCCAAAAGCTAAGTCTGTACTAAGCAGGGCCAAGGTATAGACTCACCCAGACACCCGATGGTCAGCACAGTGCCCAGTTTTGACCCTGCCAGTTAACAGCCTCCTAAAAAAAAAAGTCTGTGCACGTTTCAAAGGATAACAGAGGCTGTTCTCAGAACTCTTTTCTGGGTGTTTTTTGGAGGGGGAAAGAGAGCCCAGGCACATGGTCAAAGCTGTGTGCCTGAGATGCGATAACCCCAGAAAGTCCACCAGTGCAGGAGCATCATCATTCAAGGTTTTGAGGTCGTGACTGGACAAGCTCCTGAGCAACTTCTTTGGTCTTTCAAGTCAGCCTTCCTTTAAGAGAAAGTTTGGAATTAAGACATCCAAAAGTCCCTTCCAAACTCAGTTAATCTGTAGTTCCCGAGCTATGTGCTTGTGCTTGTCCCAGGGGCCTGAGAAGAGACCCTGGCTTGGCTTATTTATGAGGACAGACTTAGCAAGTGTGACCCAGCTGCCTGTTTGTGATTCCAGGGAGGGCACGATGTCAGACAGTTTGGTGATCACAGAATCAGAGAATTATTTAGATTGGATAAGACCCTTAAGATCAAGTCCAACCATAAACCTAACACTGCCAAGGCCACCACTAAACCATGTCCCTAAGCACCACATCTGCATGCCTTTTAAATGCCTCCAGGGACAGTGACTCCACCACATCCCTGGGCAGCCTGTTCCAGTGCTTGACCACCCTTTTGGTGTAGAAATTTTTCCTAATATCCAATCTAAACCTCCCCATACTGTACCTGGAGTCTGGTCATCCATACTCACAACCCAGTCAGGTATCAAGGACCCTGTATGGGTCTGCAGGAGATTGCATGCCACTGTGGCTAAGCTAAGGGGCAGATGGTTACTTTCCTTCCTACACAGTTTTCACAGGCCCTAAGCACACAGTATTGAGGTGCCAGAGAAACCAGGTGCATTTCAGCCCCTTCCAGCACCAACTCCTGATGCCACATGGGCTGGGGTGCCTGGAGGGAGAGAGATGAGACTGGTGGCATGTGTGGCTTCACATGAGTGTGGAAGGCGCAAGCCGTGGCTAAGGAGTGTCCGGCGCGGGTGTCGCAGCTGGCTGGGGAGTGCCTCCTCATGCCAGTCTAGGGACAACAGCAGTGTTGGCAAGGTGCTCCAACCCCTCCTTGGCACCTGGTGGAGACCTTCCCCGGGGAGAGGAATGCATACTGTGAACGCTGAGAGCCAGGAGGCAAACAGTGGGGTTATCACAGGTACCATCGTGAGACTCAGGCTTGTGGTCTAACGAAGCTGAGTGATCTCAGCAGCACCTAATCACCCAGAGAGCTGGGGTGAGGTTCTGGAGTTGTTTACCAAAGGAGATGCAGGATGATTTCAACCAAAGGGATGAAGCTGTAGGGAGAGCTGGGCTCTGGGTCAACAAACAGTGAACATGGGGAGGGAACTGGAGATTGGGAGAAAAGGATATGTCCTGCAAAGCTGAGTTATTCCAGACCTGAAGCCCCTGTATCAGCCTGACTCCCATATTGGGGGCTGAAGTAAGGAATCTGGCAAGTGACTCTAGAAGGGCAGGGTCCATGCCGTGGTGGTCCTCTTGACAGCTAGGCAAGGACACAAATAGACTTAGCTGAAGGTCACCAGGTAGATGGTCAGGTCTCCAGAGGTCTCTACCCAGGGCTGCTTTTCTGGAACAGCCACCTTTAGGGACCTTTACTTTTCCTAAATGTGGAAAGACACTTTCACTGCATTCCAAAGGCCAAGTCATTGAGCTTTGGCTGAATGTTAAGCAAAACCAACAGAGACTGTAGGAAGCCTTAATTCAGATGCTGGTTGCGTGGCTTCTGTTCGTGTTTGGCTGGCTTTCCACAAGCCTCTCTTCTTACTTGGGGCATAGGTTGGACCTGCTGTGCTTACTTCTCCCAGTGTCACTCGCAGTGTCCTTAGATGTGCCTGGAGCAACAGCCATAAGGGGAATTTACAATAAAATCCCTGGAGTTAATTAGTCCACCCCCAGTCAAAGCTGATGTCCAGTTGTGTTCTCAGCTCAACAGGCTCCAAGAGAATTTGAGGCTTTTAAAATAAATAAAAAAATTAAACAAAACCAAAAGCAAACAAAAAAACCACCCCAAAACAGAAAAATACCACCCAAGGCACAAATGGGAGAGCAGTTTGATGGTGTCCCACCTCAGCGATCCACATTGCCTTCCCGGGACCCCCAACAACCCAGACACCTGCCCCAAACCTGCGGGTGCAACTCCAGGGATGCATCCCTGGCCTGGTAGCAACCAGAGCTGACTTAGATCTCCCTTTCACTTTTGAGACCTGGGGCAAATCACCCACTCATGCTGCACTGAGATTCCTGCCCTATACATCTGGCTGTGCATCCTCTGCCACGAGTATTCACTTTGTAAACTCTTTGGGTCAGGGGGTGCCCTTTGCCACATGTTTACGCAGCACCCAGATGTAATGGGACCAACATTTAGGCTGGACCCTGCGGACATCAGTATAATTCCTTATTTTGGAGTATTTTTGCCCTTGCCAGCACGGGGAATTCTGGGAAATGACCCCATTCTGCTCAGTTTGCTTGTGCTTTCCCTGTTTTGGCAGCAGGATCTCTGCTGTGTACGTACAGGAGTGGGGCAGGTTCCAGAAACAGCAGCAAACAGCTGCGGGTTCATAAATCTTTCTGCTTCCATAGGAGTGCAGGGAACCTTACCTCACCTATTCATGCGCTAATTAAAAAGGGAGTCAGTGCAGCTCATCAGCACAGGCAGGGCTCAAGCAGCTTGTTTACAGAATTATATAATTTGCAGGCCAAAATGACACTTTTTTTTTTTTCCTCTTTCACACTACGCATATTCCGATGACTTTTATGACTTTTTTTTTTTTTTCTCTCTTTGTGGGGGCCTCACTGACACAAACACTGACTGTTTGATTGACAACGCTGCCTATGATGCGTCTCAAGGGATGCCCCATGTCTGCAAACCATGGCAGTTTCAGCCTGCTTGACACAAAGCATTGACTTGCAAAGCCTTAGTTTTCTCTCCAGAGGAAAAAAAGTCCAAAATGAAGAGCTTTTTATGATTTTCTTTTCCTCTTTAGCCATCAGAGGGCCACCGAACTGGTGGTGCACTACATCTGGTCTCTCCAGGCTACTGTGGGCTTTGTGAATCCAGTTCTTCTTGCTGGAGTCCCCAGCTTGGCATTTTCTTCCACTAAATTCTGGGACATGACTCACCCAAGAGCGTGACCCCCAGGGAGCTGCAGAAAAGCATTGCATCAGCCCATGCAGAAGTATAAATGACAGGATCCCCATGAAATTCAGCAGCTGTTCAAATCTTCACAAACACGGACACATCTGGGAACCTCTAGATTTGCAGGTACAGCTAAGTCCCATTACTCTAATCAACCCTAACAGCTTCAACCAACCCCTAATGCTCAAACCCATCCCATTTTATGGGGGCCCTGAACTCACCGGCTTCCACCAGCAGCCAGGGTTTCAATAGTTCCTGTATCAGATCTGCTGGCCCTGTGGGGATGTCGCAGTTGTTCCAGGACCTCTCAGGCAATATGAGATGACTCAATGTGAGCAACCGAGTCAGGCCCTAGATGTTGTCTTTAAGCAAAAACCTTTCTGGATGTGGCTGATGGTGTCACCTTGTTCTTCATTATTATACTGGGCTGCTTAAGACTTCATGCAGAAACATCTGTAGATACCTGATTTAGGGGTCTACAATATGGAGATGAATCTCCCCTCAAAGGCTGAGATCTATTCAACCACAGCTTCTTGTTTGAAGGCAGGGTGCCTGGGTCACCTCTCAGAAAGTCTCATACCCTGGAGGTATGCTATTTTCTCTATCTCCTATGGCTAGGAAGTTGTTGATGCGTGCACCTCAGTCCCTATTAAGCCCAGCGCAAGATCATCTGTACTTTCAGGTGTGTGCGGTGTCCACCACCAATAAACCCAATATGTCAAAATCAGGCAGGATCTTTTCCAAAACATAAGTAACAATTAAATTGTAGGTGGGTGTCACTGGGAGAGATGCTAGTAATAATAAATATTTACAACTGCTCTGTACTTTTGAAGTACCTCCAGCCTAAACAGGCTCTGAAGGTTCATTGCTGTGCACTGCACTGCAAAACGTCTGCAATTCCTTCTGCTTTGCAAACAAGAAAATGGAGTTTCCAAAAGGTGAAGCAAATACCTCACCATCACATCACACCTTGGCAAAGTTGAGGAGAGGACCCAAATCCCCTGGCTCTGCCCTGAGCCTTAGCTGCCAGGCTGCTTGGAGCAGGGCTTGTTGTTTGTACAGCACCTGGCTCTATTGAACCGTAACATAGGGAAGAGCCTCTAGCTCTGGTTTTAAAAATAATCATTAAGCAACTTCCCTGGAGGTGTGAAGCAGAGCGAGAAGGTTTTGCTCTGCTCTCTTTGGAACAAGAGCTCCCATCCAGGAGGGCACGTGAACCTCCCTCCGCCAACTGCAGCTCCAACAGATTCCCTGCCACTTGCTAAACACAGCCTAGCCCAGAGTGCCTATGTAACTCGTCAAGTGTTAGTTGGGACTAATCATTCACATTATGCAACCAAATCACATGCATTGCATGCGGCGTACATCAAGCAAGCTTCTGCCCTGGTTGCAGCAACAGCCCTGCCTCCAGCAGAGCTGTAATTATTGTTACTCTGCAAGATGAAGGAGAGAAAAGGCTTCAGCTACCACTCCCTGCTGTTCTCAGAGCTTTATGGTAAGCTCAAGCTGGGGTAGGAACCAGTTGCAACTTCTTATTAACCCCGTACCAACTCTGCCTCCACACAGGACCACCCACTTGAATGTAGAGTCTTGGTTGCAGGTTGGTTGGCCTGGCAAGGGGTAAGGGCTGGAGCCTCCGTTCTGCTGTCACAGCCTTCCTTGCAGAGAGGGTGCTTGAGTGTTGATAGTCCTCCAGTGCCTTCCCACAGTTCCTTTCTGCACAAAAGAAGAATCACAGAACGGTTTGGGTTGGAAGGGACCTTGAAGGTCATCTAGTTCCAACCCCCTGCCATGGGCAGGGACACCTTCCACCAGACCAGGTTGCTCCAAGTCCTGTCTCACCTGGCTTTGGACACTGCCAGGGACGGGGCACCCACAGCTGCTCTGGGCAACCTGTGCCAGCGCCTCATCACCGTCGCAGTAAATTATTTCTTCTTAATAAGAAGTAAGATGACTTGTGAGGAAAGGTCCACAATGCATCAGCTTCCCATACCACAAGGGCATTTGGCCACAGGACATCTTCAGCACTGCGACTGCTTTCACTGGGGCTGGCCCAACTCGTGAGTTCCCCGTTGGGCAGCAGTGACCTGGGTTCACTTCTCAGTGAAGGCATATCCAAAAACGGCTGACATAATCTTTAGCTTCCAGGTGTCAGGGACATCTTTGACCTTCCCAGAAATTCCCTTTTCCTTCCATTTCTGAAGGACAGCACTTTAGCCTTGTTGTCAATAATCTCTTTTCTCTCTAGCAATGGGGATTTGCCTTTGTCATGACAATAAATCAAGTGGAAATGGTCCCAGAAACCCGCCTCACGCTGCCCCAGTTGCCCATAACTATCGGGAGACCCAAGAATCAGGGTGGGCAACCCATGCGACTACCCTCCACACCCAGATTTCTCACTCCCTCACTCCTTTCCATGAGCCATCCTTCAATCTAGTGTGAGATCTAAAGGAAATTCCTGGGAGGTGAGGGAAGATGCATGTGTTGTGTCTGCATGCGAGAGACGGAGCTGCCTGCCGAGTGCAAACGTTGACCTGCCTTTGGGTCTGCTCGGAGCAGACAGCGGGCTCTGACACTGGGCAGGATCTCGGTCTGGGCACCCTGCCAGGGTGCTGATGAGATGCTGAGCCTGCCCAGGTGTGAGGCTACGGAGTTTGTTATCCCTTCTTTCCTCCAGCTCTCTGGGGAGCTGATGCTAAATGTGCTCCTCTGCTTTATTCCAATCCTTCGCTGCAATGGGTTATTTGTGGAGGCATTACTGAAGGTATTACTCCCCTGTTTCCCCCAAAATTATATTTCCACCTGCCTAACACACCAAGTACCTCTTAAAAAAATCATGCAGACTCAGTACATGGCTGTGCATGAGTGAGTTAGGTGATGGCCCAGCCCTTCAGTGGAGATACAGCCCTTCTGCCCTTCCCCGTGCAAAGGCAAACCCATGAGTGTAAAGCCTCAGTTGTGCTGAATGGCGAGGGAAGAGGTTTAAAACCATTTAGCTCTGTTGTAAATCCTTGCTCATTACACACAACTCCCCTTTCCCTGCATGTGGCCAGAGGCCGCAGCTCTGTGGGACCCAAGAAGAGATGCTCAGCCGGGTAACACCAAAGAGGGAATATTGCACGAAGAGATGCTGCAGGGTTTGACGTGCATTTTACAAAGGCAACTTCAAAACATGCCACGTGTTCCAATGGATGTTAGAACACATTAAGAAATGTTTTTGGCCTCGGATGCAAATTCAGTTACAACTTGACTGGAGTTTAATCCTGACAGTTAGTTATGCAGCGCAGGGGATCATCTTCTGTTTTCCCCCAGGGCAATAAAGTTCCTGTGTTTGTTACTGGACGCTGTACTTTGGTACACTGCAGGCACATTGCGCTAAGACAGCTGAGTAATCCTCTAAGGTGGGGGAGATTGATACTGATGACTAAGATTTAAAATCTACCTACTTTGTACAAGAATTTCGTCACCGAGTTGCTGTCTTTCCCAGCGAGCCTAAAATCCATACAGGATTGCATGAAATGCTTTGATGAGGCGTTCTTAATTGTTTTTGTAGTTCTAGATGCATCGCCTTATGTATAGGTTAAGCAAATTGCACAAAGTCATAATAATTAATTGGGACTGAAATCTAGTTCTTCTTTTCCACTTTCCCAGAACTTTTTATAGCTCATTCTCTTTGTGTTAAAATTTCCCTTCCTCTAACTGTATCTCCAAAGAGGGATATGTTTTGGGAGAGGTATGGTTAAATTTTCATAAAATCATGCTAAAAGTTTTAATGTAAACACGTACCAATAAAAGAGAGAGAAGCTACTAAAGGAAAGAAATAATGGGGAAAAAACAGCACATTTCTCCAGATATTCCCAATTACAATTCTTGGACACATAAAAATTAAAAATAGCTCAAGCTATTCTTCGCACTTGGCTTGTTTTGTGGATTTCTAAGGTACCTCTAAGTTTCTTTGTCTTTTTGGAAGGAATTGGCTCAGTGGTTTAAAGTCATAAGACATTTTTGCTGATATTTGTCATCTTTGAAAACAGGAAATTTTGCACCTGCGTCATAGTACTTCTTATGAACTTTTCTTCGTCTGAGTTTTATCATTGTTTGGGAGCTAGAATACTTTAAATATAAGTGGGAAGATTTTTAAAGGCTTTAGGTTTGTGTCCATATATAGGTGCACATGTGTTGTGGGGTCTGAATTAGGTAGAAAACAAAGTGTTTCACCTTACAGTACAGTCTGAGACCTTTTCCCTTCTCAAACAGAATGTAGAAAAATGAAATTTCCTGTAAAACTAAAATGAGGAGGAAAACAGCAAAGGGATGAGACTTGTTCATGGTAGGGTTTTCCCACACAATTAAAGCTTTTCTGTTGTATTCTATGGTTTTAATGCCTTACAAGTTGAAACAAAAATATTTTGTGGTGGAACATGGTCCATGTGCTGACCTAGAGGTCTGTTTTCAGTTTGCTAATACTTTTCAAGGTAAAGGCATTAAGCTGAGAGCCAGCCAGCCAGGAAGACCCGGTGTCTGCATACAGGGGTAGCTCTGCTGGGGTAGCAGGGTGCAGCCCCAAGGAGTGAGACCCATTCAGCTGCAGGCACATACTACTTGTTTTGGAAAATCTAGTCAAATTCCCAAATGTGTCATGCCCAGACATTGCTATCTCAGGAACTCGTCCTCCAGATGGTCTGAAACTCAGAAAGAAACAGGGCTTTTAAGTGACACAGGATCAGGCAAATACCAGCTTGCCGTTCCACTTCTCACAGCTTGCAGGTAGCCCAGCTCTGCCAATGCAGAATCCAGGTTTTTAACAATAATCTGGGCTCTTAATTATTGCATTTTAATGGCTGTCACGTGAAAAGTTTTAATATCGATTTAATCTCGTGTACTTTGAGAACAGAAGCAGGAAGGCTTGTTAATAACTTGCTGCAGACCAGGGAGGGGCAGCGGGTTGTGAACTGCTTCCATCTGGCCACAAGTGCTAAAATACAAGGGGTTGGATGCTAATTTGCAGGACTCAAAGTTCATTTGCAAACACTGAAAAGCACATCCCAGGACACGCTCAAAGAGGTGTAAGGAGCAAGGCTGAGGTGGCTTTTGTGAAATCTGACTTTGTTTTAAGTCAGCTGTCTTCATGATGGTAGATTTCAGGAGAGGCCAAGGAATAACCAAAATGTTTATGATTTCCTTTGGCGATCTGCAAGAGCAGTTTACATTGCAGGCAAACAACAAAGGTTAATGAAATTGAAAAGTTGAGAAATTAAATGCTCAGAAATTAAGAAATGCAGAATTAAGAATGTAAATTTAACCTCAAAGCCAGAGTCTCCTCTTTACTCCTTAAGAGATTTCCATGTCATATCTCTTAGATGATGAAGTAACAAAGCAGATACCTTTCACAATTACTTTAATACAAGAAAGACATTTTCTACTGCGTATCTTGTGTGTTAAATCATTTAAATAGATGTACTTTTAGCAATAGACCAGTGCCTTTTTCTACTTGTTACTCATCATGTACTGAAAAGAGGTCAGTTAAAGCTGCAGCAAAACATTGCTTCTGAGAGGACTTTAAATGCTCTGGTGTGAAGCAACCATGGTTTAACCATGAGGATATACTAGGCCTGATTATTTGAAGATTATACAAAGCCAAATTCTAATACAGCAATACTTTCTGTCCACTTTGGAGGGATATAAATGACTATCACAGAGAAATGGCTTTGCAATATATCAAGCTCAACATTATTCAAATGTCAGCATTTCACAACCTTCTTTAGTTCTCCCATGCACCGCTTCCCCTTGCTCCCCCCTGCATTTCCCACTTCCCACCTGCTCCTTAATTCGTCTGAAAGCCAGCTCACTTGCTGTTATTGGGCTAGTTTTCAGTAAATCTCCCACAACCGTGTGATGGCCAAAACCAACTTGAAGGAGATGGCGTGGTCATACAGCCACACACAGGCAGCGGGCACGCTGCTCTTTTCGGCAGCGCTGGCTTACAGCAGCCTCGGCCAGCTGTGAAACTTCACCTGTCATTTCTTTGGGTTGTAGTCAAGCCTGGAGGTACCAGCCAAGGCCACTGCCCATCACTCTCAGTGCGTGGAGACAGGAGGTCAGAGAACACCAGGGACCTACCCAAGGTTGCATGGGATCTCAGGAGCACAGGGAGGATCTCCTGGCTCCCTGTCCTGCTTCGTACAAGCAAAGCCAGCAGTGACCAAGCTGTTATACACTCCTGCAAATAGAAGTGGGTCTGTCTTATTCATGTCACCTCCAAGGTGCCACAGAAGGGGCTTCAGGTCCCTTGGAGAAGGTCCCATGCTGAGAAAAGCATGGGAGCAGGCTGCCAGCAAAGGGGGCTGGCTGGGTCATCCTAGGGATGGGACTGTACAGTCAGTGGGTCCTCAGGCAACACAATGAAGTAAATCAACTGCTTTGGGATGGCAATCCCCCCGTCCTGGCTGTGTCCTGGCAGCAAGCCATGCTTTGTCTTAAGCCAGGGCCAAGGCAGAGCATCTTCATGGCCCCGGAGCAGCCTCAGGCTTTGCTGCTTCGGCAGGTACATGCAGAGCAGAGGCTTCCAGGTTTTCCAGAGTGTGGATCAGCACTATTGTAGAGCTGCTTCAGAAGCGATAAAGCAGGTCAGGATACGGCCTGGGCCTGTGTTAATCCTGTCCCTGCTAACCCCAGATCTGGAAGAGCCGGGAATTGCGGTTCGGAGACACAGGAGCCGTCTGGATCAGGGCCAGCTGAAGGCTGGAAGATGTCCAGCTGCCTCAGCCCAGAGGTAATAAACCCTTCTGAGCGCCTTAGCAAGAGCATGGCAGCCTCAGGCTCATATAATCAGGATAGATCTGGGCCTGAGCTAGTCAGTCTGTGCTGTGAGGGATGAACTCAGATGTCACAGGCTTTCATTTCATGGAAGTGGCCTCCCCAGAGCATCTCCTGCCTCTTCGTTCAAGGGGGCATCTTTCCGCAAGGCACATATCATCCAGCATATCCCAGCAAGATTTAGCCATTGATGGGGTGTTTCTATTGTTTCATTTGGTTTTCTTAATTAAAATACACAGTATTGTAAAAAGAAAAGAAAAAAAGGAGAAAAAGCAAGGAATCTATTTATTTTATTTTATTGTTCTTTCTCATGGAACAATCTCCAGGGAAATAAAGGAGGTTACAAAAAGAGAGCAACAATATCCATGCAGAGACTGTGGGGTCCTGTAAATTAACTTTGTAAGGAGGGGAAGGGAAAAAAGAAGGGACTAAGCTCCTGATAAATGAGTGCTGGACTTGTGAATGCCAGAAATGTGCAATGGGGTGTTTCTTGCAGGACACCGTTTGTGAGGATGGGAAGGCAGAGAGAGGAGGCTTCTGGAAGGTGACTGTCTTCAGTTCTTGGCTGAGGACCACAAGAAAGGGACATGGATGCAGCCACACGGATCAGGTAGGCATGAAAAACAGGGTGATGGTGTCATGGCACGTGGAAGATAACAGGGTTAGACAAGGTTTGCAATAACCCTGCCCAACCCAGGGGTGCGGAGAGGAGGACGTGGAAGTGGAAGGGGTCCTGGCTGGGTCTGAAAAGCAGGGCAGAAGCGTCCCATCCCTTCCCTGGTCTCAAGTACACAGCTGTGGCCCCCATCCCTCCCTTGCAACAACCCATCGAGGGTTCAATGGCTCTGCTTCACATTTCGGCAGTGCACTCTGCTGCCATCTCTGCACCCCATGGACACTCCCCATATGCACATTCCTCTGTATGCATATTCCCCAAGCCCAAGAATGGATCTGGGAGAGTGGCATGAGCTGCCCACCTGGCATGGGACCCTCTGGTTTACCCCTTGCCTTGTTGGGGCTTGAGACAACTCCTCTGCATCTGTTTCAGGCTCTGCCTGTGCACACCAAGGAAGCAAGTGAGGGGGTCTGTCATACCTGGCCTGCAACCCACAGCGTTTCCTTCCACATGCCTGACTGCCTGCCGAAGTATTGCTCACCTGTGATGGGCTATGGGGTTTGGGAAGAGCCAGCTGGAGAGGGCTGCAGTGATGCTCAGTCCTTTCCCACCTGTAGCAAGAGCCCTGCCAGCACTGTTCCCACCCCACAAGCTCTGCACTCCTGAAGAGATTATTTATTTTGAATTAATTTATTACCACCTGGTTTACTACAGAAAATAAAGTCTACATGGCCACAGGGTCTGTCTTTTCTCCCCCACCAAATACGGGATAAACACATCAGCCGCAAGCCAACTTTGAAAGCAGAGTAGAGGTCTTAAAGCTATGCAGCGTCCACAAGTGTCATGAAAATGGGGAAAGCAGTAGCCTTTCATGGTGCTTCACTGAAGGAAGTGCTTTTGCACAAATTCATTAGACTCTATAGTGAATCCAGTGACGTGGACATGTTTTCTTCAGGAGTCAGTCATTTTTCACTTGGTGTTTCTCTGCTATCTGTTTCCACACACAAGCACAGTCCTTGCACCAGGCATGACTCCGACAGCTTCGCAGAGCAAGCCATCCTTCCCCTTGGCATTAGCACAGATTTCATCCTGTGCTTCCCCAGCATCACCTAGAAATCAATGTGCTAACCATGAGATTTTTGAGGCTTTGGAGCTCTCAGCCTTTCTGCTGCAAGTCCTAGCAGGATAACCCAGTGGAGGATCTCTCCCTTAGGAGGAACACGATCCTTCAGATCACTTTGTGTAAATTCTTGTGTCCTTAAATGACATGAGCTGTAGGCATGTATTCTTCATGGGCTGGGCTGGCAGCAGATTTCCAAAGGCCTCTATCGCCTGGTTCCTTGCTCAAAGCAGAACCGCACTTGCTAGGTCAAACTCTGTTCTAATGATTAGCCTACTATAAAACAACCTACATCTGAGGAAAAGGCTTAAAAGCCAGATTTGCCAAAACAGCTGGGGGGAGTTTGGAGAGAGGGGGGTAGTTTGGGTTTTCTTTAGTTTGCTTTTGCTCTGAACTTGTCTTTGAGCACCAAACAAAATCCCTAATTGCTTTAGGAAACAGAAAATGGAAGAAAAATGGTAGTTCAGGATACTTTCTGATTCTAACATACGATATTTTGAGACAAATCTCTCCCTCTTTCTTGCCCTAATGAGGGATCCCACTGCTAAGAAAAGACAGACGTTTGGTCAAATCTTGGTTTGGAAAAAACAACAAAAACCAAAACCCATAAAAGTGTCGTTATCAATGAGCTTCTAACAAGCAGAAAATGAGCAGAATAAGCCTTTCTCATCAAGTCTAACGAACTCCTTAGATTGTAGAACTGATTCCACGTTCAGTTGTCTGAAGAAAGTAAGACTGAGGAAAGAAAATATTAGTGTCAGGCTAGAAGTATTAGATGATTAGCATTGTTTTAGGAAGCAATCTGAGATGTCATCTGGAGATATGCTACCGATCCATCTGGGGCAGAAAGGAAAGAAGACAGAGGAGAAAGAAGGAAAAAACCCCAACCAACAACCCTGTTTTGTTTCTCATTATTGCTCTAATTCTTGTGTAATTGAAAACGGACTGAATGTGTTTAGGAGCATGTAGGACATCTGTTTCTCATTGGAAGAGCTCCGCTTTTTCGAGTGGCGCCTTCCATCTTCATCACAGTCCAAAGATTCCCACATCACGACTTGTCCTCTTTCTTTCTCTACTTTTTTTTTTCCTTTCCAGAAAATGTGAGGCTGAACTTTCGACTCCATGTAAAACAGTTGGAGAGAAACCATGATAAGTCCCAGGGGACCCATTGAGCCTTTCTTCCCATTATCCTACTTGATTCTTTGCAGCTTCTCAGTTCTTTAAATACAGCCTTGAGCTATTTAACGCTGGTGGCATGAAGAAAAAGGGGAAGGGACAAGAGGAGGGGGAAGAAAATAAAAAAAGATGGAAGAACAATTTGTAAGGTCAGACATCAAACTGGAGAAACAAAGACAACTAGACTGAAAGCTGTCCTTAAGCTGGGCCAGGACATGGTGCTTTGCCAAAGGGATAGATCTACACAAACACTGGTTCATGCAGTTCTGGCTCTCCTGTGTGTATGAAACAGCGAGGAAGGAGCCTGAGATCCAAGAAGATTTACTTGTGGGCTAAACCAAAGGGCAATATCCTAATTCTCCTCTTGGACCCACACACTATGTCTCCAGTGTTCATTTTGGTTTGGATGAACACAGAATTGTCTCTCATAGGAAATTCTGGAGGCCCCATTGCTTAGAGAGAGATTACAACTTCAGTAGACAGTAAAGAGATTGTGGGAAACATCAATACCTTGGCAGGGAGATGGGCTGCATGGTCTGATAACTCGTAATTCTTCACCATTTGGAGAAGATCTGCCTTTAGAAAGAGGGAGCAAAGCAGTGAGCTGCATGACTGCAAGCTAGGAACGTGTCTTCATTTCATAAATGGCTCCGTTCTGCTTTAATAGCACTTTCCTTCAACAAGGTTAATTCGCAACCATCAGCCCATGTGAGACAATGACTTGTCTTTCCCTGCAACGCCAGCCCCACCACCCTCAGCTCCACTTGGTGAAGGAGAAAGCCAATGTCCCTGGTTGTGGTGCGTAGAGAAACACAACCACCATGAGATGCAGGAAGGACATTGGGAACCCAGTCAGAAACACCCCCAAGGAGAGGCCTTGCCATGACCTTGGGTTATGAGTGACTCTGGGCCTGCAGGAGAACTTCTTAAATGACAGCCCATGTGGTCTCTGCCTGGCCAGTGTCACCATGAAATCAGCAGGTCTGATTCTCTCAGGCTGCAGCTCTACCCTTCTGACAACACAAATGAGCCTCAGTGTGGAGGAAATATTCTCCCATTTCTAAGCCTGCTCAGCTGACCAAGGTGAAAAAGTTCCTCCTTGGAAATCAAAGTCAGATGTCACTTTTTATTTCAGTCGAGCTCAGAATTTTGACTTTACAGCAACATAACTAGGATTGGAATATGTTCTGTCTGAGTAGTCTGAGGCAGAATTTGTAAGAACTTGACTATTAATGAAATTACAGCAAATAGTTAAAAGAGACGATCTCTTCCTCATAAGGAACTGTGGAAAGAAATCAAGCTAGATCAGAAAATGTTGATGAAGGTATCTTGCCATCAGTGAATGCCATTTTATTAAAAGTCAAGTGTTTTGTTGGAATTTTTAATAAGAAAGCTTAAGAGGGGTGTTTTTTCCTTCTCTTTTTTGACAGGAAACCATTAAATAATTTAATTTGGATAATATTTCAATAGCCCCATCTTGACATGTATTCCATATAATTTTGAGATGTATTCACATTAATATGATGTATTTGTAGATATGTTTCATATTTTAGGAAGGTAAATATTAAAATACTCCGTTGTGACCTTATCAAAATCAAATGTCCTTACTTCTTGAAACAAACTCTTTCTGTATGAGCAAATTTGTACATGTCCATTATTTGGATTTTTGTTGTTGTTGTTGTTAATCTGCCTTGTCAGAAGGCATTGACTGGTTGAGGTTCAAAATTTCAGAATTTTGTCAGAAATAAGAAAGTCAAAATGTTTTTCTCCAATCAGTTTTAGGAAGCTGATTCAGTGCCCATTTTTCCCACTGCACTACACGCTTTCTGAGGTATAATTCAAAGGAAATTCAGAGACTGAATTAGTCCATTAGGGGACTGAGTTCCTTGGCCAGAAGAAGTGTTGAGTGCTCTGAAAAAGATGAGGTCATGCTTTTTAAAAAAATATGAACTTGAGCTTGTTAAAGTCTTGGTCATTTGGTCAACAGAAGCAACTGTAGGACCATCAACATCTCATTATCGAGGCTGCAATTTTAGCTGCAGCTAGAACATGTATTTGTCTTAGGAGGGACCCAGTTCAGTTATTAGTGCTATGCAACATGATGGCCCTACACTCACAGTTATTCAAGAAAAAAAACAAAACAAAAGTAAGTCTGAATTCGTTTATTGTGATGTTGGCCAAAGTGGCCCATCATTACACATGTGATAATGTTCATATGGTTTAGTGCTTCATGTGGAAAATAACGATAGGCATGACAGAGCTACACAACAAGAAAGAGACATCATGTTTCAGGAAAAGTGTTGTGGTTTTTTTTAAAAAACCTGGGAACAGGCCAAAAAAATGAAAATAAAGACATTCATGCGTGGAAAAGTGTTCCATTACTAGGAATCTTTCCAGAGTAGGTGGAAAAGCAGCTTTAACCGCTTCCCTAGTAGAGAGCACCAAACTTCTATTGTATGCAAAAATAGATGGTTATTATTTATCACTGATGTAATAGCCAAGGAGCAAGCCTGAGGTGGGACAGTGTACAAAGTTCAAGGGCATCTTTGTGTTGAAAGCCTCCAACTGTAAGTTCCTGAGATAGGTGAGCACAACACACAGGCTACACAGTACACGCTTGCCACAGGATGATTGCAGTGGCAAAAAAGTGAGATAGATCCATCCCAAAAAGGGTCCTTCATGCAGATCACGTTAGAAATATTAACGGATAAAGATGAATTTCAGAAAGTTAACTAAAGCGTGCCTGTTCCTTATTCGCTGGTCCCACCGTTGTGGTCCCTGATCTTACACAGATCTGGGTGTTATCTATCCGTCGGTGTGAGGACATTGCCTTCCCGAGACCACCCCAAATGTGTTTGAACAGCAGCAGAAGACTCTTGTGAAAGGAAGCATCTCCTTCATCCTGACTTTGAAGCTTAGCTCATCCAAGCATTGCTTTTTTTAGAAATTACTTCTGCTATGAAAGAAAACATAGTGAAATTTTAGTTAAATTGTAGTCAAAGTTGAGTTCATCACCATTTAATGATACCCATCCAACTTAACATTTTTCTCCTTATTTAGGTATATATTTGCATTATTCTGACTCCCATTAGCATCGTATTATTAGTTTGTGAAGCAAAAAAGAAAAAAGGCTTGGCGTAACTTGACTTAGCTTGGCTTGGCTTGGCTTGCTTCCTTTTCTCTTGGAAAATGTTTATTTCTGTACAAATTTCTGACTGAATTTCTGGAAGAAACCTGAAAGTGATGGATGAGCAATTTCCTCAAGGTAATTTTATATTGTAAGACCACTGAATGCTAATCATTACCAAACCATGAGGCACTCAGAAGGAAGAGGATGTAACCAGGGCTGGCTGTAGCCACCGTGAGGAGATGGAAGCTGCGCAGAGGGCCCACCTCTCTTCCTGCTGTGACTTAAAAGTTTCTCCAAAACGCACCGCTGGAGAGATGGCCTTGCAGGATGCAGCGTCTCGTCCCAGCCAACGAGGTCTCCTCATTGCTGCTGCCACAGCATGATCCAAACATGAACCAGATGTCTCAGCTTCTCTGCGTTGAACTCATCAACCAGACCATGCGCTTCGAAGTGCAGCCATCCTTCTTGATGGCACACAAGCTGTCCCCAGCAGAGCCCAGGGTGCTGCAAGTGGTGGCCCTGGGCATCTCAAGGGCAAGAAGTTGTAGCTGGGGAAATGGTCTTTATCCAGCATCTTTATCCAGGGCAAGAGAAGGAACTGAAGCAGGAGCGAGAAGAGACTGGTGCTCACACATTCCCATTTTCCCAGGAACTTCTACTGTTTGCACTTGGAATCAGAACAAAACCAACTACTTTTGAAACTGCCTGGATGAGAGGATTTTCACTCCAAAAACATAGTTCAAGAAATTCTTTGGTTATTTTATGGGGTTTTAATAGTATTTTATTATATTTATATTATCTATTCCTATGTTATGGCAGGTACTCCTGGCATGCCATAATGACCCAAAATTGTTTAAATATTCTATTTTTATTTTCTTTTCAAAATCATTATGAGCAGCTGCTACTTAGCAGTGAGTGAAATACCTTATCTTCCCTTCCAGATCAAAGTATCTCCTGTTTGTATTGTAATTAAGGTGTTTCATTACTTATTAATTACAACACAAACAGGAGACACTTTGATCTAGAAAGGAAGATAAGGTATTTCAGTCAGGGCTAAATAGTATTTGCCTTAAATGATTTGAAAAGGCAAACAAAAGAAAATAAGAGAATACTTCCACGACTATATTATGGCATACCGATAGTCACATTGCTTAATGAATCCTTTACCGCTGACACACCGTGGAAAATTGTAAAAACGATTGCCCCAGAACAAAGATAACACAAGTAAAACGAATCTCCAGAAATCTAAAAGACAGTTCAGAAGTTGGGGGGTTTTATTTTCTTCTTTTCTGAAATGCATCTTCTTACACTGATGTTCTTTCCGCAGGATCTTTCACTGAAATCTCTGTGCTTCCATGAAAAAGGCTCTGGAGGTGGTGGGGGTGGTGGTACTTAGCTGTGTCCAAAAAATACTGTTCTCAGTTAAAAATTATTTTGGCAGATGTTTTCTAACCATCTCTCACAGCCAGGCCTGGGGCTGGCTGCCCGTAATACAGTGCTGTGAGGGGCTTGTGCGGTAAGTCAGCTGTCTCCAGGACAGATTCCTCCTGCTTTAATCTTCTTGTCATCCCTTGCATGGCAGACCCTGTCCAAAAATCATCACAACAGCATACCCCTCTGCACAAGGCACCTTTATTTAATGACACATGGAAGAGTGAAGTATTAAGGGCTCTTTTTTGCTTCTGTACTGACCAAATAAGGAAGGGGAAAAAAAGGTTAACTGAGTCCAGATGCTTAAAACAATTAAAACAGAGGTTGAAGCAGAGGCCAAAGCCCAAAGTGGGGAAAGAACAGGCTACAGACTGTTTAGATAAGTTGGATGCACTGGTGTGGGCAGGTCCTAGAGTACTCAAGAGCCAAGCCAGGGCCATCTCTGACCCATTAGCAATTATCTGGGACAACTCATGCCATTAATACAAAGTGTGAGTGCCTCTCTATTTGCTGGGCAGGGCTTTTTAAATATCTCTTTAATCTTCCAGCCTACAGGTTCCTAATGTTCCCATCACTGTGGAATCTAGGTGCCAATCAATCAATTTCTTCTGTACTTGCCAGGAGCAATCCAAGCTCGTAAGATGCTCGGTGACCGCCCAGATGGCTAAGGATGCAAAGTCATGCTTCACAGCCTTTCATCTTCAGCCTCAGCCTGGGAGGACAGGGAGATAAAGTACAATGTTGTCATTTTGCCCTTAACTCCTGCCTTCTGGACACTGGGATCCTACACTCTCCAGCTGGAGTCCGCCGAGGAGTGGCAGGAGATAAGCGTGAACAAGCACATGAGAATTCAAGAAGTTGTGAGAGAGGTTGTCATAAACTCTGCCTTTAAAAAGGTGGAGGGAAGCAGCAGGGAAGAAAATTCCAAGTGATTCTAGAGTTGTCACCTTAACTTCAACACCAACAGAGATACCAGAATAGGTGATTGAACATACCTTGTTCAACCCTGGAGGATAAGGAAGTGATAAGAAATAGATTTCCTAAGAACAGATCACATCAAACCAGTCTAATTTCCAAATCTGGAAGGTTACCAAGCCTTGTAGATAAAGCGGAAGCAATAACAGCAATATCCTGACTTCAGTGAGTCTTGTGGATCCCTCCCAGGCGGTGGTTTCACAAGACACTAAAGGAAAGAATTATCTAAATGGCATTTCCAAAGAACACAGCACATCCCACTGAAAGATCACACTCAGAGAATCGCTATCAGTGGTTTAGGGTAGGATTCAGACCACAAATCACCACACCCCTGTTTGGGTGCCTGCACGTGGGTGTCTACCTGTCCGCCAAGTGCACAAGCTCCAGCGTGCTCTAGAGGGGGACTAACCAACATGGTCTAACAAGCTACGCAGTAGGGTGTCTGCAGCGATGCAAGAAGGGTGACAAGTAGCTCTTCACTGAATAGCTTCACCTGGGATGCCTTTGGTTGTCCATGAAGTTATGTGGTGCTGGTTTAGCCGTGGTGGGATGTTCTACCTGTTCTCCAACAGCTGCTTCAGGAGGGCATGAGTCTCCGGCAGGTCCTGTGCCAGCCCCATGCAGATGTCTCACGTACCTTAGAGCATCTCAGCCAGCATCACACACCTATGTGCAGATTACTAACAGAGTCCTAGATCCCCATTTATTCAAGGAGAACAGTTACGCACCTGGCTTATGTAACGGTGCCCATGCACAGACTCCTAAATTTAGATATTCTAGTTTCCATATTAATCCCACTTTTAGGGTGGGATTCAGTTGTCCAGATATAGACATCTGGTACCATTTCACGCTTACCTGAAAAATCCACATAGGACTGGTGGATACAACACTACTCATAGGAGCCTTACTTTTTCTGGAAAAGCAGCTGGAGGCCAGATGCCCTGCAATGCCTACCATGACACTGAACGTCTCCATGAGCAAGTCAATCTGACCTTTACTGGCAAGGTGGGAGGACAGCCCAGGTGAATCTGAGCACAGGTTTGTCATGCACCCATAGTACTCAACAGTGACTTAAAGGCTGGGCTCGATGTATGTAGACCCATACACCATTTTCAGATGGTGCTGGAGCATGAGAAGGCTTGCCCACAAGGAGCCCCATCCACCTCTCAGACTGAAACATCTCATTGATTAAAATATCTGCTTTCCTCACATTCTGCTCTAGATGCAATTTTGGCTCATTAGAGCAACCAGTTGGCTCCTGTAGCTTCTATCTAGCTGGGACCTGTGTCACAGGTATTTAAGTTCTCTTCCAAAAATATCCTGGTATCTCATCTTCCTTTTGAACTGTCACCTACTAAAAGTTCACTCTACCACATTTTCTTTGAGGGCCTGGTGTCCTCCCTGCTGAGAGCATGTTTCACCCAGTGGAGACACACTTTCAGGTTCATTGCCTCAGCGCTGTTTGTGCAACCACTTGGCAGAGTTTCTAATCATTTGTAATTTTTTATCTCACTGTTTTGATATGGAGAATAGCTCAAAGGCACTGTTTATTAAATTTCTCCACCCTTGGCATTACCTTGAATGTGTCCTTTGCTGCATCCACAAGCAAGTGGAAATTGCTGCAACAGTTGCGGGCCTTTGGTCTTCTGTCTGACAGTATCCTGGATCCAGAGATAGGGTGAAACTTGGGAGAAGATGAAAACTTACATTCCCCTAGGGATTGAGCAAGGGGTTGCCTTGCCTAGACATGGGACTTGTACTGCATCCAGATTCTCCATGCCTGGAATATTGCTTTTACTCTTACGTTTTTCTCATGTCCATCGCACCTTGTGCTGTCTCTGCCTCTGTGCTCGCCGGCTGCCAAACTGGAAACTACAAGAGCAATGAAAGAAAATTTGCATCACTCTTCTCACCTCTGGCACAAGGACATTTTCTAGTACTACCTTTCATTTTTCTGAAACCTTAGCACAGAGCAAGACCACGAGCTGGAAGCAACACCACAGAGAGACCTTCCTTGCAAATGATTCCTTTGATTTTGGCCCTGCCGCTTAGACTCTTTTTACCTCCATTTCCCATCTGCTGATGAGGCAGACTGAATCCAAGTCATGAGGAAAGTGCATGAAAAAGCAAGCAGCTCCAACATTAAGAGCCAAGAGCTCAGTATTTCAGAGAGGAATGTTTTTCAGCACAGTTTTGTGGTACTCACCTCTGGAAAGTAGTCATTAAATAAGCTGCTTTTTGATTTGACACCAGGGATTTGATATTTCTTTGTAGAAAGTCATATCAATAGCCACTGTATGGATGATACTCCTCTTTGCTTTTTGGCTGCTGAATAGGAGCAGCAAAACTGAGATGACCCTGGAAAAGTGAACTGGGCTGCGCACTGCGGAGCTGCATTTGGCTTTTCAAGTGGGAAGGTCTCAACCCCTTAGAAATAGGCACTTGTAAATTCTGAACATTTACCCCTATCCCCTTCTTCCCCTCAACTTCTGCCTCCCCAGAAATTTTTGGTTCCAGCCCAGAACTTGCTTTCTAGGCTCATGAACCTGCTGCGTGTGATGCAGAAGATCAGGTTATAGGATTGTCGTTGGCACTCTCACTAAAGAATCACAAAAAGGAGAGATTTACCAGGGCTTCTCACGGCATTTTTTGCTTTCCTTTAAAGACACAGTTCCTGGAACCAAATGATTTTTGGGAATATTTCTGCTTTCTTTTTCTTTTTCACCAACTTCACAGTGACTATGATCAAAATGTCTCCTTATTATCTCAGACACCAGAGAGGAAAACACCACCCAAAGGTGTTCTTCGGGGAAGCAGCAAGGGAGCCAGGAATACAATACTTCTCTTGCTTAGCATACAGCAATTCTCTAACAGTCTCTTCTGGACTTAATATGTAGAAAAACATTCATTTGTCCTGCCTCTCTGAATCAGCAGAAGCAGGGTTAAAAAAAGATAGGACTGGTGTACACTGACTTGGCACAGACTTCCAAGGGCCTTGAGGCTAAAACAAAACAAACCAAAAAAATGAGAAAAACAAGTTTTGTTTCCAAATAAACAAGTTTCCTCTCCCCTCAGGTATGGGGCTCGCTCAATTAAATTACACTCATCTGCCAAGGCCTGTGCACCATGTGGATTCGGTTACTGTCTCTGCAAGAATTTGTGTGATGCTCCAGGCCCCAAGGAAGGCGAAGGCTGACCCCACCCCTCCCCTCCAATGCCCTTCTCCGTGCAAGCTGCATTTTCTCCTACACTGCTAGGGTTTGGTGTGTGTTTTTTTTTATTGTTGTTCTGTTGTTGTTGTTTCTCGTAAGCCCAGCCCAGCCCCACTTGAGCTCTGCATCTGGATCTGGGCTTGATTTTAATTGCTCGCAGTTAGGTACGGCGTGCCTGTGTTCGCACAAAGGCTTGCTTGGCGGACGAGGAGGGCAAGGTGGGGTGGTGGCTGTCAGACAGCAGCTCTTGTTAATGGCAGCTTTGTTGGACCCAGGCCCTGACCAGGTTATACCATGGATGGTGCCTAAATTTCTCCCTGCCACGTGCAGTCTGGCTGCAGTCTTCCTGCTCCGTTTCCCATTCTGATACATTGTGTAACATCACTGCACTCGTTTAATTTTATTTTAATCCAGAATCACCTCTGTTTTAAATCTGGGGTGACCAGCAACTTGACTGTCCTCCAGAGAAGTGTATTTCTGAGACAGGATAGCAATAAAACAGGGCCAAACCTTTTTCTTGGACCAATATCACTGTTGAAGTCCATCTAACATCACATTATCAGCACAAAACTCTAAAGGTCCGGGGACCTTTAGCACCTGAGCTCCTCAGTAAATGGAAAATGTATTTGTCCTGTTCACTGAAAGAATAAATACACCCGATATTTTGGGTCTTTTTTAAACCAGCTGTGCTCATTACAGGCGTGAACCTCAGATGTCACTTTCTGCAAAGACATGCAAACTCCCCTTGGGCTGAGGCAGGCTGTCGGATGTTTGTGAGTCTTCTCCTTGAATAGTTGTGTAAAACAGCCAGTACAGGGCTCTGCTTTTCACGCACTGCCAACTGGCTCTTCATGACTGTGATTTTCCCCATGTTTTCAAGGAGAGGAAAGTACCATCAGCAACTGCTGAGTGAAGATACCATCCTTTCTGTGACAGCGGGGCAGATCATCTTCATCAGGCTGGTATTTCAGCATCTCTGAAGTCTTGGAGTATCATCTCCAGAGCTCTTACCTCTGTCACATTTTCGAAAGCTTTCTAATTTTTCTGAATAAAATGATTCCTATACAATCTTGCTCCCTGTAACTTCCTCCAGATTGACTGGTTTCACTTCTAGCAGGGAAAAGGAGAAGAATTGTGAAGATACCAGCTGTCTACAGATTTTGTGAAAAACAATAGCTAGGTGGAAAAAAGACAGACATAAATTAGTGCGCCCTCAAAGGGAAAGTTCAGGACCTTTTCTAGCCTCAGTTGTCAGCCAGCTGGCCAGCCTGCTAATCAGCACATCAGTCCCATCCTTAGAGCACTAATCAACCCCATCCTCAGAGCACATCCCCTTTCCTTCATGTCCATGGTCTCAGAGGAAGGAGAGCACCAGGCCACACAAATGCAAAATTCCAAGCTCTGGGAATATCTGCAAACCTTCATCATCTGTGCCACGTGCCTGCAGTCAGGTAGGATGAACCGTTGCCTCAGTCCATTTTGTATTTGGGAAGGAAACCAGGCCTTGCACATTTGACCTTTCCTCTGTTTTTATTCTCTTCTTGCTAGGGAAACCCCTGTTGACATTAATAATATTATTTGCAGGTGAAGGGTAGGTAATAGCTGAGTAAGGACCTTTAGGCTGGGTTCAGGATGAGTAAGTGGAAAATCCCTGAATTTAAGCCTGTCTGTGTGATTTGTTCATCTTTCAGGAGTGGAGTTCCTGCCAGCTCAATTTTCCTGGCTGTATAATGGAGCAGCAAGACAATTCCAGCTCCCTGCAGCAAGATAATTAATAATGGAAAGGTTCTTTGGCTATTGCAATCACCACAGATGATTCAAAACATTTTATAGATCTTAACTAATTAATTAACACAAGCTGCCCACCTAATAGGTCAGTTTGGTGTATCTGTGTGGCAGCTGAGGCTGAGAGATGGAACAACAAGTCCTCACAGCTGGACAGCTGTTCTCCAGAAAGGGAGCCGAGATGCCACCACCTTATTGAAGTGCTCTCTTGTGATGCTGTGGCAGGTACCACCAGCTGGCAGATGAAGTATCTGGACCAGGCTGGGATCCAGGATATTTTGCTTTGCTGTGTAATCCAAGAAAAATATTGTTTTGCTTAAACTGGAAAATCTTACAGGGAGCAACTGTGTCTTTCTGTCTTCCTCCAGCACACCTACCGCAGAGGAGCACCCAGCTGGCTTAGTACTAGTAACGAACAAATGAAGAATAATGGGCCACCTCTGCTAAAGAGACAAGTCTTTTGTTTTTCAGGGGTGTTTGCAGAAGTGGGAAGGGATTTCAGTGCCGATAGGGACCAAGACACACGTCAAGGCAAAGAAGGTGAAGTAAGAGGTATCCCAAAGTGGCGATAGGACATGCAGATAGCAAATAACATGGAGAAAGGGGTGGAAAACAAGGTGAGTTCAAGGCACCGACTGGGGACGGAGCCCAGGGAGGTGGAGGATTGTGTTGAAAGGGGTGTGGAGGCGCAGGGTGTGGTAGGCAAAGTGATTCCAGAGGCCTCGGAGTGTTTGGCAATCTGTGGGTATGAAAGGGCAGGACAAATTGTGACAGGGTCAAGGACAGCATCTGTCCTCTGCGGAGTGCTCCAAGGCAGCCCGGTCAGAAGGGCAGAGGAGCAGCCAGCAGAAGAGCTGCGATATCACACCCATGTCCCGCACCTTGCTGCAAGGAACCAGCCAGGGAATGCAAAATGGAAAGTGGGGGTGAGAGTCCAAACCAAGAAACAAAGACCGTAAGGGCAAAGAGGCCACATATCCTGAAGGATCCTTTTTCTAATGCTGGGCCACCCTGCTTCTCTTAGGGACTAGTTTACTTGCCACAAAATAATATAAATATATATGTGTATATTAAATTCAGGTCCATTCTTTGATCTGCTTTTGGTAACTGATTACATTTTTTTAAAAAAGTCAGAGGAATGAAACAAAGACCAAATGAAATAGTTGAACTTGCCCATCTGAAATTTTGTTCTCCTTCTGAAATTTAATTATGGGAATACGTTTACAGATAAAAACCACTGTAATTCATCTTGGTCAAAGGATGCAATCCATTCATCCTGAAAGAGAATTCTGGTAGTTTGTATGGTTGAGAAACTCGGGTTTTTTCATGTGTTTTGTTAGAAACTGTCCTCCTTTTTGTTTAGCTCCCAAAACAACAACTCATATATTTAAGTGCATAGTCCCACTGTGATGACCAGAGACATGTCTGGATGAAATGCTAAGCCTCATTTTTTATTTAAGAGCTGAGCAAGTTTCATCTTGCCTAAATTATGGTTATTATGGCCAATCTAAAGTGACCATCCTGCTTCAGATTATCTTTAAAATATTCTCAGGAGGGACTGTCTCCATCAGTGGCTCAGCACCTGGAAGCAACGAGCTCCCTAAACAATGTCAGACTTGGTTGATGCAACTGCAACCTTTACAAAAGCACACGGGGTATGTTTAAGCAGGTTCCTTCAAGGCATGCTCCTTCCATACGAATACAGTGAGCAAAGAGAGGTTTTGTCTAAAGCACTACCAATGGCTCAGACTCGTAGAAAGAAGAGGACTGGACAACAGGAAGGAGATATTTGGGATTTATGTTACTTCACAAAGAGCTGGAAATCCCTGAAACTATTAGGGGCAAGAAGGCAGTTTAAGAAATTCTCAATTTCCTGCTGTGTTGCCCCAGAAAGAGTTAAACAAGGTGCCGTTTTGTGTGTAACCGAATAGTATGCCCTGTGACCATGGCCAAGGGAGGACAGCTGTGTGCAGCTGCAGAGCCCAGAAAGTCAAGGTCTGGTTTCTGAGGTGTGAGTTATGGAGCCCTACAACCCAAAGAAGGACAATGAAACCATGTGTGGCTGCTCAAGAGAACTAGATGCAACTGGGACCCTAAGGCTGGGTATACACTGCAAAGCCAGACTCCCTGAATATTCACCATGTCTCTACTCCCAAGAAAAACAGAAACCTGGTGAAAAACCTTAGAGTTACCTGGAGGCTTGGTAGACTGCATTATAAATACTTAATAGCTTTTCTGGGAACTGGTCTGACACCCACAACACATACAATCAACAACTCCAACGCCAAACTTCTCTGATCTACAGGATTCACTGTTAATGCAGATTTACATGCTGGGGAAAAAAGAGAGAGAGCTTCATAGCTCATGTCCACAACTCACTCACCTCAGTGTCTCTCTCTGGGGTGAAGCTGGTAGCTGTAGACCTTCTTCCTAGAGTCAGAGGAGTTCAAAGACTGACTGAGGGTCTGCTCATTGCCTTCAGTCCAAAACACCCACCTGAGAAAGGCCTTGTTTTGCATCATCTCCAAAGCCAACTCAAACATGGCCAGCACACTAGAGGTAACACCACAAAACAAGTGAGGAGGCCCAGGACAGACCCATGGGTAGAGCTGGCTTCTCCTGTAGAGGAAGGATTGTTTCACGTCATTTCTTCCCAGTTAGCTCTGTTAGCATCTGAGAAGGAGCATATCAGCCTTGATTTTGGAGACAGGCTTCACAGGATTAAATCAGCAGGGACCTACCTCGGTTGCTGGGCACTTCTTGAGGTTAAATCCTGTCTGTGGGAGGTGAATTAATTCAGAAGGCTCCTGGTCAAAGCCATGCTAGAACAACTTCATTTAACAATGCCAATCTTTCCCAGGGTCTTCATCCCACACTTGGACAACCTTGGCCATATGGTCACCACCAAGTGCCCCATTTCAGTACACCCAGAGATGAGCCATCAGCCAAGTCTCTATAGCCCGGTGCTTTGGCTGGCTTCTGCAGGTCATTGCAAAACTCCAGGTGAGGGCTGTACGAAGGAGGCTGGCATAAGCGGTTGCTCGTTGCCTGCAGAGTAGGGTGAGCAAAAGACCTCTGCCATAGGTGACATGAACTATCTTCAGCTTTCAACAAATCCCATGACATTTGACAAGTAATGCCTTGTGTTTGAAGCCAGTGCCTTGGAGGTCTGGACTGCTCCATCCTTCACAAAGGCACACAGATACAAAGACAAGGTTGCCTCTCCTCCCTCTCCACTTTCTCCCCTTGAGTCTCTCCTGTGTGCCCATGACTCTGAGCTGGGTCTGATGGCTTTCTCTAAGGGCGAGGGCATCACACCTTGGATAAGAAAGCAGAGAGATGACAGCAGGAGCCCTGAAGTCTTGGGGGATAGGGAAGGGCTGCACAGGCATCCAGACAGGCTGAGCCTGTGGGGGCAGGTACTGTCCGCCCTGCCCTACGAGGGCTGCCAGGTATGGGTGCAGACAGGCCTTGAGGGAGTGGTGGTCAGAAAAGGCAAATCAAGTGTTGGGAAGTTTTAACAAGGCAAGGTTTATAAGGAGGGTGTGAGCATGTGTCTGTGTGCACGCACATCTACATTAGCTGACCTAATAAATGACGCATCACCTCTCTCTACAGACCTGGTCTCACCTGCCTTCATCATGAAGGCTACAGCATCACTATTAGGAAGGAATATGAGGAAATTAGTACAGAATAAATATTTTTTTTTAAAAAAAGTATCATTCCTTTGGCTTGGTTACAATGTGCACTTCTAGTCTCCTGCAGAAATTATAGACCAGAAAGGGAAAATATCACCATACCTAAGGTGATAGGGGTGATCAAAGGTCTGAACAGCTTTGGGTGAAGGTAGAGTGAGCACAGAAAGAAAACCCTGACTGGGAAGATTACGAATGGAACAGAGGTCTGAACAAAATTGTCCTGGAAAAGGTTAATGAAGAATGACTGTTCTCATCATCCCACGTCACATCCCCCAGTTCTTTTGTTATCAACTCTAAAACAAAAGGAATTGTTTCTTATCACAGTGCATGAGTATAGCTAGGAGCTCATTGTCCCAGAAGAATGTATGAGTTCAGAAAGAGATCAGACAAACTGCGAGACGGCAGATCCATCATGGGCTGTGAAAACACCAGAGTGAAAAACAACCCAGCTATGCCCTGGCTCCCATACTTGCAGATTTCTCAGCCTAAATTTGTCCCCAGTTAGATCATGAGCAACAGCTATAGACCTGTAGTATCATGCGCTGCTCAGTTCAATTGTCCACGTGTGCTCTTAGCGACGTTTCAGACACCCTGGGGTGTCTGAGACGTTCATGAGGGGTTGGCAAACGAAGGACCAGCTGGCCTCCTGCAGTGACAGGCTGGAGGTAAGTGGGCCAAGCTGCACTGGCCCCGTCTGCGTGGTTGACTGACTCGTACTCGGTAGTGACTAGGTCACGGCCAGCTGCAATGGGAGGTTAGGTCCATAGCACACAAATAAACACTTATATGCCAACACCTACACTGAGGATTCTGCTGAACTCCATCAGGTATCTCACACCAGGCAAGATGAGTCTTGGTCTTAAAGCTGATGGAAATTACAGTGATGGAAGTGTTGAAAGGAGCTGAAGCAGGCCTTCAGTGCTCTCAGGTTGGTATTTGCAGTGAGTTTGGAGATTGGGGATGCCCTCAACTACATCCATCTTTCAGAAGAAGCTCTAGGGTGAACTCTTAATCAAAACTGCTGGAGACCAGTGCCTCTCCAGTAGCTCCAAATTTGCAATGAGAAGACAAGAGACAGAGGATGAAAGGGAAAAGAAGAGCTCCCAGTGGAGGCTGAAGAGATGGACCTTTATCATGACTGGGCATGCTTGACCCCCAATTTAGGAGGAAATGAGGGTACACACAGCCATGCATTCCCCAGGGAGCGCAAACATGGAGAAAAGCTAGTTGAGGAACCTAGGGAGAAGAAATCCAACTGGGCACAAAACCTGCATGAGCACAAATAGACACCTTGCTTCTATAGATCCCCTGCATCTCTAACACCTCCATTAAACCACTTGCTTTTTGTATATAGGAGATACACTATTAAGTCACTGCAGGACTGAGACCACAGTTGAACACCAGCCTTGACTGTCAGCTGCACCCAACAAGAGGGAGCCTTGTCTCCTGAGTTCACTGGAGTTGAGCCCTGAACGCCTGATGGTCTTTGTGAAGGAGCTTCACAGCTGGACTGTGAAATACTGCTCAAGGTGAGAGGCCAGGGCTAGGTGACCACTGGCAAGCCTTATGCTCACCCTGCAACTGTTTCTCCTTCCTCTGTCCTTTCTAAAGTGGACCATGGTTTCTGCCCCTTTCCAGCAGCAGAAGTCAGGAGTAGTTCTCCCTGGAGAAACTGCAGGAGGGAATTTCAAGTAGGCAGCAGGTAATTACCCAGGCTGGAATTTCTCCAGGCCATCCACTTAACATGCAAGGCAATGAGAAAACAAAAAATGCAAGGGGATCTTTGACCACAAGCAGTCCCAGGAAGCTGGCCTGAGCACACTCCCTGTATTTGCTCGAGCACATCAACTGACACTTTGAGCAGTTCACAGGTTTGAGTCAGAGAGTGACTGTGGTGTGCCTGTGCTGCAGAACGCCTCTCTTCCCCGGCCTGCTAATCCTTCTGGAGAAGACACACCTCTGATAGGAAGGCAGGTGCCCGGGTTAATGGGGGTGAGGAGAAGAATACATGTCAGAGTGTAATAAAATAACGTGTCCACCCAACCTATGGTTTTCTTTGGAAACCCAAAGAGGGAATTTTCCAACCACCTGGCAATCAGTTTTCATTTCACATTAGCCTTGGTGATGTGCCCTGCACCGCGTTCATCTTCTCCCCAGCACGAGAAATGAGCGGGAGCTGAGATGGAGACACCTCTCAAGCCAAGTCCCTGCCTTCCTGCCTCTGCAGTTGCAGGTCCTCAAATGCCCCCTGCTCAGTCACCACACACCAGGCTCTGTGCTCAGGCAATAGCTCTGCTGGTGAGTTAAGACCTGAGATAATAAGTGAGGTTCTGAGGTCAGGCACAAATATGACTGCCCGGTGACCACCATGTAGTCAAGACAAGCATTGCCCAAGGAGGGGAGGTTGGTCCCTGTCTCGTGGCTACCCACTCACTCCCAGCTGAAAATTTAAGGTTTAAGTGGAATCCAGCTTCAGCTCTCAGTTTGGGTTTTGGAAGCCCCATCAGAGCAACTGAACTGAGAGACTTTTCTGTTGTCCTTTGCCAGGTTGTCCCTGCTAAGAGCTGTTTACTGTGTTGCAGCCCTCATCACTGCATGGGTGTCTGAGTGCTTTTATCCCCTTGCCTAGACACCTCTACAACGTGTATCATTTCACTGATAAAAAAAAAAAAGCAAGTTACAGGGAAAATACAGTCCAGCTCCCCAAAGAGAATAAGATCTTCCCTTATTTAGAAACCTTCTCTTCAAGAAGGTCCAGGCATTTCCTAGGGTTACCAAAGAAGATACTCTGATCAAGATTCCTAGTCCGCACCTTCTCACCAGCAGGTACAAGGAGAGGAGACGAGCACATCGAGGCTCTGGAGTGCCTCAGCTGAATGCTCCAAGTCCTGCAAGTCACCTCAGCAAGGCTGAGAAACCAAGACCCAGCTTCCTCCCACATCTCACATTAACATGTTCTCCGTAGAGCATCAAGTCATAGTTATCACCCAGTCTACTGAGCCATCACCCCGTCTATCTACCTGCCCCGAAGCAGGAAGAACAAAAACTTTCCTATCAGATGTTCATTGAACCTACATTCAAAGCCCTCCGAGGCCGGAGCTGCCACCCCCTCCTCAGGCAGCTGATTCTTGCTGTTCATTATCCTCACCACTGCGGTCATTCCTTTTCTCTTTTCCTAATCTAAATCTTCCTTGTCGTGATTTCTTCTTCCACCCACTATAGATACAGAGAGCAACTTATATCCTTCCTCCTTGCGGCCAGCCTTTATGTCCTTAAAAGCAGTATCATTTCTCTTCTCTAAACTAAACAGCATCATTTTCTATCCCCAGGCCATCTTTTCCCCCCTAGATAACTCTGTAACTATATGCTGTACATAATATCGGGGGTGGGTGTGTGTTATTTATTTAATATAAAATCATTTTACAGCCACCACATCACACTAAAGGTTTTCCTTCCTCTGCAGGTAAGGAGGGAGTCCCTCTGTCCCTCTCCTTCTGTATTATTTGCTCAGCTAGAGACAAGAAATCATTTCCAATTTAAACATGTGACATTCCCAGAATGGAGTTCTCTCACAGAGCAAAGGCTTATCCCCACAAAAGACGAAGCACTCACAACCCAGATGCTGTGATGCTTCTGCCCTCAGCACAAGGGTGGAAGGCAAACCCCACAGTAAGGCACTTAGTCCTTCTCCATGGGGCTGCACTCAAAGCAAAATACCCACATGCTCTGCAGGGGTTGCCCAGAGAGAACCTGCTTCAGTGTAGAGAATGCACCTAACTTCTCAGGACATCATGCGTGAGACTGAAGGAACTTTTCAGCCCAAATCTAGAACCTTTTCCCTTGAGTGCCAGCACCCACAAGCACTTTCTGGAAGAGCAGAGGAGGTGGAAGTGGAAGTGATGCTTCATCACACCTTCCAGCTGAACGCTAGTGTTGGCTCACTCACCCAGAATGCAGG
Source organism: Ibycter americanus (assembly GCA_035590275.1). Lineage (NCBI taxonomy): Eukaryota > Metazoa > Chordata > Aves > Falconiformes > Falconidae > Ibycter > Ibycter americanus. The sequence goes on from JAVJGI010000001.1 coordinate 39,107,428, forward strand.
AGACCTGGGTTCTCACTCAGTTCACCTCGCAGGGTGGTCACACGGTCCTGCTGTGAATTTCCTCCTTTTCATCTTCCAGTTACTTTTTTTCCTGCTGTTCTGTGGGATGTATCAGTTGTAGAGGCAGAAGAAGCATTTAAATGAATATAGCTGTTCTCCTAGGAAGAAATGTGGGTTTAAACCCTCTGCAAGTGAGATCTGAGCCCAGGCTTCTCCTGCTCGAGTGAAAGCCCTGGCTACTGCACAAGAGCTGGGTGACAGCAAGCCCATTGCCGCTTTCTTTCAGGGATGCATCCTACCCCTAAGAGGCAGAGGGGTCAGGCAGCATACCTGTGGCCTGAGCTCCTCAAGGCAGGCTCTTTTCAGCTTACTTTTGGGGACACCAGCAGGGCTTGGGTGGGAGTTGTGTACAGAAGTGGCTGCATGAGCTATTTCTGGGCTTGCACAAGCCAAAAGCTCCAGGCAAATGTAGGTGTTTTGCAGAAGTGGCTGTGTGTGCCCAGAGGTTGGACAAGGGTCTGGTGGAGGGGAGGGAAGTGAACAAGGTCAGGCTGCAGCACCGATGGGGCTCAGGGTGTCTCCATCCTGTTTTTGCCGCCCTGGGAGCCGTCCTGAGCCCGTGACCTGGGGTAAGCCACTTTGCTTCTCTGTGACTCAGGTTCCTGTGAAGTAGGACTCACTCTTCCTCTGTCTCACAGGAGTAAGGCAGCGGTAGATGTAAAAGATGGCAATCACTAAGCTGGTTAAACACCCAGCCTAAGATGGTTTTATAAGCTCCCAGACAGTTTTATAATGCAACTTGCCTTGGCCCCAGCTGGGTTCCTCTGGCTGCAGTAGGATGTTTCCCAGAGATAAAGAGGTTTGTTGGTCCTCACCACCAGCTCCCTTTGCTTCCAGAGGCTATGAGGAGGGCACAACGCATTGTCTCAATCTCCAGAGCTTTGCCTCATGATCTCAGAGTAATGGACAGACTAAAAGTCACTGGATGCCTTCTGTCTGGCTGCTTGCAGGAAAAAAAGGCACAGGATTAACTGATCAATCACTAAGCAATGACTTTCAACAGAGTACAGAAAAAATGTGTTTAGCTATGGCACACACAATTTCAAGAGAGACTGCAGAATATCCCAAATACCCAAACAATCCTGCTTAACATCTTTCAGAACTCTCTGTAATGGGAGAAGTAGTCAGAGGAGGGAGAGTCCTTGCTCTCCAACTTATAATTGCTTAAGGAGTGTCCCCTAATATAATTAACAAGGGTGCTTTAATTAAGAACCCAGAGTAATGATGCTCAAAACAACTCCATCTGCTGTGGAGGGGAAAAAAAAAAAAGAAGACACGTATATAGATGTATATATTATATATGTTATATGTGTAGAAATAAATGAGGCTGTGGTGCTGGGTGCTAGTTCCAAAGGGTGAGGATGTTCGCCTGGTCTGTGTCCTATCATTATGTACTGTGAAATCACCCAACATCAAAGGAGCATGAAAGGAATGCGGTGAATGCCGCTTCACCATAATTGTCTGGAAAATTAAAGTTCAGTTGTGCCAGCCATTGTGTGTTAAATATCCTTAGGCAGGAAGGTCGATCCTGGAACAAGTAGGTGTGTCTAGCAGCCAGGCAAGGCGCATTTCTAAACAACTGGCACTTGCCAGCTGATTCCCTCCCGTCCCGCTCAGACACCGGGTTTCATCCCCGTACTGGCAAAGGGTCGCCCTGAGGCTCAGATCACACAGACGGAGCCTAAGGAACTTACTCATCCCCCACCCAGCCTTACCTGGGTCAAAAAAAAAATCGATTGGACTTTCCTTGAGTAAGAAACGAGCAAACAGCCGCTGAAGCCAGGGAGAGTTTAGCCAAGGAGAGGCTTGGGGAGAACATGAGGATTTGTCCAGCAAAGGGCCTGGCCGGGGTTTTGCTTGGGTGAATTTGGGGCTAAGGAGAGGGGCTGAGTGAACAGCAACACCTTGCATTTGCTGGCTCAGTGCGTTCGGCCCTGTGTGCTATCCCAGAGGCCTGGAAGGGTGAGTAGCTCTGCATAGGCTTGGTAAAAAAAAGCCCTTTTCCTCCCGCAGCACCAGCCGGTGCTTTCCGCAGCCGGTGGTCCCTTGCACAGCGCACCCCGGGTTTAACCGGTGCACAGTGCCAGACACGGGCTGGCATGGCTCCTCCACCTCCCGCACAAAGCAGCGCAGGATGGTTTTTCTATTCTTGAATCTACGTTTCCAGCCCTGGTTTAAATGATTCAAACAACAGTGCATCCACAGCTTCCTGTGTGGCGAGCCTTTTTCTTCTCACCGCAGATCTCAAATGCTAGCCCTTCTGCCCTGACCTGAAACGACCTCCGTCAGAGCGATGCCAATTCCAGACTCGTTTTTGCCACTGCAGGGACATAATTGCTGAGCTGCACACACACCCACCAACCTGCGTGGTCTCCCTGCAGCCGGCAGCATTTGCAGTCGCACGCTGCATCTGCACCTATAAATGATGGGGAGAGAGCAGTGTCTGGTCAGTGTCTAAAGAAGAGCCTGGTAGCCAGAGCAACAGGCAGAAGCTAATGCTGGTGCTGGTGGAGGCAGAGCTGCTCCTTCCAAGTCTGCACGCACCGGTGGCCCAGCGCTGTGCTGCGCTTTTAAAAAATCTGCGCAACAGGCGCCAGAGATGCTATGGCATTTTTTGCAAGAGGAACATTACTGCGCTGCCCTGGCTGGGCTTCAGCTCCTCTGTCTACTCCCGCTTGCTTTTGCAGTTTCGTTTGGAGATGTTCCTTACCTCCCCTGGGATGTTTAAAACTAGTCTGGACAAAGTACAGGACAGAGGAACAAGCACGTAGGGGTAGAGGGATGGAGTAAATTACTTAATGAGTTTTTTCCCAGCCCGAACGCCTGTGATCGTATGACTTCACCTCCTAAACAAGCTGTTGCTTAACACCGCTGGCACAGAAGGGCTGCTGCGTTCCACCTCACAGATGACCGTGTTTCAATGGGAGGTGAGCAGGCACCCCCCCTTCCCCCCCCCCATTTATGGCCTGCAAAATGATTTATGATCTATTGGAATGAAAAGTGCAATATGAATGTCAGGTATTATAAATTGTTATTACGCTTCTGCTTCTGAAAATGCTCCCCTTTGAGTTTTTGAACTGTTTAATGGCAAGATAATATCCACAGCAACAACCCAAATTACAGGCTCCTCTAGGCAACTCATTAATATTGTTTTATAAATGAACATAATATTCCTGGGCAAAAGTTGAAAGTGCTTAAACCCTCTTCTTTTATTTTTTAATGGCAAAATACCCAGAAACAATTTTCAACATCCAATAATTATGTTTATTAATAACTCACATTTATGTAGCACCTTTGATCATAAAGCATATTACAAACAATTGTGTATATATGCAAGTACACACACACGTGCAGAACCAGTATCTCAGCATAGCACCAGGCTATCAACCCTCCTAGCACACGCAGCAGCAGAGATCCCAGAAAATGTTGTATAATGCTGCGATATTTGCCCGCATCAGCTTACGTCGTTAACACTGGGATAATCACCTTGTCCAGTGTTAAAAACTATCCCTGTGCAATAGCTTTGAAAGACCACCATACGCAAGCAAAATCGCAGCAGGGGTGTTTTGGGTTTTGTTGTTTTGGTTTGGGGTTTCTTTTTTCTAGGCTGCAATATGATTAGCAAAGCTGGAACCGAGCCAGGGATAGCACACCTACTCTTGCAAAATCACCATGGGGAATGTGAATGATTAGAGAATCAAAACCAAAAGCTGGTTTTTCCATCTCATCCAGGGATGCTGCTTGCTTCAGTATCACCTGAGAAGGGCTACTGTTACTGCCGCTGCTTCAGAAGCAATTCAGGGGCAAAACGGGTGGAGAAAGGATGTGAGACTGTCATGCAGGACATAGCCTGGAGTCAACACAATTGAACTGAACAGTTTAGATGGAGCAACGCTCCTTTACTGGGCTTTTCTTAGCCACACAAGTCTCAACATCCCTTGACAGCTCTGTGTGGGATGAGGGGTGCTTTGGTACAGGAGGCAAAACTGCCACCTCCAGCCCAGTCTATAAGCAACAGCAGGACTGGGATGATGATGTTTCTGGAATGGCTTTTGCAATGAAGTCCCTGGTGGTTGCTCCTTATTTACCTCCTCTTGGCAAGGCTTTACTGAACGAAGTGTTGGAGGTCCTGATCCACACATGCATCAGGTATTTCTGACAGATGTACAGCACTTCAACCTGCTGCTCACCTGGCTCTTGATACCCTTGCAAGTCCCTGGTCCAGCCAAGAATTAAATTCATGCCTAATTTGACCTCTAAGCAGAGGCAGTATCTGACTCACAGGGGCCAACGAGCAGAGATTAAGGCAGGAGGCCTGGACCTCCTCCCACCCACACCCTGGATGAGTTACACCAATATTTATCTCAGCCTTGTGGGGCTCCTTTAGCCTCAGAAAATTATCCCTGTGGCTCACCCCTAAAAGAAGCTCAATGATAGCCCTCCCCAAGACAAACTGGAACAGCGGGTCTGAAGGAAACAGGGAGTGAGGATGCTTGTAGGACGCTGCCCTCAGGCAGGAGGGATGGATGGTGTGAAAGGAGGAGGCGAAAAAGCAGGGAGGCAGATGGTGAACAAGAGAGGGGTGAACGGAGCAGGCAACATCTATGTCTGCCCACACGCATGCCAATTACGTACCGACATGCCACGGAGAGGTGCACACGGGAGTGCAGCCTGCAGATGAAGCAACCTGTCCCCTGAAGTCTCCTCTGGTAGAACCTCAAAGTGTGCTGGGACATTTCCAGGAGGATGAGGACCAATTGAAGAAAATCCTGATTCAGGTGGACGGGAAGAGGATTAGGCCAGTAGATGTGGACAGCATGGGAAAAGTGAAGGAAACAGGGATGGTTCATCTAGGAAAGGCAATGGGCAAGAGATGAGAATCTGGTGTGAGGAAGAGGATAATCTAATCTCTGTGCCCTTGGTGGTTAGGACAAGGAGTCCTGAGTTTAAATTTCAGCAAGAGAGATTGATGTGAGACACTAGGGAAAACGTAGATAAAGAAAGAGAAGTACTGGAATAGACTGTCAGGAAGGGGGTAAAATAGCCATCACTGGAGGTTTTTAGAAACAATTTAGACAATATCTATCAGGAATGACGTAGGTAAAACTCATCCTGCCCTGGGGCAAGGAGGTGGACTGCATGACCTCTGGACTTCCTTCCCGCTCCTGGTTTCTATGTTTTGGTGACTTCTTAGTGCTGTTCAAGCCCTTCATCTTAGCAAGACAGTGGCCCATGCTGGACCACAGACCCAAGCAAGGGACAACCCACCAGGGCAGAGGGACAGTGAGATGTAGATATGCAGCAGACCTATGAGCCCACAAGGTTTTATATTTCTGGGGGTGGTTTTCACATGTGAACAGGCCACAGTTCAGGGCATTCCCATGGGAATGAAGGTCTCCCTGGTGAGGTGGATCGCAAGCGCTACAGGACACCAAGACCTTCAACACCAAACAACCCCCAGGAAGATGTTCCACATGCCCTTGGATCCCCCCTGCTACCTCTGACCCATTTTACATAGGCACAGCAACAGCCACAGCACAGTCTTGGAGGAAGAAGCTGTGTCCCTGCTCAGGAAAGATACTGCGGAAACCTGGACTGTTGGGTTTTTTTGTATTCCATGTTATTTACAGGGATCCTTTTTTTCTCCCCCCTAAATTCATTATTTGTCTTTATATATATATATATATATATATATATTGTATTACTATTTTAAAAGGACCGGCGCCGGAGAGGAACTAGACAGATAAGCAGTGGGAAGCTGCTTTCCTGACCTCGTGGGCCAGGTTTTCTAGCATGGCGCAAGCCAAACTCCCTCCATTGTACTCCTTCCAAGGAGACCAATTTTCACCCACTGAGGATAATAGAGCCAGGCTCATTTACACCAGCTGATGAGCTGCCTCATGACTGTCCAAGATCCCAGATGTGCATTTCACAACAGCAGAGCCTGGGTATCCTGGCCAAAATCTAATTTGAGTTAATTATGTTCTGTCTCCCTAAATTCCCCCTAAGGTTTCAATTGGATTCCTCTTCACTTCCTGCCCTAACCTGTTGTGTAGCGTTGATGTGCAGAGTTCAACAGCTGCTTTCTTCCATCCCACAGCTAATAGCTCCCCAGACAGCCATGGCTCTGAAAATAAATTTGAAATTGTTTCCTCATTATCAGGAAGGTGCATTTCCAGAGCTACCTTAAAAAAAAAAAAAAAAAAAAGGCAGAAAAGGCAGATTCTCCATTGATAAAATAACCCTGGGCAGCAAACAGCCCTGGCTTCAGAATCGCGTGCTGGGTGATGCCACCTCGCTGCACAGCCCGCTGACTTACTGACACCACAGCAGCTCCTGCCGGTGGTGGATCAGCCGGTTTCCAATGGAGCTGAACAGTTTGCCACCAATCAGGACGCAAATCCTAGATTTTAGCAGAGCCGGGTCAATTCATCCTTCACCAAACTCCACCAGAGCCAATTCACATGAGCGAAGGCTACAGTGTCCATTCTGCCTACAGTTTACTGATATAAATATTGGGGGGGGGGGGTGGGGGTGGTCGGGGCGTGTGA